>QXEO01001238.1:6805706-7405706 GCA_007115705.1 Dactylis glomerata
AAACGCCAAGCACAGATGGCTATTAAAAAGGCTAGCCAGGCCAGCGGCTATATGAAGAAAATCTCTTCACTTGAAGAAAAGGTCTCCAGCTTGACGGCGAAGGTTGTTCACAATGAAGAGTGCGAATCTTTCATTCTTGGAATTGTCGAGTCTGCTGGCGAGCTGTTGCGATGTGAGTTTTCTTTCGACTTCTTCTTTTGGCTGTTTGTGCACTTCTTTTGTGATATATTTGTCATTGTAGGTACTTGCTTGGATTTTGCTGCTGAAGAACGTCGAGTTGCTGAGCGAAATGCTGCTTTGGAGAAGATGTCGACTGGCTATGAGACTCTGTGGTCTGATCCTCGACGCCGTAGCGCCATTGTATTGCTTCAAGATCGTGCCCAGCACATTGGCGAGTCAGTTGATGGTTGCCGGCGAGCTCTTACAACTATGCACTCCATTATGCTTCCCCGTAATCCTTTGCCTGCAACTTTCCCACTTCTTCTTGATACTTTCCGATCCAGCCATCGTATTCATAGGTTAATAGAACTGAACTTAGTGGCTGGTGCCAATTTTGCTCTCGGGTGGATACGCAAGTGGCACCCCAGATTGAATTATAGCACGATGTCCTTAAGTTTAGCTCCAGGTGGAGCTAGCCTTCGGGTTCATATGGAGAACACGCTTCAACCTGCTCGAAGACTTGTAGCTAGGCTTCTAGAGGCGGATGCTGCGTTTTTCCGCGAGTATCATTATTTAGATCCTTTAGGCGTAGATGATTCTGACAACCCGATGTTGTAAAGTATGTGTGGAACGCGAGAGATTATTTATTTCGCGACTATATGTCTGAAATTTATTCTCAAGGCGTATTTGTATGGTTCGTGCGTTTGCCGCATATTCTCTTTGAAAGACTCGTAAACTCGAATATGAGGAACGCTTTGTCTTTATTTATACTTTTAATGTAAGATACATGGGGTGACCCAAGAGATCCGGCCTGTGACCCGTGTTCTGGATCTAGAGGGCATTGCCCCTGGAATAACTCGTGGCTTTTACGGCCTTTATTGTTCTACTCTATTGTCTTTATGATGCTTATGTCGCCGTAGCTTTCCCTTTCTCTTCTGCGCCTGTGTCTTCTCCTGATGTTCCTGTTCGTGGCTTCTTTGTTTCGGGCTCCGTGGTGCATCCTTCGAGTAGCTTGACGCCTTCTGTAGTCGCGCTCTTTGCCTTTTCTGCATGATTGGCTATTACGCCAAAATTTTGCGCCATCTTGTGGAATTCCCTATCGCAGAGATCTGAAACTTCAAAGCTTCCTTTCACTGTGATTATTCCTTTTGGTCCTGGCATTTTAAGTACCAAATATGTGTAGTGAGGCACTGCCATGAATCGCAAAAACGCGGGTCGTCCGAGGATCGCGTGATATTGCGATGGCCAGTCCATGACTTTGAAGTCTAGTTTTTCCCTTCTGTAGTTTTGTCGGTTGCCGAAGCAAACATTGAGTGCTATTCGACCCAACGGGTAATTAGCACTTCCTGGTACGATTCCATGGAAGGAGCAATCTGTTGTTTTTAGGAATTCCAATGATATGTGCATTGCCCTGAGTGTTTTCGCGTATATCAGGTTAATTCCACTTCCTGCGTCCATGAATATTCTGTCGACATCATACGCGCCGATTTGAGCTTTGAGTACCAGAGGCGCATTTCCTGGCCGAGGTACTGTTATGGGGTGGTCCTCTCTGTTGAACTCGATTGGTTGTTCTGACCAATGCAGATATTCTGTTGTAGCTGGAGGCGACATGACTGCTAGATTGACTTGTCGAGTTATACTCTTTTCTTCTTTGTTCGACTTGGGCACTGGTTGTATCATTGCTGTGATGTGTCCTTTTGATGGGACGTACCCTTCGTCGTCATTGTCGTGTTCCTTGTTTTGCTGGTCTTGCCCTTGGGGGGCTCCGTTGTTTCCTTGCTTGCTTGTCGAGGGATTGTTACTTCCTTCGAATCCTTGTCGCCTTGCTTCGGTTTGTTTGTTGATTGCTGCTTCTTGTAGCTTTAAGAATGCTGTGCAGTCTTTCATTGCGTGCCTCGATACTCGCTTTCCGTCGACGAACGCTGAGTGTATATGACAAGGCCCGTTGAGCATATCCTCTGGTGATGGGTTGTACTCTCTGGATTCTCTTGGTGGAAACTTCTTATACTCCTCTCTTCCGTAACTGCGATATCCCGAGCTTCTGCGTTCGTTTCCCTGATAACTGTTGTCTTTATATCCTGCGGCGACTTGGTTATGAGAGCCGTAGGTGTCGTAGTTTCGGGATCGTCTCCTTTGGCTTCCGTATCTGTTTCTTCTGTCGTCCTCTGGAGATCGTGTCCGTTTGTTGTTGCACGCATCTTCTCCATCTGCAAATCTGTTTGCTGTGTCCATGAGATCTGACACTGTTTTTGGCTTGATTCTACCCATCTCTTCGACTAGGTCTCTTCGCCTTAATCCAATGATGAACGCGTCTATTGCTCTTTCGTCTGAAACTTCGACTGCTGAATTTTTGATGAGGCTCCATCTTTGGATGTATGCCCGTAATGTTTCGTCGCGTTGTTGTACGCATGCCTTGACTTCTTCTATTGATGCTGGTCGTTTGTATGTCGACCTGAAGTTGCTTGTAAATTGCTTTGTGAGGTCTTCCCAGCTTCCAATGGATTCTTTCTCTAATTTGCTCAACCATGACCTTGCTGCGCCGGTGAGGTGTAGTTGCAGACTTTGCATTGCTGTTTCTTTGGTTCCTCCTAGTATTTGGACTGCCTGCAAGTAATCTGCGAGCCATGATTGCGGTTCCTGCGATCCGTCGTATTTTTGCTGATCATGAGGTAGCTTGAATCCCTTAGGCACTAGCGTGATGCGAACCCTACGGGCAAAGCACGATGCCCCCATCTCTTTTTCGTCGTCTTCATAGTCGTGCCTTTCATTTGGGGATCGCGATTTTCGAGTTCCACCGTGCTGTTTTGGTGATGTCGATCGAGATCGGTGTTTACTGCTTCTATGCCGAGGACTACTGTGATGGCGAGGTGACCTTGCTTTGTGTGCTTCCTTGTGATGATGTACTTCTTCTCCTTTTACTGATAGCTTGTGGCCTACCATGTTGAGTCCGTTCAATGCTGCTCTATGCATGTGTTCCCTAGGATCCCCTGGACTTGGTCGAGTTGTGAGCAGATATGCCTGTGCTGCTACTAATGCTGCTTCAGGTGTTTTTGGTAGGATGTTCCCCTGCTCGTCGACCGATAGGAAGGACGAGTCTAGGTTTTTCGAGATACTTTGCCTGTCGGAGTACTCGAGATTGTCATACCTTGAACCATGTCGATGATTCTTCCTTGCATTGCTGTACGATGCGTCGCTTCGTGCTCTGCGAGCGGCTTCGCTGGCTGCAATGGCTGAGTTTTTTCTTTTTTGTATCTCTACCTTTTCCTTTGCTAATTGCTTTGCTTGCTGCCTGAGGGCGTAATGATACCCAAAAAGCATGTCTTTGCTGGAGCTGGATGGTATTGGTGTGCCGTGTTCTACGGCTTCTCTTATTATTTTCCACTCGTCGACTGATAGTCGAATTTTCTCCCTGGCTGTGAGGGATTCCACTGTTTGTCCTTCTGCTAGGTGATTTGCTCCTCTGTCGATATTTGCTGGGTTTATCACTGGGTTGTTATTTTCGTCGAATTCTTCTGAGTTGTCGCCCACAATGGCGAGTACTTGGCACTGCTTGCCGATGCTGCTATTAAAGCTTGAGAAGATCGAATCACTGTCTTCAGAAAGCTCTAACCCTGTCTTCCATGTATCTGTTGAGTTGTCTGAGATATTGTCGAGGCAGATCGTGAGATCGTCGAGTTGGACTTCTGCATTGAAGTTATCCTTTTCTTTGCTGTCTTCTGCAATTTTCCTCTTTTGCACTTCTTCTAAGCTGACCGGCGAGTTTACCTCGCTGGATGAGCTATCGGAATACTCCATTATTGCTGTTGCTTCGGGCTCTTTTGCCGATGATCCTTGCTTCGTCGGATCCGAAAGGCGAGAGGAACCTGACGGCGCGATGAGGATGCTCAAACTTCCGATGGTCAGTTCTATCTCTTGACTTCCGTCGACTTCTGGACTGCTGTTGGCTAAAAGCGAAAAAGCCGTCGAATTCATGATTCCAACGCCCAGAGTCCCCACGGTCGGCGCCAATTGACGAGGGTTAACTCGACAAATGTCCTAGATGAAGGACTTAGGATCGGGGAGATAGGGCGTCGGATGAACTCGAAGGTAAAGTTAGTCGAAATAGGTGTGTATCGAAAGTAAACTTGGGTGTTCAACCTGGCTTGCTTTCAATCTGCCCTACGCCGTCCCCTCCTGGCCCCTATATATAGGTGGCCAGGTCTCGAGGATCGGGTAGGGTTCGATACAGATTACAAATATCGACATACGGTATTAACTCGTATTCGACTATCATTACAATTGGGCCTAGCTTATCGGGCCTCAGGGGTACTCAACTAACGGGCTCTATTAACTATACCCTTGTCAGCGACATTAAAAGAAGCATAAGATGGCATCAAAAGTCAAAAACTAAATGATCATGAAGGCTATTGGCGACTTTATAAGAGTCTAACATGTGTGAGCATGCGCCAAGTCAACCCAAATAAAGCATCAAGGAGAAAACCAAAATAATGCTTCCATACAATAAAAACAACACATGATTTTTTCAAAGGCTCATTAAGCAATCTCAGTTATTTGAGACAAGTCATGCTACAGCAAAACCACTAAGCATACTATCAAAAATACATCAAGCATGACATGAAAAAGCCTAAGCTGTAGTCTACACAAGCTCCTTCTTGTACCACTATTTTACATAAAGCTTTTTCTCTTTTCCAACACCATTTGAAAATTTTATAAACACCTCTTTTGATGAAAACCAATAAAGATCAGAGGCAAAAATACACCTTGATGAAAAGATATGACAAGATCTGAACGCAAATCAAGGCGAAAATGAAAACCAAAAGCAGTAGCAGTAGCAGAAAAAGAAGAACACTCGAACAACTCCGTTTTTTTCACTCTTATTAAAAATCGAGCGTTCTTTGCAAATGAAAACGAGGCAACTTCTCCAAAGGAAATTTGTTGGGGTCCAACCATTTATTGCAGCAACCAAACAAACCAAACCAACTAAGAAAACTAAAACAACTGACGCTCCAAGAAAAACACATAGTGCATGAAGCAATAAAAATATAGTGTTTTGAAAGGTGACCTGATTTTTGCCGATGAAGAAGGGGTGCCTCGGGGGCATTCCCAAGCTTTGACGCTTGTACTTCTTGGATATTTTTTGGGGTGATGCATGGGCATCCCCAAGCTTGAGCTTTTGTCCATTCTTCAACTCATCTCATCATTCTCCAATCCCTACACTTGAAAACTTCCTTCATACAAAACTAAACACAATTCTATTAGCAACATTAGTGTAAGCATAACATATAATCAACCCTCTATTTGCTTTAGGTTTCAACTCAAAACCACCACATATATAGCACATACTACTGTAGCAACCTCCCCAAAAGTTCTATGATCAAAAGAACTCAAAAGAAAGCGATAAAGTGGCAAACACAAATATTGGCAGAAATCTGTCAAAACTGAACAGCTGACAAAGGTCGAATTTTTGAGGGATTTTTTATTGCTCAAATCAAAAAGTGTTCAACTAACAAAAGTTTGGATATAACCTGGGGCATATGCACAAGAAATCGCAGGTCCAAAAGATAAACAGAGAATTTTCATGAATTTTTACGGTGCAGCACCGAAAACAGTTTTAGGACAGCAACATCCCCAAATCTTTACCTCACTCAAATTAGAGGCTTCTCTTGGCACAAAAATGAAATAAACAAGATAAGGAGCGGTCATTACAGTAGTAATGACTTCCAAGACTCAAATAAAAGAAAAAGTACTGAAAAGAAAACATTGGGTTATCTCCCAAGAGTGCTTTTCTTTAACGCCTTTGAGCTAGGCGCAGAAAATTGCGAATCAAGTAATATCAAGTGATGAAGCATCAAGATCATAATTTGCTCTAAGAATAGAGTCAAAAAGTAATTTATTTCTTTTCCTAGGGAAGTGTTCCATACCTTTCTTTAGTGGGAATTGATACTTGATAGTGCCTTTCCTCATATCAATGATAGCACCTATAGTTCGAAGAAAGGGTCTTCCCAAAATAATAGGACATGAAGCATGGCATTCAACGTCCATAACAAGAAAATCAACGGGAACAAGATTATTGTTAACCACAATAAGAACATCATTAATTCTTCCCAAAGGTTTCTTCTTATCAACATCAGCAATAGGAACATCAAAATAACATTTTTCTAGTGGTGGTAGATCAAGCATGTCATAAATCTTTCTAGGCATGATAGAAATACTAGCACCTAGATCACATAGAGCATGGCAATCATAACCATTAACATGCATATTAATGATGGGTTCCCAACCATCTTCTAATTTCTTGGGAACAGAGGCTTTTTGCTTCAACTTTTCATCCCTAATCTTTATGAGAGCATTGGTAATATGCTTAGTAAAAGCAATATTTAAAGAACTAGCATTGGGAGTCAAAGCAAGCTTTTGCAAGAACAAAATAACTTCAGATATATTGCAGCCATCAACATCAAAATCATTAAAAGAAGTAGAGCTATCTTCTCCCACACTCCGAAAAATTTCAGCACTCTTTTGAGAAAAAGTTTTGGCAGTTTTAGGCTTTTTAACACAAGGAGTGGGAGTTTTCTCTACACCAATCAAAGTAAGAGGATTGCTACCAGTAGGAGCAACATCATTAGAGGTAGTAATGGTACATACCTTCATCTCTCTAGCCATCTCATCTTCTCTTTCACACCTGGCATGCAATTCCGCTAACAATCTAATATTTTCATCAATTCCAACTTGAATAGCATTAGCGGTAGCAAAAACATTGTTCTCTTTCACATCATTAGGCAACACTTTTAATTTCAGAAGTTCAACATCATGAGCAAGGCTATCAACCTTAGAAGCAAGGATATCAATTTTGCCTAACTTTTCCTCAACAGACTTGTTAAAAGCAGTTTGCTTACCGATGAAGTCCTTGAGCATTACCTCAAGCTCGGAGGGCGCGGCCCTAGTGTTGTTGTAGGAATTACCATAAGAGTTACCATAACCATTACCATTGGTAGAAGGATACGGCCTATAATTATTACTAGCAAAATTGTTCCTATAAGCATTGTTGTTAAAATTATTGTTTCTAATGAAATTCACATCAACTTGCTCTTCTTGAGCAACCAGAGAGGCCAAAGGAACATTATTAGGATCAACATGAGTCCTATCATTAGCAAGCATAGCCATAATGGTATCAATCTTATCATTCAAGGAAGAGGTTTCCTCAACAGAATTTACCTTCTTACCTTGTGGAGCTCTCTCGGTGTGCCATTCGGAATAATTTACCATCATGTTGTCAAGTAGCTTCGTTGCGGCGCCCAAGGTAAGGGACATAAAAGTGCCTCCAGCAGCTGAATCAAGTAGATTCCTTGAAGAAAAATTCAGTCTTGCATAAAAAGTTTGGATAATCATCCAAGTAGTCAGTCCATGAGTGGGGCAATTCTTTATCATAGATTTCATTCTTTCCCAAGCTTGAGCAACATGTTCATTATCAAACTGAGTAAACTTCATAATATTGCTACGCAGAGATATAATCTTAGCAGGAGGATAGTATCTACCAATAAAAGCATCCTTACACTTAGCCCATGAATCAATACTATTCTTAGTCAAAGACAACAACCAATCTTTAGCTTTTCCTCTCAAAGAAAAAGGAAACAACTTTAGCTTAATAATATCACTATCAACATCCTTATATTTCTGCATCTCACATAGCTCAACAAAATTGTTGAGATGAGCTGCAGCATCTTTAGTACTAGCACCAGAAAATTGCTCTTTCATAACAAGGTTCAATAAAGCAGGCTTAATCTCATAAAAGTTTGCAGCAGTAGCAGGTGGTGCAATAGGAGTGCAGATAAAATCACTATTGTTTGTGCTAGTAAAGTCACACAACTTGGTGTTTTCAGGATTGGCCATTTCAGCAAAACGAAAGTAAACAAGTAAAAACAACTACCAAGGATTCTAATTTTTTTGGGTTTTTGATATAAAACGATGCAAGTAAAATAAATAAAGTAAAGCAAAACAATAACAAAGTAAAGGATGTGTGTGCGAAGAACTCCCCTCGCAGAAGTCTTCTCTTCCTCCCCGGCAACGGCGCCAGAAAATTAGCTGCTACTGATTGATGGTGCCAGAAAATTAGCTGCTGGTGCCAAGTTGACGTGGGAGCAGACTGTCCTTGTGCGTGGTGGATAACCAGCCCGTTGGGAACCCCAAGAGGAAGGTATGATGAGTATAGCAGCTAGTTTTCCCTCAGTTAAGAAACCAAGGTTTAATATCGGTCAGGAGAGGAGAGACGGCGACGACTGAAGGTGTTGCAGAACCTGCACACACACAACCAAGTACTTTGTTCCCAACTTGCGATGAGGTTGTCAATCTCACCGGTTTGCTTGAAACAAAGGTTATGAGCGTATCGAGTCGAAAACAGTAAAAGTATGCGAGTAAAGTAAACAGTACGAGTAAAGTAAACAGGTAATAGCAATATGATGTAAATAGGACCGGGGTCCACAGTTCACTAGTGGTGTCTCTCCATAGATAAAATAACACATGCTGGGTAAACAAATTATAGTTGAACAATTGATAGAATAAAGATAAACGTGTTATGTCAAGAAGATCACTATGAGATTTACTCTGGGCATTACAACAAAATACATAGACCGCCATCCGACTGCATCTATGACTAATAATCCACTCCCGAGGATATCAATCCGAACACCCCAGTAGTATTAAGTTGCGAACAACAGATAATTGCATTAAGCAAAGTGTGTAATGTAAACAAAGCATATGCCCTTGAGCATATAAATGTTGTTTTCTCCCTAGTAGCAACAACACATCTACCACCTTAGAGGTTTCTGTCACTCCCCCAGGTGAAATAGAGGCATGAACCCACTATCGAGCATAAATACCCCCTCTTGGAGTCACTAGCAACTACTCGGCCAAGATAGCTACTAACAACGGAGAGCATGCAAGATCATAAACAACATAGAGATAACAAAAGATATAATTCAGTACAGCAACTTAATCATAAACACCAATATTCATCGGATCCCAACAAACCAAACATGTAGAATTACATAACGGTGATCTCAATCATGTAGGGCAGCTCATGAGATCTAAACATGAAGCACATGGTGGAGAAGACAACCATCTAGCTACTGCTATGGACCCATAGTCCAAGGTAGACTACTCACTTATCGCTCCGGAGGCAAGCATGGCGATGAAGAATACCTCCGGTGGCGATTCCCCTCTCCGGTAGGGTGCCGGGAAGAGCTTCTGGACCCTCCCGATCTTCGGGTCGACGGCGGCGGCGGATCGCGATGTGTTCTGGAAATCTGATCGGGTACTTAGGTTTTTTCCGTCGGGGGGTCTTTATAGGCGAAGGGTCGATGTCAGAGGAGGGGCCAGGCTCCCTCACACGGTGGTGGCGCAGGCCAGGGGCTGGTCGCGCCACCTGTGCGTGTGGGCCCCTGGTGCCTCGCCTCCTACTCTCCTTCGGATCTCTGGAAGCTTCCGGGTAAAATAAGACTTCAGGAACTTGTTTCGTCCAATTCCGAGAATATTTCCTGTGTATCACTTCTGAAACACAAAAACAGCGGAAACAGAAAACTGGCACTGTGGCACTTGTTAATAGGTTAGTTCCGGAAAATGCATAAAAGTGCCACTAAGTGTAACGAAACAATAGGCAAATGATGTAAAAACAAGCATGGAGCATCAAAAATTATAGATACGTTGGAGACGTATCAGCTGATCCCATATATAGTTGAATACTTGAGTTCATGTCTTCCATTCTTGACATCGATGCGTCTTCCATCAGTCAGTACCACGCAGAGGCAGACCCAAGAATTTATTGAAGCCTAGGCGAGCCAGAAGGCAACTAATACATGTTTGCACACACACAAAATAGTAGCCCCGCATCGCTCCCCACCCCGGACGACACGGATGGAATTGTGGAACCATAGGAGTCGCTGCCTTCGACCCCATCCCTCCTCGTCCTCTTCCTTACTGCTGCCGACACGCGCGCCTGGTCAAAGACCGGGAGGCTCTCGGTGCTGGTAGGTTTTTCCCCTCATGAGTCATGTCACGCACACAGAGTTGGCGATGGATCCACTGCGTCGTTCTCTCAGCCAATTGCAGTGGTCGAGCGGCGATCGATGATGTAGCTTGCGGCGGGGGCAACCTCGAGGGATGTGGATCCAGCGCCCTAGGCGGTGCGGCTGTGTTTGGTGGTGGACGACGAGTCCCCTAACGTCTCTCCTCCGGGTGGCGATCTTCACGTATGATGTTGGGGTCTAATCCAGTGATGGACGAGGTGTCGGAGGTCTCGTCGACGGATCTGTGGTTAGGGGTGGCCGACACCCGCGGAGGCGCCACAGACAATCCTAACGGCGGCACCACTGATACGTCTCCAACTTATCTATAATTTTTGATGCTCCATGCTTGTTTTTACACCATTTGCCTATTGTTTCGTTACACTTCGTGGCACTTTTATGCATTTTCCGGAACTAACCTATTAACGAGTTGCCACAGTGCCAGTTCCCTGTTTTCTGCTATTTTTGTGTTTCAGAAGTGATACACAGGAAATATTCTCGGAATTGGACGAAACAAGTTCCTGAAGTCTTATTTTATCCGGAAGCTTCCAGAGATCCAAAGGAGAGTAGGAGGGGGGCCACCAGGGCCCCACACGCAGGGGTTGCGCGGCCAGGCCCTTGGCCCCGCGGGCCCCGCGTGAGGGAGCCTGGCTCCACCTCTGACATCGCCCCTTCGCCTATAAAGACCCCCTGACGGAAAAAACCTAAGTATCCGATCACTTTTCTAGAACACATCGCGATCCGCCGCCGCCGTCGACCCGAAGATCGGGAGGGTCCAGAAGCTCTTCCCGGCACCCTGCCGGAGAGGGGAATCGCCACCGGAGGTCTTCTTCATCGCCATGCTTGCCTCCGGAGCGATGAGTGAGTAGTCTACCTTGGACTATGGGTCCATAGCAGTAGCTAGATGGTTGTCTTCTCCACCATGTGCTTCATGTTTAGATCTCATGAGCTGCCCTACATGATTGAGATCACTGTTATGTAATTGTACGTGTTTGGTTTGTTGGGATCCGATGAATATTGGTGTTTATGATTGAGTTGCTGTACTGAATATTATCTTTTGTTATCTCTATGTTGTTTATGATCTTGCATGCTCCCCGTTGTTAGTAGCTATCTTGGCCGAGTAGTTGCTAGTGACTCCAAGAGGGGTTATTTATGCTCGATAGTGGGTTTATGCCTCTATTTCACCTGGGGGAGTGACAGAAACCTCTAAGGTGGTAGATGTGCTGTTGCTACTAGGGAGAAAACAACATTCATATGCTCAAGGGCATATGCTTTGTTTACATTACACACTTTGCTTAATGCAATTATCTGTTGTTCACAACTTAATACTACTGGGGTGTTCGGATTGATATCTCCGGGAGTGGATTATTAGTCATAGATGCAGTTGGATGGTGGTCTATGTATTTTGTTGTAATGCCCAGAGTAAATCTCATAGTGATCTTCTTGACATATCACGTTTATCTTTATTCTATCAATTGCCCAACTGTAATTTGTTTACCCAGCATGTGTTATTTATCTTATGGAGAGACACCACTAGTGAACTGTGGATCCCGGTCCTATTTCCATCATATTGCTATCACCTGTTTACTTTATTCGTACTGTTTACTTTACTCGCATACTATATTGATTTCCACTCGATACGCTCATAATCTTTGTTTTAAGCAAACCGGTGAGATTGACAACCTCATCGCAAGTTCGGAACAAAGTATTTGTTTGTGTGTGTGCAGGTTCCGCATCACCTTCAGTCGTTTGTCTCTCCTCTCCTGATCGATATTAAACCTTGGTTTCTTAACTGAGGGAAGACTAGTTGCTATACTCATCATACATTCCTCTTGGGGTTCCCAACGGGCTGATTATTCACCACGCACAAGGACAGTCTGCTCCCACATCAACCAGTAGCAACCACCGATAACCTAACGGCATGTTTTCTAGGTAAAGTGACTTTTGCGGGCTGATTGTAACTTCAACTTGTCGTTGTTGCATCTTTTTTACAACCAGTTATTTCTTTTCCTTTGCATAGAAATTTATATTTTCGTTTCTCTTGGCGTACGTATTTTTAAACATGGTACCGAAAATTGTTGGGATTGTAAACATGCATATTGTGAACACTCATATATATTTTTAATTTTTGTAGAACCTTGTAAGTTTCAATTTTTAGTAGTTATATCATATCAAATATGGGATCATATGATACTTTTTCAGGGATGGAAAAACCGAATGTGCCTGTGCCTGTGCAAGTCATGGCCCAAGCCCGAAGGCCCACTAGTCTATCACGTGTTGTGCCAGAGCGAGAGCTGAATGAATTGTGAAAAAAAAGGTTGATCGATTTTGCCCATAATCGATTGGAACTTGATAGCTGAAATTGCTATGGCCCAGGCAGCGCACGGCACTGAAGCCCGGGCAAGCGCCGGGTAACATGGGCGCTGCGTCCGCCCATGGGACCACGTATGCTTTGGCCTGCCATCGAGAGAGCCGAGTCGTGCTGGATTCGATTTCCATCCTCAGCTAGACTCCGCTCTGGACTCGATCATCCGCCTGGTCAATAAAAGCCAAATTCCGCCTCGAGAGAATCGATGGGAGACACGGGCAGCTGATAGGATCGATCTAATTAATCCATCGATGGACTAGAGGGACCATGGGTGCTCCGTGGGGCGCCGGCGGCCGGCGGCCAAGTCCATCCCGGAGGGCAACGAGGCAGCCACCTGACGAGGAGGAACAGGGATACAAGTGGGAGGGTTTGACCATCCCTGCCGGCATCATCAGAGGCTGCAGCAACAGCGGCGGCAAGGTCCATCCAGGAGGTCGATAGCAGCGGCAAGGTCCGTCCAGGAGGTCGATGAGGCAGCGGTCTTCCAGGAGGAGGAGGGCTACGAGCGGGAGGAGCTTCCCGGCCCGAGCAAAGACGACCACGCGAATCCCTTGCTGCCATCGCGTCTTTGCCCCCAATCCTCTGATGTAGCCGCCCACGACCATCTGGTGCCTCGCAGCTCCCGACGAGCAGAGTCAGCTGTCTGATCGGCGGTCACGAATTGAAGGGCTTCGAGCTTGATTGTGTGACTCCGCTGAAGTGGATGTAAATAGATAAGAACAACTAGGGATGGGATCTTGCGTCACGCTCGCCCCACTCATGGCCATCCGCATCCTGCCTTTCTATCTCCATGGGAAGCCCACTAGAAGACTCAATATGTTTCCCGGCGGTTTTCAGACAGAGGAAGTTGTCACTCCATCAAGGCTACTGCATCTCAATGAAGGATTCAGTGATCTTGAAAAGAACGAGCCATGATACCATGATGCCCGGTGCAATCTCGTGAGAACCAACGAGGCAATTTTAGAGCTTTATATTCAGTTTTCTCTTAGCTGCTTGCCTGCTTCAAGTTTGTACA
Organism: Dactylis glomerata; assembly: GCA_007115705.1. Taxonomy (NCBI): domain Eukaryota; kingdom Viridiplantae; phylum Streptophyta; class Magnoliopsida; order Poales; family Poaceae; genus Dactylis; species Dactylis glomerata. The sequence goes on from QXEO01001238.1 coordinate 6,819,304, forward strand.
GTACATGAAGTAAATTTCTTCTACCACTAATAAATTGTGTGCATGCAAAAGCTATATATCGGATCAGCCACAACATGAGTGAAAGAGGTTGGATGTTGCTTCAACTTATTCATATTGTTCACCACATGCCAGACTAATACGCTTGATATCAGCTTCAACATGAGTAGGTGAATCGGTTATAAGTTAGATGGCATAATTGCATTGGGAGAAATGAGACTTTAATTATATTCAGTTATTAGTACTCCCTGTATTAGTCCCACCAGGAAAATATATTTGTCCCGATTTAATCCTAAAGGCCTTTAAATAATCAGTACTCTCTATAATCGATAGTGGTTAGAAACTTATTTTCCATCATGGGAGTATTTAGATTCATTATGCAACAAGTTCATAAACATTTGTGAGGCAAACAAGATTGTGTTCACGTGTTTAATTGAAAATTCTAAATAGTGACTTAGTTTTGTCCGTAAATTAGCATCCGTTCGATAAATCCATATCCGCTCTCATGTTATCTGATAATTAAATATTAGGCTTAAATGAGTATTTACATGTTATTTAAACTAAAAAGACAAAAGTTTCTTCTCTCGGGTTGTTTGCGCTAAATCCATTATAAAATCTTGGTTTCAAAAATAATATTGATGGAGTGGGACTATATCAAGAAGGCCCAGCTCGAACAACACATCTGGGATGTGACTAGACGGGATGTGACTAGACGAGGACACATAAATATTAATTAAGTGAAGCGGCTCGCCGTTGTGAGGTAGCGGTACAATGATCTCGACAAGGTAGAGAGATGAGTTAACCTTGGACGAAGCGGTCAAATCTTGCGTGTTTAAAATAAACCTTTTACTTTTATTTCCGTTGCAACGCACGGGCATATGTGCTATCTCTACTAATAATACGGCTTGAGGACGCGATGGTGACAAAACCGTGGTAGGTCAAAAAAACCACCGGTTTATTTTCGTACGTCGGTTTATTTTCGTCCGTGTTCGCGTCGTCTTCCTCTCCCAACCAACGAGCGCCGCCTCTCGATCCCCAACTCTCCCCCATCCTAGCTCCTCGCCAGCCCATCCCCACCGCCATCCATCGCCGGCTCATCCCCTCCGCCTCTATCGCCGGCTCATCCCCACCGCCATCCATCGCCGGGGCATCACCGCTCCCTTCCATGTTGGACTCCACCACCCACGCCGCCGTCCGTGCTTCAAATCGCGTCACCAGCAATCCCCCCGCCGGTCACGCGGCCCTCCTCCCGGTCCTCCGACTCCCTCCCCGCCCTGCTACAGGATGCGGACCGGCTGTTCCGGCTCTGGCGTTCCTCTGGGACAAGGGCGACGGCGTCCATTCACCTGTCCGACGTGGCCGTCCCCGGTCACTCCGACCCGGAAACCGGCGCCGCCATTGACGGCTTCGTCCGGTCATGCTCGCTTCTGCACACCTGAGAGGGGGTGCCGTCCACCAGGACATGAGCCACGGACGACCGCCAAACGCAGGCGCCGCCGCCAAGTTCCACCCCCGCCACGAGCAGTGGCCCCTGGGCGCCGTCCCCTCCGACGTGCTCACCGGTGAGACCTCTCATCCCTCGTTGCTCTTCAGAGCGTTGAATTGCAGGACGCCCGTGTGTGCCTAGAAAAAAAATCTTTGAACTATTATGCGAATCGATCCGAAGTGACGCCGTCTAGGTCTTAGGTTATTGTCCCCTAGATATAGCTCACCATAATGATATATGTAACTGCTGTGATCCATTTTTGCTTGTTTGTGAGAAGTTGAGCTCCTCATTTCGTCAAATATTGATAGCTTTTCATGTTCAGAACAAGCTATGTTTGCATAGGAGAACTTTACAACCTCAATTTTTTAATTTGTCTTCTTAATCCTAAGTATTTCGCTTTATGCAGGCAGTGACATATGGGAAAGGCATTGGAGCTATACGACCGGTGTGGAAGAGCAAGGCCTTCAGGAATGGCGGCGGCGAGGCTTGGAGGAATAACTGTTGGTCGCTTGCCCGACCTGCTGCTGGTGCCGGAGTCCACGTCCCCGAGCTTGCTGCTGCCAGATGCTTCCGGCATCCACATTGCTCAGCTGCTGCCACCGCCTACCACTCCGGCCTGCTAGGTCTCTCTTCTCCCCCCTCCATTTATTTCCCATAAAATTTTATTTCCCTGTTGAAACTTGTATGAAACACACACCTATAGATTGCAATTGACAAAAAACTTCTTGTGTGCATAGATAGGCAGTTCATGTGTAGGAAGCTTTTTTATTTCATCTATTTGCTGCTTAATTAATTATGCACAGGCAGTGCTCAACCCTATATGTATATTTTCAGGTTCGGAGGATATGGGTGTTCATGCTGGCCGTGGCATCCCGTGCAGTGGGTGGTAGGCTTGCCCGGCTTTGACGACCTCCTTGGATCCTGTTGCTGCCGCGCGTCGCAGCGGTGGTGACATTCGGCCTTGAGCCTTGGAGATTTTTGTGCCCCGTACGTGTTCGTGCGCCCTAGCTGTTATCTTCCTAACTTAGTTTTTTTAGTCGTCAGATTTAAGAATGCCATTTTAATTGTTTGAAATAATCAGCACATGAATAGAAATATATTTACAATCAAAGTTGTACAGCCTCATCTACATGAAGCATTAGATTGCAGTGCACCGAAGGGAGTTGCGCATAGATGGAGAGGGCAAGAGAGACGGACCTGAGTTTGCCGGTCCGGCCGCGGCAGATCGTGAGCTTGGAGAAGGGGAGGGGCGCGAAGTAGACGAAGCCATGGTTGGTGAGCTCCGAGGAGAGAAGCCGGAGAGGAGGCATCCATCCGCGCTGAGCTCGGTCGGTGAGATTTTGGCGTGGTCAGCAATGCAGAAGACCGTGGTCTGATGGGGGAGGGAGCTCATTGCCGGCGGGGAGGATGGCGTCATACCAGAGCGGAGGCCCACAACCATCGGAACTCAGGTGGCGGTGGATGCGGTAGCAGATCCGTTGGAAACGAGGTCCACCCCTCCTCCATTGGCGCCTAGCGCTAGGACACCTGATCTTCCGCAAGTACTACCTGGTCTCCGGTAACCCGGAGGAAGCGGAAGGAGGAGATGGTCATGGAGGCAAGAGGCGGGGAGGAAGGGGGGCCGGAGTCAAGTCGCCGGCACTGGGGAGACAAGAAGAAGTGAGTGGGGATGAGATGCAGAAGCTAGAAGGTGATGGGGAATTCGGGCATGGTCTGCCGCTTTGGCCTTCGGGTATGTGGCCATGTGAGTGGGTCGTGTGCTGTTTTTCACCCAGTGAAATGAGTTAAAAAAAAAGTCATTTCACTATATGAGTTCCGTAACAAATGTTGGGGATTCAGTTGATGATTTTGAAGGTCTTTTTTCGCTAAGAATGATTCAATTGAAAAATCAAAAGCGAAGCGTGTCGGATAAAAAGTTAAAAAATAACCATTAAAAATAAATATTGTTTTTATGAATTTAAATAATTGTTTTGTTGAGTATATATCATATTTGCAATTGTGGTCGATGGATGTAAAATTATGTCGACGGTCTCAATTTAAAATATAATCCTGATCCTGAACATATATATTATGTCGACGGTCTTAAAAAGATCGAAAGGTATAAGCCCTAAAGCACTTATGTTAAGACTTCTTTTTTTTGACAGGGTTATGTTAAGACTTCTTCTATCTTCATTGCTAGAATGTTGAATTAATAGATCTACTGGTTGCAATTTCAGTTCCAAAAATTACGTATAGTTTTCGTTATCTTTCTTACCAGGCAGTCCTAAATCACTCATGTTGTGCAAGCAAATCGTCCAACAAACTGAAGTCATCTTCATGCATTTGAATTTGAGACATGCCAATTATAAGTTTCATGTTGAATTTACACCATGCCGATTATATGTTTTATGCCATGAAAAAGAAAAAAATGCTTTGAAAATGTCATGAACACCACGCCTACAAGTATACCATGATTAATGGATTAAATTCAAAAAACCCACCTCAATTGAGCGACAAGTACAAATAAACAACCACAATTCAGTCGCTGCTCTAGATGCCGAACACAACATCGGTCTCGAGGTCGCGGGCGCGGCTGAAGTCGCTGGCCATGGGCCGTTCTGGCCTCCCCTGCTCCACGTTTGCAGGCCACCAACGGACTCTTGTGTGTATCGCCGCCCCATCATCAATGTCGGCAGGACATAGGTGGACGTGCGCATGCTGACGACACCAACTGCAACCGCGTTGTGCAAATTTACCGCAATCACCGTCGAAGCCTCGTTTTGTGACCTCGACGCCGAGCCAATCGTCTACTACATCGCCTCCATGTGTGGATGCTGCTTTGGAGAGCCCACCTTGATCCGGAGAACTACAAATAATTTTAATAGTCGTAGTTGGAGGAACACAACAGAACCAGAAAAGCGGCGAAGACAAAAAAGATTAAAAGCCCGTAGCAACGCACGGACATTCCACTAGTTACATATAACCGTGGTACCTAAAATAACTGGTACCTTTTCGTACCTCAAAAAAACCGTGCAGCCGATCGCTAAAAAAACCGGTACCCGATCTCTCAGCTTGCCCTGCTACTCCCGTGATGGGAGGCTCCGCCCTGCGCATCCTCTCTCCGGCGACGGGCCCTGTCTCCTGTCGGTGTCCTCCAGTGGCGCCGTGGCCTTCAGTAGTCGTTCTTGTCCGCTGTGATCTCCCAGCCTTCCTAAGGATGCCATGAATCTCCTTCCTCAATGGCACGCGCCGCCACTGCACCCGCTCCGGAACGGCCACGAGACGACCTCCCATGGCAAGCCCCGATTGCGGAATCCTTGCCACACCGCCCTCTCCATGCGCCACTGGTGCCAGGCCACGGTCTTCTTCAATCGTAAGGCAAGGGACAGGATACAACCCCCGATCATGTCGCCGGTGAGGTGGCAACAGTTGGCATCCCAGACGGCCGCGCCTAGGCCCGCTTTAAACAATCTCAATCTCGCGGAGGTCGGCGGTGTGATGATCTGGTGTTGAGCCGACGCGGGGTGACATAGCTGAGCAACATGGCAGGAGGTAGTGTTGTATGCCACTGGCACACGACATCGATCGCGGCCTCCTGCTCAACTGGCGCCGCTCCTCTTTCCACCGCATACACCCATGCCCTGCATCTTGCGGGGCAGCTGCAGAGTTAGGGCGTGGTCGTCGCTACTCAAGTCATCACACATCGAGTTAGACCCACTGCTGCCATCGAGGAAGGGAAGGGGAGGCGAGCTCGCCCAACACCCAGGTCGCGTGCGGCGTCGTTGAGGGTGACAAGCAGGGCATGTAGGAGGGGGTGGGGGGTAACCTTGATTGAAGGGATGGAGCCAGAGAAGATAGAGGAGGTAGGGGCAGAGGGGGCCGGAGGGAAGCGAAGAGATTGATATGTAGCCATGTAGGTGCTCGACGCCATCGGCACCACGCTCGGCACACATGACGGCCAGCTGCGATACTGATATGCTCGCCCAGCAGCAGGCCGTCACAGTGACACCTGGGCAAATGGATGTATATCCTGGTCACGGCGGGATTCAGGTTCTTCTTCAGAGCCTTTTCTTCTAGGTTGTTTTGCTTGTTGGCAGCAACAACACGGAAAATACATGGTAGAGGCCAAGAGATCGATCAGTGTTGACATACGCAGCAGACTAGGATTACAGTATATGAAATATTTCAGTTTACCGATTTGCTGTACGTTATTACATAAATACATCCATCCATATGATGCACTGTTGTTTAATAAATAATTCTATGCTGAAATGTTTCTTGTGTTTTATCTCCTACAGCAAATTAGTACTTCGTATATTTTTCTTCAAGAGATGGAGAATAAACAATATTGTTCAGGTGCTTTGCTTACTGTATGGTCAGAGTGGGAGTAAGCCATGGAAATATATATTAGTCCTTATTGTTTCATGCAATTGGAGTTGATATTCTAAACTAGACATGTGTGATTTTAATATGATAATTATATGTAAATTAATAGAATAATATCAGTAATAATTGTTTTGTCTTGTCAATATAGACCCGTTGCAACGCACGGGTATTGTGCTAGTAGTATTTAGCTGCACAAAAAAAGGAAAAATGTGGTACCCAGGCACCAATCCTTTTGTGGTTCTTTCTTAAACTTATTCATTGGATTTTGAAAATGAAGAGGCCACTAGAGCTCGGAGTCCAAAATCATAATATAAAGTTTATGTGGTTAAGACAAGCTAACTTTGTACTGAAGTAGGGGTGGGCAGAAAAATCGATAACCGAAAAGACCGAGACCGACAAGACCGATTAAAAAATTGGGTAGCAAAATTTTAAGACCGAATTTAGTACTGTCAATTCGGTCTATACTTCCTGGTACCCGAACGGACCGAACAGACCGATATTCTGTGCGCTTGGCTCTAGCAGTCCCCCCCTCAACCGATCCTGAGGCCCAGCCCAATACTGTAGATCTTCTCCCAGAGCCTGATATCCCATCAATCTGTTTCGCCTTATTCCCCTTCCTCGTCCTCGGTTCCGGGAAATATCGTATAGTCCTAGACCTCATATGCTACCATGCTACTAATTCAAAAATTTCGCATTCTCAGTGGCAAAAAATGTTGAAACAAATTTGTAGATGTTCACAAGATGTGTCCTCACAATCCCTATAAATTTCAAAACAAAATTCAAAATATACTAAGAGAAACAAAAAAGACAAATTGCTATGTGAATAGTATCATTTTGATATTTTGTCTTTTTTTGACACTATTCGTGTTTGATTTCTCTTTTTTGTTTCTCTTAGTATATTTTGAATTTGGTTCTGAAAATTCTAGAGATTGTAAAGACATATCTTGTGAACACCCACAATTTTGTTCCAAATTTTTTTGCCACATACATTTTAAAATTTTGAAAATGGTATCATGGTAGCATTTTAGGTATAGGATCACTGGATATCTACCCGTCGATTCCCTAGCGGCACTCCCGACGCGGCCTACCCTCGATTCCATCTAGCGGGAGCACAAGTGCACCACAACGCACCACCTTCCATCGCGCCTCTTGCCTGCCCCGCCTCCGCCAGGCCACCTTTTGTTGCTGTTCTGCGAGACTGAGACGCGGGACAACAAGCTGCAGCTACGCACCGGCATGGGACTACAACACGAGCTGGCTGGAGGTCAGATTATCGAGGTTCAAGCGGGCGCAATACTACTGTTGTAGGGATGACGCTAGAGAAATCACATCACATACAAATCTTGGAGGTATCTTTCTAGTTCGGTCATGACCGAAGTAAAGACCGAAACGTCGGGTACCTGAGATTTTAGGTTAGCAAAAATTATCAGCTAAATTCAGTTCACAAATCTAGGAGACCGAATTCAAAAAAGACCGAAAGATAAAAACTAAATTTTCGGTCTAGACCGAACGCCCACCCCTATACTGAAGCCAGGTGGACAACCCATTTCTAACCTTGAGTGGTACATGTTGGACAAGGAGTGGAGACATGCAGCGTGTTCGGTCTAGGAAGGTTATGATATCCTGTGCCTTTGCTCACCAAAAAAGGGAATAAAAGGAACTTGACGCACACGAGCTATTCAAACTGAAGCGATGCCAGAGCTGTTACAACTTGGGTTGAATTACTGAAGCTTAGGACATTCGATGGCCTAACGACTGAACCAACTAGCAATATGAACACCAAGAAATAAGAGAATGGTGATCACTGATCAGTCAAATACAACATTTCATTTTAACCAAGAAAAAAACATTGCTGAATTTCAGCAAGTGAGTAGGGGCAGAGTACAGTGTACAACAGAAGCTAAAAGAACGAGATTTCTAAGAGGGAAATGATACTCATAAGCAGAGCGGGACAATATAACTGATATTCTCAAGTCACCTTGTATCAGAATTTTATTCGAGAAGAGAACTGTAACATAGTTTCTGATTATTCATTTTGTCGAACCACCTATACAATCCAACATGCAATAAATGAACACAGCATCAACAGCACTACAGCATCCTAGCTAACCTCTCTTCAGTTAAGTGAAATAGTTCAACATTTGAGTATACAACTGCAGATGACACTGAATCTGGAGTCTGGAAGAATTTGAAAAACTGGGTGGCCCATTTGCACCTGAAACCAAATGGCATCAGAGTGCATCAGCTCGTCAGCCAAAATCGGTCAATTGGTCATGCGTCGCTATGATTTAATGGATTCCCCAAACATGCAATAAACTGCTGCATACATCTAACAAAAGAAAGAGCTTATTTCTGCCTGAAATAACTGAACCACAAAGAAACCCTTGATGAGGATCAGTACACACCATAATACGAGTCGTCGCAAAATCCATCAAGCTCATATGATCACACAAGTGAAGAAGATGAGCTGTTTAGCAATACAATGCTGGTAGAAACTCAAATCCCAATAGTTGAGAATTGAGCATAACATTTCTTCACATTCCAATGGCAGATCATGAACAGATGATACATCAGAGCAATGCATCCTTATGATGATTTCTAAGTGTTCTCTACTACACTGAATTCAAAATCTGCAAAAAAGAAAGAAGGTGCTGCTTTTAAACTGCAAGTGCAACAGAGAAACCTTGGATCACTTCTCGGGCTCCGAAGCGGGAGCCGCCTCCTCGGCAGGCGGCTTCTCTGCCTGCGCCATGGCCTCCTGGCGCGCCCTGAGGGCGGCGAGGACGGAGACGGCGGGCATCTGGAGGCATCCGAGGAGGTACTGGTAGGACTGGACCCTGGTGGGCATGGCCTCGAGCTGCGCGAAGTCGTCGGGGCCGTACAGGCGGCCCTCGAAGACGGCGCCAGTGAAGTCGTTGAGCTGGAGCCGCCACTCCTTCTGGAAGTCGCGGTACGGCCGGAGCGCCGGCGGGATCTCGTCGGAGCGCACGAAGAGCCAGGCGTTCATGCCGCGGGCGACGGGGCGGAGCGACGCCCACCGCGTGCCCTCCACGGCCGCCGCGAGGTCGGAGTTCTTCGCCACCACCAGCCGCGCCGTGGGAGGGAGCGACGCGCGGATGCTCCGGAGCTGCGCCACCGTGAAGCCGTGGCACCAGATGCCCGCCAGGAGCTGGCACCCGTCCAGCTCGCGACGGAGCACCTCCTGGCGCGCGCGCTCCACCGCCAGCCGGATCGGCGGCAGCGCGCCCCCCGCGCTGCGGATGGACGTCATCGTCGGCGAGGACGGCGGCGGCGGCGGCGAGGGTTCTGTTGGGGTGATGCGGGCTGTGTGTGTGTGACGTTGGAGGTCCAGAGGCTTGTACTGCAATGTGCAAGTAATGGGCTTCGGTCAGCTTAAATGGGCCTTCGTAATGTTAAAGTGAAAGCCCAGTTGTGGTGGGCTGATAAAAGCCCATACTGATTATTCTTTAGCATCTCTGCTATATGGGCTAAAAGGCAAATAGTGCCAGCCATATTTATGGCCCGTTTGACCCCTTCCAGAAAAAACGGCCTGTTAAACTTCGATACAAATTTTGCATACAGTTTTCATTTTTTTTGGTCTGTTTGAAATACTGAAGTTCTTCTAGAAAGTATTTCGATGCACGTATACAGAATTCCATGATTACATGGTCATTTTTGTTAGGAATAGACAAGTTGTATTTCTTGGGGGCCAAAGGCCACAACATATAGTTACATGTACATGTGATAATATGCAGGAAACCCCCTAACAGGTGGGGAACCACAACACTGAGTTTGGAGAGTAAGAAGTCATGCTGCGCTCTAGTTTGTGCCTTTATAAAGAAATCCGCCAACTGCAAATCTGAAGGCACGTACTGAAGCGCAACAACCTGAGCCTGCACCTGAGCACGTGTATAAAAAGCATCAACATCAATATGCTTGGTAAGCTCATGCTTGACCGGATCACGTGCAATACTGATAGCACATGTACTGTCAGACAAAAGTGGAGTGGATGTCGTAACAGAGACCCCAAAATCTACAAGCAACCATCGTAATCATGTCACCTCAGCAATCAACAAGGCCATAGCTCGCAACTCAGCCTCTACACTCGAACGGGAAACTGCAATCTGTTTCTTCGTCTTCCAAGCAACAAGCGAACCACCAAGAAACACACAGTAAGCAGAAAGTGAACGACGATCCGTAGGATCACTCGCCCACGTAGCATCCGAGTAGCACTGGAGCTGGAGAGAGCTGGAACGAGGAAAGAAAAGGCAACGAGTGATCGTGCCACGAAGATAACGAAGAACACAGAGGAGATGACTATAGTGAACAGTGGTAGGAGCTGAGACAAACTGATTCAGAATATGAACAGGATAAGATATATCAGGACGAGTGACAGCAAGATAAACAAGACTCCCAATAAGATGGCGATAACGCGTCGGATCAGGAAGATGATCACCATCAGTAGGACGAAGCTTGACATTAAGCTCCATATGAGTCTCAACAGTGCGCTCATCCCCAAGAGCAGCACGAGCAAGAAGATCCTGAATATACTTTTCCTGAGAGATAGAAAAGCCATCAGAAGTGGAAGAGACCTCGATCCCAAGAAAGTAGCGGAGAGGACCAAGATCATTCATAAGAAACTGATCACGAAGACGAGCCTTAACAAAGGCAATATACTTAGGATCATCACCAGTAATGATCATATCATCAACATAGAGAAGGAGAAGAGTGCGTCCACGAGGAGAAGTGTGAACGAACAGCGCTGGATCATGAGCGCTGGGAGAGAAACCAGCAGCAGTCACCACAGAGGCAAAACGCTCAAACCAAGCACGAGGGGCCTGTTTCAGGCCATAAAGAGAACGCCGAAGACGACAGACCATCCCATCAGGGACAGAATACCCGGGAGGAGGCTGCATGTAAACCTCCTCACTCAACTCGCCATTAAGAAAAGCGTTCTGAACATCAAGCTGAGACACAGACCAATGTCGAACAGAAGCGACAGCAAGAAGAGTACGCACAGTGGTCATATGAGCCACATGGGCAAAAGTCTCATCATAGTCACGGCTGTGCTCCTGCTGAAAGCCACGAGCCACAAGACGCACTTTGTAGCGCTCAAGAGATCCATTAGAGCGGGTCTTAATTTTATAGACCCACTTACACGTGATAGGACGAACACCGGGAGGGGGAGAGACAAGATCCCAGGTGCCAATGCGCTTAAGCGCAGCAATCTCCTCGGCCATAGCAAGCTGCCATTCAGGATGACGCTCAGCATCCCGATAAGAAGTCGGCTCGGAGGCAACAGAAAGACCGTACTGACTAGGAGAGTAACGGTTTGGAGGACGACGCGGACGAGTCACCGGAAGAGGAGAGGGAAGCTCGTCAGAAGAAGACGACTCATCGAAAGAAGAGGAAGAAGGAATAGCAGAGGAAGACTCCGAAACCGGAGAATGAGGAGAACTAGGGGAACTAGACGGAGTAGAGGATGGCGCTGGAGTCGAAGAGGGCGCATCAGAACAAGGTCCAGGAGGAGGGACAATAGGGACAGATGGAGGTGCATCAGGAAACAGAAGAAAGGAGATATCATCCACTGGGTAGGTACCAGAGGTGGGGCGAGGATAGAAGGGACGCGTCTCATCAAACGTGACGTCACGAGAGATGCGCATCCGACGACCAACAGGGTCCCAACAGCGATAGCCCTTATGCTCATCACTGTAGCCGAGAAAAACACACTCAACAGACTGAGCGGTCAGTTTGGTGAGTTCACGAGGAGGGAGAAGAACATAGCAAACGCAACCAAACAAACGAAGAGTCGAGTAGTCTGGAGAACCACCAGAGAGACGCTCGAGAGGGATGCCACCTTGGAGGGCAGCAGAAGGCTGGATGTTAATGAGGTAAGTCGACGTAGCGATGGCCTCAGCCCAGAAATGCGGCGGAAGAGAAGAAGCAATCATCATAGCACGGGTGATCTCAAGAATATGACGATGCTTACGCTCGGCGACACCATTTTGAGCATGCGCACCGGGACAAGAAAACTAAGCAAGGGTGCCCTGCTCAGCAAGAACACCACGCAGGTGTTGAGAGATATACTCACCAGCAGAATCAGCATGGAACACACGAATGGGCGAGGAATACTGAGTGCAGACCATGGCCGCAAAGCGCTGATAAATAGAAAGCACCTCACTGCGAGAGCGCATAAAAAACAACCAGGTGTACCGTGAAAAATCATCAATGAATAAAATATAGTAGCGATGACCCCCTTTTGAACCAAAGGGAGCCGGACCCCAAACATCGGAATGAACTAAATCAAAAGGTCGCTAAGATACAGACACACTGGTAGGATAGGGAAGCTGAATCTGTTTGCCTAACCTACAACCCTGATAGTTCAAAGACACATCTCCTGAGACAGACCCCAGAAGACCACGACGGACTAAAGACGATAAACAGGAGCCACAAAGGTGACCCAGCTGATGATGCCACTGCTGGAAAGAGCCAGTGACGGAAGCAACGACCGCAGGAGAACTGGCCGATGAAGAGGCAGCGGATGGAACACGAAGCCAGTCTAACTCCCAGAGCCCTGGAGACTCACGACTGCGAGGGCCAGCTCCAACCAGGGCCTGTGTGCGGCGGTCCTGAACAGCACAAGAATCAGCGTCAAGAATGACGCGACAACCAGAATCAGTAAGCTGACTAGCAGAAAAAAGATTCATCTTAAGGCTAGGAACATGAGAAACATCAGGAACAGAGAAAGAGGAAGTAGAGAGGGTGCCTCGACTGGAAACAGGAAGAGATGTACCATCAGCCGTGAGAACACAGACAGGAGAAACGAGAGAACGAAGAGCAAAAAGAATAGAAGACGCAGAAGTCATATGAAAGGAAGCTCCAGAATCCAGATACCACGGGGACATACCTGACTGTGCAGAAGGTGGTGGTCGCGCGGTGCCAGAAGAGGTAGACACAGAACCAGCAGTGCCCGACGAGGAAGAGCCTGTAGCAGCTAGCAGACCACGAATACCCCGAATAATATCCTGCTCAGAGAGTGCAACTGCAGAAGATCCTGTAGAACCAGCCTGCTGACGAGCGTGAAACTGCTGACGTAAACTGGGATCCCTCCTCCAGCAGCTAGAAAAATCGTGGCCAGGCTTGCCACAGTAGGAGCAGGGAGGACGAGGATGGCGGTTCTGACCGCGAGGCTGCTGAGGCTGACTCTGGCCCTGGACCGGAGGAGTAGAGAGTATCGGCGGCACTGGAGACCGCAACGGAGCCGACAGCACAGGAGGACCACGAGCAGCAAGTACAGAGGGAACCTCAAGAAGACCAGCACCACGAAGACGAGTCTCCTCAGCACGAAGCTCAGACAGCACCTCAGAGAGCGGGACACGACCACGAGCAAGTAGCTGGGCGCGATGAGGCTCGAACTCCTTGCGGAGCCGAGACAAGAACTCATATACACGCTAAAACTCCAGATCAGCGCGCACAGTCAGACAGCAGGGACAAGTGGCACACACAGCTGTACGAAGAGAATCAAGCTGGTGCCAGATAGCAGCACTCTGAGTGTAGAACTCATCAATGGTAGAATCACCCTGCTGAAGAGCATGCTCCTAGCGAACCACAAACAGGTAAAGAGCATCCCCAGACGGCTGATAGCGCTGACGAAGAAAGGCCCACTGAGCAGCAACAGTGGGAAGACCCATGAACTCAGCAGCATACTGAGGCAGAACACTGGAAGTAAGAACAGCAGCAGCACGAGCATCCTCATCTATCCACTGAGTGTAGTCAGTCAGATCCAGCCGGTAGGTCGCAAGAGCGTCAGAATACTCCTGGACATGTCGGTCATACTCAGCCAGAGCAGTAGCATCAGCACTCTTGGCTGCATCCTTGGCTTCCTGAGTAGCATCGGGGGCAAGGGCAACGGGCGTCGGTGGAATAGGCGCCGTAGGAGCAGTGGGGCGCGGCGGACAGGGGACCTCGTCGGAAAGCACACCCCAAAGACGAAGACCGCGCATGTGGACGCGCATAAAGGCAGCGAAATCAGGGTAATTCGCGCCATCAAAGATCACCGGGCAGCGAGGAATCGCAAGGTAGCCCGACGACGACGAAGAAGAAGACATAGCTCTTTTTTTTTGTTTTTTTACACGAACTGAATCTGGATCAACCAGGACGACGATGTCCTGAAGAAATTGGCCGAGGGCCGGCACCGCCGGCCGATTCCCAGCGACACAAGCCTATCCCCGCCGGCGGCGACCTTTTCCGGCGACCGGCGGCTGAATCCGGTGAAGCCTGGTGGGGGCCTGGGCGGGGGCACGAAGGGGACGAGGACCTGGCGGGGGCTGCTGCTCGCAGGAGGTTTCGATCGGGGACGGGGCGGCCGATCCGGGCCCAGCCGGTCGATCGGGGACGGGGCGGCGCAGCCGAGGTCGCTGGACGGGAGGAGGTGGCCGATCCGATCCGGGCGCAGCCTCCAGCAGATGCAGATCAGGAGATCGAGACCAGGGGCGATCGGGGACGCGGCGACCGGGGAAGAGGAGCGGCGGCGACGGCCGGAGCTCGCCGGCGGCGAGGGAGAGGCGGCGGCGGCAGAGGGCCGGGGCGGGCGGCGGCGGCGGCGGCGGCGGCGAGAAGAGGAGCTACACCTAGTGCTCTGATACCATGTTAGGAATAGACAAGTTGTATTCCCTGGGGGCCAAAGGCCACAATATATAGTTACATGTACAGGTGATAATATGCAGGAAACCCCCTAACAGGTGGGGAAATACACATATACAAATATACATCTAACAATTTTTACGAAATTCATATAACCTCAGGTCTTTTTGGGACACCCAATGTACTGCAAAATGTTCGTGCCATTCTTATGAAATTTCAACACATGGATTTTCTTCATTATTATCAGCATTTTTTTGAACATTTTCCGTAATTTGTGCTGGCAGGATATTATATATCGATGATTATATGATACTGCAGGGACGCCAGTGATGGCGATGTATCGTTAAAATCAGTATTGGTGTTGCGTCCCCATCAAAATGAAATGTCAACTTGATATATATGCTGGCTGCAGGATTCTCTAGACATCTTCACTCATTGGAGCGGAATTTCACATGATCTCTTTCTTTATCAGCATCAAAGTCCAACAATATAAGATCCTACGATGTATGGTATATAATGCAGTGTGTTGATCAACTCTCTGCACTGATAAGTAACAAGACTAGAAGAATAAACGGCTGGATCTGACCAATCTGAACACATCATGATATGCAACTTATTTCATTCAACTTATACCATCTGTTTACGTCCATATATGCTGCCCTCTTGGTTGCCCACTACGCTTTCCCTCTAAAAACATATTCAGGATAGGAGATGAATTAGCGGGAAATATTTCAACTCTCGGAAAAATAGGGAAATATTATTTATTTAGCGACTCCAATGTTCATGGATACCACAGTAGTACAACCGAATAATGCAAATGTTTAAGAATGGGTTAACAAAATCCAGATCATGATGACCAGTTTCATTAAGAATGGATCCCCTTTTTTATACAATGGGACAGTATGCTAAAAGTAGTACATGTGTTGTGTTGATAGTATATTACACATCTGCAGGGTCTACAAGATTATCTCCATTAAACAAAGCACGGTACAAACAACATGACCACCTTTTAAAAAGAACTCTTTCGAGTACAACTAATACAAGGAATCATCAACAACATGCAACATAATCAATGTCATTAGGCCTAATATAGTACTGGTACGACCCACCATTTATATTTTAATCTTCTTTCGATCCATGTCATGCAATAAGATTATTACAATCAGGTTGCGAATTAACGTAAGCAGTGACGTAATTCTACGACGCAGAAAATATAATATGTTCCCTCTGGAGGAATCATGCCAAAAGGAGAGAGATAGAGAGAGACCCACCACATGGAAGCAAAAAACAAGGACATCCCCAATCCTTAAAAAACCCAAATTAGAGTTTATTTATTTATTTTACTTTTGCCGACGCTACGCATAAGAGTGGTCCGTCTTTCGAGACCGTTACAAACTGTCACTAGCACTAAAGCCCTAATAACAAGTACAATATTTTGATGTGTACATGCTGTTCCTCAAGGCAACTTGCTTTTTCCTAAAAATTATGTACCATTAATTGTGTATTTTACCCCCTAAAAGCCAAATTCACTGGGTCAAACTTGACATCTTTTAGGAAAATAAAGTTTTTTGTGAGACGAAGATGGGTGGTTGTATTTGTCTTGGTACTGAAGATGGTTGGTTGTACTTTAAGTTTTCATCTAGTTTTTCCATGGTACTGAGATGATCGTTTCTTGGTGATCTAATGGAGTAGTTCATTGAATTATTATCCTTTGGCATCCTTTCTTGGAATGAATAATGAAATGACACAACTGACGAAGGCATCAAAATACTATAATGTTACACGTCGACACCTGTACTGACAGTTATCATAGCCATTTAGAAATTGTGTGCTTGCTCTATTTGTTTAAGTTGCATTATTGTAGGTACCAAATCAACCTTAGCAGATATTTTGTTTCTCCCTAGCTGATGACCTGTTTGACTCTCGCAAACACAGATTGGATGTGTGCCTATTTGTCCAGATTTTTCCAATAGTAATTTCTAGGGTTTTTTACATCAAAATGATGTGGTTGTGAGTCCTAATAAGACTAGCTTGTTTCTTACATATCAGAAGAGAAAAGATGATTATTTTTCCAAATCTGACTAATTTTTTAAAGGTGAAATAGATTATTCTTTGGAGACCAAAATTTCCCACATCTTGATAACAAAAGCAGCATACGTGAATCGCTGGTCTTTCAAGTGATTCCCTTGGTAGAGATTTCTTTCCATTAGATCTCATGGTGCTTCCATAGCAAAGTTGATGTGAACCCTCCTCCCTCCTCCTCAAACCAACACAAATCTATTGCCAACTTGTGCGTCTAGATTGTTTGCATGCTGAACTGAACACCTTTAGAGGCATATGGAAGCAAGTAAAAAAAAGGAAAAGACAACCATGGGATTGGATGATACATGCTAGTAGATCTAGTGCCATGTATGCATCTCCAGCAACCGAAACCGCAAGTCCTTTCTTCTCGAAGGGAACACCGGTAGAGTTTTCCTATAATTTCCACAGAACTAAATTGTTTCGTCCAAAATTCATGTCGACTTCATCTGCTTCTCACATGCCCCTCTGGTAGGATAAACACACGCAAGTGTGCACGATTCCTGGTGTAGTTGCATTTTCGGAGGGAATCTATCTATCTTCATATACATCTCTTTCACGAAAAAGGATCTCTTTCTCTTGTCTAGTACAAGTGATCCGGGTACTGTCGATGTATGGCGGCAGTCAATAAAATGTTCCATTTTACCTGACGGCCCTTGCTAAAGTTTTCGTCGTCCGGTGACTTGACTTGATCGATGCCTACAGCTGCCGCCAGATTATATATCACCATCCCCTAGAAAAGGTTTTTTACCTGACAAAATCACAGCAGTGTGCATCTCATCAGATTTAACAGCAGACGAGGTCATCTGTCCACTCGACGCTGCTGTCTCCAGCAGTGACAGAATCTGGAAATGATTCTGAATTTGTCTGGAAAAAATTGCACAGGAAACTGTCCGAATCCAACTGTTCTAGTACCTCTCAAGTTTCTGTTTTCTTGCATGCAATTTTGGTTGATATACACCTTTATGCCCTTTACCCTTTTTGGCAACCATTCATTTCACAATGGTATTTTACCATTGAAAATCACTTTTTTTTTTAGGAATGGCCATCTCTAGTCATATAAACTTAAATGTATGGCTGCATAGCTAAAATGTCATGTACGATTTCTTCTTTATTCGAGATCATGAAGTCCTATAATTTCGTAGGATGATTCAAACGGTTTTGCTATTTCTCAGTAGACTGAGAAATAGCTTATGGCTCAGTAGAATTTTAGACCATTAGATTTGCATCGTGATTCGTGCAATTAAGTTGCAAGTTGAGTTGTAACTGAGTTTTTTTCAGTTGCAAGTGATGTTGCAACTAGGAACCATACATCCGGACCGTTGAAATGCTTCGTGATTCATGCTAATAGTGAGTTGCAACATGAGTTACAACTGAAATATGATGATATCATTCTACTGAGCCATAAGCTATTGCTCAGTAGACTGAGTCCTAGACACACCCTGATTCAAAGTATTGTATTCCTGCACAAAATGCTTTGCCATCTTGAGCCAAATCTTGTAACAGTGCAAGAACAAAAAAACAGTACAACTCAGCAGTGGTAGTTGGCTCCTGAGCAAGAACAAGGGTCAGAGACAACCAGGAAAGGCAACTGGAATAATTCCCTAAGTAAAGGTTCCTCTTATCTTATGGTACCTCTATTGTTGAATTTCAGTGACAATTTTCTATAATAATGGTATAGATCAATCGAAGATGGTGAGGTTAGTAGTATCCGATAGCGAGAATTATCGGATCAGCTGGTGCAGAGAGCGCGAAGAGAAGGAACATTTCACTTGGACAGCATGGAAAATACGGTCATGAATCCACTACAAGAAACCGCCCTGATACAAGACCGAAAGCGCTGAAATGCCGGAAGGGAAAAAAGATACCGGCTTCCCGGAAATTTACAGTTTGGCTTCTTTTCAGCGACGGTTGTGCTGCTGGTGGCTTGACGATGACGATGGTGCCATGGGGTCGAACCGGAATGAGCCCGATGGGGCGACTGGGGCAGCTGTCACAGTGGCGGTTTTGGAGAATCCTGATGATGCTGCAGAGGACGATGACGACGAGAAGAGTGGCAAGGGTAGTGCAGGGGGAGGGTGGCTCACCCTCCATGCCCAACTTGGAACACCCTCTGTGCCCACCTCTGGCCTCCTGTTAAGATCTCTGGCTGCATCCTGCATAAATGAAGGACAATTTAGCATGCTGATGTATGATAAATTCAACAACAATGGCAGCAGATGTATTGTTCTTTTTTTGACACAGTTCCTTTTTATCTTTGGAGTTTGGACAACATGAAAGTGACGTAGATATGTCCATGAAAAATAAAATAAGAAAATGATGCATGGGATGATATTCCTCAAGTTTACCGGTTGAGGAGTCTGGGAGCTTATTTCGGAAAAAAAGGTAATGGTAAACCAATTTAACAAAAAATGGAAAACTGAATACTATTCTTACGATAAGGCGACAAACTCTAAAATAATATGATGGCAACTAGCTAGTTTTCTTTTGTTTCCAAGTAAAGCTCTTTGTCATATTCATCCTATTATAATAGTATGGCTACGATTCAGATATTTTTCTCGCAAATAAATAAATAGGAAAACCAAACCGTTCTTAGCCACATGAAGGAATATTGACCATACAAATTATGAATCGTGAACTCTCTAGGGTGTTCCTTTCAGAGGAAATATCAACCATATTTATAATCCTATGACTAGTAGTGCTACTCCAATCAGAGAGCTTCTGAAAACTCAAAATCCTAAACATGAAACTTGTGCTAAGGCATTGATGTCTCCGAAATCGACGAATGGGTGAACTGTGGAGTCTAAGGAAATGGGGCACATTGATGCAACACTTGAGCTAAACTGACAGCCATACAATAAAATGACAGCTTGAAAATTTTAGGTGCAAGGAATTTTATGATTTAGTATCACCTCACCTCATTACTTATAAATACTGGATATGATTGGCCATGCCAGATTGGTGGATGCTGTGTCAGAAGGGGGTATCGATGAGGGAGCGCGACTAGCTCAGTAGGAGCATCGACCTGCATAAGACGAAAAAGACTTTCCAGTTAAATACCAACTAACAATCTTCTCAAGCAATTCAATTTCTGTAGAAAAAACATACTGTAGTTAATCATAACCAGACATAAGTAAACATGGTACTGTGTGGTGAATACAGTTTGGGCGGTGGGTCCGATGATGTGAAATTTATTTCAAGATAATGCGTGTAGTAGTATTCCCAATGTTAGTACACTAGGAAAAAGACTTGGCCACAATAGGGGCATCTTACTGCAGTCACTAGCATGCTGACAGTGAAATCCAATTATTAATCACACAGTGGATCAGGCAGCAATACAAGTCCAGCAGTGAAGCTGGACTGATTGCCAATCTTTTAAGGAAAGAATTTGTACTTGCCTTTGGTCTCTTTAGTTCAGAGCCTTCAAATGATCCATGGTGGAGTTGCATACCAAGGCTGCCCTTATCCCTTTTGGGACTTTGCATAGATGGTTGAGATATGCTCAAGTTGAGGTCAACGTCTGCACCTGCCAATGTCGTAATCGAATTCAAGTTCATCAGCTTATCACCAAGGCTGAATTTTTGCTAAACATGAAAAGAGCAAAAAAAAAAAAAGAAGAGAAAGAAGAGAAATTAATCAAAATTCAGGTCATGTTGTTACCTTCAGCAGCAACTTCAGTGAGCAGCTCCCCCTCATATGTGCTCGGCTCGAAGTTGGTCACGGCTTCTCGACCGTTGCATTTGATCGCCGCCTTGTCGTAAGCCCTGATTTTCCGGAACAAGAAAAGGAAGAAGAGAAACAAGAGAAGAGATTCGAGTCGGTACTTTGGTGGATGGAGAAAAAAGAAAGAACTTTTTTATCAATGGCAGAATCCAAGCTCATGAACCTTGCAGCCTCTACTTCGTTGTCGAATAGCCCAAGATATATGTACCTGCACCCAAGCATGGCGTTTGAGGAACTCCCTATCCACTGCCTACTTTTTTTTTTCTTGATCATCTATGCATCTTATTTACTTACCTAGGCCTAGCTACTAACTTTAAATACATTGGTAATGATCATGGGAGTTCTGTTTGGTGATCTTTTTTTTATTTGGTGATCTTAATCATGACTCGAGATTCAGATGAGATCAGATGGGCAGCACAATCACATCAAAACATGCATACCAAATTGCTAACATGAAGTAAAAAAGTTCAGTACAAATCGAGGAGAAGTTTTCTTACTTCTTGCCGAGGAACTGTCCCATGCGCGCCTCCCAGCGGCCACACTTGTGCAGGGTGACGCCTCTGTACTTGGAGCTGCCGCGCGAGAAGCCGGTGCTCTGCCGCCGCAGTACGTGCACGAACTCCTCCTTGGACAGGCCCTTCATCTGAATCCAGACAGAACAACACAAGAGTCGTCAGAATGAATTCCTTGCGTTGATCAGTTTCAGCAACAGTGCTGAATGACGCAGTCTGAATCTGAATCTGTTATTTGAATGGATGATCGATCACCTGCTTCATGTCGTCCTCATAGTCGCTGAGGTTGAAGTTTATGTCGGCGTCGACGCCGCGGAACTTGATCGCCGCCCGATCGTACGCCCTGCACAACATCTCAAGGTAAGTTTTCGTCCGGTGAAATGAAGAAAGTAGACAGGACTGGAGATTTTCAGTACACAGGGTAATTCAGATGATGATGATCACAATTCTGTACTGGCTGAAAAATTAATTACCTTGCAGCAGCATGAGCAGTGTCGAATCCACCCAAGTACACTTGCTTGCCGCAATCCCTGCATCAGCAACGAGCAGGAGAAAATTATTAGAACTGAATTTTTTTGATTGATAATACTACTACTTACGGAGAATAAATTGAATATTTTTTGGAGGTGTACGGACCAAATATGGGATTCCCAGCGGCCGGTGCGGCGGTAGAAGGTGACGCCGCGGTACTGCGAGCTCCTAGAGCGCGGCCCGCGTCGGCTCTTCTTAGCGGCGGGAGGCGCAGCCGGCGGCGGCGGGGGAGGAGGCGCGTGCGCCTGCTGCAAGTACCTGATGTCCGGCTGGTGCTGCTGCGGCGGCGGCGCGGGACGGAAGAAACCCAGCTCGGCCCAATGCTGCTGCACGGGGAGCGTCGGCGCGCCGGCACCGGCGGCGACGGCGGCCGGGAACAGCTCGCGGGTGATGAGTTGTTGCTGCGGTTGCGGCATGTGCTGGTGGTGGTAGTATTGCCGTGGGGGTGGAGGCGAGGGCGTCGCCTCCTCTTCGTCGTCTTCGCCGCCCACGTCGTTCTCGCCCTCGGCCGATGCAGTCGAGCTCCTCAGGATGCTGAACTCGAGCACCTCCCGCGGCGCCGGCGCCGGCTGGCGCGTCGAGCTGGAGGCCTCCTCCGCCGGCGCGCCACCGCCCCCGGACGCCTCCGCGTTCAGCACCGACGACTCCGACGTCCCGGAGTCGCTCCGCGCCGCTGCGACCGGCGGCTTCTCCTCCATGTTCAGATCCAGCTGTTCCATCTCCAAGATCACTGCTTCCACACTCCTAACCAATCAAAATCTATATATCTACCGAGCTCAAGCAATCTCGATCAATCTCGAGTCGCCGCTTGCTCGCTGGCTGGCTCGCTTGCTCTCCTACTTTTTCAAGAAGAAGAACCAGAGGAGGTAGAGGTAAAGGCAGGAGAGTGCCGACTCGTTCTTGCGGTACATTTAGCCGCGTCCACGATCGCCGCCGCTGCTTCCTCAGTACCTATCCTTGTCGACCATCCTTCACTCCACCGTCGATGGGCACGACGATTCTATTCCTTACACCGCTAGCTTCACGTTCACGAAAAAAAAAATCTATTATACACGTCAGGGAGAGGATGGCTAGGTTTAGGAGGAAGGATATATATCGGAGAAGATTTAGGAGCTCCGGCGAGCGGGGTGAGGGAAACGGCCGGAGGCGGAGACGAAGAGGCTGATTGGAGGAGAGGGGTGTGTCTATGCGTGTGGAGAGGGTGGAAAAAGAGGCGCGTATATATAGAAAGCTGGGTCGCGGGAAGTAGCCGGTGCAGCCGGTTATCCTTAAAATCCTTCCTCATTTGGGCGTCCTTTATTTCCTTCCTTTTATTATATATCTTGAGTCGTTACGGTGTTTTGGTTTGACCAATTTAAGGTGGAAATGAAAGGTTAACTCATCCAAACCGTTTACTATTTCTGTAGTACTCTCTCCAATTCATATTACTTATCACTAATTTAGCACAAAGTCAGAGGGATTATAACAATTACAAAAGTATTATGGTAGTCGATTTTGAGGTACAAGGCAACAAAGAAAAAAATCAAAAGGAAGTGTGGAAAAAATGACAAGAAGATATTGGAACATCAATTTCAAAGAGATGGTAGAAGCATGAGTTTATTTTGGTCATGGTATTAATAAATGGAATCCGAAAATGGCCCCTTATATTTCAGCAAAGCGCAAAGGTACTCATATTATAAATCTCGCTAGAACGGCATGCGCATGTGTAAAGAGTGAATCGGTCAAGCAATTGGTTCACTAGTTCACCGGTTCGACTGCTGTCACAATCGATTTGAGCGAGCAAATTTAATAAAAATCTAAGCTAATTTCGGAAAAGGTTGTTCCTAGGCAATACATATAGAGTGTATTTAAGTATTCTATCACAAAGCTAATTCAGCCCAGCTGGTTAGTCTTCGGTAGGAGCTCATGGAGGCTACCTGCGGGTTAGAGGTTAAATTCTAGCACATAGCACGTTATTTTTTAAATCATATTTATCCTTGCTTTTGTGCATTTTGGCCTCTTACAAAACAGGTAAGCTTGTTGTTATACATGTTTTCAGATCGAACTATTGGTCTGATTTTGTTTTTAAACTAAGTTTGGGAGTCCATTTTTCTCTTCTTCTGTTATCTTGAGTATTATAACATCATTTGGTGTTTTAGTTTGACCAAATAAATTATGGAGTTAAACGAGGTTAATTCATTCAAACCATTCACCATTTCACAAAATATGACGTAAGTATGTGAACAGGATCCTCTCACATAGTCACTAACATGTGGGGCCGCTAGATATGGGGCCCACATGTCTGCGACCCCATGGAAGGACAGCAAACATGAAATGATCTCTGTCCATAATTGTGAGTAGAGTTTATTAGATATATTTTTGGATTAAAAAGTACCTTACCTTACTAATGTGATTGCCACACTGAATTGCTACTATTGTATTGAACAAAGATAAGTAGAATTAATAGAGATAAAAGGACCGTCCAGATGGTGTGACGTGGATAACTATGGACAACCACACTAAGCATACAAACCTAAGTCGGCTTATTAATTATCGGGTTAGTGTTTTCCTTGGCTCTAAATGACAAGGCAGTTCCCTTCGGTATGTGACACATTGTAATCGATAAAATGTATAGAAAATAGGTAATAGAAGGTACACTTCGAGCCTCTTCATCCGAAGATGCACACACAAAATTATTGTGAACTCACATTTTGACAAGTGTTGTAAATTAAAACATTAAAAATACACTAAGTTATGGACACAATAAAACATATTGGTAAATCGTCCACCCATGATGGGACATACATTTTTCTATATAAGACTTGGAGTGAAAATTTAAGTTTATCCAATACTCCATATGCCCAAAATTAATTGTCACAGATTTATCTACATGCATATGTAATCTAAACAGATTTTAATATACCTAGCAAATTTGCGATTTTTTTATTTAGAACAGAACGAGCACCAAAGAATGATATGTGATCGTTGTGACACGAGATGCATGAAGGAACATATGGTATCTGAGCCTGGCCCGTTGGGGCAGGCTACCATTATACGACACACCTTAAGTTATTAAAACAACAAGGAGTAGTATTACTTTCAGAAGAAAAAAATGGTGGGAACAAAATCAATGGGGGTGACGTGGAGCTCTACTAGCTATACGTTTGTTGCATTTTGTATTCCTCAATCCTGTAGCTAAGTAGGCCAGGTACACATATATACTATATCAATAAAAATATTTTGGTTTTAGTAATGGACCATGAGGAGCACGCTGCGTGCAATGTACTCCACCTCATCGGCGGACCACGTGTGCCACTTGATGCAGTCGGGACAGCTCATCGGTCGTGTCCCCATGATCAATTGATTCATCCGACGTAGTACTCTCGGAGCTATCCATAACTAGGTTTCCCGCCGTCCGATTCATCCAGGAGAATAAGTTTTTTTCTTTCTTTCTTTCAAGTATCATGAGATCAAAACTTTTTTAACAAATAGAAAGAGAAAGATATACCAGTTGTTAATTTTATTTCCTGAAATAATATTTGTAGCCGATAGAGCGAGGACTAAAAATTATGTGAAACGACTACAAAAGGTTGTGTTTGGTGTTTTGTATCGGTTTTTTCATGATTTTTCCATGTATAATTCGTTTCTTAGTTAAGACTAGCCATAATGCTAGTATCATAAGTAGTATCATGCATGTCATGTTAATTTTTTTTTGATATGGCACGCTAATTAATGAGGAGAGGAAAAGTTCTGCCCGCTCCTGCGCTCGCTCCCCGCGGGCGACGCAGGGGCCCAAACCCTAAGCCGCCTCTTCCCCCTACCTCCCTCCCCTCCCCTCCCCGCCGCCGCCGGCGAGCGCCGCCGGGCAAAGCCCGCGCGGTGCCGGCGGCGGCGGGCTCTCTCCTACCCGCTTGCTCGGGGCGGTTGCGCGGGGCAACCTCGGCCGGCAGCGGTGCTCCCAGGCGGCTCCTTGGGCTCGGTCCGACGGCGACGGCAGGGCGTGGCGGCGGCGGCATCTGGCCGAGGTGGGCAGGAGCAGCGGGGGCGAGCTCGGTGGCGGCAGAGGGCGACGTCCGGCGGCGCGGCCCGGGTCGGGCCAGGCGGGCTGCGATCTGGGCCAGGCGGGCCCCGACCTTGGCCAGGTGGGCTTCGGTGGGGCTAGCGCCGGCGTCCTCTCTGCTGGTTGGTCTGCAGGAGCTCGGTTCCATCTGTGCTCCTCGCATCCTCGGTCCAGGAGGGTCGTCGTGGTTGCGTTCTATGGTCGTGCAGAGGCGAGATTTTGGATGCCGCAACAGACGGGCTTGACCGGCGATGGGATGGCGTTGGCGACGACGTCGACCTGTCCTCGGGCGTTGTGGCTGGGGTGCTCTTCTGCGGCGGTTTGCGGTTTCGGCCAAGGACTAGCCCACGAGGAGTGAGGTGGCGGCGACGCCGCTCTCGGCTGCAGGCGGCAAAACATGGCGGGTTCGGTCGGTGGTGGCAAGGGACGGTGTGGCATAGAGCTGCAGGTGGACGGCGGTGGTGGCCTGGGCGCAGCATCGCGATGGCAGGGCTTTTAGGACCGGATTGGGGCCTGGCAGGTGGCTCGGCCTTAATCAGGACCTATTTAGCCCTACTACTGCGTCCGGACGGCGATCACCTCGGGTGGTGGAGGGCAGATCCCCTCCCCTAGGCTGTCGTGCCGCTTGATAGCTGCTGGCTATGGTGCTGCCCTACTTTGTTCTATCCGCTAGCCTTGTGGTGTGTTGTTGGTCGGGCCATGGGCTCAAGTGCGTGGACGCCGGGGCGGCGGCCCCGGAAGGTGGACTGCGCGGACGGCTTTACGGCGAGCGACGTGGCGGTGGTGGTGGCTTCTCTCTTCGGTCATGTGGATGGCGTGGAGCGGACGATGGGAGATCCTGATGTTGGCAGCGCTTCGGCTTTGGCGGCATCCAGATCGCGGTGCGGAGGCTTAACTCGGAGACATCTGGCGGCTGAGTTCTCGGGAGCGGTGAGAGGATTTTTCCGGGCGAAAGCTCAGCGCCTCAGCGCCAACGGCGGCGATGCCTGCGGGTGTCGTAACCCTCTTGGGGGCGTCGTTGTGGTCATCCTCCCCGTGCTATGGCTCCGGGTGAAAACCCTTGACCTCACGGTCTCGGCGGCGGCGGCGGTGTTCGTCGTTACCCTCTTGGGGGCGTCGTTGTGGAGCCCCGATTCCACTCGATTTCGTTTCAATGTCTTCGGTGGCAAGTTTTGGTCTTTCCGTGTTCTCTTTTCTTTATCTTTGATCTGCTTTGTACGAGGTTCTCCTCTCCACCTTGTATCGGTTCGGCCGTTGTGGCTTTATTTATAAAGCGGGGCGAAAGCCTGTTTCGTCAATTAATGAGGAGAGATGTGAGAGTAGTATCATATTATGATATTGTATCATAGCACGTAAAACTGGAAAGTTTAATGACAAATACATCTTGTACCCATATTTGCATTGAGATGCTACAAAACATTAATTATAACAAAACTGTGATATTACTATATGATATAATACATTATAGTATTGATATCATAAACTAGTATCATATGCAGTATATATATTAGTGTATGATACTTCCCATTGTCATCAGTCTAATAGGTTGGGACAAAGCGAAAATTCAATTTGCCATATGGGATGGGAGCATATGTTTCTGCCATCTAAAAAGCATTTAAAAAGTTCAAAAATTCCAATTAACTTGTATATCTTAACATTCTATGTGTGGACGTCTAGTTTCGTGGAAAATTTATATTTTTTGTGTCTTGTGTAAAAAAGACAACAAAAATGTCTCGTTCACAACATTTTTTAGCACCAAATTTTATCTTTTTTACACACAACACAAAATATCATTTTTTTGTGAAATGAATTTCTGAGCAGATAGAATGTAGAGATCACACAAACTTTTGTACTCTCTCCGACCCAAGTTACTCTTCGCTAATACGGATATATCTACCACTAAAATATGTCTAGATACATCTATACTAGCAAAGATAATATGGGTCGGAGGGATGTTGCTTGTTGCGTGGTGAATGACCAGCCCGTTGGGAACCCTAAGAGGAAGGTGTGATGAGTATAGTAGCAGATTTTCCCTCAGTTAAGAAACAAAGGTTTATCGTTCAGGAGAAGAGCAAACAATACGACTGAAGGTGATGCTTGCTAGTTTGCGACAGATTTGGACAATTTATATATGGCGTCTCGTCCAAGCTTTGCTTGCTAGCTGCAACGCGGAACCTGCACACAACACAACCAAGTACTTTGCTCCCAACTTGCGATGAGGTTATCAATCTCACCGGTTTGCTTGAAACAAAGGTTATGAGCGTATCGAGTGGAAAACAGTAGAAGTATGCGAGTAAAGTAAATAGTGCGAGTAAAGTAAACAGGTGATAGCAATATGATGGAAATAGGACCGGGGTCCACAGTTTACTAGTAGTGTCTCTCCATAAGATAAATAACACATGCTAGGTAAACAAATTACAGTTGGACAATTGATAGAATAAAGATAAACGTGATATGTCAAGAAGATCACTATGCGATTTACTCTGGGCATTACAACAAAATACATAGACCGCCATCCAACTACATATATGACTAATAATCTACTTGTGGCGAATCAATCCGAGAACTCCACAAGTATTAAGTTGCGAACAACAGATAATTGCATTAAGCAAAGTGTGTAATGTAAACAAAGCATATGCCCTTGAGCATATGAATGTTGTTTTCTCCCTAGTAGCAACAACACATCTACAACCTTGGAGCTTCTGTCACTCCCCCAGGTTAAATAGAGGCATGAACCCACTATCGAGCATAAATACCCCCTCTTGGTGTCACTAGCAACTACTCGGCCAAGATAGCTACTAACAACGGAGAGCATGCAAGATCATAAACAACATAGAGATAACAAAAGATATATTTCAGTATAGCAACTCAATCATAACACCAATATTCATCGGATCCCAACAAACCAAACATGTAGAATTACATAACGGTGATCTCAATCATGTAGGGCAGCTCATGAGATCTAAACATGAAGCACATGGTGGAGAAGACAACCATGTAGCTACTGCTATGGACCCATAGTCCAAGGTAGACTACTCACTCATCGCTCCAGAGGCAAGCATGGCGATGAAGAAGACCTCCGGTGGCGATTCCCCTCTCCGGCAGGGTGCCGGGAAGAGCTTCTGGACCCTCCCGATCTTCGGGTCGACGGCAGCGGCGGATCGCGATGTGTTCTGGAAAAGTGATCGGGTACTTAGGTTTTTTCCATTGGGGGGTCTTTATAGGCGAAGGGGCATCGTCAGAGGTGGCCCGAGGGGCTCTCACACATAGGGGGCACGGCCTGGCCCCTGGCCGCGCCGCCCTGGTGTGTGGGGCCCTCGTGGCCCCCCTCCAACTCGTCTTCGGATCTCTGGAAGCTTCCCGGAAAAATAAGACTTCAAAAACTTGTTTCATCCAATTTCGAGAATATTTCCTGTATATCACTTCTAAAACACAAAACAGCAGAAAACAGGGAACTAGCACTGTGGCGACTTGTTAATAGGTTAGTTCCGAAACATGCATAAAAGTGCCACGAAGTGTAACGAAACAGTAGGCAAATGGTGTAAAAACAAGCATGGAGCACCAAAAATTATAGATACGTTGGAGACGTATCAAGCATCCCCAAGCTTAACTCCTGCTCGTCCTCGAGTAGGTAAGTGATAACAAAAGAATAATTTTTAAGGTGACATGCACCTACACAATCTTGATCACATATGTAAGCATTTGTGAGCTGGGATCATAAGAACTTAAAACATGGGCATGAAGATATAATCTTGATAATAGGAACTTAGCAACCATGTTGTAAACATGAAAATGAACACAAACAAAAGATCATAAAAATGAAACAATGAAAGTCAAACGTGTGTTCAAATCAAAAGAAAAAACATACAAATGGTTTTCAGCTTGTCCTTCATAGAGAGCAAAACATAAATGTATAGGACACCTTCAAGTTTAAGAGGGCGACTAGATACAAATAACTTGAGAACAAGTGAAACCAACAATATGAATCAATCAATGAAAACTTTGGGACAATGCACATTATACTAAGAATGACAACTATTCTCTCTTAATGGTGCATAAAGAAAGAAGGTGGTGACTCAACATAAAAGTAGAAGAAAGGCCCTTCGTAGAGGGAAGTAGTGATTGCAAGTTTTATAACCTTCAAAAATTATGGTACTTACCGGCTTTGAGCTCTCATTGCCCCCATCATAAGCATCTTGAATGGTTAGAGTTAATGCGGGAACAATTATGATGCATATGCTTGACAAATCATAAGTCGAAAACCTCGTGTCCCGTGAATACG
This sequence comes from Dactylis glomerata, assembly GCA_007115705.1. Classification (NCBI taxonomy): domain Eukaryota; kingdom Viridiplantae; phylum Streptophyta; class Magnoliopsida; order Poales; family Poaceae; genus Dactylis; species Dactylis glomerata. The sequence continues at coordinate 6,848,961 of QXEO01001238.1, forward strand.
AGTACCCAAACCTCATGCTACTCAACTTAGAGTCCCAAGCAAGGCTCTTGTCATTGTAAGTATATATGTATCATCGAAAACCGCCAACGGGGTTCCTCCGTGCCCGATGACATGGAACAAGCCCACATCAAAATGACAGGATAAGCAGACAATGAACACCTCGACATCTCTTTTATTTACCATTTGTATAGCTTTTTATTTTGAGATGCTTCGTCGAATGTCCACTATGGGTATGCTGCAAATTTCCACCATGAATTATGCATGGCTTAGATTGGTGGCCCAGGCGTTTCCCTAACACATATACAAACTCCATGATCCCCACAAGATTCCCAATTCATTTCACACCGCGGGCATTCATAAACAAAAGATCACGATATCAACTCAAATAAGAAGTGCAATGTTGAAAGCTTGCCCCATGACAGCATGGATGGGCTAGAATCCAACTTACAAGCATAACAACTCAACATAAGAGACCACAATGTCAAATTTTAAGAACAGGAAAAAGTAAAGTGTGCCTTCCGGTTCGTGAGAGCTTTACTGACCAATTTTCGCATAACACTGGTAAGAGTTTAATTTGAAGAGAAGATAAAAGCAAGTCAAATTTACTTGGAAAAGCAAATTGCTAGTAGGTATGTATGGTGGACACTTTGGAAAACTTGGTTTTTAGGAGTTGGATGCACAAGTAGAGCTCATACTCAGTACAAGGCGAGGGCTAGCAAAAGACTGGGAGCGACCAACTAAGAGAGCAATAATGGCCATAATCATGCAAAGCGACAAAGCGACATTAAAAGAAGCATAAGATGGCATCAAAAGTAAAAAACTAAATGATCATAGAGGCTATTGGCAACTTTGTAAGAGTGTAACATGTGTGAGCATGCGCCAAGTCAACCCAAATAAAGCATCAAGAAGAAAACCAAAATAATGCTTCCATACAATAAAAACAACGCATGATTTTTTCCAAAGGCTCATTAAGCAATCTCAGTTATTTGAGACAAGTCATGCTACAGAAAAACCACTAAGCATACTATCAAAAAGACATCAAGCATGACATGAAAAAGCCTAAGCCGCAGTCTACACAAGCTCCTTCTTGTACCACTTTTTTGCATTAAGCTTTTTCTCTTTTCCAACACCATTTGAAATTTTTAAAGACACCTATTTTGATGAAAACCAATAAAGATCAGAGGAAAAAATACTCCTTGATGAAAAGATATGACAAGATCTGAACGAAAATCAAGGCGAAAACGAAAACCAAAAGCAGTAGCGGAAAAAGAAGAACACTCGTTAAAATTGTAAGAATGAAAAACGGAGTGTTCTTGGCAAATAAAAACGAGTACATCTACTCCAAAGGAAATTTGTTGGGGTCCAACCATTTATTACAGCAAACAAAACTAAACTAACTAAGAAAACTAAAACAACTGATGCTCTAAGAAAAACATATAGTGTATGAAGCAATAAAAATATAGTGTCTTGAAAGGTGACCTGATTTTTGCCGCTGAAGAAGGGGTGCCTCAGGGGCATCCCCAAGCTTTGACGCTTGTACTTCTTAGATATTTCTTTTGGTGATGCATGGACATCCCCAAGCTTGAGCTTTTTTCCATTCTTCAACTCATCTCATCATTCTCAATCCCTACACTTGAAAAGTTCCTTCATACAAAACTAAACACAATTCTATTAGCAACATTAGTGTAAGCATATCATATAATCAACCTCTTTTTGCTTCAGGTTTCAACCCAAAACCACCACATATATAGCATATACTACTGTAGCAACTTCCCCAAAAGTTCCGTGATCAAAAGAACTCAAAAGAAAGCGATAAAGCGGCAAACACAAATATTGGCAGAAATCTGTCAAAACAGAACAGCTGACAAATGTCGAATTTTTTAGGGGATTTCTGTTGCTCAAATCAAAAAGTGTTCAACTAACTAAAGTTTGGATATAACCTGGGGCATATTCACAAGAAATCGCAGGTTAAAAAGATATACAGAGAATTTATACGAATTTTTACGGTGCAGCACCGAAAACAGTTTCAGGACAGCAACATCCTCAAATCTTACCTCACTCAAATTAGAGGCTTCTTTTGGCACAACAACAAAATAAAAAGGATAAGGAGCGGTCATTACAGTAGTAATGACTTCCAAGACTCAAATAAAAGAAAAAGTACTGGAAATAAAACATTGGGTTATCTCCCAAGAGTGCTTTTCATTAACGCCTTTGAGCTAGGCGCAGAAAATTGTGAATCAAGTAACATCAAGTGATAAAGTGCTAGGATCAGCGGGTGCCTTACGTCTTCCTTTCTTACCTTTGCTCTTAACTCTAGGAAAGACATGGCTATTGCAAGGTGGAGAGATAAATCTTATATTGCCTTTTCCCACATCAGTGACGGCGCCCAGGAGCTTCGGGAGGGATCTTCCAAGTGTGATTTGTCCTTTTCCTACGCATTCAATAATAAGATAATCAGTAGATATCATTCTTCCTAGGACTTTTGTAAAAACTCCTTCAGCTATTCCAGTGGGAAATATAGTGGCATTGTTAGTAAGAGAAATTCCTTCTCCCCCCTCAGAAAGCTTCCAAAGGCTCAAAGATTCATAAACATCCTTTGGCATGAGACAAAATTTAGACATAATATCACAACGAGCATGAAAAGTTTCACCACTAATGGTGATTTTTACCGTAGGATACCAACTCGAAGGTTCAGAATTTGTTGGCACATAATCAAAATGCTGGCGCAAAGTATTGTAGCAAGAATTCAAACTAGCAGTGCGAGTCTCAAGAGTATCAAGTCTATTAAAAATGCACACAAGAGAGGAATCAAAATAGGTTGGCATGCTATAAATTGTAATCAACTTTTTTATAATATTAAAGGCTTGATCTCCATCACAATGAAGGAAATCTTCTTCTGCAGTAGCATCCAAAGCATATCTATAATGAAGAGCAAGTCCAAAGTAAAAGCTACTAAGAAGCAAACTCAAGGTCATTTTAGGTTCAGTTTTTCCGTGCCAATCATAAATTCTAGACCAAGCTTCTTTAAAACTTTCCTCATCCTTCTGTTTAAAAGTAAAAATCATGTCCTCGGGCGACATAGTAATAGCAACTGAACTAGACATAATAAACAACTACCAAGGATTCTAAATTTTTTGGGTTTTTGATATAAAATGATGCAGGTAAAGATAAATAAACTAAAGCAAAACAATAACAAAGTAAAGGATGTGTGTGCGAAAACTCCCCTCGCAGAAGTCTTCCACTCTTCCCCGACAACGGCGCCAGAAAAAGCTGTTGGTGCCAAGTTGACGTGGGAAAGTGTAGTTGATGTGAGAGCTTCTTCTTCTTCAATCCCCGGCAACGGCGCCAGAAAAAGCTGTTGCTTGTTGCGTGGTGAATGACCAGCCCGTTGGGAACCTCAAGAGGAAGATGTGATGAGTATAGCAGCAGATTTTCCCTCAGTTAAGAAACCAAGGTTTATCGTTCAGGAGAAGAGCAAACAATACGACTGAAGGTGATGCTTGCTAGTTTGCGACAGCTTCGGACAATTTATATATGGCACCTCGTCCAAGCTTTGCTTGCTAGCTGCAATACGGAACCTGCACACAACACAACCAAATACTTTGCTCCCAACTTGCGATGAGGTTGTCAATCTCACCGGTTTGCTTGAAACAAAGGTTATGAGCGTATCGAGTGGAAAACAGTAGAAGTATGCGAGTAAAGTAAACAGTGCGAGTAAAGTAAACAGGTGATAGCAATATGATGGAAATAGGACCGGGGTCCACAGTTTACTAGTGGTGTCTCTCCATAAGATAAATAACACATGCTGGGTAAACAAATTACAGTTGGGCAATTGATAGAATAAAGATAAACGTAATATGTCAAGAAGATCACTATGCGATTTACTCTAGGCATTACAACAAAATACATAGACCGCCATCCAACTGCATCTATGACTAATAATCCACTTATGGCGAATCAATCTGAGAACTCCACAAGTATTAAGTTACGAACAACAGATAATTGCATTAAGCAAAGTATGTAATGTAAACAAAACATATGCCCTTGAGCATATAAATGTTGTTTTCTCCCTAGTAGCAACAACACATCTACAACCTTAGAGGTTTCTGTCACTCCCCCAGGTTAAATAGAGGCATGAACCCACTATCGAGCATAAATACCCCCTCTTGAAGTCACTAGCAACTACTCGGCCAAGATAGCTACTAACAACGTAGAGCATGCAAGATCATAAACAACATAGAGATAACAAAAGATATATGTCAGTATAGCAACTCAATCATAACACCAATATTCATCGGATCCCAACAAACCAAACATGTAGAATTACATAACGGTGATCTCAATCATGTAGGGCAGCTCATGAGATCTAAACATGAAGCACATGGTGGTGAAGACAACCATGTAGCTACTGCTATGGACCCATCGTCCAAGGTAGACTACTCACTCATCGCTCCGGAGGCAAGCATGGCGATGAAGAAGACCTCCGGTGGCGATTCCCCTCTCCGGCAGGGTGCCTGGAAGAGCTTCTGGACCCTCCCGATCTTCGGGTCAACGGCGGCGGCGGATCGCGATGTGTTCTGGAAAAGTGATCGGGTACTTAGGTTTTTTCCGTCGGGGGGTCTTTAAAGGCGAAGGGGCATCGTCAGAGGTGGCCCGAGGGGCTCTCACATATAGGGGGCGCGGCCAGGCCCCTGGCCGCGCCGCCCTGGTGTGTGGGGCCCTCGTGGCCCCCCTCCAACTCCTCTTCGGATCTCTGGAAGCTTCCCGGAAAAATAAGACTTCAGGAACTTGTTTCGTCCAATTCCGAGAATATTTCCTGTGTATCACTTCTGAAACACAAAAATAGCAGAAAATAGGGAACTGGCACTGTGGCGACTTGTTAATAGGTTAGTTCCGGAAAATGCATAAAAGTGCCACGAAGTGTAACGAAACAGTAGGCAAATGGTGTAAAAACAAGCATGGAGCATCAAAAATTATAGATACGTTGGAGACGTATCAAGGGACTATCAGATTTTTTTTTGACATTTAAGTTTATTTTACAAAAGATATAAAAGTTTAAGATATTATCAGATTCTATCTTCTCAGAAAGGTTTTTTATCAGATTGTTTCTTAAAAGATATTATAGGTTTTTATCAGATTGTTTAAGAAACTAAGAAAAGATATTTTAAGTTTCTTAAACAATCTGATATTTTTTGTGTCTTGTCTATGCATAGATTAGTTTGTTAAAAAGATATTATTAGAATCTAAATATTTTTCTTAAACATTTTGGCACGGATGTGTTGCGCTTTTCGATAGTTGTAGTGTACACTTCGAAACTAATCCATGCGTAGCTTCTGCACGATTGTCATTAACATTTTCTAATTAACCTCTAAACTGCTGTGTAATTGGGTTGCCTAACTGTACCTCTCTTTATGTCAGTTGGGTCTCTACAGTATTTTCTCTATTGCACTTGCTGTTGGTTATGTCGCATTTGTACATGTTGTTTATTGCATTTTCTACTACACTTCTTTGACTTTTGTGTACTGTGTTTTCTAGTTTCTACTCCCAATAGTTGTCTTAAGCCTTGTTTTCTTGTTTATTTCTCTCGTATTTTAAAATAGTTTTGCAGTAGGCTAGATGTAGTTTTACCAAAGGGCTAGATTTGACGAAATATACATCTTTCGGGATGCAAAGCCAGCTAAGAAAATGATAGAAAGATGCAAGAATCTAGTACTAGCTATCAAGGGTATTCCCATCACCACGTACCCCTCCACTAGAGAAAATATTCGTATGTGCCCAATTATTGAGGGCACTGGTCATAATCATATCGCAGACATTACCATTTTTGGGGTTTTGACCCCACCACATATGCACCGAACAAACTTGATGAAAGCGGTTCCTAACTTATAGGGGAGCTTCAAGAAACTTAAAAGACATGGTACACGATTGTACGATAGTGGTACTACAAGTTTTTTTTGTAGAGAGATGTACTAGTACTAAATAGTTGGGTAAAATAAAATGTGACTCCGGGGCACCTTGCTCTCTAGTGGAAAAACTATTTTCGAATGTTGAACACATGAAGATGAATGTTAAGTATTTTTTGTGCTTGTAAACTTTTACCCCTTAGTGAATATGATGTTCAGTTGTTAGAGCACTGATTATTTAGGGTGCAACGGGGTATGTTTTCTGGGAATTACAAGCACTTTTTTTGCCAGGAAATTTCCAAGCTTTTATATGAGTTGAACATGATATGCACGCATGCATGTATATTGAAAATACTTTTGTGATTCATTTGTATATTTTATTTACAAGCTTATGGAGCTGTTTTTACACCTTCTCACCGCTGACCGGAACACAACATGTTCGTAACGACATTTAAAATATTTTTAACTATCAAGACGTTAAAAATAATATAAAATCTACGTAAAATACTCGTTGGAAGCAAACACTATGCACATTCGAAACTGCGAAAAATAAGGACTATTAGCTTACTGGACTATCATGCTTGAGCCCTAATTCTACTTAAAACTATGTATGCTAATTTCGTTACGCCTGACTTGAATTGGTCTGCCGTGTTTGTACGACATATGAGGACATATCGTACGGGCAGGAAATAAATGGGCGCATCAAATGCCCACTTGGGGCCGATGGGGGCCAGCATCAATACCTAGTGGTACCTTCATCGTCACCTTCCATTCCAGGTACCTTAACCCGATCGATCGATCTTACTTAAAATGGAGGATTCTGCAAAAAGTAAGCAACACATCATCGGGTACATGATGATTACATGAATTTAACCATCCGGTTATGTAAAAAATACCGATGACAGTGATGGATAAGCGTATACCCACGCCAATCCGACCTATTTCATGTCTTCTCCCTATTTTCAACATTTTTTTTTTGGCAAAGCTCTATTCCTGGATATATGTTTGCCTTCTCTCTATATGTATTGTTATTCGTTATAAAAATAGTATATTTTGAAAAATTAATTTAGCTTTCCAAAACATACATCATATTGAACCGGAGCCTCCAGCGAGGTAATGGTTGCTCAAAAGTCATACATGTACTTGATCAAGTGATCAAACCGATTTCCCTTTCGTCCTGTCTCTCGCCCATCCATCTATCCATATGACCATTTCTGCGCATTTTCTTCTTCAGTGCTTGAGCACCACGTCACCTCAACGGATCAGCTCGCAAGGGTGACATGTCCCCCGCACCAGCCAATCACGAACGGACAGGTCACCTCACGGCACAGCGCCACTGAAAGTGATGGGCTGACGAGGACCACGTAACTTAGTAACCATTATTTCACTGGTTTATCATCTTTTCCTCACAATTACAGTTAATCAACAACTTTGGTAATTAATCACCCAAGGCCACTTGTGTGCAGATAATGGTAGGTTCTGTTGGTTGCAGCTAGCCAACGTTGCACTACTGGAGTACAATCCAAATGGAGAAGCAATGAGAAATACCTACGACGCCACATGCCTAAATTCCTAGATATTTTTAGTGTGGCTCTTGAGACCTCCGAGAGACAAGCTAGAGATGAGGGTAAAAGATTGGATCAAGGTGGAAGGGTGGGCCCCACATGGCGAAACCTGCATGTGGTTGGCGTGTAAGACAGGTGGGCCCAAGGGTGGACGTGTAAATTGTACACTCTGTATGATTTCCATTTCAGGGACAACAAATATTTTGTAGATACTAGGGGTTATCACAATATAAACCAAATATACCGATGCCCTCCATTAGGACGAACATCTTTTCTATTCGCTCCGATCGAAAAACAATTATCGTCAACTTTGTGCAAACTTCCTACTGAACTATGCCAAATCATCCGGCACTTTTTACTGATCGAGGGAGTAATAGATAGGAGCACTACTTTCAAGTGACTAAACATGTATTAACAAGTGGCTCTTCTCGCCGGGTTAAGTCCAAACCCCACATATATAACAACACATGACTTTTTACCGACTTCCCCGCATATCAAGAAAACAGGTTGCCATTGCATATATAGGTGCTTCAACGTTAGCCAAAATTATGGCTATCAGACCAGAAGAACGAGCCCCCTTTCTTGATGATGGATAATGCAACTCAAACTCTAACCCTCATGGTGATTTTAGCGACATTTGGGAAGTTAATTTGATCTTTATCACTTCTTGTAATCTAGTGTGTGTGACCATACATTGTGATTTCGGTGGATGTGTACTATATGGACATGCACCCTAGGTAGTTACATACCCATATGTAACTCGCGGGGTATGATCGAAACATCAAGGTTTCTGCATGCCTAGATATGTTGCAAGCGTTCGGTGGGGATGGGGGCGGCAGTGGCAGGGGCACTCGACATCAGATGAGCCTTGACTGCTTTCCTCTCGAGACCCGAGCGACACGGTTTCAATTCCTTTTAGTTATGTCTTCTCCATTCGGTGTCGATAGGTCGACGAACATGCTCGCGTCGGACTTGATCAATGTGACGGTGGGGTGTACCTTGGTGTTGTAGTAGCTTAGTTAAAGTTGTCGGGTCGTGAGCTCGGTGGGCAATGTCTGTGATATGCTACTAGCGAGGCGAAGAGATAACCAGAAGCAAGGGGTTTGAGAAGGCTAGTAGTTACTACAAACGTAGTGAGTTGAGGGGTTTCGGTAGGGCTGGTGCACACCCGTGTCCGCATACTGTTTTACCGGAAAAAGGGGGAAACAATGTGTGCCGTCTTCCATGGAACAGAAGAACAAGGGCCCTAGGTTGCTAGCTAGACGCAGCTCGTACGACTCGATAAAAACTTTAAGATGCGTGCATGCCTAAATCTGTTGCATGATCCATCCGGCCACATGCGCCGTTAGTAGTGTGGTACCAGAAGGATCATGGTCCTAATTCACAGGAGCAATAATGATGCGCTGAAAGAGCTTGCTGATTGGTGAGGTGCATCAAAATCCTTAATATTCGGTCCTGGTGTCCCGTTTGTTTCGATCTAGTACAGGATCTGCGACCTGCAGTGCCATAAGTTCACATGCATCTAGTACCCCAGGGCGCTTCAGCTATACCAAATTTGATCTACCACCGGAAATTATCCATGCCTTAATTTGGCTGGAGAGAGAGAGAGAGGGAGATGCTCAACCAACCAAATGTGTCTAGGTTTTCTTAAGCTTTCAAGAGGCGTCGCAGTCGCAACAGCTGCGAACCTTAACTAGCTACAGGACCATGGCCGGCCACCGCACCACCCCGCTGGCCTTGCCGTCAATTGTGTCACGTTTTCGTTTCCACGGCGTGTCGGTCGATGCTCCGCCACCGGTAGGTCCATGGACCTTCTTACCCCAGTATACTCCAGTAGATATCATGCCTTTGCCCAAATCCAGCGTTAACGTTAATGGCGACTTCCGAAAGAGGTAAAGGCTCCTGAATCCTGATAGATACATCTGCGCTGTACTTTGCTCCATGACAGTGTCGCCGTCGGACTGCCGGACATCGACGCACAAACGACCAACCTTTGAAAAATTAGACTCAGTTTGACAATAACAGGTGCACACATACATACGTACGTCGATGAATGAATAAATAAATAAGCCAATACAGATAGATGAACTGATAGATTCACCAAGTTGAATACAGCCATATATGCTACTTATATTATCTACTCCCACAACCGGCCGGAGATGTGACCATCTTGTTGCTTATTATCCCCTTGGCCAGCACTGCAGGCAGAGAACAGTAGCTTCTGGATCTACTACTGTATCGTACCACTGTAGGCCTGTATATAACACCTCTTTAGTTCGTTAGACTTTACAGGGAAAAAAGGAAAAATAAAGAGAACTAATAAATTAATTGAGGAGCATGCATGCGTGCGACAAGCATGATCACACATTGACTACTTATTTTATTCATTTGACAAGCTACGTCTTGATTTTTGGAAGGAGATGGATATCTGAAAACAAGTGGAAAAAAGAAGAAGGAATGGATCAAAAGCGATGAGCATGCTGCTGTCCATCAATGTGCACAACCTGTAGCGATAACAAAAGAAAATGAGATGCTCTTTTTATAAGCATATTTTTCTGTGGCTGTTCATAATCTGTGGACGTGTACTTTGAGACTGATGTACAGTAGTGTTGCTTGAGAATGGAACGATCAACGGGGCATGCAGTATATCGAACAGCTATATCGATCGAGTACAATCAAGTCATGTCATCACTATGTGTCAGCACTCAGCAGTAGATATCGAGTACAATTATTTCATGTCACAGTTAGAAGAGAAGTGCATGCATGCACTATTCCGTGGAGCCAATAAGAGCATCTCCACTCGGGGTCCTCAAAGTCTCCCAAAAAGCTTATGAGGGCCGCCGGCGCTAAAAAACGCGTCCAGCCGCGGCCCTCATTTCAGAATTTCCGCCGGCACGGTCCGATTATTTATCCGGCGGCCCCAAGCGAAACCCAATGTACAGAGAGGCAAGCGGGGGCGCCGGAGGAGAATAAAATATTGTGATTATAGCCACGCGCCCTTCGGCGGCCACGCGGCGGACGGAAGTGGCCGCCACAGCGTTCCCGCCAGTTCCTTCCCGCCATTTCCACCGCTTCCCGCCAGAACTTTCCGCCATTTCCGGCTACATATAGGCCACGGCCGCCATTGCCATTGCCATAGCTCAGATCTACCCACAATGTCTTCCTCCAAGCTCCTCACACTAACATACGCGAGGCGGAGGCGATGTGCGCCTCCCACTACCCCTGCCCGCCGGGGTACCGGTGCCCTCAGGGATGGAGGTTGAGCGCCGGTGGCGTGCCGGTCCCGCCCCTCCCTCAAGGTGCTGCCCGCCGGTTGGCCATCACCAACCACTACTACGGCGAGCTCACGCCGGAGCAGCAGATGGACGCCAACTAGGACCCCGACAGCGCCGCCACCTGGAACGCCTTCTTCGCGAACCGTCGCGACCGGCAGCTCGCCAGGTACGAGGGGGGCGGCCCGCCGCCCGTCAACTACAACGAGGAGGGCCGCAGGCTGTGGTGGGGCGGGCGGACTCTGGACGGCGTGATGGACCACATATCGGCGGGGGACTATCCCCGTCTCCGGTACCCGCACTTCCAGCCGAAAAAGGCCGGAGGTCACGTGGTGTTCTGGGATCCGTCTTCCCCGAACGCCTGCGAGCGCCTCGACAGGATGCTGGCGGCCGGGCCGGAGCCGGAACCTCAGCCGGGGTGGGTGGTCCCTCCGGAATACGCCGCGGCGGCGCGCCTGCAGAGGCGTCCCGGTGACCCAGAAGAATTTCCGGGCCAGCGCGCGGCCATTCGCGCTTCGCTCGAACCGCCGGCGCGGAGGGACGCCTGGTGGAGGAAGGAGGAGGAGGCCTATCGTACGCGCGGCGGAGGCGACGGCGAAGGCTGCAGCCGTTGCGGGCACTGGTCCCCAAAGCGGCGATCGCTCTTCCACGATCGTGCGATGTGGTCCAGGAGTGTTCGGGCAACGCCGCCGAGGCCGGAGCGCGCGCCGACCGACGACGAGGACGACGACTCCTTCGACGACTTCGAGGACGAGTATTAGAGGCCTAGGCAGGAATATGACTAGTTTTTTATTTTTATTATGTAATAAAATTATGTTTTCCCTGTTTCAAATATTACTTTATTAAAATATTTGTTTACTTTGGGGGGCACGGCTGGGAAGGTGACGCCCCTATTTCCGATTTTGCGCCGCCCCCCCCCCCCCCCCCATATGGGCAAAAAACGGGCCGTGCCGGAGCCCGAATGGGGGTTACGAGTGGAGATGCTCTAAGAGCATTTCACCCGCGCCCTCAAATTGTGTTCGGGAGTGGTGCCGGTAAAACTGCCGTTGGTTTAGGGCCGGTTGTCCGCACCGGCATCCCCTAAATATGCCCCTTAATATAAATTTTGTAAGAAAAATAGCAAAACATAATCCAAAGTTTGAGATCAAGTTCAAATAGGATGATAGCGTCCATATCAAAGTGCCAAGTTCAACTTTATTGGCCAAGAAGCCGGCCAAAGCGCCATCACGTCTGGTTCATTACAAAACAAGAATGCAAATCAAATGGAGGAGAGCGTCTGGTCACGGGCCGCCGCCGGTGCTAGACCGTATGCCGCCTGGGTAGCTGCTATGGCAGCGTCGAAGATAGCGACGATTGATGTGCCACCAATGGAGGTTGTAGTGGAGCGGAAGGCTACCGTGGCACCGGTGGATGCTCTGCCGCCGTCTTCATCTCTTGCATGATGCGTGCCCGGGACATCGTGTACCATGCCTTGGCATCGGCGACGCGATGGGCTTTGTGACCGCCGGTGAGCACTAACTTGCGCAAAATCTCCGCCGCCCACTCCTCATCCGACATCTTCGGCGGCTTCGTCGTCACACGCTATGTAGTCTAGATTCGTATGTAGTCTAGATTAAAGCATCCAAAATGACTTATAATTCAATTCATGTGTAGTCTAGATTAAAGCATCCAAAATGACTTATAATTCGATTCATATGTAGTCTAGATTAAAACATACAAAACGACTTATAATTCAATTCGTATGTAGTCTAGATTAAAACATCCAAAACGACTTATAAATCAGAACGTAGCGGTCTACAAAAATAAAAGTAACAAAAAAAAAATAAAGGTTACACATGGTGACACAATCATATTGTTGTGTATACTACTACTTTATCCGTTCCAAAATGATTGTCTCAACTTTATATATAGATACACATGTATTTCGAGTTTGTCTCGTGTTTCAGTCCGTAGATGCGTGCGAATCTAGATAAAGTTGAGACACTTATTTTGAAACAAAGTGTGTTATGTATGAGATATATTTTGTGTGTGTGGCAGCAACAGAGGGCAGGATAGACATGAATCTCTCCTCTCGCCATCAGAGCCAAAGAAAGCTGGTCCATCCAGAAAAAGATAGCTGCGCTGCAGCACTGCATGCAGGGGAAGAAGATCACCATGGGGAATGGATCCAATGGGAATGGCAGAGACCAACCTGTATCTATCACTGCACTGCTGTGTGCTAGTGCTTCCATGGTGGAGAGAGAGAGAGAGGAGAACGAGAGAGAAGTCATCCTAGTCCAGTTGATGGATGGTGGAGTGGTGGGGTGGGTGAGATGGCCGAAGCTTTTTTCCGACCGGGTTTTGGTTTCGCCCGATCTGGTAAACCTTAAACCTACCATTTCTTCCTCCCCCGACCTCGTATGCCGTGTTTGGGAAAGGTTGCTCACCGGCTGCTGCCCGTCAACAGTATGCACGTGGGGCCCGCCGTACCAGCTGTTTTTTAATTCGTCATGGATGGATCGATCTCCGTCCTCGTCACCTATGTTTCCTACGTGGGGCCCAAACGTGCGGGCCCAAGGACCATCATGCACTAAGGGCATCTCCAGCGGGTCGACCCAAACGGACATCGCGGGTCCGTTTCTGTCCGACCGGACAGACCGGCCGAAAAACAACGACCCAGCGGGCCGACCTAAACTAGTCCGGGGGGAGGACACACCCATCCGCGGCCCAAATTTGGGGCACCGATGGGTCCGCGCGGACAGAAGCCGGAGAGGCAATCTGTCCGCCCGTGTCCTCGCTCGCCCCACTGTCAGCTACACAAAAAGTGTCTACGACGACGCTATACAAAAAGGTTCCTACTGCCGGCCGTATCTACTCGCCGGCGTGCGCCACCGTCCTCGCCGCCGCCGTCACGCGGCTACTCCTCGGACACGTCGTCGTCCACGGCGACGACGTCGGCCCAGGGCCGCTCGACGCGGGGGGCGGCGTCGTCGATGGCCTGCTGCGCGCGGGCGATCGCCGCCTCCTGGCGAGCGCGGCGGCAGCGCTCCACCTTCTCCCGCCGTCGGGCCTCCAGGTAGGCGGCGGCGGCGTTGGCCGCGCCGCGGCGGCTGCGTGCGGCGGCCCTGTTGGCCTCCCAGCGCGCCCGGTCCCTGGCGCTCTCCTCCGCCAAGGCAGCGCCCAACTCCGCCTCCTCCGCAGCCATCTCCGCCGCCGCGCGCTTCGCGGCGGCGGCACGCACCACGAGCATGGCGGACAGAGCGTCCCGCTCCACCGCCATGAACAGGCGCGTGTCCTCCTCGCGGCGCGCGGTCTCGAAGGAGGCGAGCAGGACGGCCTGCTCGTCGCTCGTCGCCGGCGCCACCTTCTCGTCGTCGAAGAGGCCGTCGAGGTCGTCGTCCTCCGCCTCCAGCGGCTGCGCTGCAGCCACCACCTCCACCTCCGCCATGGACGCGTCGTCGGCCTCCGCGATGAGGTCGGCGGCGGCGAGGTACGGCCGGAGGAAGGGACCAGCCGTCGAGCCGACCGTGGCGATGTCGCGTGCGGCCGCCTCCCGCTCTGCCTCCGCCACCGCCGCGTGCACGCGCACGCGCTCCGCCTCCGCCTCCACGGCCGCCGCCACGACCGCCTCCTCGGCCCGCTCGCCCTCGGCGACACGAGTTGCGGCGAGAGCGAGCGCCCCAGCCACGTCGGGGTCCTCCGGGAAGCGCTCCCGGGCTAGCTGGGCGAGCGCGGCCCACTTGCAGAGGTCGGGAGCCATTGTGCAAGGTGGAGGAAGGTGGAGGTAGAGGGTTTTTGGTGCTCATGGCCGCCGCGCGCCGCCATATATATAGCCGGAATGGTGAGGCGGGAAAGACCGCGCGCGCGTGGGAAGCACCGGCAGGAAATGTTCGGCCGGCGGGAGAAACAGGCGGGAGCCGGCGTGGAAATTTTGGGGTTGGGGCGGCGTGCTCGCCGTCACGTCGGCCATGCCGGCGAGGATGGCGCAATAAATGCGTCGGCCCGCTGGGTTCACCCCCCTACCCAACCGGACATAGTAGCCCAGCATGTCCGTGGCCCGACCCAAACGGACCGATTCGGACGTTTTGGCTGTCCGAAATGGGTCGCCCCGTTGGAGATGCCCTAAGGCCAGCAGAGGCCACTTGATCACCTTTGATGTTGCAACAGTATATTGTCTTCCTTTTCACCTTTCACGTGCGACTGATAATTTGATGGAGAAAACATACTCCTTTTATCTTTGTGTTAGATATATTGCATACTCCGTATGCATCAATTGATGTAGAGGATTGGACGCTGCTCCTCGTTTTGATTTTTTTTTGTTAGATATATTGCAATATAAACTGGTTTGTATGCTCTGCATTTGAAAAGTCTGTTCAATAGTCAAAGACATGAATGATCAAAATGGCAATCTAAAACATTGAAAGCGTCAGATGGTGGAGCTAGAGAGATGAAAGCATTACAAATTAAAAATTCTCTCTCTTTTTAGTCTTTATAGACTTGAATCCAATCACACTATGGGCCTGTTTGATTCAAAGGATTTCCAGAATTCCTAGCCATTGGAATTTTTCCTATAGAGGCCATCTGATTCAAAGGATTGAACCCTCCAAAATTTCTTTGGATTGCTTTCCTATACTCTCTCCGATTGAAAATAATTGTCGATGATTTTGTACTAACTTAGTGCAAAGTTTGTACTAAGTCAACGATACTTACTTCTGATCGGAGGAAGTACTATAATCCCATAGGATTTCCAGCAAGATGTTGGGCCTCTTGGAAAATTTACTATGTGTCTATGGTAACTATGACATGTAGTCAGTCTTATAGAAATTTCCTACGTTTTTCCTATGGTGAAACCAAACGACTTCTGCAACTAATTCCTATGTTTTTTACTGTTGTAGGATTTCATATGCCATGACATGCAACTCCCACGCTTGTCCTATTCCTATCATTTGAAATCCTTTAAATCAAACAGACCTATCTAATTTGCCAAGAATTAGGTTCAAAGGCAGCATCCAGAATTCTTTCCGCATAACAATGAACATGCTAGTGCCATTTTTCTATTTCCAGGACTGCAATTTGCAGTAGACTTATAGCATAAATAAATAAATAAATTAAATAATATAGAACCATGGAACACAAGACGAGGCACACTGACCAACAAGATGCACATACTTGCTGCAGAATCTCGTTTATTTAGCACTACTATCTAGTCATGGAGTAGAGGTTATGCAAAGCATACACATAAAATAATATTGATATCAAGGTTCAAGAGCGGTATCGTTTAACACTCACACTATGGGCTTGTTGATCAGCATCTCCAAGTCTCTGATGGTGCAAGGACTATGTGCAATGCCATCACCAACCTTGCAGTGCTGGATACCTATGAGGATATGATATTTTTTGCAAATGAAATACTACAAGTTGCCAATCAATATCAAGAAAAAACAAGGAGATATCTGCAGAATCTTTTCTAAAGGGACAAATATTATGTATATGTATATGAATAGGGTTGGCAGCATGAGACAAAGGAAAAGGCACAATACATCCAAGAACACGCGCGAGCATCGCGTGTCTTCATTCATTAAGGTAGAAAGGGAATTGTTGCATATTACAAGAACTTCGAACTATGTCACGGGCGACACAGTTCAACCCACTCCACTCACGCACACCCTACGTGATGCCTCGATCAGACCCGCTACTCCACAGTCTGGCAGAAGCCCAAAGCTTGAACTCCTCCTTGATCCGCCGGCATAGCTCCGCAGGCATGACAGCGGCCCGATCAAACACCCTTGCGCCATGGCTCGGGATGCAATACAAAAGAGGGAAGTGAGCAAGTTGCCATTCTCGGGATGCTCTGCACACAATCTTGGAGGTCGTCGCCATGGCTGGCTCCTCTGAGTTCGTTGTCTTGATTTCTATATTCTTCTGATAAGTTAAGAAAGGGAGGAGGAGAAAACTTAGACATCGCTTTCAGGTTTCCGGCTGTACGTATATGCATCTTAATTAGCTAGCACACACATGTTTCATTTGCCCCTTGAGATGCTCCAGAAGGCAGCAGTGCAGTTGTCTCGTGCATGGCCCACCAGTGGCTAATTTACCTGGTACTACTTCTACTTAACCAGAAAACCTATGAGTCACTGTGTGACAGGTAAGCTGACCAGTTCATCCTATATCAGTCCAGGATCGAGACTCTACTATTTCATGGTTGTCAGGTTACTATATACCTGCTATCAACACGGTCCGTAAGGCGCTTATTTTGCTCTTACCTTTTGATCAAATTTATATATGTTAGAAAAATATGATATAGAAGTATGACAACTCTGCAGGTAGTTTTGATTGTAATATATGGTGTAAGTTTAACAGGTTCACTATATATACAGCATACAAAATCGTAACTTAAGCGGATTAGCAAAGTTCCATTTTACAGCTTGGTGCAAACCAATTGGCTGCGGACAACCTAGAACAACAAGTGCAGGAAAGTGTCAAGCCACAAGCTGGGAGTATTTGTCTTTCTGTCATAGTCCATATGATTCACAGTCATTGATTGCGGCGCTCTAGCATGAACTCACAAACAGAAAACAGGAAAAAAGAAACCTCTGCTAAACAAGAATGTCTTTGCAGGTTACTCTTACCACTAGTCGAAAAATGGACATCAATACCGGTTCTAGAGGGCCATTTGTACCGGAAATCAAACCGGTACAAAAGATTCGGGACAAAAGCCCCCCCCCCCCCCCTCTTTGGTACCGGTTCCTTACAAACCGGTATTAAAGGGGCCTCCACGTTGGCTCCCAGGAGAGAGCAGGGCTAGGGACCTTTGGTACCGGTTTGTAACACGAACCGGTACCAAAGGAATTCAGGGTTTAGGGTTTTAGGAGGGGTTTAGGGGTATCGGACCATTTCATCGTACGAGGATCGCGTCGATGCGCCAGAAACGCGTTTGGATTTAGGAGTACATGAAGATCAAGGTAATACATATCAACTGGGTGCATATAATATAACACATGTAATTGCATAAGATCGCAAATTAAGTAGTACATGCATGAAGATCGATCTTCATGCATAGTGGTACTCTCCGAGGCATACTATCTATTACATGTAGCATAGTGGTACTCTCCGAGTCAAGCTATATATTACATGTAGATCTTCATTCATAGTGGTACTCTGCGAAGTTAGGTATGACGTCCCGAAGGAAAAATCCCGCCAATTCCTCGCCAATTGCTTTGAAGCGGTGCTCGATTGGGAGCCTGTCACGCTTTCTTGCCAACTGTAAAAGAATGAGATTCAAATGAATACATGAGCTATGTGTATATATATATATATATATATATATATATATATATATATATATATATCAAATCACAATCAAACAATTATGACTGAAACTTAGCACAAGTTATGGTAACAAAATAAATTTGTGAATATTGTTTTCGTACCTCTCTATTCCTTTGATTATTCGTTCTCTCGCTGACAATCTTATGGATGTTCTCGCAAACATAGTATCCACATAGATTAGTCCCCTCAGGTTGTTGCGCGCATTTCTGTACAAGAATATAATTCAATCAAATAATAATCAAGTATGATAAAGGTGTATGGACCTAGGTAATACTACTTACTTTGTTCGCATGCCATATCAGCTTCGGTTTCCATCCACCGGTCGGATCTTCCTGGATGAACGTTTGCCATACGCTGCCCGACAAAAGAAAATGCATAAAAGAGTTATTAATTTGTTGATATCAGGAAATTAACGAAAAAACCGATAAGAATTAAAATTACCTTTTGAGCATATCAAAAGCCGACTTGTATAGTATAGGCTCTTTGGTTAGTGAGTCAAAGACTTCAACCTCTCCATCGTACATTTTAATGACGATAAGAATAAAGTGGAACCTGCGCACGTTTAAATATGCAGTGTCATAGATATAAGTCATCAGTTAAAATTTTAACATATGGTGAGCACAATAGAATGTGTTATAAGACAGTTACACTTACTTGAAGTTGTAAGGCCAAAGTATTATCTTTTTGTCACGTTGTCGCTTCAAAAACCTTAGCAAAGTCTCAGGTGTATCCTTGTTATAGATGGGATCTTCTATGGTTTTTTCATGCATTGTATCTGGGTCAATGAACCCAATGTCCGTGATTTCATCCCTTTTGCATTCGAGCTTCTTCGATCTGCATAATATAGCGCACAAAAGATTAAATTGAGGATAATTTGCAGACAATGAATGAGCTGAGCTAAAGAATTCTCAAATTATATTAATAAATCACTTACAGACAATAGCAACTGATGATAGATTTGTCGATGGCCCGGAGATTGTATAACTGAAAAAGTTCGAGGAAGTCAACGCTCACAGAGTATTCTTGGAAGTAGTGCTCATCCTTAACTCGCACCATGATACAATCAATCCCTCTCTTTGTGGCATTAGTGTACCACGCATTCAAATTACGCATACATGTTGGTAGCGACCTGATATTCTCGACCAGATCTTTCCCTTGAACAAATTGATATACTACTTCAGCGATGGGGTAATCAATTGTGTTTTGTCGAGAACTTTCAACGGCCTTCTCGTCAAACACCTTGAGAGGGGGGACCGATTGAACGGGTTGTTCTCCGAGCTGGTACACTTGTTTCCTAGTTTTCGCCGAGACCACCGATTGATCGGGTTTTTTCACCTCCACCATAGCGTCATACGACTTTTCAATAGAACGCCTATAGTCAGATGGCGGCGATGGTGGAGGGTCATATAGATTCTCAACGGCACGAATAACTTTCACCGGATCTAGAGTCTTCTCAAAAGGTATCTCTGGCACTTTCTTAGCAAAATGTTTTGCCACCTCGGACTTAGAGATTTCGCTGCATTCCTCGATAGTTCTTTCCCAAGGTAACTTCTCGATAGGCGGCAGTGGTTTCTCCTTTCTAGGTCTCTTCCTAGGTGGCGTACCGTTCCGCTTAAAAAACGCAGTCTTACGCGGAGGATCTCGAGATGGTGGACTCGCTCTGGGGTCCCTCTCCGGTAGGTGTGGACTTTGCTGCTCGTGCGGACTGCTACCAGGCGGATTCGATGGCCATTGCTGCTCATGTGGAATTTGCTGCTCATGTGGACTGCTACGAGGAGGAGTCGGTGGCCTTGGCAAAAGGACGATGTATTTCTTGGACCATATGGCGAAACCGCGCTTGACATCGGCCAGTGTCTTCTCTTCGTCACCTCCAGGAAAATCAAGGTCCATTGTTTCAAAACCCAGAACAACGTCATCCACCCCGACACGAACACAGCCAGCTGGAATGGGCATATGATGGTGCGTTGCTCCATCTTCATTTGGGTAAACATAGCCGACCGCCACCTTAACGGACACGTTCCTCATTTGCACATGTAGCTCGCAATCTGTCTTCTCCGTGACATAATCCACGGGGTAGCTTCCTGCACATTCAAAATGCGAGGAACCCACACTGCTTCTTCGCTGAGATGGGGCGGCATCGGCTTGAGGATCTTGTATAAACAGCGGCTGATCAGGTGCCCTCTGATTTTTCTCAAGCACCTCCACCCTATTTATCAATTCCGCTAACCTGTCTAAGTCCTGCTTCTTCTTTCTCGAACGGCCTCTATAAGTGTCAGCGCACTCCGGCCATGCTTCCTTCATGGTGACACCTGGGAGGGCTCGTATCCGTCCAACGTGTTCCGCATTCCCAAGAGCGAGTGTCAGCTCGTCATTCTCTCTATCGGGAATGTACTCTCCCTTTCTAACTTTTTCAATTGCATCTATAAGCTGCGTCGTGATTGCATTAACTTTTTCCTTCCATTTTCCCTTTGCAACGATCTGCCCTGTCTTTGGGTCCAACCCTGCCCCATGTGCGAACAACCAGAACTTGGACCGGTCGGGCCAGTCCCATGTCTGTGGAGTGATTCCTGCCTCCATCAGTTTAGCTTCAAATGCTCTCCACTTCGGAATGGCAGTCTTGTAGCCACCTGACCCCAAATGATGGAAATGTTCCTTCTTTGAAGCATTTTTCGTATTTGTGACTGATCGGGACACAGCAGTAGAAGATTTCTTATAGCTCTTAAATGCGGGCCAGTGATCTTTTATCTTCACTAGACTTCCAGTGAATACTGGATCTTTATCTGCATATCTGGCCCATAAATTTTTCTTCCAGGTCTGGAATTGTGTGGCCATCCTCTTAAGAGTCCATTCCTTGACTTTCTTCTTCTGGCCTTCCGTCATGTCTTCCGGTAGGCTAAAGTGTGTCAGTAGACTGTCCCAAAGAAAAAGCTTTAGAGTATCATTGACATAACTTGCTTCAGCCCCCGCGTTCTTCGGCTTATGCCACTCTACAATGCTGATCGGTACATGGTCCCTAACAAGAACTCCAGCTTGGTTTATAAATTTACGGCAGTGCTCTTTGGGCTCCACCGGTTGACCACTAGCCTTAAATGCGGTGAGGGCTAACCTACCCTCGCCCTTTAGACGTTGCGTCGGGCCTCGTTGCTTTTTAACAGATTTGCTCGATGATCCAGAAGGCTAAAAGAAAAATGATTCGTTAATAAGTGTAATACAAATAAATCAATGCATCAAGTGATGAACATATAGCCTTGATATACACCTCGCCGGAGTTTATTAAGGACACTTCGTTGTCTCTTCTTTCTTCAGACTCAAGTCCCTCACCGACATCGTTCAAAAATTGTGAGCCGAAATCATCGTCATCTCCATCGGGTTCTCCATTGGGTTCTGGTCCACAGGCACTCTCAAATATCATTTTCTGCACCATTTCTTCTCGCTCCTCATCTCGGATGAAGGTGTCGTCCTCCATAGCTCAATGTCACTACAAAATTAAGTGCAATTATTTGATTCATCATGTCATTTTAAGTTATCACAAATTTCAAACACTTGCAGCAATTTTTCTGGAATTAAAAATAGGGCACAAGACTTTTTGCACCGGGGTCAGAACGCGAGATATATGTTGGCAAATCAAAATCAAAATAAGATATATGTTCAAGTATTGGCCCAATAACTTTTTGTATCTATTTTATCATTCGGATATATATTTCTAGTTGACAAATAGTATGATTATTCCATCCATAACAAGTTACATCTAATTTATCATTCGGATATATATTCCTAGTTTTCATCAACCACGTTTCAAACATCGCATCACATATTCATTTTTCCGATGAGCTAATTCTAGTAAAATGAACAAGATATGTTTCTAGTATGTTCAGTAAAGTTTTGGTATCAAAGAGATATGACACATATTCATATAATACTGTAAATTGGATCAGACCACATCACAAATCGTTCAAATTGTCAAACCACATCACATATTCATATATTTATCAACAAAGCAAAAGCAGACTTGTACATGGACTGGTTACAAACTTGTCAAAGCACATCACAAATCGTTCAAATTGTCAAACCACATCACAGATTCATATATTTATCAACAAAGCAAAAGCAGACTTGTACATGGACTGGTTACAAACTTGTCAAAGCACATCACAAATCGTTCAAATTGTTGCTGCCAAAAGAAAAGAAAAGGATACAGACATGCCACCTTGAAATCTCAATGAATCTTATTATTTGGGCAGTATTACAAACGACCAAAATACTCTGCATCTTCTTAACATCCTAGTTTCACATGATTGCACATTTGCACTCTAAAAAGAGGAATCAGATGGCCGTGCCCGTCAAATCTTTGCTAAATAAAATGGTTCATATCTGTTTATCTAATATGAATCGAGAAAGCTATAAGACCACCTCTTTGCTCTAAGCAAGATATTCAATTATAAGATCACCTCTTTCTGCAAAAAGTATTCAGTTATATAGCAGTTCTAAGGAAAATTATAGAAGCAAAATTATAGCAGTTATATAGCAGCTCTAATATGAATAGAGTCTGACATTTGCACAACTGTAGGAAACTATATTACTAAAAAAACAACTCTAGGAAATATTCCTTCACAACCAGACAATTCAGAGAATCAATTCTAAAATGACAAACATGCAAATGGTTGTATGGCTAAATATGTGAGCTGTGGCTGCTACTTGCATAAGATCTTAGTTACTGAATAAGGCAACACTGATAAAAGCAAAACAGGCCAAATATTCTAGACAAATTATTCCCATGTCCACAAAGAACACACCAAGCTATAAAATAATTATGATATTTGCATATTTACAGAAGAATGTGTGCAATGCATTTATAAACAGAGCATGGGTTTTTAGTTTCAGAACATGTAAGCTTGTACAATCAGCAATCATATATATGTGCTAGCAGGTTGTACTCTGCTCCTAACTTGAACAAGCAAGCAAGCAAGCATGGTACTGATTTATAAATGCATGATTCAGCCCTAACTAATACCTCTGCTCCTAACTTGAACAAGCAAGCAAGCATGGTACTGATTTATAGGACAGCACCACAATGGTTCTAATCATCCAGGAGTAAATGTTTCATGTATTTTCAGAGATGAAAGATAGCAATTTTCAGAGACAACACTTATACATGCTAGCAATTTTCAGAGACAACACTTATACCATCTAAATCCTATTTTATATTTTCACAACCATACATTAGATCAGCATACAAGCAAGCAAAACATGCATCAGTTTGATTCAGATTCTTGGTTCATGTATTTTCAGAGAGTGGTCACCATGCCGCCGAGCCATCAGCATACAAGCAAGCAAGCAAGCAAAACCTCCACGCCGCCGAGCCATGCCGCGCCACCGCGGCCTCTGCGCCGAGACAAGATTAGAGAGGGAGAGGTTACCTGTAAGACGACGGCCGGGGGCGCGGGAGGAGGCCGGAGAAGACACGCGCGGCTGCGTGTTCCGGCGATGCGCGCGGCCGGGGGCGCGGGAGGAGGCCGGGGGCGCGGGAGGAGGCCGGCGGGAGGAGGCCGGGGGCGCCGGAGGAGGCCGGGGGCGCGTGTTCCGGCGATGCGCGCGGCCGGGGGCGCGGGAGGAGGCCGGCGGGAGGAGGCCGGGGGCGCCGGAGGAGGCCGGGGGCGCGTGTTCCGGCGATGCGCGGCTCGACGCTGCGTGCTCCGACGGCGCGTACGTGTGTTTGGACAGAGAGAGAGAGGGGATTTGGCGACGGCACGTGGAAGAAAAAGCCCTAAAGGACCTTTGGTACCGGTTGCGGTAAAGAACCGGTACTAAAGGTTACCTTTAGTACCGGTTCGTAATAGAAACCGGTACCAAATATAATTACGAAAATTCTTTTCGCGATTTTAACCTTTCGTACCGGTTCTTTCCACCAACCGGTACCAAAGGTTTTTTTCTTTTTCTTTTAATTTTTCTGTTGCTTTTTCTGTTGCTTTTCGTTGGATTTTTCTTTTGCTGTTTCTTTTGATTTTCGTTTCATTTTTATTTTGCCGTTTCTATTGATTTTTCTTTTGCAGTTTCTTTTGATTTTCATTTTTGATTAGTTATATTTGATTTTCTATTTTCTTTTGATTAGATATGTTTGATTTTATTTTTGATTAGTTATATTTGATTTTATATTTTCTTTTGATTAGATATATTTGATTTTATTTTTGATTAGTTATATTTGATTTTCTTTTTTCTTTTGATTAGATATATTTGATTTTATTTTTGATTACTTATATTTAATTAGTTATATTTGATTTCCTATTTTCTTTTGATTAGTTATGTTTGATTTTCTTTTTGATTATTATATTTGATTAGTTATATTTGATTTCCTATTTTCTTTTGATTAGTTATGTTTGATTTTCTTTTTGATTAGTTATATTTGATTTTTCTGTTGCAGTTTTTTTTATCATATGTTCGCTTAATAATTAAGTGTCGGTTAGCGCGGCGGCACGCTGCGTCCGTGAGAGGAAAAGGGCGGGAAGAAAAGGGCGGAAAGAAAAAGGCGAAAAGAAAAAGGGCGGGAAAACGATTGAACAGGAAAAGAAGTACATATCTCAACTGAAAATTAAGATACATGGCCGGATTAGGTCACAATCGACCGAGCTTGTTTTCGAATGTTGGAGTGATTCAGTCATAGTCGTGCCTAGCCCTATAAACGTCCCCAATGTAGTCGTCGTAGTCGCCGGTGTCATCGTCGCTGGCATCGGGGTCGCGATAGTCGAACCTCGACTGGTGAGCACGCGTGGGCTGAGACTGAGGGTAGCGCAGGCGGGGGCCACGGTAGGCCATGACGCTCTGGAGAGTCCGGCCGCGCCACCATAGCCGACGGCCGGCCTCGTTGAAGTTCGAACGAGGCGAGCCGTCCTCCTCGTGCCTGGCAAGCGCACTCTCACGCCGATTGATGAAGAAGGCGTCCCAAGTCGGGCTGTAGTCGGGATGCCACTGAGGATTCCTCCGCTGCTCTGGCGTGAGCTCGAAGTAGTAGTGGTTCGTGATGGCCATCTAGCGCGCCACACCTACAGGGACAGGAGGGACCGGTACGACTCCGACGCTCAGCATCCAGCCGGTGGGGACGCGGTAGCCCGGCGGGCAGGGGTAGTTTGAGGCGCAAAGCGCCTCCGCCTCCTGGGGGGTTAGAGATACGATGGAAGCCATGGAAGAGAGTGATGAGGTTTGCAGATATGAGTCTAGATGTGATATGTAAATGGAGGCCAAGCCTACATATATATAGTGAAAAATGGCGGGAAGACGGAGGCGGGAAGCGGTGGAAAGCGCGGGAAGAAAATAGGCGGGAACCTTTAGTCCCGGTTTTTGTGTCATCTAACAAAACTGTCGGTGGGATAAGGACGTGTGGGTAACCTTTAGTCCCGGTTGGTGGGTGCAACCGAGACTAAAGATGTCGGCAGGATAAGGACGCGTGGGTGGATGCACTACTTGATGAGATAAGGACGCGTGGGTGGACACACGATGCCCCTGTCGGAGGAACAAGACAAAGTAGAAGCGGTGCCAAGCGCGGGAAGAAAATAGGCGGGAACGCAGTGGCGCGGGGAACCATCTAACCTTTAGTCCCGGCTGGTGGGTACAACCGGGACTAAAGGTGGTTTTTGTGTCATCTAACAAAACTGTCGGTGGGATAAGGACGTGTGGGTAACCTTTAGTCCCGGTTGGTGGGTGCAACCGAGACTAAAGATGTCGGCAGGATAAGGA
This sequence comes from Dactylis glomerata, assembly GCA_007115705.1. NCBI lineage: Eukaryota > Viridiplantae > Streptophyta > Magnoliopsida > Poales > Poaceae > Dactylis > Dactylis glomerata. Next base: position 6,874,737 of record QXEO01001238.1, read on the forward strand.
CGCGTGGGTGGATGCACTGCTCGATGAGATAAGGACGCGTGGGTGGACGCACGATGCCCCTGTCGGAGGAACAAGACAAAGTAGAAGCGGTGCCGTGCCTATAAAAGGAGCATCGATACGCCATGGCAAGCAGCTCAACAAGCCAACCTAGAAGGTAGGGAGAGTTTCATTCCCATGGATGGAGGACAGGGTTGGGAAATCTCCCGTGGCGGAGTTTCTCGAAATTAGGTTGAACCATTTGCACCGGAATAAAGGGACCTTGAAATTAGGTCCATAGTCAAGTTCCCATATCTCCTCTATGTACCCATAATATGTGACCTTCTTCCCATTGTCCTCTGCTGCATCAAAGCGGACACCACTGTTTTGGTTGGTGCTCTTTTTATCTTGGGCGAATGTGTAAAATGTATTCCCATTTATCTCGTACCCTTGAAATGTCGATATAGTCGAAGATGGTTGCTTGGCCAACAAGTATAGCTGTTCTTCATCAGTGACATTCATGAGCCGTGTTTGCAACCAACCGTCGAAAGTCTTCATGTGTTCTCCATCAATCCAATCTTCACGTTGCTCCGGGTATTCAGAGCGTAAAATATTCTTGTGTTCCACTTTGTACGGAGCCACCAAGCTGGAATTATGTAGAATTGTGTAGTGTGCCTGAGTGAAAGAATGTCCGTCCATACACATTGTTGCTTTCTTTCCTAGTGTGCCTTTTCCACGCAGTCTCCCCTCATAGCGCGATTCAGGAACACCGATCGGCTTAAGGTCAGGAATAAAGTCAACACAAAACTCAATGACCTCCTCTGTTCCATAGCCCTTGGAGATGCTTCCTTCTGTCCTAGCACGGTTATGAACGTATTTCTTTAAGACTCCCATGAATCTCTCAAAGGGGAACATGTTGTGTAGAAATACAGGACCGAGAACACTAATCTCTTCGACCAGGTGAACGAGGAGATGCGTCATAATATTGAAGAAGGATGGTGGGAACACCAACTCGAAGCTGACTAGACATTGCACCACATCCTTCTGTAAATTTTGTAGAGTTAGTGGATTGATCACCTTCTGAGAAATTGCATTGAGGAACGCACATAGCTTCACAATGGGTACTCGAACATTTTCTGATAGAAGCCCCCTCAATGCAACCGGAAGTAATTGTGTCATAATCACGTGGCAGTCATGAGACTTTAGGTTTTGAAACTTTTTCTCTGACATGTTTATTATTCCCTTTATATTCGATGAGAAGCCAGACGGGACCTTGATGCTACTCAGGACTTCAAAAAAGATCTCCTTCTCTTCTTTGGTAAGAGCGTAGCTGGCAGTACCTTGATACTTCTCTGGATTCAGGTTGTTTCCTTCGTGGATACATTGCTGGTCGTGCCGTGCATCCGGTGTATCTTTTGTCTTCCCATACACGCCCAAGAAGTTTAGCAGGTTCACGCAAAGATTTTTCGTCACGTGCATCACGTCGATTGCAGAGTGAACCTCTAGGATTTTCCAGTAGGGTAGCTCCCAAAATATAGACATCTTCTTCCACATGGGTACATGTCCGTCAACATCATGCGGAACAGATTGTCCGCCAGGACCCTTTCCAAAGATCACTTTTAAATCCTTGACCATATCATATATAACATCCCCAGTAGGGCGGGTAGGATTCATTCGGTCTTCTGCCTCACCTCTGAAATGCTTTCCTCTCTTTCTTACTTGATGTTGTTTTGGAAGAAATCAACGATGCCCCATGTACACATTCTTGTTTCTCAAATATATACTGTCAGTCTCACCTAAACAGTGTGTGCATGCATTGTATCCCTTGTTTGACTGTCCTAAAATGTTACTAAGAGCAGGCCAATCATTGATGGTTACAAACAACAACGCTCGTAGGTTAAATTCCTTTTGTTCGTGCTCATCCCAAATAGGTACACCTTCTTCACGCCACAACTGTAAAAGTTCTTCAACCAATGGCCTCAGGTACACATCAATGTCGTTGCCGGGTTGGCTCGGGCCTTGGATGAGCACTGGCATCATAATGAACTTCCGCTTCATGCACAACCAAGGAGGAAGGTTATAGATACATAGAGTCACTGGCCAGGTGCTATGACTGGAGCTCTGCTCCCCGAAAGGATTAAAGCCATCTGTACTTAGACCAAATCTTAAGTTCCTTGCGTCATCTGAAAATGACTTGTACTTTCTGTCGATTTTTCTCCACTGCGACCCGTCAGCGGGGTGTCTCAGCATCACATCTTTCTTACGGTCCTCTTTGTGCCATTGCAACAACTTGGCATGCTCTTTGTTTTGGAACAAACGTTTCAACCGTGGTATTATAGGAGCATACCACATCACCTTCACAGGAACCTTCTTCCTGTGGGTGGACTCGCCCTCAACATCGCCAGGGTCATCTCGCCTGATCTTATACCTCAATGCACCACATACCGGGCATGCATTCAAATTCTCGTACTCCCCGCGGTAGAGGATGCAGTCATTGATGCATGCATGTATCTTCTGCACCTCTAATCCTAGAGGGCAGACAACCTTCTTTGCTTCGTACGTACTAGAGGGCAATACGTTCTCCCCTGGAAGCATCTTCTTTATTATTTTTAGCAACTTTTCAAATCCCTTGTCAGAAGTACCATTCTCTGCCTTCCATTGCAGCAATTCCAGTGTGGTACCTAGTTTTTTCTGGCCATCTTCGCAATTTGGGTACAACAGTTTGTTGTGATCCTCTAACATTTTCTCCAACTTCAACCTCTCCTTTTCACTTCCGCAGTTTATCTTCGCATCAAGAATGGCCCGACCCAAATCGTCATCGGGGTCATCAAAAATGGGCTCTTCTTCAGCTTCGTCTTCCCCATACTACTATCACCGTCTTCAGTGAACATAGGATAGTTGTCACTATCCTCTTCTTCTTCGTTGCCTTCCATTATAACCCCTCTTTCTCCGTGCTTGGTCCAACAATTATAGCCGGGCATGAAACCATTCTCAAGCAGGTGGAAGTGAAGGGTCTTTGAGGTAGAGTAATCCTTCGTATTCCTACAGGAACTACATGGACAATAAATGAAACCATTCGACCGCCTATTTGCCTCCGCCACGTTGAGAAAATAATGCATGCCAGTAATGAAGTCGGGATGGCATCGGTCACCGTACATCCATTGTCGATTCATCTGCATTATATAAGTATATCAAAAATCATTAATTACACAACATCATGGATATATGAGTGACCAACTTAATTAATATTCAAGTTCATCACATAAAACTAAGTTTTTTTTATTAAAAAAAAGAGGCTCACCGAGGTGGTACAGTGCCGGCTAGGGGAAGACGCTGGCGATCGACGGCGGTGAGGACGGGGACGATACTAAAACCTACAAATCATACTTTAATTTGAGCTCAATTGCATACAAAAAGAATGAAATCCCTAACTTAGGCATTTCATCAAACATCTTGCTAGCACTAGAAAAATAATACGAGTTAAACTAGCAAAGAAATAAGCTAAATTAGGAACGCCGGAAGAAATGATGATATTGCTAACCCTTAGATAGATGGGTGCCGTCAATCTTGATAAAATGGTGGATACAAATAAAGATTTATTGGAGTGTGAGAGGTGCAAAATGTTTGGAAATGTGAGAGAGAAGAAGGGAAAATGAGATGCAAGGATGATCGGGTGCCTGAAGAAATAGGGCAGGGGCCCTTTAGTACCGGTTCTTCAGATGAACCGGTACTAAAGGTTCAGCTCTGGCCCACTAAAACCCTTTCGTACCGGTTCCTAGTATGAACCGGTACAAAAGGCCCTCATCGAACCGGTACTAATGTTGCTCGGCCGGCTGGGCAAATGAACCGGTACTAATGCACCCTTTAGTACCGGTTCATACGGGAACCGATACTAAAGGCTTAGACCGATGCCCATTTTTCTACTAGTGTACAGTCCAGTGCTAGACAGAAGAGTTGGAATATAGTAGGTAGTGACAGGGGTGATGGACGAAACACGAATGTAGTGGAGGAAGACATGATGGGTATGAAGAAACAGGATACATACAAGATCTGGTTCGTATTCCTTGCCGTCACGCTAAAAAAATCAACGCTTGTGCGTTATGCGAGAAATTCCAGGAATGTCAGCTAAAGCTGAAGAGTGCTTAACTAGGCACTGGAAGACTTTTTTTTACCTTCTGTCTGGAAGACAGGAAGGCAGGAATTAAACTTTGCAAGGGTCAAATAGGAAACCGTTTGATTCTCGTGTTCCACACAGGGCCTTACAATCAACGTATGTGCACATCCAATTTCTTGACCGAAATCTAGAAATGTAACATAGTATATATTTCTGAAAAAAAAGTAGAATGGCGCAAATGCAACATTGCTTGAGTTATTCTAACAAAAGTCAAATGATATAAATATCATGTGATATAATGTCGGGGCTGCTGGTGGTGCCGGTGAAGCTGCTCGGTTTAGTCCCACCTCGCCTACGGAAGGAGGCCACACCCAACATATAAGGGAGAGATTCTTTCCTCCTTTCAATCTGGGATTTTGGGATGGAGTGGACTCTCTTCTTATTGTTTGGTTGTCTGTGTATACGTAGGTTGATTGTTAGGCTGGGCCAAGTGGACGCTAACATCTGATATCAGAGGGATGGGATGTGAGGCTGCTGTTGGCGCCGATGAAGCTGCTCGATTTAGTCCCACCTCGTCTACGGAAGGAGGCCACACCCAACATATAAGGGAGACATTCCTTCCTTCTTTCAGTCCGGGCTTTTGGGATGGAGTGAGCTCTCTTCTTATTGTTGGACTGTATGCGCATAAACGTCCAGAACATAGGCTGAGTGTTGGGCTGGGCCAAATAGACGCTAACATCTAACTATCATGATATTATAGCACATGAACTTTTTCAAAAAAATAAGCAGAGACAGGGACATCTGGAACTTACAGTGTATTCTTGCATGGTTTATGTGAGCAGTTGTTCCTTGGCAACACGTGTAAGATGTAACCGCAACTCTAGTAGCCAGGAGTATGGTAGTGCCGACACAGTGGGATTCAAAGACAAAAGAGCCACCACCAATAAGATGCCCCCTTTACATCCACCTCAATCAGATTAGATTGGAGGCCCATCTGGTCAAATAGCTAGGAATACTTAGCCCCCACACAAATAAATCAATCACAAACTGTCCCTAGCTATGTTAAGGTTAGTACACTAATCAGCAGTTAATCTCTAGGTGCTTCATCTTGACAACTATTTAATAGAATCAGTCCAGTAAAACTTTTTCGAAGAGATATTGTAACAACATAGAAGTGCCAAAAAAGGCATATGGTTACTTTTGTGTCTATTTGTCCAAGCACTTGTCGAAAATAGTAGGTATAGCTTAAATGCCCACTTGGCTAGTTAAAACAGGATATGTAGCTTAACATCCTGGCCAACATTTTGGTGCGGCATCAAAGGCACCGCCACTTGCAACTTGCAGGGTAGTTGCTTCTAGGATAAGGGTAGCGGGAAAGCGCACATGTAATAGCTGGGAGATGCAACTGATGCATCATGGAGGTGCCCTTATATTTTATCCTCGACAAAAATAACAAAAATTCAGATCTAGGAATAAAATTTCAGATCTGGGTACATGTTCCAACTTTTGTCCATTTTGTCTTTTTACTGAGGTTGCAATACAAGGTATTTTATAGTAAAATTTTGCACTCTCATAGTGTATGTAGTTGACTATATCCTTGTATTTTTCTTAATTTTTTTTGAAAATTTAAAATGTCAATTTCAAAAATATTCGTAAAAAGGGCTCCAGGGAGCTTGGGCACCAAACCCATTTTCTGCCTTGGTTAGCTACTTGCGAGGGAACACCTACTCTTTAGGAAGAAGAACTTACCTATGTATGCATGGTCCTAGCCTGACTCATACATATTCAGTAACGACCCAATCCAACTGGTTCACATTTCGCTCTCCAACATATGTTGTTAGGTACGTAGGTGGACTCTCATCATCTCATGCCGCCTCCTTCCAAACGTTAGATAGTCTGCCAAACAGCCAAAGAACTAGATAACCCATGTTTGACTCCTAGGTTGAAACTTGGCAATAGTTGCGTTTATTTTTTTTGTAGTACCTCGGTTTGTTTAGGAAAATTACATTAGCTGACTCATCAGTGAACAGATTAGACAAGCAGACTACAACGATATTAAAAGCTCATCTAGGTACTTCCCCCTCGCCGGCGACGCTGCCGCTCCGCTCCGCCTCTAGTGGCCTTGGTGCATTGGAGGTGTGGTGGACCATGGCCCCTCGGCGGTGGAAGGATTCATGTTCTTTGTTTAGGGTGTTTTTCAGTGTTTTGTTCGAGATGGTGAGATGGCGGATACATCTTGAAGTCAAAATAAGGTCCTCCCACTCTATTCTCGCTAAGGTGGTGCATCTAGCATTGAGGAGGGTGCGTGAAGTGTAACATCCCGTAGTTTTGAGATTCGAAAATAGATAGAAAAAGTGCGCATTGCATTCATGCATAAAAATATTGGGGAAATTTGAAGCTTTTGATGAAACTTGCCAAAGTGATTAAAGTTTCACTTAAATTGATGGAATTGACGTAGATCATCAAGTTTAGCGCGATAAACTTCAGTGTGAACTTTACTAAAACTCTTGTTTTGGATAAAGGGGGTTCACAATTATTTGATGAGATCAAACTAGGATAGAACTAAAATGTCAAAACAAAGAGCCAATATCTATTCTTACCATGATCATCATGTTATTCTTAAACCAAATTCTTGCACACAATCTAAGTCTTATCATCCAATCTTTATCTATATTATTCTTCTCTACCCAAATTAATATGTATTCAAGTGATATTAGCATAGCTTGAATAAACTTAAGTTAGAATCAAGTTAACATGTAATTTGGAGAGAATAACTTACCTTAATTGGATTGGAGGAGTTATCTTGACCTCAAGATGTATACATACAATAAGGAGAATATGAAAGCATGACAAGGATAAAGTTACTAAGGATCAGCTTTAAAAAATCAATTAGAGATATTCCATAGTATGTTCTCTTAGTTATATAGATGTTCCAAAAGAATACTGTAGTACAAGGTAAACATGGACTTTAATTATGCAAATGAAAACCTAAGCTATATGATCAAAGGATCATAATGATCATTATCATGTTACATTAAGGGTTTGATACTTTAAATAAAAGAGTTGCATTGGTGGAGTAAATTGGATCAAAGATATTTTGTGAATACCTGACATACCTAATAATTAGCTATGCATATGCAAGCTAGTACGCGCTTAAGAGACACAGCCTAGTGCTGGAACAAGTAATCAATCCATGAGGTTAGAGCTCTACGTCATTAGTCATGGCTTTTGGTAATTGAATCCATGATAATTATAATTAGGTTATGTTCCAAAGAAACATGATATGCTAAGGGTAATCAATGTTGTTTGAGATGATATTTGTAACCTTGAGGATAACCTAATTAGAGATTAGTATCAAGATATAGGAGGTAGATTACAAGACAAGGAGGAATTTCCAACCTTTAAGTAGTACAAGGTGGAACATGGATTATAAGTAGTGTAGCATTCTATCAATAGAAGTAAACTTTGAGATAAAGTATTGATTTGATTAAGTGAACCTCAAGTGGAAGTGTTGGTGATAGTGTTGATCGTAGAACCTTGAGGTGGATTGAATGGAGTTGAGTTAATCAAGCTAAAACACATATATCTATGCGAGGAAAGTTTATATCCATTAGAGTAATATGAAAAGCTTTAGTGTCAAGTTTCCAAGATTCATGAGTAAGTTTAATAAGAGGATGGTGAGGGGAGAGTAGTGGATAAATGAAGTGATCATGCCAAGCTAGAATGATTGGGTTATCTAGGAAAGTATATCATCACCATAAGCTAGCGTCCTAAGAAGAGAAGAGTAGGAAAGTTAGTTGATCATATCTCAACTACATCGACATGTCCGCACCTGCGCGTCTAGGGGTAAGAAGAATGGACTTCCTCCGCAATCGGATCCTCGGTGGTGCCGCCATGCCTGAGAATTTTTTGTGGCTGAACAGTGGTATCAGATCTTTTACTGGTCATTTTTGGCCTTGTTCATGCTCATGAGATGGGTGTAAGTTGCTTGGTTGGATCAATCTACCGGCCTTAGTGGTCCATTTCTTGAAGGAACCGACTTTTCCATTGATATAAGATCAACTAGGCTCGGGGTTGATCAAGAGTTGGTTAAAAAAAATTATTTGAGTTGTGGATAGATGAATTAGATCCAAATTCAGAACACTATGTGTCCCCGCCCGCAACCGGCTTAGCTGGATCACTAGACTACAAGACGCCTTACACGATTCACCTCGTTAGACACACAACTTGTTTTTGCAGGTAGTTTCGGGTAAATGGTATGGTTTTGTGTGTATGTGATCTATGGAATCCATATGTGTGTAATCGTTGTGCCAGCCAACTAAAATCCAAAGAGCTATTTTGTTGTATGCAAGACGACATTAGTTGGTGACACGGAGTAAGGCGGAATGGAATCCAACTTTCAGAAGCTGGATCCATACCATTCATATTTGATTATGTTGTTTATGTCTCTGCTTTACTGTTAGAAGGTTGAAATAATCCCTCAAAGAAGGTCTAGTCGGTTACCCCACCAGTGCTACACCATGATAAACAAGACAATTTTGGTAGTGGGATCATCAAATTTAGGTACTGCCAATTCTTTCCGGCTAAGTGGGAGAGTGTCGGTGACGAGGGGTTAACTCGACAAATGTCCTAGATGAAGGACTTAGGATCGGGGGAAGAGCAACGACTAGAGATTCCGGGATCGAGATTGGCACACGGTGTACCCAGGTTCACGTCCCCGCGGTAGAGGATCGCTACATCCTGCTAGCAATCTAGTAGATAATCACAATGGTGTTTACATGGTGCCGCCGTAGGCGGAATATTGTATCTAGTCTATGTCTAATCTATCTTGTCTAGTCGAGATATTGCTTGTCTATGATATTCGATGTCTATGAGATATCTTCAGTTCTCTCTCTAGGGGCACCCTTGCCTGGCTTTATATATGCAACCGGGCTAAGGTTTCACAAGAGTTCTAGTCGAATACGGATTAGAGTCTTTCTTCTTCTACTCCAAGTCATCTTCGAGTCCTTGTACTTGTCCACCTCCTTAATGGGCCGGGCCCGGTATACTAATCCGCGGGTACCCAACGGGCATACCCACGTCAGTAGCCCCCGAGACTCAATTCGAGTTGCAGACTCGGGTTGAGTCTCCAAAACTTCAAATCTTCAATCTTCAAATGCTTCAATCTTTGACTTCTTGAATTTTTGACTTCAATTCTTCGACTTTCTGAAATCTTTGATTTATTCAATTTTTGATTTCAATTCTTCGACTTCCTGAAATCTTTGGGTTCTTGAATCCGCTCTCCTGATGGGAGTAAATGTCGAGTTCATGGACTCGAAATTTTCTTCCTCATTCTCCTCAAAGTGATTCGTCATCGGGTGCGTGACCAGCGCTCCCGATGGGAGTAGCCCCCGAGGCTATGGTCGGATACTTGTAGTCGATCATAGGCTCCAATTTTCTTCTTCTTCATCTCCTTTTGTTGAATTCTTTCTCAAAATTGTCTTTCTATCAGGTGCGCGGCCAACGCTCCTGATGGGAGTAGCCCCCGAGTCTATGTTCGGGTACTTGTAGCCGGGCATAGACTCAAGTTGTACTACTTGAAGATATTCGGCTCCTGCAGAAAATATTAATAATTATGAAATACTTTGTCTCTCGAAGAAATATTGCGTTTGCATATTGTAATGACGATGATGTAGTATGTAAAATAAAAACTCGATGTTTTTTGTGCAATTTTGTTGCTCGTACGTAAGACCCTTTCGTTAGCCTGATGCACTTCGGCTCGATCAGCTACTCAGGTCAGACGTAATGTGATGCGTTTGCCGCATTTGAATTTCAAGATACTTGCTAAGCCTTTTCGTTAACCTGACGCCCATGATTTTGGCCTTGCCAACCGTTAGTCGAGCTTCATGCAACTGTAAACTAAATTGACAAGTATTCGACATGGAACGCCAGCTAGCTACTAGGGCTTTCACAATTTTTCGAAGTCAACGATATGCAGGATGATTGTTCATGGCGGGGCCCCCGAGTGTCGGGTGCGGCGAAAGTAATAATCGACTCTTGGAAGAGGAGAACTTAGCTTTTATCGGGTGCGGTGTGGTTGGCGCGGCGTAGTCGACGATGACGTAGTCGAGTTGTAGAATCACAACCACGATCGGAGGCGAAGTTGTTGTCGAGCCCCCGAGCGCTGTTGGGATTGTCGCGTTGCTGATGTCGACGAAATCGTAGGTCTTGAGTATGAGCTTCCGTACTCCGGGGCGAGTTGATGTCGAGCCCCCGAGCGTTGTCGATAGCTTACGCGAGTGTGCGATGACGAGCCCCGAGTATTGCAAGGCACAACCGACGCACATAGCGGCGTGATGTAGTCGACGATGTTGAAGATGATGTAGTCGAAGTATTTTTCTCCGTATTGTCCGAGCAGTCAGGCGACACGCCACTGTATTCGAAATATTTTTCTTTGAGTTGTCCAGCAATCAGGCGACACGCCGCTGTATTTGACTCGCTGACTTTATTCAACAAATACGTATGTACGTAGATGCTAATTGCTTTTATTTTTCTTGGTCTTGAGGCCTATGACTCGATCTTCACGTGACAAAATACTGATTGCCGATCTCTTTTTTTCTCTGCGCCATGTGAAGGTCTTCACGTACGAGGTAGCTTTCCGTGAGGTAGCAGTTGATCTGTTCGTTTTACGTACACGTGAGATCTGATTCGTGACGCTGTTTTGCTCCACGAGGCTGAGTATCCCGGAACCGATCATAACTTCGACTCAGATCGGTACCGGCGCGGATACGTGCTGACCAGGCCCTTGGAAAAGTCACGCCGGCTGAACATCTTCAGTTGATCCGTTTCGTACTTGACTAGCCCGCAGATTGATGTTGTCGACGATAGCTTTCAGCTAATAGTTTCCTTGATATGTGCGCTTTTTTTCCGAACAATCGATATCCGCGTCTTGAGTCTTCACTTCTTTGTACTTTTTATCAGATCTTGAACGTGGGCATCCGTTGATTGCTTTTTTTTCCTTCATCTTGACCGATCTGTCGCTGCAGGTGATCGTCAAAGTCCCCAGCTTGGTCGAATCTTTGAGAACTCGGTCCTCCGACGTAGATTAAAATCTCTGTAACAATATGTAGATCGATTTTCTTGGCTCCAGCGATCCGTCGATTTGAACGAACTCGACGATTCTTCACGGCGAAGCGCTGAAGATCTTGATGATGTAGACGATAGCTGATGTTGATGATAAATTCTGTTGAATCGATCTGACTGCTTTTATTGTGGGCAGCCGTAAAATTTGCTGATCTTATCGACGAAAAAATTTGAAGGATCCCGCCCGGATAACAAAATCCAGTCGACGCGCTCCCCACGGTCGGCGCCAATTGACGAGGGGTTAACTCGACAAATATCCTAGATGAAGGACTTAGGATCGGGGGAAGAGCAATGACTAGAGATTCCGGGATCGAGATTGGCACACGATGTACCCAGGTTCACGTCCCCGCGGTGGAGGATCGTTACATCCTGCTAGCAATCTAGTAGATAATCACAATGGTGTTTACATGGTGCCGCCGTAGGCGGAATATTGTATCTAGTCTATGTCTAATCTATCTTGTCTAGTCGAGATATTGCTTGTCTATGATATTCGATGTCTATGAGATATCTTCAGTTCTCTCTCTAGGGGCACCCTTGCCTGGCTTTATATATGCAACCGGGCTAAGGTTTCACAAGAGTTCTAGTCGAATACGGATTAGAGTCTTTCTTCTTCTACTCCAAGTCATCTTCGAGTCCTTGTACTTGTCCACCTACTTAATGGGCCGGGCCCGGTATACTAATCCGCGGGTACCCAACGGGCATACCCACGCCAGTCGGACACTCTTTCCATATGCACATGGTAAGCTAGGCGGAGTTATCACAATGGTTGTGGGATTCGGGATGATACGTCTCTAACGTATCTATAATTTTTGATGCTCCATACTTGTTTTTACACCATTTGCTTAGTGTTTCGTTACACTTCATGGCATTTTTATGCATTTTCCGGGACTAACCTATTAACGAGATGCCACAGTGCCAGTTCCATGTTTTCTGCTATTTTTGTGTTTCCGAAAAGTTACACAGGAAATATTCTCGAAATTGGACGAAACAAAATCCAAACATCCAGAAATTCACCGAAGCTTCCAGAGAACCGAAGAGGAGACGGAGTGGGGCCACGAGGGACCCACACAACAGGGCGGCGCGGCCCAGGGCTAGGCCGTGCCCCCTATGTGTGTGGCCGCCTCGGTCCACTTCTGACGATGCCCCTTCGCCTATAAATACCCCCCGATGGGAAAAACCTAAACACCCAATCACTTTTCCAGAATACATCGCGATCCGCCGCCGTCGTCGACACGAGATCGGGAGGGTCCAGAAGCTCTTCCCGGCACCCTGCCGGAGAGGGGAATCGCCACCGGAGGTCTTCTTCATCGCCATGCTTGCCTCCGGCGCGATGAGTGAGTAGTCTACCTTGGACTATGGGTCCATAGCAGTAGCTAGATGGTTGTCTTCTCCACCATGTGCTTCATGTTTAGATCTCGTGAGCTGCTTTACATGATCGAGATCACCGTTATGTAATTCTACATGTTGTGTTTGTTGGGATCTGATGAATATTGGTGTTATGATTGAGTTGATGTGCTGAATATTATCTTATGTTATCTCTATGTTGTTTGTGATCTTGCATGCTCTCCGTTGTTAGTAGCTATCTTGGCTGAGTTGATACTAGTGACTCCAAGAGGGGGTATTTATGCTCGATAGTTGGGTTCATGCCTCTATTTAATCTGAGGGAGTGACAGAAACCTCTAAGGTTGTAGATGTGTTGTTGCCACTAGGGACAAAACAACATTACACACTTAGCTTAATGCAGTTATCTGTTGTTCGAAACTTAATACTTGTGGAGTTCTCGGATTGATTCGCCACAAGTGGATTATTAGTCATAGATGCAGTTGGATGGCGGTCTATATATCTTGTTGTAATGCCCAGAGTAAATCTTATAGTGATCCTCTCGACATATGCACGTTATCTTTATTCTATTAATTGCCCAACTGTAATTTGTTTACCCAGCATGTATTATTTTATCTTATGGAGAGACACCACTAGTGAACTGTGGACCCCGGTCCTATTTCTATTATATTGCTATCACCTGTTTACTTTACTCGCACTGTTTACTTTACTCGCATACTACTATTGCTTTCCACTCGATACGCTCATTCCTTTGTTTACAGCAAACCGGTGAGATTGACAACCTCATCGTAAGTTGGGAACAAAGTATTTGGTTGTGTTGTGTGCAGGTTCCACGTTGCTACTAGTTGAAGATGCGCTAACAAGTTATCGTTAACGGCGTCCTTGTTGGAGTGTCACTAGGCTAGCAAGCATCACCTTCTGGAGTATTGGCTTTTTCCTACTGGATGATTAAACCTTGGTTTCATAACTGAGGAAAAACTTGTTGTTGTACTCATCAAACCTTCTCTTGGGGTTTCCAACTGGCCGGTCATTTACTTCATCAACTACACGCCAACAAGTTCTCTGGCACTATTCATCACCGCGCCATCAAACGCAATAAAATTTTCTGGCGCCGTTGCCAGGGAAAAAGAAGACTTCTGCAAGGGGAGTTTCGCACGTACATCCTTTACTTTGTTTTAAGTTTTGCTTTACCTTATTTTTGCTTGCATCGTTTTATCAAAAATACAAAAAAAAATAGTTTCCTTTATAGTTGTTATTTCTTTACTTTTAGTTCATTATGTTGTTCCCTAAGTACATTTTGGAGGACCTCTCAGTAGGTAGTGGTTCTATTATTGGGAAAAGTAACATCGAGGAGTTCTTTAATCATATTAGTATGCATAAAGATGTTGAGGAAAAATCTTTGGCTGAGCTTGCTCCTAGTTATGAAGTTGCTTCTGCTTATTTAGTTCACATGTTAGAAGCTAGGTTTGCTAGCCTTAATCCTTTTATGCAACACATGTTTCTTAAGCTTCATGATATTGAGGATCCCGAGAAGAAAGCTTTTATCTTGGAAACTTTGCGTAGAGAATTTAGTGATGTTGCCTTTGAAGCTAGGAAAGTTTTTAAGCATTTTAATAAGCTTGGCTCGCCTATAGAGGTTGTTGGTACAACCAATGAAGAATTTAGAGTACCAATACCTTGTAAACTTGTAGAAATTCATGATGCTTTGGAAAAGAATTTTAGTTGGATTTGTCCTGAAAATCTTTTTGATGAAAGTAGTGTACCAAAGCGTGATTACAAGGGATACTCAAAAACTCATTTGGACACAATTCAATTCATTGTTGAAAAGACTCCTACGATTGATCTTAATGCCTCTTTCGATATTACTTGATTTGCACCTTTCTGCGCCTGGCTCAAAGGCGTTAAAGAAAAGCACTCTTGGGAGATAACCCAATGTTTTTACTTTCAGTTCTTTTTCTTTTATTTGAGTCTTAGAAGTTATTACTACTGTAATAACCGCTCCTTATCCTTTTTATTTCGTTTTTGTGCCAAGAGAAGCCTCTAATTTGAGTGAGGTAAGATTTGGGGATGTTGCTGTCCTGAAACAGCTTTCGGTGCTGCACCGTAAAAAATAGTGAAAATTCTCAGAATATCTTTTGGACCTGCGATTTCTTGTGCATATGCCCCAGGTTATATCCAAACTTTCATTAGTTATACACTTTTTGATTTGAGTAACAGAAAACCCTCTAAAATTAGACCTTTGTCAGCTGTTCTGTTTTAACAGATTTCTGCCAATATTTGTGTTTGCCGCTTTATCGCTTTATTTTTTAGTTCTTTTGATCACGGAACTTTTGGGGAAGTTGCTACAGTAGTATATGCTTTATATGTGGTGGTTTTGAGTTGAAACCTGAAGCAAAAAGGGTTGATTCATTGCTATGCTTACACTAATGTTGCTAATAGAATTATGTTTAATTTTGTATGAAGGAAGTTTTCAAGTATAGGGATTGGAGAATGATGAGGTGAGTTGAAGAATGGACAAAAGCTCAAGCTTGGGGATGCCCATGTCACCCCAAGAAATATCCAAGAGGTACAAGCGTCAAAGCTTGGGGATGCCCCCGAGGCACCCCTTCTTCATCGGCAAAAATCAGGTCACCTTTCAACACACTATATTTTTATTGCTTCATGCATTATGTGTTTTTTTTGGAGCATCAGTTGTTTTTAGTTTTTAGTTTTTTTTAGTTTTGTTTGCTGCAATAAATGGTTGGACCCCAACAAATTCCTTTTGGAGAAGTTGCCTTGCTTTTCATTTGCCAAGAACACTCAGTTTTTCAATCTTATCGTTCAACGAGTGTTCTCTTTTTCTAGAACTGCGTTTAGTTTTCATTTTTCGCCTTGATTTGTGTTCAGATCTTGTTATATATTTGCATCAAGGTGTATTTTGACCTCTGGTCCATGTTGGTTTTCATCAAAAGAGTTGTTTCAAAAAAGTTCGAATGGTGTTGGAAAAGAGAAAAAGCTTTATGCAAAAAAGTGGTACAAGAAGGAGCTTGTGTAGACTGCGGCCTAGGCTTTTGCATGTCGTGCTTGATGTCTTTTTGATAGTATGCTTAGTGGTTTTGCTGTAGCATGGCTTGTCTCAAATGACTGAGATTGCTTAATGAGCCTTTGAAAAAATCATGCATTGTTTTAATTATTTGGAAGCATTATTTTGGTTTTCTCCTTTGATGCTTTATTTGGGTTGACTTGGCGCATGCTCACGCATGTTAGACTCATACAAAGTCGCCATAAGCCTCTATGCTCATTTAGTTTTTGACTTTTGATGCCATCTTATGCTTCTTTTAATGTCGTTTTGTCGCTATGCATGATTATGGCCGTTATTGCTCTCTTAGTTGGTCGCTCCCAGTCTTTTGCTAGCCCTCATTTTGTACTGAGTATGAGCTCTACTCGTGCATCCAACTTCTAAAAACCAAGTTTGCCATTGTGTCCACTATAAATTCCTATGCATGGTATTTGTAAGCCATTCCAAGTAAATTTTCATGTGCTACCTTTCAAAACTTTCAACTACTTCTCATTTTGTGGCACTGTTTTTAGCTCATGAGGACATAGTGGTCGGAATTGATATCTTCCCTATTAAATTAAGTACCCCTCGACTAGGCAGCTTCATCTGCTCGACATTAATTTTGCATGAGAGCTGGTCAGACCATTGCAATCTAATTCTAAAAAAGAAAAAAAAGGCACTCCTCCATGGTATGTGAATGTTGGTGGGCACCCGATGGAATCGGTTAGCCATGGGTTGAGAAAGGAAAAAAGGTGGGGAGGAGTGCCAAAGCTTTATAAAAGAGCACCAATGTGCCAAATTTTCAAAGAACTCGGAACCGCTCTCACTTGTTTATTATGGAAGATAGTAAGACCCCATTGCCAGTCGTTGACATGAAACAACCACCTCTCAAAACCTAATTTTTATCTCTGTTTTACAAATGAAAAGCTCTAGCACATGTTTAATCACTGCTTCCCTCCGCGAAGGGCCTTTCTTTTACTTTTTTATATTGAGTCACCACCTTCTATCTTTATGCACCGTCTAAGAGAGCATAGTTGTCATTCTGAGTATAATGTGCATTGTCCCAAAGTTTTCATTGATTGATTCATGATGTTGGTTTCACTTGTTCTTAAATTACTTGTATCTAGTCGCCCTCTTAAATTTGAAGATGTCCTATGCATTTATGTTCTGCTCTCTCATGAAGGACAAGCTGAAAACCATTTGTATGTTTTTCCGTATGATTTGAACACACGTTTGACTTTCATTGTTTCATTTTCATGATCTTTCATTTGTGTTCTTTTTCATGTTATAACATGGTTGCTAAATTTCTTCTATCAAGATTATGTCTTTCATGCCCATGTTTTAAGTTCTTTTGATCCCAGCGCACAACGCTTACATAGATCATCAAGATTGTGTAGGTGCATGTCACCTCAAAAATTATATCTTTTGTTATCACTTACCTACTCGAGGACGAGCAGGAGTTAAGCTTGGGGATGTTGATACGTCTCTAACGTATCTATAATTTTTGATGCTCCATGCTTATTTTTACACCATTTGCTTAGTGTTTCGTTACACTTTGTGGCATTTTTATGCATTTTCCGGGACTAACCTATTAACGAGATGCCACAGTGTCAGTTCCCTGTTTTCTGCTGTTTTTGTGTTTCAGAAAAGTTACACAGGAAATATTCTCGGAATTGGACGAAACAAAAGCCAAACATGCAGAAATTCACCGAAGCTTCCAGAGAACCGAAGAGGAGACGGAGTGGGGCCACGAGGGGCCCACACAACAGGGCGGCGCGGCCCAGGGCTAGGCCGCGCCTCCTATGTATGTGGCCGCCTCGGTCCACTTCTGACGATGCCCCTTCGCCTATAAAGACCCCCCGACGGGAAAAACCTAAACACCCGATCACTTTTCCAGAATACATCGCGATCCGCCGCCGTCGTCGACCTAAGATCGGGAGGGTCCAGAAGCTCTTCCTGGCACCCTGCCGGAGAGGGGAATCGCCACTGGAGGTCTTCTTCATCACCATGATTGCCTCCGGTGCGATGAGTGAGTAGTCTACCTTGGACTATGGGTCCATAGCAGTAGCTAGATGGTTATATTCTCCACCATGTGCTTCATGTTTAGATCTCGTGAGCTGCTTTACATGATCGAGATCACCGTTATGTAATTCTACATGTTGTGTTTGTTGGGATCCGATGAATATTGGTGTTATGATTGAGTTAATGTGCTGAATATTATCTTATGTTATCTCTATGTTCACTACACCACAGCATTACATTGCCAACAGACAAGTTGGTCGGAAATACCGCTTTCACCGACAGAAAGTCGGTCGGGAATGAGTAATGCCGACCAACCTCGTCTGTCACTGTAAGTCCGGTCGGCAAAGGCCTTTCCCGACCGACATATATTTGCCGACCAACAGTTCGACACCACTAGTAAATCTTTCCCGACCGACGTTATCTTTGCCGACCGATATTTCTTTACCGACCGACATTTTTTCCCGACCAACTAGCGGATGGGGTTAACTTTTGCCGACCAATCTTCCGTGGGTCCAAGCATGCCCAGGCACTGACCTTCTGCGTCGACCTGTTGGTCGGCGTTTCTTTTTCCGACCAACCTTCCACCACTTGCATTAGCTTTTCAGATGACACCTGCATAAATTATATTTAATACCAACCGACTTTCAGCTACATAGCCGAGGTCTAAATATATTTAAATTATTGACAGCCAAAATCACATATTCACACAAATATATAAGCATATCATCCAAAATATAGTGGAATTAATCCATAACAATAGATAATGAGATATGCATTGATTCAGTACATTACGACTGTTAATCTGTTCTCAGCCCACATCCAGGTTTACAAATGGTAGTTGTCTCATTACACAATCAGGTTTACAAACCGATAGACAAATAATTACCACGTAACCAGGTTTATCAAATGGTCGCAAAAAGGAGTGAGACATAATTGACTCCATTACAAAAGGCATCATGTTGATGTAAAACTGACATCTACTTGGTGGAGTGAGACAGAAGTTATGCATGCTAATTCATATTCCCGATGACACCTGCACAATCACATACAAACAGTAGATTATTACTCCTACAAAAGATGCTAACATGAACTGAAGCATACAAAAACATCCAAAACATCCTACTGTACCAACTAGAAAAGCAATCACTAGATGGCATTGTTTCACATAAACTTCAAGTCGCTTTTCAAACACTTGATAGGGACAGGCAACGATTCCGCGCGCTAATTTTACGTTGATACGACAAGAAATCTACAGATAAGTGCAACATCAAAATCACCCACACTAACTCAGTCGAGAGGTAAACCTTTCTAAAAAACTACCAGTGTATGCAAAATTTCACAACCAAATGACATAATATAGGCACAAATACATAGGTGGCAGCTCGAGTATTCCCTGGGAAAAGATGCTCTACAAAGAGGCCAAGGTGATTTTCTATCCAGCCCAGAGCAATGGTAATCGTACTTGTCAATTCAACACCCAAGTGCATTGCTCAAATCGGTGTGCTTTGTTCTA
Organism: Dactylis glomerata; assembly: GCA_007115705.1. Classification (NCBI taxonomy): domain Eukaryota; kingdom Viridiplantae; phylum Streptophyta; class Magnoliopsida; order Poales; family Poaceae; genus Dactylis; species Dactylis glomerata. Next base: position 6,893,862 of record QXEO01001238.1, read on the forward strand.
TAAAAGTGTTAGCCCAGCCGTAAAGACTATGCTATGACTGAAACAATTTTGGAAGTAAGAATACTGTCTATTCTCTCAAATTGATATGAAAATAAATGAAACTGTACAGATGTAGAGGAGTTCAACATCCACAATGTGAATTTGAAAGATCTAATCCCATATATACAACAACCATAATATCGGATGTCCATGGTGTGATATGTTGATTGTCTTCTGCCTACTTCATCCAGTAAATTTTATCTGCACTATAGAGATGTAAAAAACTTTGACAAAAAAACATTACTTACCTATCTTTACAATACCATTCTTTCAAAACTATCTTTTGTTAATATAAACTTTCATTTAAATTGTGGGTTATGCTTACAATTTGTACTGGGGCTGTGAGAGTTACTTAGATAGTTGTTTTATTCTGAAATCCATACTATTTAAGCAAACTGCATGGTGTATTATCTCTTCCTATATTGTAAATTGGTGAAGAATGAGCTCATATTTTACCTTGCTTTGCTAAGCAAGCCTATAATCTAAAACCATCATGGCATTTCGTTTATTTTATCTTATTTAGAAAAACCTGGGAATTAATTCTGTGATTGTTTGTAGTATAAACATTGTTTACTTAGAGCTTATGGCATTTTATCAAAGGCTTCGTACTATTCTGTTTATGTGTCAACGAGGCAAGCGTTGTAGCAAAATTGTTTTTTCATGAACAAATATGTATAGGGGACCAATTAGATCTTACGAATTGTGGTACTCTTGGTACATGAACATGCAAATAAAAAATGATGCTGCAGCGGTAGTACATGAACTACAGAGTAGAGAAAAAAGCAAGTCATTGTACATTTAGCTGCTAATCCGGTGATCCTGGAGTGTGGCGCTGCAGCGGTAGTACAGGAACTACAGTGTAGAGAAAAAAGCAAGTCATTGTACATTTAGCTGCTAATCCGGTGATCCTGGAGTGTGACGCTGCAGCGGTAGTACAGGAACTACAGAGTAGATAAAAAAGCAAGTCTAGCATCTCTATGATGGTTTCAGAAATCAAGTCAAGCCTAGAGTCTCTATCAGGTTTTCAAGTTTGCAAATTAAAAATGATGGATAATTCTGTGGCTTGTTAATCTTGCTGGCATAGGGAATAGATACTAGAGAGTGGATTAGAGGCGTGCTTTTGATTTTGGTTCCCCCTGCCTGGTAGAATCAGATCAAAATGAATGTAATAGAGCTTGTAAGATGGACCCCTAGCAAAAAAAGAACATGGAGCTAGCCTGCTAAATCTGCTAAGCACTCAGGTTTTCTTCAGTGGCCTCGATCGGCGACATCTAAAGGGCACAATTAACTAGTCTAGAAATGAATAATCAGGCTAGTTGTTGTTAAGCTTGAATAAGAAATGACTAATCATGCATAACACAACACCTACTATTAGTTTTATGCATATCCTACTTTTTCTTACAACTATCAAAATGCTAAAGGATAGAAGGAACTCCGCGATGATGAGGCGCTGCTCCAGCTCCCGCTGGCGCTAGCACTGCTCGCGCGTCACTGCCGGCGGTGGCGGCGCGAGCATCTCCGCTTGCGCGCGCGTCGTGACGTCGTCGAAGTTCATGCTCCGGCGCGGGCGGCCGAGGCGCCAGGCGACGGTGTCGTAGGCGCGTGCCGCCTCGTGCGCGGTCTCGAAGGTGCCGAGACCGATGCGCTCCTCGCCGGAGCGGATCTTCGCGTAGAAGGTCCCGTTGGGCCACGCCCGGATGCCGCGGTAGCCGGAGTTGGAGCGGCGGCGGGGAGGCATCTCGTCAGCTGAGGGCGGCGGCGCGAGGAGGGCGACGGCGCGCGAGGCAAGTAGCAGAGCGAGCGGCGCGCGGGAGGGAAGTTTCAGTGGCGGTTGGTGAGCGCGGCGCGCGGAGTTAAATAGGGCGCACGGCAGCCGAAGCGGCAAGTTTGCCGCGCAGGATGGTGCAAACGCACGCGCGGCAAACTTTTTCCCGCGTCGCTCATTTTCCCGCGCCCGCTGGAGGAGCGCACGGGCTCTCCCGCGCGGTAAATGGGCGGTTATTTTGCCGCGCGGGCGTTTTCACACCTCTGTTGGAGATGCTCTAACACCACTGGGATTCTAGGGCAACCACCCTGACTTGCCTACACCGGTTGAGTTTTCGTTCTACCGTCGTTGTGCATGAGCGACAACAGATGTCCTAGTGCTAGAAAAGCAAACGCAAATCCGGTGAACCACCAAAATAACATGTAGATCCTCACTTGTGTCCTCAAGATTGTTAATAATGCCTTCTCCCGATGCGCCTACTCGAGACCAGATCCGCACCCTCTTCACCATCACTTGACTAAAGTAACGTGGATAAGAAGAATGTGCATTATGGAGAACTCTAGGATGATGCTGTGGGAGACAAGACAATTGAACATTTTCCTCAACAAAATGTTTAAAATTTTAAAATATCTTATTTACCTTTTAATTCAAAACTTTTCCCATAATTCATTGACATTTCTAAAAATCATCTTAAAGAAGTCGATATTTTGGTATGTTTCTTGGTTCACACTAAGTTTACAATCATATTTTGTAAATATTCACTAGAATTCCAATTATGTTTGTCATTCCTAATTAATTTCGCAAATACTACACTGAGATTTCATAAATTTCCCTATTCTTTTAATCATGTTGTCAATTAATTTCAAAAAAGTACAGTAGGTGAAATTCATGAAAAAATCCAAATTTTAGTAATATTTAGTTTTCCCAAAGAATACAACATATTTCATATATGTTAATATAAATTAAAATCCTTGTGTTCATATTTTGATCAATTATAGAAAAATTCTAAGGATATTTAAAAAAAAGAATTAATCATACTTTCAATCAAGTTTGGGAACATTATTAGATGACATGTCAAAAACATGTTTTTGATTCTTCTTCCAGTTTTTACATGCAGTGTTTTCCGTGCTAGGGCACAATCACCCCGTTAATTTTTTGGATGCAGTTTTTTCCACGCTAGGGAACACAAAGTTAGTGTGTAGTTTGGGGACGGCTGGGTACACGGAGTTAATGTCGGCCAATGCCTGAGTTTTTGCATCACATGGAGAGGTTTCTAGATCGAGCAGCAAATCCGTGTTGATTGTTGAAATTGCTCGCCAATCTCGAACCATGGGTGAGTAGCAAATTCTGCTCCGCCACATAGCCGCTCCGTTAGAAATCGTCCTTCTTAAACCCATGCCATTTCATGTAATGATATGGTACCCTTTTATCCCAACCCTTGTTGGTTTTACCCTAGCATCTTCAATATAACAGGGCCATATCATCATTTTCATAACTTATGCTAGTTCCAGATCTAAGTGTAGACCACTTGAGAGATACAGCAGATAGTACAACATGTTGCTGTTACTATTATTCACTCTACCATTGTAGTTGTGCTGAGAGAAGTGTAGAAGAGTGGCAAAGCATGGACGCAGACCAGACGCAACCCCTGTAACTGTAAATTAATATGCAGGTGCCCTAGTTGCAAAGGCGGCTCCATAGATGCATGGTACGGCGCCTCTAACCATCTCGATCCGTGCTACCGTACACACTTCACCTGGGCCTGTTTACCATGGTCGATCCACTTGTTGGAAATTAATTAGTGCGATCTTTGCAGGTACCAGAGGATCGATCAGGGTGGTCTCAATTCGCAGGAACAGTAATGATGCTTAAAGAACTTGCTGGTGACTGCCGAGGCATCTAAATCTATGAAAACATAATCCCCAACTAATTTTGGTTTGTCCTGTTTGTTCCCATCTGCCCACACTGCCATAATCTCTCCTGGACCAATGGGAAAATAATTCAAACACCTATAATTATCCAGAGGGAGAGAGAGAGAGAGGTCCAAGCTAGTGTGCAACCAACCAAATGTGTCTAGGTTTTCTTCAGCTTTCAAGAGGCGTCCCACTCACAGCAGCTAGCTAGCATCTGATGTGCACACACAAACCGCGTAGCGTTTCCATGGCGCGTACGGCCGTCCGGCCACCGCCCCACCTCCATCGATGCCGCCACGAAATCGATCGAATTGAATCAAATTCGATTAGTGGACGTCGATGGATAATATAATAGCTAACATAGCCTAGAGTTAACGTTAACGACGAGGGCCAAAAGAGGAAAGGCTCGCGATGGATACCTTTGCATTGTACTTGGTCCTAGGCGTCGTCGTCTCGCTGACATGGACGTGTAAACGCCCAACTGCAAAAATTCTTCACAAAATTAAAGTCAGTTTGATGATAAGTAAATAAACAACTCAGCACATAGTAGGCGATTAAATTAGTATTAGTATGTACAGATGAATAAAGGATCAGAGGATGAAGCAAGCTATACTACTGTAGTAGCTTTTAGTTTACACCCACAGATGTAGCGATCTTGTTACTTATCCATCCCCTTCAATTAGTATGCTGGGCACATTTCTGTATATATCCTACTGTAGCTAGGCTCTTTAGTTGGTTAGACTTTACAACATGAAAAGAAAAGAAAAGAAAAGATGCGATAATTTAAAGCGCCTGCAGCATTCAACCATTATTTGTTTTGTGTGTGTATACAGATCTTTGGTAGGAGATATGGATATACAGTGGAATATGTCCATAAACTTTGGAAAAAGACTGGATCAAAAGCGGTCTCTAACCATCAATGAGCAAACCCTGTAGTAGATAACAAAAGAAATGGGGAAAGACTTTTTATATGCGTTTTTTCTGTGGTCGATAATCATGTGGGACGTGTACTTCGAAACTCGACCGACAGATAAAAGGAGATTCGACAAACATAGTAGGATATATTGTAGAGTAGATCGACGCAACAGTTCTTCGACCTTTTCAAAGTTTGAGTACGCAGCACTGCACTGTACAAGTACAATCATGTCATATCAAAGCCAGAAGGAAGTGCATGGATACACTATTTTCACGGAGCCAAGCCAAGGCTTATCAAATCAAGTTCACAGTATTGGGAAGCCATGCATACTGTTATGCCAGCATGGTTCAATGTTAAGGGCCTATTTGATTAAAAGGATACGCATAGAAAATTTGTAGGATTAAATCCTATAGGAAATTTTCCTATGACGGTCATTTGATTTTTAGGATTCATTACCATATGATGTTTTTTTCCAAGAAGTCCTTTGGTTTTCCTGTGGTGGGATCAAACAAACTTTGGTTCATATGACTTTCCATAGGATTGGAGTGCGCACGACATTGCAATCCTACTTTTTTTTTCTATTCCTTCGTTTCTCCTATCCTTCGAATTAAACAGGCCCTAAGAGGCCTCTTTGGATGGTATGAATTCTACAAGATTTGCAGAATCCCATCACTTCAGATGTTTTCGTACATGGATTGTCTTTTGGGGTGAAAAGAATGTTGTTGTCTTCCCATGCCATTGAAAACTGTACACGTTTGAGTCCGTTTTCTGAGAGCTAAATCACGTAGACTTGAGGCATATTTTATGTGGTTTTCATGTGCCCCATAGAAGTGAATAATATTTCAATAGTTTTCAGGCGTGCTTGCAACTGTATGATTTACGCCGGCAAAGCTGTGAAAACATGTGATTGTCCCATTCCTCCGTTACATAATCTCACCGTTCAACGAGCCCCTAAGAGTCTACGTCTCTGCTCGTCGATATGCAAAAAAAAAAAAGAGTCCAAATTACTACCCAAAGAAGAAAAGATGTGGATGGACGTTGACAGATGGGGACACAACCTTATTTAACTCACATATATACGTATGGTGTGTGCGCCGATACGTACGTATTATATAATGCACACGTTCCATTTGTGCGGGTGTTCGTGTGGTTACAAGCAACAGTGTCCAGGATAGACATGGATCTCTCATCATCAAAGCCGCCAATGGATGGATCGAGATGGGGAGCAAAAACACTGGCAAGAGAAGACCCACAGCTGGTCCATCCAGAAAAAGATAGCTGCAGTAGGCGATTTAGACAAAATTAACCCAAACTTGAAACGATTTCAAATAATAAACCATCGGCCAAACTATTTCAAAAAAATAACCTCTTTTTGCTTCGCCAGTCACGGTGGCGACGCAGAAGGTTGTGCTTCGCCAGGGGGAGTGGCGAGGCGGGGGAGTGCGTCGCCACTCACGGTGGCGAAACAGGTAAGCGTGCGTCGCCACGCACGGTGGCGAAGCAGAATAGGGTTAGGATTTACCCCCCAGCGCCCGACCCGGCCCCTCTCTCCCTCACTTCTCCCTCCCAACCTCTCTCTCCCCATCCAGTGGCGGCGGCGGCTGGCACACTCTCCCTCCTTCCCTTGCTCAAGATCTTCAAGAACAAGAAGAATCCTTTGCTCAAGATCTTCACCAAGCCCACCAAGGTACTCTCCCTCCAATCCCCTTGCTCTTCTCCCTCTTCCCCTTCTCTAATCCCCTTGTTTGAGGGTTGATTCATGGATTGATATGATTGATGCATGGATTGATATGGTTGATTGAAATCAATGTTTTTGATGGATGGATTTGTGAATCCTACTTAGTGATTGATGGATTTGTATTGATTTATATTAATTTGTATGGTGGAGTTGTGATGTGCAATATGTTTGAACAATGTAGCTTGTTATTTAACTAGCAAATTTAGATTAGTTGTGATGTGCAATTTGTGTGCTTCATAATATGTATGAAATTAGTGGAAATTATTATTTACATATTATATGGATTTGTTGTAGATTAAAATTTTAATTATGTGCATATATGCTCACATATATGTTAATAGATGAATTTTATAGTTGAAGTTAATTTTAGATTAATTGTATAGTTGTAGATGAAATATTGGAGATATATTTTTATAGAAGAATTGTATGAATTATGTGCATATATGCTCACATTATAGTCGGATTGTTTAGGATGGAGGATTTAAGTAATGAAAGCATTCTCGAGGGTGAAGTTGATGTTCGTCACCGTGCCTATATGATGTCCGAGAAGAAGAAGGTAATTATAAAACCAAGTACTCAAATGTAATATTCTTAAGCGTGAATTGGTATGTGACACCATGCATGTATGTTCGTCACCGTGCAGATTTTTGGACCATTGCGACTGAGGTACAACCAGATGACGTCAACGGCCATGAACTACGATGAGCGGTACACCCCCTATATCCGCAATCTAGGGCTTCTACCGTTCATCCATATGGTCACCCGGACGACACTCAACGTGAATCCTGCCGCGATCACCGCGCTTGTGGACCGGTGGAGGCCGGAGACCCACACCTTTCACCTCCGGACCGGCGAGATGACGGTCACGCTGGAGGACATGGCGATGATACTTGCGCTCCCCATCGAGGGGGCTCCTCTTTGTATCGATACATCCTCCGATGATTGGCGCGGGAAGATGTTAGATCTCATTGGGAAGTGCCCCGGGGATACTCTCAACAGGCAAGGAGTAAAGTTGAGGGTCCCCGCGGGGGCAACTTTCAAATGGATCTCAGATAACTTCGGTACGTGCCCTGAGGATGCCGATGAGGATCTCGTCAAGATCTACGCCCGCGTGTACGTGTGGTATGTTATCACACAGAGTCTGTTCAATGACACTAGTGGGAAGACCGCGCACTGGCATTGGCTGAAGGCGCTCACCGTCATGGATAAGAAGTGGAGCTGGGGCACTGCTGCATTGGCTTGGTTGTATCGTCAGGTAATGAGTTGTTTTGTCCACTCCGTACATTTGCTCTCCATTTTGGCTACATTCTTGTTATTGATGTTTGCTTTCATACCTTCTGCAGCTTGACGATGCTTGTTGTAGGACAGAGCCACAAGCTTGTATTGCTGGTTCCCTGCTTCTTCTTTCGGTGTGGAGTTGGGAACGGTTCCCTGTTGGACGGCCAAAAATTGGTCCTCGTAGAGACTGGGACGATGGTGACGACCGCCACCGGTATCCCACGTTTGCTCACTATTGGGACCAGCATTCTGAGTTCACTTCCGACCCAGAACAAGCATATCGACAATACACCAACGAGTTTGACAACCTAACCCCTGAGCAGGTAAAAAACTCTATTCCCTCACTCTCTCGTCTCGGGTATTTAGGATCTTCATTATTGGGCATGTTGTAGGTGATATGGCAACCATATGGCAAAGGATATTCTTACGGGGCGCCTTCTTACGGTGACGCTGCCTGGGAGATTAACCCTGCTTGCATGGCTGAAAGAGTTCTGTTTCATATGCGTTGCCCGTTGATATGCATGTGGGCTGTTGAGCATCACTTGACGCAGCGGGTTATGCGGCAGTTTGATCTATATCAAGAGTACCCGCCGATGTATGAGGACACGGATCGTATGCTTCACCGGTATGAATCCTTTTTCCGCCGTTGCGCCATTGTGTAATGTAATTCTTGTTTGTTGACAGTGTGCTATCTTATTATGCAGCTATGACAGGATAAAACATCGGAAGACAGATTGGCCCAATATTCACAAGATGCATATCAAGACGTTTCAACAACGTGTGACGGAGACTAAGCGGGCAAAAGGAATAAATTTAGCGGACCATTCTGATGAGGGTTTCAACAACTATCTCCGTTGGTTTCAACCTCGGACTCGTTTGCAGCTTCTTCCGGATGCCTACACGGATGACATTTTGGAAGAACCTTTGCCGTTCGACCAGCTTGGCAATCTTGCTTACAATAAGCTTGTCAGAGAGGGGCACCAAGTCCCTTTTGCTTCATCGATTAACTTTGTGGTAAGCTTGTTCTTCTTTTTGGAATCTCACTACTATCTCTACTTGCCACTTGTGTCTTTACATATTCATATACATGCTAGCGCTCGGAGATCCAGAAGCAAGCTGCTGAATTCGAGGTGGCTTTGGAAATTCCAGAGAACAAAGATGGCTATTCAAGATTGCGAGAATTTGTGAAGGTATGAATTTGCCGGAGAACATATTCTACTCATGAATGGTGAAATGCTGGATAATGCACTAGCCATTGCCTAGCCATTGCTAAATGCCTTGCTTTTGAGTTCTTATAAATTTGTGATAGCCATTGCTAGTTTCTTTTGAAACTTTAAGACCATTGCCTAGCCATTGCTAAATGCCAAGTACTACATGTTGCTAGTTTCTTTTCAAACTTTAAGACCATGAGACCATTACAATGCATGTGACAACTTGCGGTGCTTTTCCTTTTTACCCTACTTGCGGTGTTTTATACTTTTGACAATTATTTTCTTCTTATAGCGTCAGGGCCAGAAGTTACGGAGATTAGGAAACCTTCTTGGTTGTCGTGATCCTGATATTGCATCAACGCCGTCGCCGTCCCAGTCTCATGCCATATCGGACTCCGCGGATGAGGAATCCACGCTGGAACAAGAGGATGAAGAGGAACAAGAGGATCCCCTACCATCGAAGAGAAAGAACAAAGGTGTACATAGGGACAAGTACACACCACATGATTTTAAGGAGAAGACAAAGAAGAAGGTGGTCACGGAAGAAGTCTCCGATTCCGACGATGATAATTTCGTGTTGGAGGCACGGAAGAAGATTGCTCCACGTAGGGGAGGGAAGCGTGGAAGAAAGTAGATGTTTAGTTAGGTTTTATGCTATCTATCTATATGAACTTGCCATGTTTAGTAATCTCGCTTTGAACTTGTGCTTGTTATGACGGACACTATGTTTGGCTATGTAATATTTGAACTATGAGCTTGATGTTTGGATATGATCATGTGCTCGAATTTCATATATGATCTTCTTTGATATATGATATATGATATTGTGAGCTTGATCTTCTTTGATATGATCTTCTTTGATATATGATATATGATCTTCTTTGATATATGATATATGATATATGATATTCTTGGATATGATCTTCTTTGAACTATGAGCATTGTGTCCTGATATTTTGATATATGATATATGATATTGTGAGCATTGGATATTGTGAGCTTGATCTTCTTTGATATGATCTTCTTTGATATATGATCTTCTTTGATATATGATATATGATATTCTTGGATATGATCTTCTTTGAACTATGAGCATTGTGTTCTGATATTATGATCTTCTTTGATATTATGATATATGATATTTTGATATACGATTTTGAGCTGATTTCAGCCTCCAGGCTTGCGTCGCCACTGAGAGTGGCGAAGCAGGCTTGCGTCGCCACTGGGAGTAGCGAAGCACAGTAGGCAGCTGCGCCGGCTGAAGCGCAGCAGGCAAAGGCTGCGTCGCCACTGGGAGTGGCGAAGCACAGCTGCGTCGCCACTGGGAGTGGCGAAGCACATCTGCGTCGCCACTGGGAGTGGCGAAGCACATCTGCGTCGCCACTGGGAGTGGCGAAGCAAGCCTGGACCTCGAAAAAATGCTCAAAAACTATGAAAAAAGAAGCAACTTGTGTCAAATATCTATAGAAATTCAGCAGCAACAACTAGTGCACAAGCATAACACATAGATCGAAATGAGAGAGATCACACAAGGTTCACACAATATTTCGAAATGGAAGCAAATAGTTCTAAATGACATGGTTCACAAGGTTCGAAATGAGAGGGATCACACAAGGTTCACACGAATGCTCTACTCGCTCAAACATGGTCCCTTTGCCTTCGCCTTCGCCATGGCCTTCCTCTTCTTCTCTTCTTCTTCCTTCTCCTCCCTAATGGCACGCGCCTCGGCAGCCACCCTCTCAAATAGTTCCTTCTTGTCCCTCTTCTTCTCTTCTTCTTCCTTCTCCTCCCTTGCTAGGTGCGCCGCCCAAACAGCCTGGCGCTGCTTCAACTCACGCGCTTCTCGTTCTCTCTTCTCTTTAAGTGCTTTGGCGCGCTGCTTGTCCTGCCACATCATATGTTCCCACCGCATTTGCTGCCACCTTTTCTGCTCCGCTTCCTCTTTTTCAGCTTCCTCTTTCAGCTTCCTCTTTCTTTCTTCCACTTTCTTGGCCGCATCTTGTTCCTTCACTCTCCTCAAAGCCTCATTTTGAACATCTTCGTCCTCCTTGTGACCTTGAGTTGACCTATGTCCCGTCCCACTCACCTTTCTCTCCCTCTCCATCTCTACTTCCATGTTGCTTATCTTATCGTAGGCTCTCTTCATTATCTCGTCGTACTCACGAATGCTCTTTATTACCCCCTCCGCAAGCTCCTTCTGACGTTGCTCTTCTCTTTCTCTCCTCATTCTTTCCTCACGAATTCTCAATTGTTGATCTTCTTCCATCCTCATTTGTGTTGCCTCTTTCTTCTTCCTCTCGGCCGCATCCATCTCCATCACCTTCCTCCATGACTCATTGAAGGTCTGATCCCCCTCCTTGTTGGCTTGACTCCCCGCCATATCTACAATAAGAGTGGAGATAAATGTTAGTAAACACAATATGTAAAATATTATCTCAAATTTAAAAATTGTAGAGCACAAAATAAAAGTACATACGGAAATGGTCCTTGTAGATATCCTATCATACTAGTTCGATTTACACCACGGACTCCTCTAAGACCTAGTTGTCTTCCTCTTTGTTGCCTAGGATTACGATAGCTTGGACCACCTCCGTGGCTTCGACCACCTCGGTGACTAGGACCACTCTGTTGGCTTGCAACACTATGTTGGCTACTCCTTTGTTGGCTTAGGCTAGGACCATCTTGGTGGCTTGGACCACTTTGTTGGCTACTCCTTTGTTGGCTTAGGCTAGGACCAACTTGTCGAATGTGTATCGCACAATTGCCGTCACGGGCAATGCACGGACACCCTTGAGCACCTTGTTGAAGCACTCTGCCATATTGCTTGTCATTTGACCGTACCTCCGACCATTTTCATCGTAGGCTCTTGCCCACTTTGTTCTATCTTGGATGTGCCTAGTGAGAAATGCTTGACCCTTAGCATCGAGCTTTCTGTTTGAGGTCAATTTGATGTACAAGTTTGCGAAACACCGGTCAGTGAAAGCGAGACAACAATCTTGAAGATCATCAGTCAACTCCTTGCTGCCACATGCCCTATAGAAGTTTGAACAGAAATGCCTCATGCACCATCGATGGTGCAAAGGAGCATGCCCTAAAATTTCAATATTTACAGCTGCGAGAATTCCTTGATGTCGATCTGAGATGACACAAATTTCCCTTTGTGGCGGTAATACCTTGGTCCTCAAAAGGTGAAAAAACCACTGCCAGTTATTGTTGTTCTCCGCCTCAACGAAAGCAAATGCCAAAGGAACCAAACGGTTGTTGGCATCATTTGCTATTGCAACCAAGAGAGTCCCCCTATATTGCCCGGTCAGAAATGTGCCATCAACGGAGATTACCGGTCTACAATGCTTGAAAGCTTTCACGCATTGCTGGAAAGCCCAAAATGCACGGCCAAATACTCGGACAGTTCTTCCATTGTAAATCCTTGTTTCCTGTCCATAAGGCTCTACCACATGAACCATGCCCGGGTTTGCATCGGCCATTGCTAACAACAACCGAGGAATTCAGTTGCATGCTTCTTCCCAATCACCATACAACATCCTGAATGCAGCTTGCTTTGCTTTCCATGCCTTGCCGTATTTCACATCATAGTGAAAGAGAGCTTTCACAAGCTCCATGACTGTTTTGATGCTCATTGTTGGTAGTGACGAGATTTGATTGGAAAGTCTATATGCGATGAACTCGGAGGTGAGTTGTCGGTGATCGTGCTTTACTGCTTTGCCATCCACCCTCTTTCCGTGACACATGTGAGTTGGCACACAACTTGTTATGCGCCACTCGGGTCCTCCCTTCCATGGTCTTGCACGCACAATCCAAGGACATCGATCCTCCTCGCACTTAACAGTGTAACGCTTCTTCATGTCTAAGTGAAGCACCGTATAGGGACGATGATACTTAACCGAGAAGTCCTTGATCCATTGTTTAAATTCCAGCAAGGTTTTGAACATCAAGCCATTTGATATACCATTACTCTCGTGATTTCCATCCCGGTAAGAAGTAGGCCTTGGTCCAAGCACTATACCCTCGCCGCCATCAACCGTGGCTTCATCCGCGAGACTAAGATCACAGAACAATGGTATCCGATGATCTCGCCCCAATACCTCCTCGTGGACTTCGGCCTCATTGGCCGTGAACCCTTCCTCATCAACTTCTTCTTCGGGACCATCGTCATCCGAGTCCGATGCATAGCATCGCGAGTACGGGATTGTTGGAATTATGCCCTAGAGGCAATAATAAAGATGTTATTATTATAATTCTTGTTCATGATAATGTTTATATTCCATGCTAGAATTGTATTAAGCGGAAACTTTAATACTTGTGTGGTTTATGAACAACACCGTGTCCCTAGTACGCCTCTATGGACTAGCTCATTGATTAATGATGGTTAAGGTTTCCTAACCATAGACATGTGTTGTCAATTAATAATGAGATCATATCATTAGGAGAATGGTGTGATGGACAGACCCAAATAAAGCAGAGCAATTAGATCGTGTCATCGTGTTCATCTTTGCGAAGCTTTTCCTATGTCATGTATTGTATTCCTTAGACCATGAGATAATACAACTCCCTAGTATCGGAAGAAAGCTTTGAAGTCATCAAACGTCATCCTATGTGAGGGTGATAATAAAGGTGTCTCTCAGGTGATCAGAAAGTACTTGTTGAGTTGTATGTATCGAGATGGAATTTGTCCCTCCCAAGTCGGAGAGATATACTTCGGGCCCACTCGGTAATCAATATCAACACCGCTTGCAAGCATGTGGTTAAGGAGTTAATCACGAAGTGATATCGGATTACAGAACGAGTAAAGTACTTGCTGTGAACGAGATTGAACTAGGTATGGCGATACCGACGATCAAATCTCGGGCGAGTAAAATATCGTGTGACGAAGGGAATACATATACGGGATTAATTGAATCCTGACATCGTGGTTCATCCGATATGATCATCGATGAATATGTGGGAGTCAATATGGGTTTCCAGATCCCGCTATTGATTATTGATAGAAGATCATGTCTGCATATTCTCGAACCCGTAGGGTCACACACTTAACGTGCATCGACGCTAGGATAGAATGGATAATTGGTTTATGAGTTTTAGTTCGGAGTCTCGGATGAGATCCAGGACGTCACGAGAGGTTCCGGAATGGTCCGGAGAATAAGATTCATATAAAGGAAAGCAGTTTTTGGATTCCGGAAAGGTTTCGGAGTTTATCGGTATTGTACCGGAAGGTTCTAGAAGGTTCCGGAGTGGGACCAACGTGGGCCCACTTGACGGAGGCCTGCGTGGGCCTAAGGGGAAGTGCCCTGGCCGCCCTGGGCCAGGTGCACAAGGCCCCTAAAGGCCCAGCCGGCCAGCCCAAGGGGAAACCCTAAGGGAGTCTTCAAAGAAGGAAGGGGGGGAAACTTGCCCCCCACTCTTCCTACTCCAAGTCGGCTAGGGTTTGGGGAGAGGCCAAGCTGGCCTTGGCCGGCCACCCCTCTATATATAAGGGGGCAAGGGCGCAGCCCTCTCTCACCCCAACCCAAACCCTAGCCGCCAACTGCTGCCCTCTCTCTCTCTCTCGCGACTGCGCGTAGGCGAAGCCCTGCCGCAGAAACTCTCCACCATAAGCACCACGCCGTCGTGCTGCCGATCCAATCTATCTCTCCACCATACTTGCTGGACCAAGGAAGGAGGAGACGTCGCTGCACCGCACGTGTGCAACTCTCGGAGGCGCCGCCACTTGCGGCGTAGGATCGGATCGGATCGCGAGGAGGAGACGGCGAGTACGACTACGTCAACCACGTTCTCTTGAACGTTTCCGCTGTGCGAATCTTCAAGGGTATGAAGATCTCATCTACCTCTCTCGTTGATTACATCTCCTAGATTAGATCTTGGCTTTCTTGTTCGTTGCGTAGGAAATTTTTGATTTACTATGCTACGAAACCCTTCAGTGGTATCAGAGCTAGATCTATGCGTAGATGTGTTTCACGAGTAGAACGCAACATGTTTGTTGCGGGCGTTGATGTTTTCTGTTGCAAACCTCTTGTTGTGTATCTCTTATGGCGCGGTATAGTGAGATCGAAGCGGTCCAGGCCAACTTTACGCGACCGCGTTCGCGAGACCGGCTCCGCACTTGACGTGTGGCTTGTTCCACACATGCGGCTGGTGGATGCCAGTTTCTCTCACTATAGTAGTCATGGGACTTACATTGGATGTTAGCAACCATAATATCACCGTTGTGGCTTTTCGTAGGTAAGAATCGTTCTTAGCTTGCTACTCCCATAAGCCACGTAAAACATGCAACAACAAAGTAGAGGCGTCTAACTTGTTTTTGCAGGGAGTGTTTTGTGATATGGTATGGCCCAAGACATGATGAGTATGAATTGAGTTGTATGCAATGATCATGTTTTGTAATCTTTCACGACTTGCATGTCGATGAGTTCACAACCGGCAGGAGCCATATGGTTGTCTTTATAATTATGTATGACCTGCGTGTCAACTTCTTATACGCCATGTAATAGCTTTACTTTATCGCTAAGTAGTTAGCAATAGTTGTAGTTGCTATTCGTGGTGGAGGCAATCATGGTGGAGTGATGGAGATCATGCCGGCGCGCACAAGATGGAGATCATGGCGCGGAGATTGGCTATACCATGTCACATAAAATTATATGCATGTGATGTTTATCATTTTATGTATCTTATTTTGCTTAGATCGCGACGGTAGCATTATAAGATGATTCCTCACTTAAAAGATCAAGATAAAATTGTGTTCTCCCCTCGTATGCGCCGTTGCGAAAGTTCGTCGTTTTCAAGCACCTCGTGATGATCGGGTACTATAAACTCTACGTTCACATACAACGGGTGCAAGCCAGTTTTGCACACGCGGAAAATACTTGGGTTTGACTTGACGAGCCTAGCATGTACAGACATGGCCTCGGAACACACGAACCGAAAGGTTAAACATGAGTCATATGAATGATATGATCGACACTTAGTTGTCCACCATTGAAACCACATCTCTTCTCGTGAAGATCGGATTAGGTGTGGTGAATTTGGATCGTGTTCACTAAACAACTTGAGGGATGTTGAATTTAGTGGGAGTTCATCTAGTAATTTGATTAAGTTAAACTAGTTATCATGAACATAGTCTAAATTGTACTTGCTATGTTGTAGATCAAATGGCTAAGTCCAACTTCAACTTCAACGTTTTTGCTGAGAAAGAAAAGCTTAAGAACAATGGGTCTAACTTCACCAACTGGTTCCGCAATCTGAGAATCATACTCGCTGGCGGACAAAAAGCCTATGTGCTTGACAAAGCGCTAGGTGACACCCCTGCTGCAACTGCGAAAACTGAAGAACTTGCTGACTTCAATGCTCGTAGAGATGATTGTGATGCGATTATGAGTACCATGCTGTTTTCTATGGAACCGGAACTTCAAAATCGTTTTGAGAAGTACCGCGGGCCTTTTGAGATACTTGAGGAACTGAAAACGATGTTTCAGACTCAGGCCCGTTCTGAGAGATATGAGATCTCTGAGAAGTTCTTTAACTGCAAGATGGAGGAAGGGAGTTCCGTTAGTGAGCACGCCATTAAGATGTCGGGCTACACTCAACGCCTTGAGCAACTGGACTGCAAGATTCCAGAGGAGCTCAAGATTGACAGAGTTCTGCAATCACTCCCTCCTAGCTACAAAGGTTTTGTAGTTACTCATAATCAAATTGGTTCCACTGATACGATCACTGAGCTCTTCGCTAAACTGAAAGCTGCGGAGGTGGATATCAAGAAAGACAATCATGTGTTGATGGTCAACAAGACCACTAGCTTTAAGAAAGCTAAGGGAGCAAAGGGATCTTTCAAGAAAGGCGGAGGCAAGCGCGTTGCCCCTGCTGAGAAGAAGCTCAAGTCTGGACCTAAGCCGGACACTGAGTGCTTCTATTGCAAGGTCAAGGGTCACTGGAAGCGCAACTGTCCGTAGTACTTAGCGGACAAGAAGGCTGGCACCATCAAAGGTATATTTGATATACATGTTATTGATGTCTACCTTACTAGCGCTCGTTGTAGTGCCTGGGTATATGATACTGGTTCAGTTGCTAATATTTGTAACTCGAAACAGGAGCTACGGAATAGACGGCGGCTAGCAAGAGATGAGGTGACGATGCGCGTTGGCAATGGATCAAAAGTTGATGTGATGGCCGTCGGCACGCTCTCCTTAGTTTTACCTTCGGGATTAGTTTTAAACCTTAATAAGTGTTATTATGTGCCTGCGTTGAGCATGAACATTATATCTGGATCATGTTTATTGCAAGACGGTTATTCATTTAAATCTGAGAATAATGGTTGTTCTATTTATATGAATAACATCTTTTATGGTCATGCACCTGTTGTGAATGGTTTATTTCTTCTGAATCTCGAAAGCAATGAAACACACATCCATAACATTGAGGCTAAAAGATGCAAAGTAGATAGTGATAATCCAACTTATTTGTGGCACTGCCGTCTAGGTCATATTGGTGTAAAACGCATGAAGAAACTCCATTCTGATGGACTTTTGGAGTCTCTTGATTTTGAATCATTTGACACGTGCGAACCATGCCTCATGGGCAAGATGATCAAAACCCCGTTCTCCGGAATAATGGAGCGAGCAACGGACTTATTGGAAATCATACATACTGATGTGTGCGGACCAATGAGTATTTCGACACGCGGTGGATATCGCTATTTTCTCACTTTTACTGATGACTTAAGTAGATATGGGTATATCTATTTAATGAAACATAAATCTGAAACGTTTGAAAAGTTCAAAGAATTTCAGAACGAAGTGGAAAACCATCGTAACAGGAAAATTAAATTTCTACGATCCGATCGTGGAGGTGAGTATTTGAGTTATGATTTTCTCACGCATCTTAAAGCAAGCGGAATCGTTTCGCAACTCACGCCACCCGGAACACCACAGCGCAATGGTGTGTCTGAACGCCGGAATCGAACTCTATTAGATATGGTGCGATCAATGATGTCTCTTACAGATTTGCCGTTATCATTTTGGGGTTATGCATTAGAAACCGCTGCATTCACTTTAAATAGGGCTCCATCTAAATCCGTTGAGACGACACCGTATGAACTATGGTTTGGTGCTAAACCTAAGTTGTCGTTTCTTAAAGTTTGGGGATGCGAAGCTTACGTCAAGAAGTTGATGCCGGACAAGCTCGAACCCAAAGCGGAGAAATGCGTCTTCATAGGATACCCTAAGGAAACGATTGGGTATACCTTCTACCACAGATCCGAAGGCAAAGTGTTTGTTGCAAAGAACGGATCCTTTCTTGAGAAGGAGTTTCTCTCGAAAGAAGTGAGTGGGAGAAAGGTAGAGCTAGACGAGGTTATTGAACCTTCTCTCGAGTTGGAGAGTAGCGCAGCACCAGAAATTGTTCCGGCGCCGCCTGCATCAACAAGAGAGGAAGCTAATGATAAAGATCATGAAACTTCAAACGATGCTACTACTGAACTTCGCAGGTCGACAAGGTCACGTGCCACTCCTGAATGGTACGGCAACCCTGTCTTGACCGTCTTGTTGTTAGACAACGGCGAACCTGCAAACTATGAGGAAGCAATGATGAGCCCAGACTCTGAGAAATGGCTAGAGGCCATGAAATCCGAATTGGGATCCATGAGCGAAAACCAAGTGTGGACTTTGGTGGATCCTCCTAGCGACCGTAAGGCCGTTGAGTGCAAATGGATTTTCAAGAAGAAAACGGACGCGGATGGTAATGTTACTGTCTATAAAGCTCGGCTTGTTGCAAAAGGTTTTCGGCAAGTTCAAGGTGTTGACTACGATGAGACTTTCTCTCCCGTAGCGATGTTTAAGTCCATTCGGATTTTATTAGCAATTGCTGCGTTTCATGATTATGAAATATGGCAGATGGATGTCAAGACTGCGTTCCTCAATGGCAACATTGATGAAGAGTTGTATATGATGC
The DNA here is from genome assembly GCA_007115705.1 of Dactylis glomerata. Taxonomy (NCBI): domain Eukaryota; kingdom Viridiplantae; phylum Streptophyta; class Magnoliopsida; order Poales; family Poaceae; genus Dactylis; species Dactylis glomerata. The sequence continues at coordinate 6,912,679 of QXEO01001238.1, forward strand.
AGCCCGAAGGTTTTGTCGATCCTAAGGATGCTAATAAAGTGTGCAAACTTCAGCGTTCCATTTATGGACTGAAGCAAGCATCTCGGAGTTGGAACCTTCGTTTTGATCAAGTGATCAAGAGTTTTGGATTTGTTCCAAATTGCTACGAAGCTTGTATCTACAAGAAAGTGAGTGGGAGCTCGGTGACATTTTTAGTACTATATGTGGATGACATATTGATTATTGGAAATGACATCGATATGCTTAACGATGTGAAGAGTTATTTGAATAAATGTTTTTCAATGAAAGACCTAGGGGAAGCTGCTTATATATTAGGCATCAAAATCTATAGAGATAGAGAAAGACGCCTAATAGCTTTAAGCCAAAGTACATATCTGGACAAAGTTCTGAAGAGGTTCAGAATGGATAAAGCAAAGAAAGGTTCATTGCCCATGTTGTCAGGTAAGATATTGAGCAAGGCTCAGTGTCCAGCTACGGTAAAAGATAGAGAAACTATGAGCAAAGTGCCATATGCCTCGGCCATAGGTTCTATCATGTGTGCCATGCTGTGTACTAGACCGGATGTGTCCAATGCTCTTAGTTTGACGAGCAGATACCAAAGTGATCCAGGAGTGGAACACTGGACAGCCGTAAAGAACATCCTAAAGTATTTAAATAGGACTAAAGAAATGTTCTTGGTCTATGGAGGTGACGAGGAGCTCGTCGTAAAAGGTTACGTCGACGCTAGCTTCGACACCGACCCGGATGATTCTAAATCTCAGACAGGATACGTTTATATTTTGAATGGTGGAGCTGTGAGCTGGAGAAGCTGCAAGCAAAGCGTAATCGCGGGATCTACAACAGAAGCGGAATACATGGCTGCTTCAGAAGCATCAAGTGAAGGAGTTTGGATCAGAAACTTCATCACTGAGCTTGGTGTGGTTCCAAATGCCTTGGACCCACTGGAGATATTGTGCGACAACACTGGCGCCATAGCACTGGCTAAGGAACCAAGATATCATCCAAAAACCAAGCACATCAACCGCCGTTTCCATATAATTCGAGATTATATATCAGATGGAGATCTGAAGATTAGCAAAGTACATACAGATCTGAATGTCGCAGATCCGTTGACTAAACCTCTTCCACGAGCAAAACATGATCATCACCTTAATGCCATGGGTGTTAGATTGTTGCCAGATGTAAACTAGATTATTGACTCTAGTGCAAGTGGGAGACTGTTGGAATTATGCCCTAGAGGCAATAATAAAGATGTTATTATTATAATTCTTGTTCATGATAATGTTTATATTCCATGCTAGAATTGTATTAAGCGGAAACTTTAATACTTGTGTGGTTTATGAACAACACCGTGTCCCTAGTACGCCTCTATGGACTAGCTCATTGATTAATGATGGTTAAGGTTTCCTAACCATAGACATGTGTTGTCAATTAATAATGAGATCATATCATTAGGAGAATGGTGTGATGGACAGACCCAAATAAAGCAGAGCAATTAGATCGTGTCATCGTGTTCATCTTTGCGAAGCTTTTCCTATGTCATGTATTGTATTCCTTAGACCATGAGATAATACAACTCCCTAGTATCGGAAGAAAGCTTTGAAGTCATCAAACGTCATCCTATGTGAGGGTGATAATAAAGGTGTCTCTCAGGTGATCAGAAAGTACTTGTTGAGTTGTATGTATCGAGATGGAATTTGTCCCTCCCAAGTCGGAGAGATATACTTCGGGCCCACTCGGTAATCAATATCAACACCGCTTGCAAGCATGTGGTTAAGGAGTTAATCACGAAGTGATATCGGATTACAGAACGAGTAAAGTACTTGCTGTGAACGAGATTGAACTAGGTATGGCGATACCGACGATCAAATCTCGGGCGAGTAAAATATCGTGTGACGAAGGGAATACATATACGGGATTAATTGAATCCTGACATCGTGGTTCATCCGATATGATCATCGATGAATATGTGGGAGTCAATATGGGTTTCCAGATCCCGCTATTGATTATTGATAGAAGATCATGTCTGCATATTCTCGAACCCGTAGGGTCACACACTTAACGTGCATCGACGCTAGGATAGAATGGATAATTGGTTTATGAGTTTTAGTTCGGAGTCTCGGATGAGATCCAGGACGTCACGAGAGGTTCCGGAATGGTCCGGAGAATAAGATTCATATAAAGGAAAGCAGTTTTTGGATTCCGGAAAGGTTTCGGAGTTTATCGGTATTGTACCGGAAGGTTCTAGAAGGTTCCGGAGTGGGACCAACGTGGGCCCACTTGACGGAGGCCTGCGTGGGCCTAAGGGGAAGTGCCCTGGCCGCCCTGGGCCAGGTGCACAAGGCCCCTAAAGGCCCAGCCGGCCAGCCCAAGGGGAAACCCTAAGGGAGTCTTCAAAGAAGGAAGGGGGGGAAACTTGCCCCCCACTCTTCCTACTCCAAGTCGGCTAGGGTTTGGGGAGAGGCCAAGCTGGCCTTGGCCGGCCACCCCTCTATATATAAGGGGGCAAGGGCGCAGCCCTCTCTCACCCCAACCCAAACCCTAGCCGCCAACTGCTGCCCTCTCTCTCTCTCTCGCGACTGCGCGTAGGCGAAGCCCTGCCGCAGAAACTCTCCACCATAAGCACCACGCCGTCGTGCTGCCGATCCAATCTATCTCTCCACCATACTTGCTGGACCAAGGAAGGAGGAGACGTCGCTGCACCGCACGTGTGCAACTCTCGGAGGCGCCGCCACTTGCGGCGTAGGATCGGATCGGATCGCGAGGAGGAGACGGCGAGTACGACTACGTCAACCACGTTCTCTTGAACGTTTCCGCTGTGCGAATCTTCAAGGGTATGAAGATCTCATCTACCTCTCTCGTTGATTACATCTCCTAGATTAGATCTTGGCTTTCTTGTTCGTTGCGTAGGAAATTTTTGATTTACTATGCTACGAAACCCTTCAGGGATGTCATGGTCCATGTTTTCTTGCGTATAGTACATATCCAAATCTCCAACATTGTGGTCATGAAGCTCAATATCATTGTCATCATCCCCGCACTCATCATCCTCCTCTTCCAATGCTTCGTCCTCCTTTGAAATTGGACTTCTATCCGTCATTTCTTCTTGGTGGTTCGGTGGAGAATTCCTAGCATCAACCCGGGAGGCACTCCGGTTCAAGTCCACATGCAAAGTACCACCAACCTTTTTGGTGGCAAATAACTCAAGAGCCTTGTCGAGAGATTCGGCCACCACCTCCTTGTATGCACCCCAACGTTGCTCGGAGTTGATACGCATTATCTTCCAACGGAAATGCATGCCAAATCCGGCGTTGTGCCTACCCTCCAACTCAACAACATCACTAGGGTCCATCCATTTCAGCTCTATCCTAACTTGTTCCAAGACCTCGGCGTACGTAGGAGTACGCTCGAACACCAAGTCAAGCTCATCCGGGTCGGGCTCTAAATTGCCTTTCAAATATGCTTCCTTGTCAACATGGTGAACATGAACAATTCTCGCCATACCTATTTTTGTATAACAACAATAAGGTAAAAAAATTAATAAGTACCTATGCCAATATTTACTAACACATCATACTTCATTACAAGAAAACCCTAACCCTAACATAACAAGAAAACCCTAACCCTAACCCTAACATAACAACAAACCCTAACCTCACAAACCCTTACCCTAACCTACCAATCTACACTAAAATACTTCATACACATCATACAAGCCAACATTGACCAAATTAACAAGAATCAACATTGCAATTTGGGTGAATCAATTTTTCTAGGGTTTCCAAGATTTGGGGATTCAAAACCAAATATGCAAATTCCAATGGGTCAAATGAATGGGAAATGATGGAGAGTACCTTAGGAGACTTGGGGAAGGAGAAATCCACGGAGAAAAGCTTCGATTTGGGTGATTTTGGGTGGGAGGATTGAGAGGGGGAGAGAGAGCAGCCGCCTTTGCTGTGAAGAGATGAGGGAGGAAGTGAGTGAGGAGGCCAGCTCGGGGCTGGGCGGGAAACCCTAACCCTAAAGTGCTTCGCCACTGAGAGTGGCGAAGCAGGCCATTGTGCTTCGCCACCGTGCGTGGCGACACACGCTTACCTGCTTCGCCACCGTGAGTGGCGACGCACTCCACCGCCTCGCCACTCCCCCTGGCGAAGCACAACCTTCTGCGTCGCCACCGTGACTGGCGAAGCAAAAAGAGGTTATTTTTTTGAAATAGTTCCGTCGATGGTTTATTATTTGAAATCGTTTCAAGTTTGGGTTAATTTTGTCTAAATCGCCGCTGCAGCACTGCCTGCAGGGAAGAAGATCGCCATGGGGAAGGGATCCAATGGGATCACTCGCTGCCAGCTAAATGGAGATTGGCGAGGAGAAAAATCCTAGTCCAGCCGCTAGATGGAAGTGGTAGGTAGACCTGGGTCTTGGTTTCGCCCGATCTGGTAAACTTGCTCCTCCCCCGACCTCGTATGCCCGGGGAAAATGGTGACCGGCTGCTGCCGGTGGACGCGCGCCAATAATTCTGGACCAACTGGCGGACCCCGCCGTACTTATCATCGTTTGTTTCCGATCTGGAACGTGCGGCCTGATCTTCCACTGGACAAAGAAAACAAATGTTTTCCTGTGAAGACAAATAAAACTCTCACACACACACACACCAATAAACAAATGCAAGAACTGACAGAGACCGAGGAAATGAACTCTACTGATAGTATATATATGCGTTAGTAAGATAAGTGTCACATGCTATCTCATTCTGCAGCTTAATGCATCATTCAGAAAGAAGGGTTTTCTTTAGAGGAAAAATAAACTCTCTGCTCTGAAATTCATGCAAACTATGTTATGAAATGGTCATAGAGTAAGATAGTACAGTTCATTTCTTTGACGGAAGGACCAAGTTAGTTGTTGATAAATATAGTTTTTCAAAAACCCAGGAGCATATGCACTCAAGATCAAAAGTGAATTTCCAAAAGATATATCTATCAAAATGACTAGAGCTCGGTGGCAGGGCTTAATTAGAGCAGCCGAAAGGAAATATGTACATAAACACCTACGGACTAAAAGTCCAATTCAGTACCATGCTTTTTGGAGTTTGCTTCCTCCTAGTATACTGTGGCGATTTAAACAAAAATAACCTAAACTTGATACAAATTTAAAAAATAAACCATAGGCGAAACTATTTTACCCGAATAACCCTTTTTGGCCGCGCCAGTCCCGGTGGCGCAGCAGATGATGGTGCGGCGCCACTGCCAGTGGCGCGGCAGTGGCTGCCACGTCGGCACGGCGGGCCCCGCAACGCGAGTGCGTCGCCACCCGAAGTGGCGAGACAGGCGTGCGTGCGTCGCCACCCGCAGTGGCGAGGCAGGCGTGCGTGTGTCGCCACCCGCAGTGGCGACGCAGGCGTGCGTGCGTCGCCACCCGCAGTGGCGAGGCAGGCGTGCGTGCGGCGCCACGCACGGTGGCGCGGCACAATAGGGTTAGGAAAACCGCCCTAGCCCGACCCCGGCCCACCTCTCTCCCTCACTTCTCCCTCCCTACCTTTCTCTCCCTCACCAATGGCGGCGCCGGCGGCTCCTCTTCTCCCTCCTTTCCTTCTCTAAATCTCCAACAAGAAGAAGAATCCCCTTGCTCAAGATCTTCACCAAGGTACTCTCCCTCCAATCCCCTTGCTCTTCTCCCTCTTCCCCTTCTCTAATCCCCTAGTTAGTGATTTGTGTGTTTGATTCATATGGATGGATTTGTGTGGTGGACTTGTATGGTAGATTCAAATGGATGGATATGTGTGTTTGGTTCATATGGATGGATTTGTGTGGTGGATATGTGTGATTGATTTATGTTTCTTGTTATTGAACTAGCAATTTTAGATTACTTGTGATGTGCAATTTGTGTGCTTCATCATATGTATAAAATTAGTAGAATTATTATTTGCATATTATATGGATTTGTTGTAGATTAAATGTTTGATTATGTGCATATATGCTCACATATATGTTAATAGATGAATTTTGTAGTTGAAGTTAATTTTAGATGAGTTATATAGTTGTAGATAAAATATTGGAGATAAATTGTTATAGAAGAATTGTATGAATTATGTGTATATATGCTCACATTATAGTCGGATTGTTTAGGATGGAGGAGTTAAATAATGAAACCATTCTCGAGGGTGAAGTTGATGTTCGTCACCGTGCCTATATGATGACCGAGAAGAAGAAGGTAATTAAAAAACCAAGTACTCAAATGTAATATTGGTATGCTTGAATTGGTATGTGACACCATGCGTGTATGTTCGTCACCGTGCAGATTCTTGGACCATTGCGACTTAGGTACAACCAGATGACGGCAACGCCGATGAACTACGATGAGCGGTACACCCCCTACATCCGCAATCTAGGGCTTCTACCGTTCATCCATATGGTCACCCGGACGACACTCAACGTCAATCCTGCCGCGACCACCGCGCTTGTGGACCGATGGAGGCCGGAGACCCACACCTTTCACCTCCGGACCGGCGAGATGACGGTCACGCTAGAGGACATGGCGATGATACTTGCGCTCCCCATCGAGGGGGCTCCTCTTTGTATCGACACAGCCTGTGATGATTGGCGCGGGAAGATGTTAGATCTTATTGGGAAGTGCCACGGGGATACTCTCAACAAGAAATAAACCATTCACAACAGGTGCATGACCATAAAAGATGTTATTCATATAAATAGAACAACCATTATTCTCAGATTTAAATGAATAACCGTCTTGCAATAAACACGATCCAGATATAATGTTCATGCTCAACGCAGGCACATAATAACATTTATTAAGGTTTAAAACTAATCCCGAAGGTAAAACTAAGGAGAGCGTGCCGACGGCCATCACATCAACTTTTGATCCATTGCAAACGCGCATCATCACCTCATCCCTTGCTAGCCACCGTCTATTCCGTAGCTCCTGTTTCGAGTTACAAATATTAGCAACTGAACCAGTATCATATACCCAGGCACTACAACGAGCGCTAGTAAGGTAAACATCAATAACATGTATATCAAATATACCATATGGCTCCTGCCGGTTGTGAACTCATCGACATGCAAGTCGTGAAAGATTACAAAACATGATCATTGCATACATCACATATATCACATTACATCTTGTGGTCATACCATATCGCAAAACACTCCCTGCAAAAACAAGTTAGACGCCTCTACTTTGTTGTTGCATGTTTTACGTGGCTTATGGGAGTTACAAGTTAAGAACGATTCTTACCTACGGAATACAAAACAAAGAGGTTTGCAACAGAAAACATCAATGCCCGCAACGCGAGTGCCTCGCCACTGCGGGTGGCGACGCACGCACGCCTGCGTCGCCACTGCGGGTGGCAACGCACGCACGCCTGTCTCGCCACTTCGGGTGGCGACGCACTCGCGTTGCGGGGCCCGCCGTGCCGACGTGGCAGCCACTGCCGCGCTACTGGCAGTGGCGCCGCACCATCATCTGCTGCGCCACCGGGACTGGCGCGGCCAAAAAGGGTTATTCGGGTAAAATAGTTTCGCCTATGGTTTATTTTTTAAATTTGTATCAAGTTTAGGTTATTTTTGTTTTAATCGCCGTATACTGTATAGGGTTCAAAGTCATCACCCAGAATCCTCTGTGCATCCCCACGAACATACCAGTTGCCAATTTTTCTATACACAGCACACTGCAATTCGCCATCGGTAGTACTCCATCGAACTTGGAATATAGTTCAGTATGCCAATATTTCTATTCACAACAAATCAGTAGCAATTACTCCATCCAACTCAAGGGGGGACACACTCTGTCCAAGCTGCCTACACATACGTGCCGCAGAATCTTACTTGTTTATTGTTATTATCCAGTAGTAATAATGGAGTACTATCTATGCAAAGCTAGCATGGACATCGTATTTAAATGTAGTAGCAGTAGTGTCAAGGTTCAAGAACGGGTCTCGCGTTCTTGCGTGGTCAAATTTGCCGATGATAAAAGAACACTGATTTCTGAATCTCAAGGATTATGTGCAACACACACCACCGATCTTGTAGGAGACCAACCGGGGATATTTTTGTAGCCCTCGGCATCCATACTGCCGATACAATTAAAAGGAACAAGGATGTATCAGAATCTTTCAAGAAAAACAATATATCAGAATATTTCCAGAAAAATCAAGCCAGAGGTGTTTCCTTTCGGAAAATATACAGATTCATTTTTAAAAGATTCCAGCCCTATCCTTTGAACCAAAGAGGCCACAAAAAGCACACGTACATATGCAGCAAGATGTGCAGGGTAGGCAGCATGAGACAAAAGGAGAAAAGGTACATAATTCGATACAGAAAGGGATATGGAATAGGGGAGGTGGGCAAGTTGCCATTCTCGGGATGCCAGTTGCATAACCTCGGAGGTCGCTCACCATGGCTTCTGTGGTGCCTGTGTTATCTTCTCCTCTAAGTCCATTATCTTAATTACTATATTGTTCTGAAAAGGGAACTAGGCGGAGGCCTAGTGGCAGGGTCACAGTGGTGCATCCCAGCTGACCTGAGTTCGAATCATGTTAGGATCGAATTTCGGTTCTCTCACCCGAGTGGGCTTCTTCTATAAAAATATGCTACCAAGGGCTAGTTCTGGTAGTCTCATTTTTTTTTTTTTTTATATTGTTCTGAAAAGTTAAGAAAGGGAGGAGGGGAAAACTTTGACATCGCCTTCAGGTAGCTAGCAGCACACAGGTTTCTTCATCTGGCCTTTGAGGCGCACCAGGAGGCAGGAGCTGAGCCAGGGGCAAACAGTGGCCCACCGGTGCACAAGTGGCTAATTTACTTTGTGGTACTACTTGGTTGGGTGTAGTGGCCTGCGGGTTCAACTCCTACTGGTTATGTGACAGCTAAGCTAATTAACACCAATTCATCATATATTAGTAGTCCTAGCTAGCTTGATACTCTGCTTTCTGATGATTGTCCGGTAACTAAACTGCCTGCTGACAACATTTTTACTCTGTTCTGAAGATCGGCGCAGTACAAAACACGCTTCTTTGGCTGTTACCTTTTCCAACTTATACAACGTTAATAGAATACACTCGATGTGAATATGTATAAACAGTTTCAATTTACGAATCTAAGTAGTTCCATGTGTAATTATCATCTAAATTTGACAGGGTGATCATATGAGGGCATAGAGAAACGACAACATAAATATAGAACAGAAGAGTGATATGTATATTTTACAGCATAGCTTGTCTGCCGACAGTAACCTGTGGAACTACAAGCTAGGCATATTTTTCTAAGGTCAGTTGGGGCTCACAGTCACTGATTGCGGCGGTCCAGCTTGAACTCAAAAACAGAAAACAGAACCAAAAAAAAATCAACTCAGAAAGCATGCCTTTGTAGGTCACTCTTGTTGTTGAGTGCTAGACAGGAGAGTTCGAATATACAGAGGTAGTGACAACGGTAATGGGCAGGACATTCTAGTGGGGAAAACAATGATGGCTATGGAGAAACAGGTGACACAAGAGATCTGGTTCGTATGCTTGTCCCTAAAATCAACTCTCTCTTTTTCGTGAAGTACAAACCTAGATAGTGTTATGAAGGAAACTTCAAGAATCTTGCTGAAGTTAGGGAACGCTAGCTTTAGGCCTGGTCTGGAACCCTGGAATTTCAGAAGGATTCAACAGGAAATAGGTTTGTTACAAACAGGGATTTACAATCAACCTACAACATAACCAAATTTCTCGACCAAGAACTAAGAAGTTTATGTGTTCAGTGTAATAATGCAAAGGTTCCTGAATAGGAAGGAAATGATAATGTAAAAGTAACATGGCTACTGTTGTTTGAACAAAAGGCAAATGATCAAATCTCAAGTGATCTAACTATCCAGACATTACAGCACATGTTTAAAAAAATAGAGCATGTGACAGGGATGATATCTGGAACTTACAGATGTGGCTTCTGTGAGTACTTTTTCCCGTCAACACAACAGGTGTTGTAGATGCAATCACTGTGCAATAGCCAGAAATGGTAGTGCCGACACAGTGGGATGCAAAGACAAAAGGGCCCCCACTAGGATGCCCCCTTTCCATCCACCTAAATCAGATAGATCGAAGGCCCATTAGGTCAATAGAGCAAGAAACTTTCAAAATAGTCATGCAAAAATAAATCAATAAAAAACTCCCTAGCTATGTTCCTGTACTAATTAGAAGTTAATTAGGCGCTTCAGAGTTTTCAAAACGACCGTACAAAAATACAGTACAAAAAAGGAATATATAATTTACTATCTATTTGCACAAACAATTGTCCCAAATGGTAGGCATATATATAGCTTAAATGTCAACTTGGGTAGTTAACAAGAAGGTAGCTTAAAATTTTCCTTAAACATTTTGGTGCAGCATCAAAGGCACCACCACTTGCTTAGGGGTCACAGGGTGTGTTGCAACTTGCAGGGGCAGTTCCTTCTAGGATAAAGTAGAGGGAAAGCATACAAGCAATAGCTGGGAGATGCAACTGATGCATCATGGTGTACTTGACTAGCAACTTGTAACACCTACTCTTGTGCAAATAAAAACTTGCCTATGTATGCATGGTTCTATCTTGCTCTTATTCAGCGACGACCCAATGTATCTCATTAGTTCACATCTCGCTCTCACACACATGTATGTTGTTGGCTAGGTAGGTAGGTAGACTCTCATATCATGCCTCCTTCCAAACCTTAGACACTAACATCAAATGTGAGACTGCCAAACAACTAGCTAGCTAGACCACCCATCCATGTTTGATTCCTAGGTTAGAAACATAGCAAGACTTTGCCTTTCTTGTTTTGTTCTACCTAGATATGTTTAGGTAAATTACATCAATTATCCGAATCATCAGTTAACAGATTAATTAAACAACTCGACTACTAGAAATAACACTTACGATCAATAGATTAGACAATGCACCATTGGAAGAATCCGCTTCTTTGGAGCAAGGCGCGCTGTCTCTAAGACAGAATCTAGTCTTGATACATCAGTGTTCTTAGAGAATTGTTATGTTAAGATGGGTAAGTAAAGTCTATTGTACTCAAATGACAGCAACCATCTGAGCAATTATTCAAGTATCGATTCTCCAAAATGCGGAAATGCACCAGCACAGATGTTGAACATGTTCTGCTTTTGGAGCGAACATTGGGGAATAAGTTACCAGGTCCTCTCAATGTCCTCATAGGTGCTAACTATTTCTGCAAGTGCTATAGATGTGTCCTATCGGTAATCAGGTGCATGCATAAATTTGATGCTTCTAGACGCATACCCATTTTGTCCAATCATGATAAAAATATCCCTTGCAAAAGTGACCATGGCAGCCCATCCAAATCACACGAAAGAAAGCATTATTAGGCTTTTGGTTCGATTTCTGGGCAATCAACACCCAGTAAAGTGATTCTTCCTGTCTAGCCACAAGACAGTTCAGTTGCTTGACCTTGATATATATAGGTTCCCCTGGAACCTAGTTCTGTTTCTTTAAGCTCTCAAAAAGCAAATACTGTTAATTCCTTTAGCAGACACTAACCCTTCAGCATATACTATGCATAGTATCAGCAGTAATTTGTGGGACTTTTTTATCACAGGTTAGTGGTTTCCTTTCTGTCGGAAAGATTAGTCGGGTTCCACTTCCAACTGCAGCCAGGGAAGGTGGTGACTCAGCTCCTAGATTCAAATAAACAAAACATAGAGAGGATTAAACAATTCGTATGATCTGGCCCGAGTTGATGAGAATTTTACAAGGAGCCCACAAGGTGGCAAATGTGTGCTAGATGTGGCTTATTGTTGTTTTATGTGTATGGAAACGGAAATGTGACAGGGGCAGTGATGTACACACATATCATACGAGGTTATAGCTGCATATAAAATGGTATTGCAAGACGTGGAAGATTGCTGTCCATTCTTGGAAAGTCCACTCATCACAGACCAAATGGGTCACACCATTTGTTTTCCCCGCTAGCAACCCATTTCCGTGTATGATAATAAATGTCCAATCAGGGATTCCACGAGATTTTGTACTTTATCAGGTTATGTAGTAACAGATGGATCAAGCAGCAGAGTCAAGCATCCATAAGCGCGGGGAAATTATTAATGTACGAAAGAGGTAACTCGGAAGCTTATGGGCTATTTCGTTGTACCAGATTTTCTAGGACTAATAAAGACAGCTGATCTCACTGCAAAGGTCGAACCCTAAAAAGTACAGCCATTGGCCCATTGTTATGCTATTTTCAGATGGAGAATAGGCAACTCCGATGTAGTTATTTTTTTGCAGGAGGTAGTATTTGATATAAGCAGATATGGTACATAACTACATACAATCAAATTCTTCACTTCAACCAGCCAGAATAAGCCAGCCGCTTCCCTGATTAGTTACTCAATTCTGAACACTTGTACCTTGATAAGAGATCCCAAACTGCACGTAGAAAACCATGTAAACCATAATTAACAAACAGCAACTGTAATTCAAGGGGATAAACAAGGACTCACTTGATTTAAGTCGCATTAGCTGGCCCAAATAAACAAGTCCAAATTGCAGCGGTGGTGAAGTCATCCCCACTTGTGCCAAGAGGTCCTGGGTTCGAACCAGCATCTCTGCATTGTACTTTGCAGGGGTAAGACTAGGTTCATATAATCCCTCCCCAGACCCCACCTTGTGTGGGAGCTTCTATGCACTGTGTCTGTCCTTTAGATGGCCCAAATAAACAAGTCCAAATCGCAGCAGTACCATTAGTTGCTTCTTCCAGTATGTCAAATAAACTTATTTCATGCAAACACATATATTTAGGCAAAGACAAGACGGGAAAATATTACTCAGACTAGAAAAAACTCAACCAACCAGGCACTAGAACCCAGCAATGTGCTTAAAGTGGAACAAACTGACACCAGCCACTCCACACAGCAGAATAAATTCTGCCTCATGCAGAAGTTGAACCTCGGCGCACTAACACTAACAGAGTGATGCTGGGATTCATATTACTGAGACGAATATCTTGGGATTGCTAATGCAAAATTTAATATTCGGAAGCAAGCAAGACGTGTAAGGAACTGACAGTTATACGACTTCCTGGATCGAACCTGGATATGTCCAACCATCTAAATTAGTTTACAATGGTTCCGGAAATTAATGTTGCTCTGATGTTTGCCATTTTGGAGGTGCACACTAAGTTGTTTCTATCCGTACCTGCCTAGTTTTTTGTCCAGTCACCGCTTTTCTCTGATAGTTGGCATCAGTTTTGGAAAATTACAATTTTATGCATAGCAATTGGAAATTACATAGCGGCACATTCTTAGTCCCATTTTGCTTAAAACTATTTGGATTTCAGTCCCATTTTGCTTAAATCTGATTGGATGGTGTTTAACTGTTTTCAATCAGGAAACTGCTCACTGTTAATTTCCACTAGTATACACGATGATAGGGGAACATTTCAAGTCAACTTAATAAAGAAAATATATTTTACAGAGAAAGCAGGAATCATAAAGCATGTGCATGGGTTTCCAAATCCAAGTAAACAGCTTAGGGTGTTTTACCTCAAATATTTGATCCATCTTTGCTATCCTAGCCAGATTATACTTGTGTATTTGCTAATTGTGCATAAAATCGACAATTAGCTTAGTAAAATGTGCATGTTCAACGTACTGTATGAGTACAAAAATTCCACTGAATAAATACCTACAGAGACATGCACCAGCAATCACAGTAAGATGGACTTTGCCCAGGATTAGAATGGATCAATTCAAATCTTGGATGGAAATTTCGTTTACCTACTTCCTGTGAAAGTCAATCATCATATGTTAAGTAATCAAGGATAGGAAGCAGGAAACAAGCTTACAGTTCTGCAGTCATGATCTTGGATAACTAGGCAGAACTATAAATATTTAATCATGCAAGAACAATAGTAGTAGTATAAGTTATAACAAATTAATAGAGTTAACAACATCCAAACTAAAAGAATGTTTTGGTTAAGCGTACATACAACACACTCACCATTTTTTTTTTTTTTTTTTTGCACGGGACACTCACCGTTTATAATCTATTATCAGATGATGAGACTATGGAAGAAAACACTCACTCTCACCTGTCTGTTTATACTGCACATTCAAAATAGAGATATTTAAGGAATCTGTTGAAAGTTGAACAAATACCAAGTGACATGACCATAGTGAATTATTAGCCTGTAAAGAGAAGATAAGATACAGCGGTTAGTCAGCCATGATAGGCTTTTCTTTTGAGTGAACAATAGGCAACGATAAATGCCCACTAATTGACTGAAGCACTTGACCCACTAGAAGTCCAGACTGAATAAATGGCTGTATGATGTTTCCACATAAATTATTCCTCAGTGATGCAAAACATAGAACAACAGCTGCCAATGGCACATGAATTACCAAATAGAGCTGCACCTGCAAGTGCTCTTTAGTTAACAGACAAGTAGAAGGTACTCACTCAAATTGGAATAACACTACAAATCAACTGATGAATGTACATATACAAGCAGATGTTTCATATTTCAATGGGAAAATGCAGCCAATTTGAATTTCCCACTTGAATTATAAGGACTCGCAATAAGCATTGAAACAATAATGTTTAACTATCAGCTTGGCTTACCCTGCAAACTTATGCTACCATTATAATCTATGTCGTCATCCACTGTTTCATGCCATGCTCCACAACTTTCTCTTCAGCATGTATCCCCTTTATTCGCCTCATGGAATTCATGAGCTTCTTAGCAAGATTGAATCATCTGCAAATTCTTCAATTTCCTGAGTTTTCAGAACAGAGAAGGGATCCTTGAGTAATAGCTTCACAGTGACAAATAGCAAGAAACACACTGCCTGCACCTGAGATTTTGTTATGTATGCACCGTAAACAACAAAATTCCTTCTTGCATATCTTCTTTCAGCACCTTGCTCGACAGTCACTAAAACACCTGACACTGCACCTAATTGCTCTGTATCTGTGGTGAATTCACATAAATGCATGGGTTCGACAATGTTTCCCTGACTTCAGTAATTACTTGCTCTGCATGCTTCCTTGAGTTCACAGAAATACATAGATTCAACAAGTCTTTGCTTGCTCTGAAGCACAGCAGCACAGCCTGTTCCTTGACAGCATCAGAGTTGTCCGCAAATATGTAGGACTCATAGATGAACATGCGACCCCAGTAGGTTCATCATGAAAAACCCACCTATATGTGGCAAACTGAAATGCCGAGATGATGTTGTTCCTTAGCCTCAGGATCATGAACATCTGTCAATGAGTACTATACTATGAATGTTAGTTCCTCAAACAGACACACTGACAAACATCTCTCGGAGACATGACATATACCACACACAAGGCACTGCTTGAGGTTAGAGGGGAATATTTAGTCCTACCTGGGAAGGACCTATGGCCAGATTCTTTGCAAGTATCCAAGAAGTGTCTTCCTATACACCTCTTGAGGTTTTCTGTTTCCACTTGCACAGAAATAGCTTCTAGTTCACTCTCTATAACACTGATCAAATACTGTCTAAGCTTTACTGCAGGAATAACATCATTGTAAGAGCACTGCAAACCATCACGGGGATCTGGAAACCTGAAGAATTTTCCGATCTGAAGTTGTTCTCTCTCAAAAATTCGGTGGACCCTTCAGACTCTCTACTAAATAAACACTTTATCATTGAACGATCTGCTTGAATGACACAGCGATGGCTTTGCAACCTTCAGTTGCACTTCTGCCAATCTGGCACGGCTTGTTTACACAATGCTCCAAATGTATCTTTCCAGCTGCGGCAAGGGACAAGGTCCCCCCTTTGTGAGCGCTCCCATATCAGCTGGGTGCTCAATGGCGACCTTGAACAACGGGGAGACCTGAACTGAAACATCATGCTCCAACGGTTTGGGTGTCTTCAATATGCTCTTCCGGAGGCCCTAGAATGGATAGCAACAACATCCCCACAGCTATGGTATTGGTAGCAACTGACGAGCAAATGCTTGTGCATTGTAACACCAGCGGCGATAGCAAAAACAATGTTGCCCTGCACTGTCTTGTACGGCACCGCGAACATCTTGACACAAAAAAATCACACCACAGGGATCCTAGGGCTGGTCCTTCAGGCTGCCACGCACCTCCTCACCTTACCCGCCAGGGCGGCAATGAAGCCGCAATCGGTAGCAACCCCTCGGCGAGCGCTAGCCACGCCGCCCACAGCATGGCTTCCAGATTGAGTTCGGTGACGAGGCGGTAGAGCTTGATAAGCACGAAGTAAGGTAGGCCGGAGGCGCACGACCAAGGAATGCCTAGCGTCGTGGACGCCCTCGACGGCGTCGACGAGGGCGGGCGCCGATTCAGCGAGCAGCGCGGCGGCAGAGGCTTCGGAGCAGAAGTCGATGTGGCCGGGGGCGTAGATCAGGCGCGCCGCTGCTCCTCTTTAACGTAATGAAGCGGAGGGGCTGCCGCCCTCCTTTGGGTGGACCAGCCCTTCGCCGCTGTGTGCCACCAGGAGGTCGGCCGACGTGGTCCACCGTACCCGGCGGGGGGTCATCGGCCACCGCCGCCGCCGTGGGCATTACGATTCGGTAGGGCTTCTCCGAGCTTTCCGTTTGGGATGATGGGCCCTTTTTGGAAATTTGGAACTTCCCAGGCTGTAAACGGCTTGTAGTGGCCCATGATATAGGCGCTTATTCTTTTCTCTTTTTTCTGTGCTATCATTCTACACCACTTGGTGTTTCTTTCGCAATTCACATTGTTGTGTGGAGAAAAATATCCTAAAAACTGGAACAGAATAAATAGTTCTAATAATTTATATCAACGCATAGTTATAAAACTTCTTCTCCATCTTCGTGGTTGTTAGGATCTGATGTTGATCATGTATGTTCTGACTGTATATAAGGCGATGAACATCAATGAAATTAACACGGTTCGATTCATCATTGTCTTATTTTACATTCTGCTCTACTCTAAACACAACGTCATCATGCTTTACAGGGAGGAATTTAAAGTTGAAATGATGTCGCGGTGGAGGCAACAACAAAGTCGGTCGCAACAAAGGCGGCGACATAGGCGATGGAGGCGGCGGTGGCGGCAACGTGAGCGATGAACTCGACGTCAGCGATGGAGTCTGCGACAGAGATGGCGGAGTCATCAACTATCGGGACCCTTAACTAGCTGTTCGAGAAAACGCCCGTTGTACATTTTTTAAAGAATAATATTTTTTAAAAAATGCATAAATAATATTAAAATTTGAAAATTTCGAAAATAATACACCATCCAAGGAGTGAACGATAAGGACTAATCATCCAGAGCCTGAACGACAGGGGCATAGGTCGTTGTCTGTCGGCCGGTGGACTAATTGGCCAAGGTCTGAATGATTAGTCCTTGTTGTCCTCGCCCTAGACGACGGTGTATTATATTTGAAATTTTCTGATTTCACGTATATTTTGTAATTTGTTTAAAAAATTATAATAATTTTAAAAAAAATCTGATTCACAGTCTCATGATCACTGTGTTGTGAACACATAATCAAGCTAATATCAAAATTACATGATTCATTACATTACCGAATAAAAATTCTTACAAATGGACACGACCAAGTCTTACATAAGTGACTCGATGGACAAGTTCATCATAACATTGCAGCGGAAAAAACAGGTTTTTCAACGGGGGGGCGGGTGTTTGGTTTGCTTCAAGCATATATGTTGGGCGAGACCAAACATTTCGTGTTCTTGTCCCTGACCTTGAGATACAAGTAATTCATTCACATCTATATTATGTTGTGATGTTAGTTCTGGGTGCAAAGGAAGGATGGTGCATGTTGCATATGTGGTCTGCGGTATTGCATATGCTAATTTTTTGTTCATCATGTGTTAGTTTTATAATATTCATATTAAAAGATCTCTTGCATGTAAATGATATTTGTTGCATACATGCAATCCCTTTGTTGAAAATGTTGTTGATATTGCTAGTAACTTCAGTTCTTGTATATGCATGCATCAGTTTTATCACACAACAATCATAAATTTACTGAGATAAAAGTGGGATCAAAAGGATGCCTATTCAGTAAGCTAGTATCTAGATGGAAGGATGACAGCTAGGACGACGGTCACGCCGAACATAAAGATGGCGATCCCATTGAAGTTGACCACGAAAGCCTCGCTCGGGTAATTGTTGGGGAAAATGAACCGCACAAGGCCGGTCTCGGCGGTACAGACGGCCATGAGGAAGATGACGATGCCGAAGAAGATGTGCCATGGCGCGTAGTCTGCCCTCATCGTCATCATAGCCCCAGGGAACACGAAGTATATGAAAGCCACAAGCCACTGCACAACCACAATGTGTTCGTCAACAAATACTAAAACTTGTTTCTCTTTTTAATATATTATGAGCATTTAAAATCGTGATCATATTTGCTTGGTAGCATCGAGAACTTCATCATATTGCTATGGGAAGGAAGTATTTCTACCTGTTTCTCGCGAGAAAAATTCATGGATGGATGTTTTACTACATAGCAATGTAACCGCAAACATGGATATTTTACATTGTAATTTTGTTGGACTGCAGTACTGTTTTTCAACAATTTTGAAGGAATAACAAACGATCAGGATCGGAACCTGAAGGGCGTAGAGGCCTATGGTGGCTATCCCCAGCCAAGCATGTAGCGAGCGGATGTGGGCGAGCCCGACGTCATTGTGGAACTTGACGGCGGCGTACAACCCAACGGCGGCAAAGCCCAGGGAGAGCAGATGCAGAAGCAGGTGCACCGCCTTCTTCGCCGTCCGCGAGCCCAGGACAATCCTGTACGCCATCACCGCTGCACACCGATTGCAAAGTTATCTAGGTAAGCCTTTGATCCATTTCTGCTGCAAGTAGTAAAATGGGGTTGCTTGGTTTGGTGAATTAGTTACCTTGTCCCGTGCAGATTACAAGGCCGATCACCATGAAGAGAGGGTGTGCCTGTCAAAATTCAAAAGTACAGATCACTTCATGCATGACACTGTTGCAGAAACAGTATTTCCATTTCCCCCCTTTTTTTTGGCTAAGCCGGCCTAAAAATCGGACTGAAATTGAGTTAGTGTGAAAAAGACTCCCTCAGAGGTAGAGTAGTTTTACCGTGTAAACCAGCTGCGGGTTGGAGCTCAACTCCCAGGAGACGCCGCCCCTGAAGCGCAGCAGCCAGACGAGCGTGAGAGCGAGCACGGCGGCGGCGAGCAGCTGCGCCATGAGAACCACCGGCAGCGCGGCGAGCCGGAAGCTCGCGCCGCTCTTGACCGGCATGGCTTCCCCGCGGTCGATCGTTGGCAACCACCCACCGGCCACCAACACCGGCCGGACGTCGCCGCCAACGGAGCTGTGAACTAGTTTTCCGACAAAGCGGAGCTGCGCGACTGTCACCGGCTTTTGCGTGTAGTAACCTCCTGGACAGCTGCTGGTTAAGTAGACCAAGGCGGAGGAGCGTCCAAGGCGAGTTTGCGCGGGCAGAACCGGGTCAAGGACAACTTTTTGCGTGTGTAATCTGCGCCGGCCTGCGTTTTGGAATAGCAGACAGATTTTCTCTTGTGTTTATTGCCAGGTCGTGTTTGGTTTTAGCGAAGGTGCTGGTCTTTGGACGGCAGCCACGGCAGAGCAACTCTATGCCTCCCCGCCGCCTCAGCCCCTTACGCAAGCATTGACATGTGCCGCAGGCCACAGCGAGTAGCAGGATAGCAGGAGGAGGAGCATCAACGTCTTGGAGGCGACAGACGCGTCAGGAAGGCGTCTGGTGCTACGTATACCATGGTAGAAGACGAAAATAGGAAGCGGGTTCCTTGAGTTTGGTGCTAGATACTTAAAAGAAAGCTTCACTTGGATTCTTGTTTGTTGTTACATGATAAATTGCAAGAAATCAAAGTATTATGAAGTAAATTCAAGAATGATCTAAGCTCGACGATGGGCGGGAGAAAATGAGAGTTGTGCCTCTAGCAACTAAGCCCCATCCATGAACATAAACAGATTAGAAAATCCTAATACTCTATACTATTTACTAACAAGGTTTCTACCCTTTATACTATCTATACTACTTGCTTCCGCTCTCTCTCATGACAAGTGGAAGGAGCATAAACACTCACAGCGGCATACTTAAGCTTATTTCGGAGACTATCCCCTGCCGATCGGCAAATGCCAATGTGCGAGAAATCACCCTCAGTTTCAGAGGGCACATGCCAGAATATTTTGCACGAAGTATGTTCACATCATCACATGTGTGCTTACTGGTTAACCTGTTACCGTTTAACAGATGAGAATGCAGGGTTGCCCATGTTTTTGTAAGTGCAGTAGCCTTCAAATGATCACAGACCCAGCACATTTTGCCCTGAGAAAGGTTTGTGTTAGAGTGACCAATGGAAGGAAGACTGAAGGCTTGAGCTCATTATGTGTGTCGACAACACGAATTGTACCTTGACAGCGAATCGAGGTTATCTCAGGACCTGACACATCGACACCTTCATCACTTAGCAATGTAATGCCTGATGATTCCACAATGAAAGGAAATGCTACTGCTGGGGACATAGGAGATTTCGCCACCTTGATGAACCTGTGACCTGTGGGCAACAGGTAAATGGAACACTGATATGTGGCTTCTTAAAATACATGCAAGAATAGAAGAGATCAAACATAAAGGAACATGCATGGAGACAGCAAGCTTTTAGACATCATTGATAATATAAAGATGTTGTTCACCAATGAGATTCAAGTTAAACGCTATTACAGAAGTTGAAAAAGCAAATAAGAAATGTTGGAGATCCTCAGGTTTGACTAGGGCTGTTAAAAAATGGGTTCAGCCAACCTGCCTCAACCCATACATGCAGTAACAGGAGTTAAGCTGAATGGCATATTAAGTTACTTCAATTCATTTAACAAGAAAATAACTTTCAACAAGTTTCAGAAACCACTTCTGATTAAGTTTGACTGTGCCACTCAAAGGTTCCAAAAGCATTCCGAACCGCAGGTTACCATTCAACGAACCCCAACTTCCCTGAATCCGGTTTCTGGAAAACCAATTTTGATTCACTCCTCTAAACTTCTCTAGTTAATCCTCCAAACCAAAATGCATGTAGCTGCATCTGGTCTATATCCCTAACTGTAAACCTGGGAATTTGAAAATCTGAAAACAAAAGGCAGTTGGTTTTTGGTTTTCCGCTGACAAAATGGAATCAGCCACCCTCATGTGCGCATGCATATGCTTTAGTGTGTGGCACTTGTTTAGTAGGCCAACTGTCGTAGACTATAAGATTAAGATAAAAAAATAAGGTGATTAATAATACATGTAGTATACAAGACCTGAGTGGGATTCCAAGACTAGACGGATAGTTACAGCATGAGCCCACTGGATTCCTAGTGCAGCAACAAGATGAGATTCAAGTCTTTCGGCACCATCACGACCATCCATGTCTTTTACTGCATAGGATTAATAGGAATATCAAGTCAAGTTCACCAAAATGTCAATAAGATAATCTGTTTTCTTGGAATGAAGTACAAACCTTCAAACGAGTAATGATAACCATCATCATTACTTTGGCTGCGTACTTGGTTTGTAACTACAACTGGAATTCCTGCAAACTCTGCTATAGACCTGCATGAAAGAAAAAAACGAGAAGCATTTAGCAGGATCACCAGCGTTGCCAAAACAATATATAACGGAAGTTAGGAAACACACTTGAGAAATGAAAGAGCCCATCTTAGAGGGTGTTGCGTGAAACCTGTTGTACCTCTTTCGTTCTCCCTGCCACATGTATGTTTAAGTAAAATATTAGAAAATCGCCTATCCTCTTGTTAACAAAAGAAAACCATACTAGAAGAAGCAAACTTGCATGCAATATCCAGATGGCCTTAAAACGTAAGAACCATATGCAATATCGTTAAAGCTCTCCTACACAACTGCGGTGTAGGGAGACAAGCTTCTACAGCAATGCAACAACGAGCCAGTGCATAGCAGTCCGACAGTCCAAGCCCATTCTCAGCTTTGGCCAGCTATTTTAAAATAGCATCCTTTGTAACTGAGACCAAAAGCTGTAATTATAAAATCACTGTAGACTATTGAACTCATAGTTGCATATGAAACCTATGTACACTGTTTAGCATGTTAACATTCCAGCAAATCTCTGGTCAGGTTTCAGGAACTTGTGACAATTTAATATTTCAATTTTTTCCATAATTTAAGACAGAAATTGCTAGTAATCAACAGTTTGGAAATACCAATGAATTGGCAATCAGTGTTCAATTAATGATATTTGATTAAGTTAGATAACTTTCTAGATTAGTAGATGCAGAATATGTTAAAGCAACTGCAATACTCATTATCAAAGCTATCATTAGCTGATAATTCCAAATAAAACTATCATTGTTTGAAGTCAAAAGCAAAAAGGAAACAGTATATTCTAGTGTTCATATCTTACGAGGACGTGAGAGCAGCCACGCTATCAACAATAAGTAACTTGACATCATTCTGGAGTAGAGTCACCTTCATCTGCTCCAAACTGTAGAAATGCGGGGAAAACATCAAAAAGACATTTGACTATTTTGTGGAGTATGATGAATTTATTTTACACAAATGATGAGGAGCATGCATCCAAGTAAATCACAAAATGTAAACAATGACCACAACGTATTGGGTAGAAGAAGAGCATTATGAGAGTTGTTAATGAAGGCGTTTGTTTTTCACGGACTAACAAACACGGACCGTAGACCAGCAATCACTCGACATCAGCCTTCCACTGGTACTGTCAAAACATACCTCTTTGTGAAATCAGATAGTGATGTTGGTCGCACCACTAGGATCCTACCAGCCATCTGCACAAAAAAGGAGAATGTATGGACCAACAGCTGAAGAAGTCACCAACGTGAGCACAAAACTGAAAGATCAAGCATTTCATGATGGAGGTAAGTAGACGATGAATGATAATAACCTTTCGTGCCAAGCCTTCTTGCCTGAATACTTGAGGAAAGCTTTTCTGACCTATCTCGATCATCCTGCAATATAACTCGGAGGTTGATGACTACAGATATTTCCTAAATGAGATGCTTGGAACATGGGAGCTGTAAGCTGAAACTAAGCTACCTCCGTGAAGAGAACTTGGATTCGGTGTCAATATACACAACTCGACCGTTTAAGCCCCCGTAGCATTCTGGTAGCGTTGCTAACAGTGCAAGCTTCAGACAAAGCTGCAGAGTGTGCAATCTTTCAGCAGATCTTTACTTAAAGGTACAATGTAGTAGCACAATTAGTGAGCAGAAAACTAATGGCTTCGACATTCAGATACACAACAGACCCAGTGACCCACATATATTCACCGCAAAAATTCAGACAATTACAGCGCCACTACACAGCAAATCCTAAGCGCAGCGGCTCACCTGCGTCTTGCCGATCCCCGAGGGCCCGACGACCTCGGTGAGCTTCCCCAGGGGGAGACCTCCGCCCAGCGCCTCATCCAGCCCGCAGAGCGTGGTGGCCAGCCGCCCGCCGCCTCCCAGCCTGACCCGCTCCTCCAGGAGCGCGAGCGCCTGCGCAAATCAGTCCCAGCTAGGTAAGGCCGAACCTGCAGAAACGGCGAGAGAGGGGAGTCGGTGGGGGTACCGTCTGGCAGGGAGGGCAGGTGAACTCGCTGACGTGGGACACGGCGGCGCGGGCGGTGAGGATGCCGGCGTCGAGCAGGGCCATGAGCTCCACCTCCGGCAGCGACAGCACGTCCTGGGATGGACCGGAGCAGGTTAGGCTTTAGAGGCGGCGGCCGGTTTTCATGGTGGGACGAGGAGGGGGAGGGGATGGCTGACCTTGGCCGTCGTGAGGCGGCGCGCGGCCAGGAGGTGGGCGAGGTGGGGAGGCAGCCGCATCTCCGAGATCAGCTTGTTGGCCATCGCTGCCGCCGGAGAGCTCGCCGGGTGGGGAGGAGAGGACGGATTTGGGGGGAATCCTGAAATGCGATTCGAAATTTTCAGTTCCGTTTGGGCTTAATACAAATTCGAAAATATCTGGAGACACAAAATCTCAATTTAAAATACATTTTATTCTAAATAAAAAAGTATGGATCTGAGTAGTCGACAGTGCATGTTTTCAAAACTACAAAAAAAAATCATATTCTTCATTGACTACATCTAGAATTTTTCCAGGTTTTTTGAAAACTTGTAAATATGACATTTATTTTCTTTTGCATGAGTTTTCGGTCTTGCATTCTGTACTCTGCCCTACTCACTTTTCGAGAATCTGTAATGTTGGTCTTCGTCCTAAAGAAAGTGTGTTGAGCGATCACCATTTTCTTCTCTCTAAAAGTTCAGTGTACTTGCATACTTGTTACTGGTCGATTCAGTCATCAGGCCATCAAATATATCCGCTCCGTCCAATAGTATAGAAGATCTTATTACACTCAATATAGTTAACAGGTTGCAACATCTTATATTATGAGAGGCAGGGAGCAATAAGCATAGTTCATTTTCTATCAATGCATCGAAACGCAGTGCTTTTTATGTTTTTGCGAAGAAAAAAAACTCGTATCAGCTATACATCGTTTCAATCAATTTGATTAACAGATGATGTCTTGTGAAGTTCCTTTTTTTCCTTTGATAATCTTTCACCTAGTATATCATATACTTCTGGACCAAACAGGCCGCATCTTAACGTGGTCAGGCTTGCAAGCGTCTTGAAGTTCAGATATCACATCGTCAGACTTATGAGCGTCTTGAAGTTCAGAAACGAGATCACTCGAAAAAGGTTCAGAAACGAGTTGAACTCTCGCCACCTGGCTTCAGTACAAATTTAGATCTACGTTTTAACAACATAAAAGCTTATAATATTAGAGTAATTGGTTTTAGCTACCGAGCCCTGGTGCATTGCTAATTCAAGTACGCGCGCTCTGCGTTCACAAACAAAGGATGCTTTTCATTTTATCAAGGCAAGTTTATGTGATGAAAATCACAATCTTACGAGAATACTTCTGAAAACTAATCTACAATCATCACTTTCATGTCACATAAGCACATATTAACAAAGCAATTTTTAGTAAAAGCCTTGTCTTAGAATATAAAGTACACCTTATAATTTAACATAGGGAGTAACAAAATCTATTACTCCCTCCGTACAGAAATATAAGATGTTTTAGCTTTGTGAAGTTAATGTATTTAGACATCTTTTAGTGTATATGTTCATTCGAATCTATACTCTAAAAGATGTCTAGATACATTCACTTCACAAAGCTAAAACATCTTATATTTCCGAACGGAGGGAGTATATCTTAAACCCATGATCAGAAGTAAATAAACGCTTACAGAAAAGTAACCGCAAACAACAAACATGTAATAAACATAGTATCAAAATGGGTACATTGTATCCAGGCAAGGTTCTTGGACTGGTCGTACAGATAACACCCACAAACAATATATACAAGGTGACACTATAATAATATATACAAGGTGGTTCAGAATCTAAAGCAGAGGCACAGTCCTGGTAGCATACAGAAGATGAAATTCACTACACCGAAGATTCTTGAGCTGGAAGCTTTGAGTAACATGGTACATAGGCATAGTATTGACAACGCTCCAAGCCATCTCTTATCTCTTTGAGTTTCCCTGTGCTGATGTTGTAAGAGAGAAGCTTCTGTGTCCGGCGGTCAGAGAGGAAAACAAGGTCTTTCTCCAAGTCGAGAGCGATAATCCAATAATCACAGTTCCAAAACCAGTCACCATCACCATCTTCGCCGCCATTGTCATATTGAACAAAGTCATCCCTTCCAAATGCATCAGTCATACTAAGATGGCACTTCAGAATCCAAGTCCGTAAACCATGAGCATATTCATCCAGAGTCCAAACTACGATCGAGCGACCATCCGCATCTGGCAATGCATAGTGCACGTTCCCTTAAGATTTGCCAAAGCAACCATGGGTGAAAGTACCTACATAATAAGAGTCAGATGGCATATCAATAATCCAATGATAGGGCAGTGCGCCATCACTCATTTCCTCCAAGCCTTCGAACACAACAAGTTGTTGTCCAGTGGTCTCAGCATATAACATCCCATGAAGAAATAAGTGAGACTTATGTGAAACACATATATCAGAATCCCATTTATCATCCACAAGCCATGTGGAACTTCCAGACCAGAATATCTCAAGTTTGCTGGTACCAAGTATCAAACCGTGGACATGCTCCAGATGAAAATTGAAGATGTAGAACTGTGGTGACCATGATGGATCAAACGCCAAAATAGTTGCATAACGAGGGTCATCTGTCTTAGGATGAGTATCAGGAATTATCCTCCATTGTCGAGTTGCTGGGTTGCACACAACAAATCGGCAAATGCCTGGAGTAGTATAGCTACTGCTGTACTTACAAAGGACTAGACCATTGCAGCAGTCAAGGAATTCCAAATGCTCATAGTGTGGCACATCAGCAAGAATTCCATTGATTTCTCCAATTTGTTGGAACATACTAACAAGCGGGATAGCAGACATGTCATTGCGTTGGTACAGAAGGCCAGTGGTTACGTTGTTGGGCAGCTTATTGCGGTATTCTGGATTAGAGGACAAGGCAGACCATGCCTTATAGGCACATTTAGATCGGCAAAAGGAGTTGTATTCCAGCCGGGAGAGGATATCGACAACAAGATCATCAGTTAACTTAGCAGCAGTGACTTCATTGTGAAGATCCATGTCTTTATGTCAGCTTACTGTCACTGAAAGGAAAATCTGACGATTGTAAGAAAAATATATTTAACGGTTAAAAAAGACAAACGAACCTTGTATCACTAGTAAGCATGCACGTGCAATGCATGTCTGACCTAATAAAACATAATATTAGATTAATTGTCAAATATGAAAACATATGTTCCATTTTTATTATACAACACAACCATACAAAGAATGAGCTACATTAATTCAATCACCATGGGTATATAATTTTGTGAGAAAACATATTGGTATTTTAAAAATATAAATATTATAAATTTCTTATTAAAAATAGCTCTAATAACCTTCTTTGTCTAGCTACCGAAGGGTAATGCCGCCTTTAAGCCTGTATATCAACATGTGGAAAAGTTAATGTAATGATTGTTTAGATTATGTACCAAGAAGCAAAGAGCATGTTGGCTTTGTTTTACAATGGTGTAGGCAATAGCTTAAATTTGTATATTTATGCGTCAATTCCCTAAAATTGTTTACTTCCTCTAATCGGAAGTAAGTACCGACACTTATTTCCAATCAAAGGGAGTATTTTTTTTCATGGGTCATTCTTGAGTAACTACTATATGATTTTGGCTTGCCAAAAATCTGAGATGTATTACATGGCCTATATATTGGTCTGGAATATAAATTTGACACCCGACTCTATGAACTGAATGATATTTTACACGAAAGTAAGTTCAGTTAAGAGTTTCCTTAGAAAATAACAACACAAGAACACCCACGCTCTAACATTCTGACATTACATGGCAACAATCTTTAGACACAGCAGGATAACACTTGCAAACTATCAATTGGCATAAGAATACCGACATGTAGTAAGAACCACCATGAAATAGCAATGAAATCCCACGGGCTCAATAGTGCAATGGAAGTATCTTCTGCGAAGTACTCTCTGTTCCTAATATAAGAATTTCGGTTAGCCAAAGTGACTTTGCCAAAACAGGTGATACCGCAAATACATATATGATTTTAATGGTGAACTAAACCAGTCACACTCATTCTCATTCTGAATCGAGTCCTTGAGCATATCCACAATTCCAGTTAGTCTTTTTCCTTCTGAAGCCTGCATTTCATTAACAAATATGAATGTAAAATTGGAACATTGTAGCACACAATTTCTAAGAAACTAACTTCTGCATTCCAAATAAAAACACGCACACTATAGTTCATCGGTTGCTATTGTTGTAGTCTAAGGTGTTATTTGAAGAGACAAAATATGAGTTTTTCTGGTCCCTTCTATTAAACAATTTCATGTTAGGTTCTCTCACTGATTAACAATGTGGCTTGTGTTACACGTGTAATAAAATGGACAACAAATTTGATAAAGGGCAAATTTCGCAGTTAACCCTGCCAACAGAGCTGCACATACACAAACAATTAAATAAAGGATGTTTTGAATAGACAACCTCTGTAAATATATTCCAAATGAACCCACAGAGGCCGTCATTGTGGAGGAATCATGCAATATGCTCCTGACCACGAAACTCACATACCGGGCAAGCTCCTCCGCTTCCGAGACTCGGCTGTCGATGAGTATCTATCTGTTCAGACACATAACATAGAAATTATGTTTATCTTATTTAAATTCTTGCGTGAGAACAATAAATTTTTGAATGGAGGAATACAAATGCTTGTATTTAACCATACTTTTTTGCAAAGGCAACAGTAGGGTATTGGCGTACTGCAGATGTACTAAAAAGAAAATATGTACATGGCAAAAACAAACAAAAAAATCGTGATTGTTATCTATAGTTAGAAATACATGCTATCAAATCCTTATAGGATTTTCTTCTACCTCTGTCAAGGACGAAGTGTAACTCTTTGAAAGATTTTATGCATATAAATAAATTAGTCAGTACCCAAATATAAATATAATCATTGTGACATCTATATGCTCCATGCTATTTATGTCCACCAGGCCAGGGAAAATTTGCATTCAAAGAATAAATGGCATGTTGATTCCACTTTGTTTTGATTGCACATGTTCATTCCATAATCTTCTAAGAAGTTCCGTGAATCAGTTTCCTTGTATTAAGTTTGTAATCTATTTTGAGGGGGTTCATAAAACCGATTCAGTAGTGCACAATGTTCGTAATCTCCTGCAAGGTGAGGCAATGTCGACACAACCAATTCATCTATGCTGGTTTGTATACACATGAGTAAAGTTACTACACTAAAATGCCAGCACTAATCTCCTGAGAAATGCCAAAATAAGAGGAGTGCAATGAAACTTCCATATCAACCTACGGATGCCAACAGCAACAAGAGATGAACTAACCATGTGGTTTCCGAGATATTGGTTTCTGGATAGGAAGTGGAAACACAAATAACACATTGAAGAAAAGAAGAAGAAAACAGAATTTGCAGAAAACTGATCTTCTCATCTACAACTATAGCACACATGCCAAATTGCGAGTTATTTTCATCCCAAAATTAGGCTATTGAAGATATAAGACCGTAAATATTATGCATTCAAACTTCGAAATCAGAGACAAAAAAATATTTGCATAAACCTCTTGGCATACCAAATATGATAAGAATAATAGTTAAGTGAACAATAAATCTTTGAGAACTACTAAACTGTTCCAGCTCATGCTATTGCATTCATAACAGTGAACGTGTATTAGTTCGGAACAGAATTTCAGGCTACAATGCAAAAATGTGCACATATAATTCTGGATTCAAGTTTTGTTTAAAATGCTATTATGATCGAAATGAATTATTATCAATCATTGATATTTTCCAAATACTTACCAGATTCTTCTAGGTGAAATAAATTTATGATGGCGTCTAATCTGAAGAAGCAAGTATGCATCACAAATCAGCATCAAACCGTGGTGATTCTGTAGATGCGTTCAAATCAAGCACCATAAGATGCAGTCTATGGAAACATTCTGCAATAGCCATCACAAGCAATCTAGTCCATAGCTCGGCTGATACTTACGCCGCACATCATCATAGCAAGGTAAACGGCAACAACCTGCACGTATGAGGCTAATCGTTCACTGTCTGAACCGGGGACATGAGCTCTGGATTCAGAAGAAAAAGAACAGAAACGGTGAACTGACTTTTGTGACGGACCAAAACTGCGCTACCGTAGATGGATGCCTTGGGCAACTCCAGCGACGGCGGTGCCATCAGGCGGGCGAATGATGCGAAGGATGACCTTGGTGGAGGCGGATCTGTCAGACGGCCAGACAAACAACGCTGATGACTGTTGCTGGTGGGTGATCGACGACGGCCACGTCAGAGAGAGGGTGGCGCGTGGGCGGCGCTGCGGGGATGGGTAGGATGCGCTGCGCAAGCTCGTCTATGGCCCGTGGTCGGGACTTGGGGGCGAACCGGAGAGCAAGGGATGGAGGATGTGACGGCTACGGCGGCGGGGCGGGGGGATAGGGAGCTCGCCGGAGCAGGTCGTGGAGCGCATTGGAGGGCCAGAGAGCTCGCCGGAGCAGGTCGTGGGGCGCATTGGAGGGCCAGAGAGCTCGCCGGCGCGGGCATGGAGCGCGTCGAAGAAGCCCCGATCAGGAAAAGTGGGCAATCGCGGAGCAATTAGCGGAGGAAGTTAATAATCTGAGATTAGACTATGCGTGCCTGCGTGGGCTGTTCCGATGTGCAGGCCGCGTTATTTTCATGAGGGGAGAACAAACCAATGTGAACCGTTCGATGGATGTCAATAGACGGTCAGATTTTATTTTCCTGCCAAGTTTGCTCTTTTATAAGTAATATAATATTATAAGTATATATATATATCTATACCTAATAATAAAGGACGTAAGGTTTCCGTGGTTCGTTTGTTGGTTCGTTCGTCCAACATTTTTCTGAACCGATATACCCTTCCACCAAAATACATATTACCCTCAATGCCACCGGTAAGTGAAAAAACTGTTCACCAAACTACATATTACCCTCAATGCCACCGGTAAGTGAAAAAACTGTTCGATTTATTTGTTGATTGACCCCGGGCAGGCCTTTGTGCCATGGGCTCAGGCGCTCAGCCGATCTCTACACCAAGACGAGCCGATATTTACCAGACATAATATCCGCCGAAATTGACCCCTACATCTTCCCTGGTGTTTGAGGAATATAATTAGTGAAGAATCCGGCTAGAGAAGGGGAAAGGGAGGCGTTGGCGCATGGTGCGGCGGCGCCGGTCGCAGCAGGGCTGCACTCCAACCATCAGGCGTGGAGCGCTCAGCTCAATAGTTGGATTCTTTACATGGATGCGATCTTCCTGGTGTCTGGTCCTATCCTTGATTCTTATGCCTCTGAGCTCCATGACGCCTTGGTCTCTGGTGCCCTCTCGCCATGGCGCCTCCGTCTCCGGTGCCCCATGCCTGCAGTCTGCTGCTAATGAAGCTGCTGCCCTCGGCCTAAGTCGATCCCCAACTCCCGTCCCATGACAGTGAGGGTCACCACGCCTCAAGCGGCTAGAATCCTCCATGTGTGCATGTAGCAACCTGTCCAATCCACATGTGTAATTGTGCATCCTTCCAATCTAATCAAGGAACAATTCAGGTGGAGAACTGGAGGTGGAAGCCTTATTTTAGCGATTGCTGCTCCTAGGAGGAAGCCCACTGGAGGGTTGGTTGTCTTGCGATTGACTCGTGCCTGCCTCCGGGAGCGAGGGGTGCTCAAGCCATCCGGCGTCAAGGCCGGCGTGCACGCGGCGGTCGAGGCCCTAACGCTCAAGGTGGAGGCTGGCGCAGCCGCGCGCAGGTTGCTGTGCGCCGTCCAGTACGTCAGCGTCGCCGCGCACGAGGAGATGCGGCATGCCAGGTGAGCACTCTCAAGCGTATTGTGCTCTATATACCGCGGCGTCGAACATGTACGACTACAGGCCGGCCGGGTGCACTGTCAAATGCAACGTCCTAGCGTTTTGGTCTTGTGGACCTAATAATAAAGGACGTAAGGTTTCCGTGGTTCGTTTGTTGGTTCGTTCGTCCAACATTTTTCTGAACCGATATACCCTTCCACCAAAATACATATTACCCTCAATGCCACCGGTAAGTGAAAAAACTGTTCACCAAACTACATATTACCCTCAATGCCACCGGTAAGTGAAAAAACTGTTCGATTTATTTGTTGATTGACCCCGGGCAGGCCTTTGTGCCATGGGCTCAGGCGCTCAGCCGATCTCTACACCAAGACGAGCCGATATTTACCAGACATAATATCCGCCGAAATTGACCCCTACATCTTCCCTGGTGTTTGAGGAATATAATTAGTGAAGAATCCGGCTAGAGAAGGGGAAAGGGAGGCGTTGGCGCATGGTGCGGCGGCGCCGGTCGCAGCAGGGCTGCACTCCAACCATCAGGCGTGGAGCGCTCAGCTCAATAGTTGGATTCTTTACATGGATGCGATCTTCCTGGTGTCTGGTCCTATCCTTGATTCTTATGCCTCTGAGCTCCATGACGCCTTGGTCTCTGGTGCCCTCTCGCCATGGCGCCTCCGTCTCCGGTGCCCCATGCCTGCAGTCTGCTGCTAATGAAGCTGCTGCCCTCGGCCTAAGTCGATCCCCAACTCCCGTCCCATGACAGTGAGGGTCACCACGCCTCAAGCGGCTAGAATCCTCCATGTGTGCATGTAGCAACCTGTCCAATCCACATGTGTAATTGTGCATCCTTCCAATCTAATCAAGGAACAATTCAGGTGGAGAACTGGAGGTGGAAGCCTTATTTTAGCGATTGCTGCTCCTAGGAGGAAGCCCACTGGAGGGTTGGTTGTCTTGCGATTGACTCGTGCCTGCCTCCGGGAGCGAGGGGTGCTCAAG
This sequence comes from Dactylis glomerata, assembly GCA_007115705.1. Lineage (NCBI taxonomy): Eukaryota > Viridiplantae > Streptophyta > Magnoliopsida > Poales > Poaceae > Dactylis > Dactylis glomerata. The sequence continues at coordinate 6,945,138 of QXEO01001238.1, forward strand.
CCATCCGGCGTCAAGGCCGGCGTGCACGCGGCGGTCGAGGCCCTAACGCTCAAGGTGGAGGCTGGCGCAGCCGCGCGCAGGTTGCTGTGCGCCGTCCAGTACGTCAGCGTCGCCGCGCACGAGGAGATGCGGCATGCCAGGTGAGCACTCTCAAGCGTATTGTGCTCTATATACCGCGGCGTCGAACATGTACGACTACAGGCCGGCCGGGTGCACTGTCAAATGCAACGTCCTAGCGTTTTGGTCTTGTGGAGGCCGATAAGTTTGTTATAGTGAGGACTTATTGTTATGAAATTTAATGCTTATAGCAGAATTGTCATTAACAACTTACTAAACTCAAAGATAGATACAATAACAGAACCAGCTACGATTTTTCAGAAATAAGACATTGAGCTAAAGTTCGTGCAAATCTTTCATGGTTTGCGGAATGCGAAGTTGCAGGTGAGGTCAGTACTATAATCTTGATTTACTTCATGACTAAATGTGAATGTTTCTAATTAGACAACTTCATTTGTTTTGTTGATTTACTTAATCCCAAAAACAATCAATTGCTATTATTAACACCTGTCTCATGTGTCAATCAAACTTTGATTTTGTCATATAAAAGCAAAATACAGTAGTAGTGTTTTAAAAGATAGCATTAGGAGAGTGGAAGTAACTGCGTATATACTATATACACAGGCCACTGCGTTCAGAAGTGCTGGTGATTTGGTTGTTCTTTGTGTATTAAGTGAAAATATCAGTAGCTGTTCAAATAAATGAATACAAATTATGAGGAGAGTTATATTACTCAGTTTGTTGTGGTAGAAGGACTATGCATGGTTGATGCACCTGAAAACTGAAATATCTTGATAATTTAGTTAATTCGGGTTAGTTAACTTAATCGACACCTTGGTTCCTCCTGGACAATTTATCTGCCATTCTCTGCTTTCTCTACTTCTGACCATGAGAGAGATGAAGGCCTTCACATAGCGGGGTTGGGTGGCGCCGCAGCGCACGGATCTTGGTGGCCTCGCTTAGGTGACACATAGAGTAGGTAGTGGTGGCGGACCTCAACGTGACGCCGTCGTGGGCGCGATGGAGCTAGCTGGTTTATGCGGTGTAGTGACATAAATTTGTTTTACGTGTCCTGAACTCCTGATGCAAAAAAAATTATCTCCCCCGTTGCAACGCACGGGCATATTTCCTAGTATAATATAATATAATATAATATATATAGTGGAGATTAGAAACAATGCATTCTTTATGCAAACTAGCTGAATGCCCGTGCGTTGCTACGGAGGAAATCAAACATATAGATAAACCGATTTGATATATTTTACATATTTGTGCGTTCAAAGCACCAATGACACTCTAATGTAGTCTTTTCATTGGTATCTTGTATTCCCTTGAAAATTGTCTAAGAGTTTGTATAGGGGGAAGGGTGGCAATTTCCTGTCTCTCCTATGACTCTAATATATTTTACATGTTTGTGTGTTCAAAGCACCAATAACACAAAAATGTAGTCTCTTCATTCATATCTTGTTTTTCCTCGAAAAAAGTCAAGAGCTTGTGTAGGAGAAGGGTGTCAATTGCCTAATCTCTCATATGACTCTGAGTTACATCACTTCTCGTGTCGACAACCCCGCTACCACTACCGGTTGTAGCCGTATGCTTTGCTACCTCGACCACCTTGCCGCACCACCCTGCTCGAGTCACCGTCTCCACCAGTCATACATTGCCCTCGGCCTCCCTCTAAACCCCCCCCCCCCTCCCTTCTCAAAAATTCGTCGAGGCTCCTGGACCACCAACTCAAACCCTAAATCGTCAGAGACTCGCCGCACCCCTACCTCGCCCAAAGTTTTAAATAGCCGGCTATTGACCTGCTATAGCCTGGATATAGCCTCTTGAGAGGTCTGCAGCTACGGCTACGGGCTTCAGAGGCTAAAGCGATAATAGCCGCTATTAGCCCGGCTAAGTTGGTTTAGCCTCAAAATAGCGCCATAGCCGCTATATTTCCGCTCTTTGGGCCCAAAAATTTTGGACCGAAAATTTTGGGCGTAGCCCAACTAATCGGCTAAAACTTGCGCTATATTCCAAAAAAAAAACAATTCCCCACAATTCTAACATGAAAATGAGACTATGTGGAAAAAACTATGCCTAGAACTCTTGTTACTTATGTTTTATGTGATTATTTATCGAATCTTGTTCATTTTATATGTTATGCATCTATAAATTATTGATATATATATATATACAAATATATGTTTATTTAGAAAAACTGCTATAAGGCAATAGCTGCGCTATAGCCCGGCTATAGCCTTTTATAGCTTCTGAAAATGTCGCGGCTATAGCCTATAGCCGGCTATTTAAAACTTTGACCTCGCCTTAAACCTGAAGGTCTTCTTCCTCCCCGATCGTCTTCTTCAGCCGGTCACCTCATTCTCTCCCCCCCCCCCCCCCCCCCCCCCGCCCAACCACCACTAACAGACCGGCCCAAACACCACGCGGGGTGTGCGGCACACTGTAACGACTGACCATGTCAATGTATAGGAATTGCCGTTTCAACCTATACCACACCACGCGGGCGAGAGAGCATCGGAAAAACAATTAAATAAATATGGATGTCTATGCCTTGTACGCATGGGAGTATTTCGATAATAAGACAAAAAATTACTCTCTCCCATCCTATGTATTACTCTCTCACGTCCTGGGAGTAGTTCAAAATTTTACGTGTTCTCTACCGCACCCTCTCGAAAAGTTTGTATGGGCTTAATTACGGGCGATTAATTATTATGCTGTTTGTTAGCCATGCATGGGCTATATTCTAGGAACTTGATTAGGTAGGGAATGCAAACCAACTTGTGATCGTTGACTAATTTACTGCCTTGATCACGTCTATGCTTCATGGGAATAGGAAAGGGAAAACTAAATTGATTTGATCCGGATTTCTGTATTGATTCTGGCAATTGGGATGGATGCGATTGGCTATTTGCCTTCCATTTTTTGTTAGGGGTATTTTGGTAAGTAAAATGTTTTAATCAAAAGTGGCTTCACCATCACCAACTTGAATCCTATAGTTTAGATTGAATGCCCGTGCGTTGCTACGGTCCTCTTAAATTATTTTGCATATAAAATTCAATTGTATAAAATAAATATCCACATAACCGTCCAAAAGAAGTTTGTTATGTTATGCTTAAAATAAGATAGTGATACTCCCTCTATCAGGAATTACCCTGCATTCTGTGTTTAATCAAAGTCAAACTTTTTAAATTTTGACCAAGCATATTGGTAAAACTATCAATAACTATGAAACCAAATACATGCAATATGAAAATATATTTTATAACAATTCTAATAATGTTTTTTTATATTATAAATATTAATATTTTTTCTTATACACTTAGTCAAAGTTTATAAAGTTTGACTTTGACTAAACCCAGAATGCAGGGTAATTCTTGACAGATGGAGTATCTTATAAAGGAGGTCTTGTGCATAGCCTATGCTCTTCTAGTTTATTTTATCGCCTCATGTGTAAATATGATATATGTAAAAATTCATGTGTATAAAATAGATAAACATTAATATTCTACTCCACTTAATTGTTTTGATAAAAATTAATTGAACATCTGGATGTCGTGTGCGTATTCAACTATTTATATTTTATTAATAATAGTCTACTACTTGGGGCCAACATAATGCACCAGAAGCTTGATATATGACCAGTGGCGGACCTTGGAGAAAAAATTAGGAGGGGCTAAGACCCTAATTAGACCATTTAATAACTTTTATGATGTCTATTTATCATTAATTTTGTCTTAACAACACTACTAAATAGAGGAGGGGCGATTGCCCAGGTTGGCCCCCAAGAATATCCACCACTATGTATGACTACTGGATGCCATCCTTCCTGGGAAGGCAACCACGTATTAATTCCTTCTGCAGCACTTGACGTCGTTGGCAAGGCGACCTGGGGAGAAGTTAGCAGTGATCACTTAGCATTTGTTTGTTATGAAGTGTCATACATCTCCATATCGCACTTTGATGGTTGGGTCTCCATCGCAATAGTACTATATGAAATAAGGAAACATGGTTAAGAATATAACTAAAAGATCTAAATAGAAGCCAAAGAGAAAGTCTACAAATAGCAATACTCTTATTTTCATTAATCTCTCTCAGCCACATACATGCACCAGAGACTATTTACTTGATTGATCAAGTCTCTTCTTTATTGTTCTCCCCTAACTACAGAACTAAAAGAAAAAATCGCTGTTTGTACTCAACCCACAGAACATAAAACTGGATAGCAAAAAGGAATTATCTAGTACAACAAAGATGGAAATCACAGGTTTCTTGAATGTTTGATTGCAAATCATATTCTTGACCATGCATGTCTAGGCTTTCCCCTACACTTGTTGTTTCAAACTTTGACAACTTGCAGATCACACGTGACATACAGGAACTCTGACATAATAATGAGATAACAATCCAAATATTTATGCATTTATCAAACACGTGGCATGCGCCTGGTTGTAGAAATATACCTCAACACTCCTAGGTTCCCAACAAAGCCATTTTTATGTCTAATGATATTGAGGGAAGTAAGGGCTAAATCCATAGCGACGAGCAAGTTGCAGGCCAGCTAAAACTCCTCTCCTCACTTTGTCATCAAGTTCCACAACCGCCCCTGCAGAATAAAAGGCAGTAATGTGTCATCAGAAAGATCTTTAGAATTGCCATGAAATCAACTGACCATGAAGCAATAGAGGGGCGGGGTAAGCAGAACATCAGGGATCTGGAAGGCAGTGCGGGATTGTCAGTGGGATTGGGAGGCGAACAGATGGGATCATGGGCGAGGGGAGATTCATGCACACCTCAAGCATTCCCTGGCCGCCTTCCTGTCGTCGTCCTCCTTGCTTCAGCGATCTTTTGAGAAGGTGATCGGGAGAACTCGCAACACAGGGTGCTGCACTGGACTTAGAGCCGGAGAAGAAGTCGGCTTTAGGGAGGCTCGTGCGGCCAAGGCGAATGATACCTCGATGAAGATGGTGGTGGACGCAATCCTCGATGTGTTCACACGACGGTAAAGGACATACGGATAGGGGAGGGGGAGAAAGGGGAGGCGACTGAAAAATACCCAGTCGAGGCAAGAGAAGCAATAGCGGGGAGAGAAATTGCGTCGGTGCCCCATAAGATCTGATTGCCTGATATCCTGGCACATGCATTTAACTTATATTTTTTAGATAAAGAATATACTCCCTCCATCCCGGATAATAAGGCAAATATCTGGAGCAGCAAGACCAAGACAGATTCTGATTGGCTTCAAATATTAACTATGCAAACCGGTCGTTTCGTTTCTTCAATGCGTTAATTACGGGAGGGAGCCAAATCATCAGCGGTACACACACGCGAGTTACTCCCTTTCCTTGCATGCATACCCATACAACGGTTAGATAGGAAAGCAAAAACGTTTTCACACCGCATGCAAAGAGAAATTAGTGGGGATAAAGAAGGAAAGGCTAGGAGTAATTATAGGAGTCAACACGCATGCACAATAATAGCGCCCAATTAAAACTCAATTTTGCCTAACAATTCGGTTTTCCTTTCCATTGCCTATTTGCCTTATTATCCGGTATGGAGGGAGTATATTAATTTAACTTCTACTAATTGTGATTTGAAATCATGATACCATGATTAACGCCTGTACTGCGGTCGCAAGTACTCCCTCCGGTTCAGATTAACCGCGCACATAAAAAATCATTGGGACCAAGACCATCATTGATTGGAAAAGATAATCGTTCACTCAATAGGCTAATGCCGTTCAATTAGTGGAACCAATCCTTGCATGCAGTACTGCGTCTGGCAATCACACTGCATGCGAAAGAAAATCATGTTCATGCCGTATGTATGGAGGAGCCTTTTCATGCGCATTCCCTTGGTAAACGGAATTGATTGGGGAGAATCGCGTGGCAGACGCTAATTAAACATCGGCAGTTAATGAAAATCGCTATATTTAGAAACTGCATATTGAGCCATGCGCGCTGGTTATCAGAGGGAGTAGTTTTTTTCTAAGGGGCAATTTCGGAATCAAATGATTTAGCCAAAGTGGCTTCACCATCACCAACTCAAATCCTATAGTTTAGATATTTTCTAGACCCAGGATAATTTTAGTACTCGAAATCAATTTTTGTTAATGGGACGAACAAAATTTTCATCTAAATTCACCTAGAATTTCTGGATCATCAGAAGATATATAGAACCTCCTTAGGTGGGAAATTTGTTCAGCACCTGGAGAGAAAAATCAGAATAAACCTGCAACCATAGTACTTCCGCCGAGGTCATGCTTGTCAGGTTATGAAAGGAAGGCACGTGAGGGAGACTCTTTTATTTGCCATGTATCTTGTACCTGCTTAATCAATGGAAGTACTGTTGACAGCTAACTGAAGCAAGTTGAATCTATGGAATTACAGAGGAGGGTAACAAAAATAAGCGGATTCACATCATGAGATGGAACGGGTGGACGGCAGCAATGTTGTGTTGGCCTCGCTCAATCTTGACAGTTTCACCGAGTCAACACGTCTAGATGAATCAGCGTGAACTCTTGCCGGTCGAGCCGAGACGGACGTACTGAAACTTGGTCAATCTGTTTCCAAGATGTACTGAAACTTGGTCAATCTATTTCTGGGATGCACTAAGCTGGTGGATAGATTGATTGTGCTCCCAGGTGACTATTTTCTGTGGCTGGCCTGCAGATAGATGCAACGCCAAGACCGGTGGAGTCATGAGCTGCTAGAGGCGGCACGGTGAAGTAGTCGTTACCGGGCGTCCAACATTGCTAAAATCGACGCAGCCGTACGTGCTCACCATCATGAGCGGTGTTTGTGGCTCGCATGGCTTGCTAGCTCCAACCATACCAGAGGTCGATCTCACGTCATCGCCATCCCTACAAAGCCGATGCTACGATTATCCTGAGCCGATTAGCCGATCTGCTCCCTAAATCAGTTCGAACGGGAGCAGGGAGGGCCTGTATCTCGGGGATAGCGAACACGCTTGCGACGCCCTCCGCTAGTGACACCGGAAGTGCTGAGATGACTTGCTGGATCGAAATCGTCTGTGCTCGAGATTTTTCCACGGCTGCAGATCTGGGGTTTCTCCTTTATATTTGAATACAACCTAACCTTCCGTACCTCACTCGTTTTGGCATCCTCCCATTGTTACACGCAAGGGGAAGTCAAGAAAGACTCCACTCCGAACTCTCCTGTCGTTGCTGTTTTATGTACGAAGCTTTCCGATCAATGGACCACGGGTTAATTTTCGTCTTTCACTTACCGGTGGCATTATTTGTAATATTTGATTTGGTGGGAGGGTAAATCGGTCCACAAAAAGTGGTTGACGACGGAAACCTTACGTCTTTTATTATTAGGTATAGATTTAAATTATTTCTTCTAGTATAATATATCAACTTATTACCCCTACGTACTTTCAATAATTCACATTCCTTGGATTTCTCGTAGCTTTCATGGCATTGCTTAGCTAGGTTTTCCAAAGTGCCGCTGACTTACTTTTACCAAGACATACAAAGCATTTCTGATTCTTTCTAAGAGGACAAAATTCATCTGCAGTTTTCTTAGTAAACATTGAGATAAGGTACTCATAATGTTTTCTTTCTGAGTAGATACTCATAAGGTATTGAATTATTTCTTTTATGTGGAAGAGGATATTCGACAAACGTACAACTGCAAAATTATCCTTCACAGAGAAATAGGTTGGCATGCCTTCTATGTAACTACTGCCTATCTTTTTTATGAGATTCAAAATTTCAGTTGTTATTGGTGTATTTATATATGCATATGTTACTCAGTCCATATATGCTTAGTTCTGATCAAACTGGTATGCAAGAACACGAGAGCGATGTGTGTCTTAGATGGAATAATCAAGTGGTATGCATGTGATAGTGACAATATTTTTGTGTGCTATCAAGGTTTTTACCTTTTCATTGATTGTCTCACTAGGGATAAATGAATTCTTGTACTAATGTTCATCTTCTGAGAACAAATATGGCATTGCTTTCTCAAGGTTGTATAGTGTTATTCAACTTCATGTCGAAGTACTTAATGCAACACTCTCATAATTATCATACTTATATAACTTGAAGAGTTTTCTCTTGTTATTGGAGTATTAGCATGGATGTGTTGCTAATATGAATGCTTATCAATCACTTCATAGTTGTTTGCATGCTTTTAACATGTTATGTGAAGCTATATTCATTCCACCATGTTTGAGAGAGGGAGAGAGACATGTCAAGTGAAACCATGATTCCTAGTCCACTTCTAATCATAAGAAGAAAACAATGTTTACTTCACTTTGCATACACCTATACTTTTAGTTCTTATTAAATCCAAAAGAATACAAAAGGCTTTGGTTTTATTTACTTACTTTTTACTTCAAGTTTGATATTTCTTACCCGCCGTGTGTGTGTCTGAAAAACACCTCGGTGGAGTTGGGGACACAAAACTATATATATGTTGTTGTAGGTTGCTTGACAAGATGGAGAGGAAGAGCACTTTTTTTTCTTTGAGAGTTTGATGTAGACCCTTGAGTCATCCTTGTGGGGGAAAACTATGCTTGATGCATAACTCTGTGCTTGGTGTCCCAAGGTTTGACTAACAATGTGTAGATTTTTTGCCATCAATGATCGCATCATACTATCTCTCTTAGCTCAACTGAGTCTGACAGAGTGCTATGCATTACACTAGCGACACTGCTCTGGTGTTTGCTCGGCCGAGAATCCCTACCTTCATTGTCACATAACATCTGCCATGGAAGACTGCCTCGCGGAAATAGCCACAATGTTCTCGTCCATAGCTAGATTCGCTTCAAAATCAACTCATAGTTTTGAACAAGTTGTGGCAAACTAGTTGCCTCAGAGTCACTGAGGATTACAAGACTGGATTCATCTTTTTTTGGGTTGGGGGATTAGATTCATTGTGTAAGCATAGAAAAGAGAAAAAATATGGGAGACGCACACACCCTCGATACAATGGGGAAAGGTTATATGTAGCGACCAAATTTCCAAAACTGTAAAAATGTTCGTAAGTTTAAAGACTACCTATTTCTCTCCCCCTCTCTTCCTCCACATCAGCCAAAATCCTTGGTGTCACCCCTTATGGACAACTTCTGGGTAGACCAGATGCCCGTACTGCTACACCTGCTGGATCTGTAGGCGTTGCCCTCATAACCATTGGAGCAGCTACAGTCCATGCCCATTGATGGAGTTAACACACTTACTACAATCGATCGTTTAGGCATACTTCATGGTTTTGGTGTTGGCGGCATTGGCGCAAGACACTAATGTTGTCAAGACACCATATTTGGATAAAAAAACATGATGTTAATGATGAGAGCTCTCTCACACACACTTTATTATTGATGTGATCACATGATCATACAAGATTGATTGTTACAAGATGAACTAGTCGGGCTTATAGATGCACCTGCACTCATGGGGAGTTTTATGGATGAATCTAGAGTTCATGGCTATGTAGATTGTGGCGGTGACTTGGCCTGTATGTTGAACTTGGTGGGAAGAACATGCGCATTTCACATGACATACTTCCCCCGTGAGAGTTTCTTGGTGACAGGGAAGCCGAAGAATGATCCCATGGTTGGTGCATTAGAGGAAGAGGATGCCATGGGATATTGGAACAGAAGGCTAGATGTGTTTGGGATGGCTCTGATACCATATATATGGTAATTCCCATTAAGGTGTTACCACCCTGACTCGGTTTACCAACCACCAACAAGGATTACCATAATGGTAGATACAAGAGATTTATATCAAAGATGGTCAGGATATATAAGACCGTATCTTTAACCAACACATAACTGTTTGCGGGTCTGGGGAGCACAATAACACTCTTAACTAGATGTTTTCTTGGAAAAATTGTTTCATAATTATCACATTGAGGTTTCCAGGAGCAAGAGCGGATTGAAACTATAGCACACAAGAGTTCAGTTACTTAATCAATACATTTGTTCAAATAAAATAGATAATTAATCACTATAACCTTACAAATTTTCTAGAACTAAAGATGGCTGCCCTACATATCACAACAACAAATACAATAAAGGTTCGCAAGCTGATAGTTGCCTATTTATTAGACATGGCTAACAAGTTTTTTAAACTCAACTCAGGAATTAAACCAACTTACAACATACGGGGTGTATTTAAAGCGATAAGGCGTGCCACAACATCTGTCATTGATGGTCTTTGATCCACATCGATGTTAAGACAGTCCACAGCAATCACTGCCATGGCGTCAAGAAGCTCCAAATCTTCTGTTGCTGCAATTTCCTGATCAAACAACTCAGTTGCCTTCTTCCCTGCTTTGTGACACTCAAGAAAACTCGCCACTAAGCTGTTATTGTCTTTGTGAGTGGCCTTCTTCCTGCTAATGACTTCTAATATGACAACACCAAAACTATAGACATCACTTTTTTCGGTCAATCGGCCTGTTTGTAGGTAGACTGGATCCATATAAGTCATATCACCAATGACGTTTTTCGTGTGGTCCTTGCCTATTGCAATCAACCTCGATATGCCAAAGTCTGAGAGCTTTGGCACAAAGTTGTCATCCAACAGTATATTTGCTGGTTTAACATCACCATGTAGAATTTTGGTGTGGGCTTGTGAATGCATATAAGCCAGACCATGTGCTGATTCTTTAACAATACTTAGACGCAGATCCAAGTTTAGAGGCACCTTGTTGTCAACTTTGTGAAGAATGTCATCCATGCTTCCTTTGGAGATGAACTCGTACACTAGCATGGGGGTATCCACTTCTAGGCAACAACCTACGAGCCTAACGATATTCTTATGGATGACTTGAGACTGGATGATGACTTCATTTGCAAATTGCGTGCTCTCCAGCACATTGCCACGAATTGGTTTCTTTACCGCAACAAGTTCATTATCAACAAGCCCCTTATAAACTTCACCAAAGCCACCTTTTCCAATTATATTACCACTCTTCAAAATTTTCTTGAGCTCCTCCTTTTTGAAAAGCTTTATAACTTTTGCCTTCTCTAAGGTAAGCCCACCATTTTTCTCATAAAACTCTCTGGTCTTTCGCCTCTCTTTTCGAATAATAATGACGAATGTAATAAATGCGATGATAAGAATAGAACCTATTGTATCTACATAGACAAAGAAACAAACTTCATTGACTAAAAAATTACTCTAAGTTAAAAAGTGTAAGTTAATCTTAAGTGTTGCAAACCTTAACAAAAGGAATACTAACTTACCAAAATTGAATGCACATCGCATTTGCGATCCTACATAAGATATTGTCATTTTCTAACTGAAACTTTGTTTAATTTAGGTCAATCATAGTAACCCCCTCTCTTCTAAAAGGTTACTTCATATTTCGAATCTAACTTTGCCTAATAATTTGACAAACAAAATATCAATTTTATGTCAACCAAAGCATACCATTACGTTCATGTGTTTCTTAACATTATCCAGATTACCTCACATGAGGCAAGATAAGTTTTAAGTTTCAACCATTGATTGATGGAGGTTAGTTGGGCTTTAATTTTAAAAAGGTTAAGAAGACAGAAAAATCCTACCCTGTTTTTTTTGAACAATTCCATTCGTGCACGGTTGAGTAATATTTTAGAAGGTCAAAGCGGCATCTAATCCTCTTACATGGTACCAATATACTCCTTCTGTTTTAAAATATAAGATGTTTTAATTTTGTGAACTAAATGTATTTAGACATCTTTTAGTGTGTAGGTTCACTCGAATATACATACTAAAATATGTCTATATATATTTGCTTCACAAACCTAAAAAATCTTATATTTTAAAACGGAGGGAGTATCACCCTAGCCCTTAGATCAATATAAATGTACAGTATTGAAGCATCTGGGAGCATCTTAAAAGTTCTCTACATTCATATTTGGAAGAAGTTGCCAACAAATTTTGCTAGTAGAATTATTATCCAAATTTTGCCTCAAAATACGAAGTGGCCTTGTATACAGAATACAGAATGAACTACATACAAATATACGTTAATTATTTTGTGGTGTGCAATTCTACATGATGGAGAAAGAATCATATTTACAAAACTTATAGTTAACAAAATTAATGGACACATTAAGAAGTAAGTTGTGTGGGGTTACCTATGCAAATCTGGGCAACCAGTGGGAACTTTGGAGTACATCGTACAGTTCTCGGGTCATCGCTCCTGTAACCTGGACGACAAGTGCATTGGTAAGATCCTTGGGTGTCCTCGCATACACCCTTGCAGGGATACTTCGTTGGATGTGCACATTCATCTATATCTGTGTCACACAAATTCACAAAATTATCATTATAGGACATTGAAGAAAATCATAGTTAAAAATAAATAAAACAAAAATGTGCATCAGTCGATGTAGAGAGCCTGGCTGGGGTGTGTAGTTCCCTTTTTTTTAAAAAAAAACTACAAAACTATCAGACGGACTTCTCTACTTTTGACGGTTGATTAACGTACACATACTCTTCATATATATGTACAGCAGTAGAAATAATTTCATATAATTTTTTACATACATATATATTTCATATATACTTTCTCCTAATCAGCGATATACTTATTATGGATTGGAAGGTGTACAAGAATAACCCGTTAAGTGTAAATTAAAAATCATGAGAAGTCAAAAGGGGTTAAAAGGGAGGAGTAATACTTACTCGTGCAACCGTTGACAACATAGGCGTTGCCCTCGTAGCCATGCATTGGAGCAGCTGCAGTTGTAGCCAGGCCCATTGGTGGAGTCAACACACTTGCTGTGATCGCTCACGCAGGCGTACTCCGCCGCGGTGGTCTTGGCCGCGTCGGCGCACGACAGTATGTCACCGGAGGCGGTGCCGTTGTCGCGGATGGCCCAGTCTAGCCACACCGGCGAGGTCCGGTTCCTGTCCATGAGCAAGTCGGAGCGCTGGAAGGTGTAGTTTGTCCTGTCGACGAGGAAGACGTAGTCGCACGGGCTGTAGTCCATCATGGTGGAGTGGTCGTACACCCTGAAGTCGAAACTGCTATCCGTGAGCCCCGGCGGGATGTCGACGTGGCAGCAGCCGACTCCGGCGCAGAGGCTGTCCATCGCGCTGGCGGAGTTGTTGCAGTATGACATGCACCCGGTGAAGTAGGTGTAGGAGTAGCTGCCGCCCTCGGTCCTCTTGCTCTTCGTGTACGCCACGGTGTTGCAGCCGATGACGACGAGCATGTTGTGGGTGTTGGAGATGCGGTACACGCCGTCCTTGTTCATCGCCGTCGCTCCGTCGCTCCAGTCGTACACTACATTCGAGGTGTTGTAGCACTGCCACCCAATCGGAAGCATCACCAGCGATTCGGCCGGCTCCACCGACAGGTGCACCACCCGGATGGGCGTCCCGGCGAGCACCGGGCCATTGTTGATGCACTCGATCTCGAAGCCCTTGCGGAAGCAGCCGCTGCTGACGCCGAAGGGGTAGGGGATGTCCACGCCGCCGCAGCTCGTCGCGCAGCCAGGTTTCACGGCGAGGCTCCCGGCCGTCTCAGTGGTGGCTGCTGCCGCCGCCGATAGCAGAGCCAGAAGCAAGAAAGTGGTCGACATTATTGCTCGGATGACCAGCTAATGCCTGATGAACCATCTTATATATAGCGGAACGATCGATTTGGTCAACATTCTCTCAGCCAATGACATGCGGTTTGCAAGTCCATCGTTTATTTCTGTTATTGTACTATCTCTAGAGAGCGACCAAAAGACATGAATATTTCTGTGAAGAAGACGACTAACCTAACAGGCCAAGTGCGGACGAAAGCACTACAGCTAAATAGCTAATTAGTAAAGAGAGAAATATTTTTATTTTAGCTAACATACAACCCTTAAACTCAAACAACACTCCTCTAATCGCACGAATGCATGAAATTAAAATCATTAAATAGTCTTGCATAGATAAAAGTCTCCAAAAACAGTACATTGGGGTGTTTGTGCCATAATTAAGAATTATACCATTGGATTTGTCTTCAAAAGAATTGCTCCCTCGGTTCGGGATTATTAGAGTGATATAGCAAATCTCTGCAACCTAGATGTCTACCGATTGGTAGATGGACAACATATTGAAATAGATTCAAACGCTATTACTCTAAGCACTGGAGTATATCTATATATTAACATGCTTAGAGAAATGCATTGTAGTACATGTGTACACATTAATCTTTACACTTTCATGCCCACAAATTGATTGGGGCCACATCGAATCATTCGCCAGCTGGTATTTTTTAGACCAACTGGCATTTTCTTAGAGCAAAAGTCACCGGCCTTGTTGTTATGACCCACAAAATTTTAGCAAGTGTCCTTGGTAGTAGGAATTTAGTTATTAAAAAAGATTATTAATTGTTGTATCTAACTCTCCCACAGCTATAAGCAAAAAAACATTGCTAGAACAATCACATACATGCAAGGGCATTATATCATTAAATTAAGGTAGAACCATTAAAAACAATGCATTGAGAAAGTCCCCAAAAATATCACTATCTAAGATAAGACACTAACAAACAACGCACTAGAGAAGACGCGATAGTAGATCATATTAATTAATAACAACATATGTGCATTCGCCGTAGCTGACATCAACCAGGTTAAGGAAAAATATAAGATAATGATGCACGATAGGAGCCCAAGCTAAGGGTTGACCGCTGATTCATTCATTGATTGGTACTGCATGTGTATGAAAGGACAAAATGAACTGGCCATATAGTGGCTGGATCAAACTATTTCCAGATAATATCACTATTAAAAACAAATAAAAACAATGCATTGCGTCGCCGAAAATATCACTATCTCTAGATAAGGCACTAACAAATAATGCACTAGAGAAGACGCAATAGTAGGTCACATTAATTAGTACTCCCTCTGATCGAAAATAACTCTTTGTAACTAAGTTAATACAAAATTACTAACACTTATTTATGTTCGGAGGGAGTAACAACATATATGCACTCTCTAGCTGGCCTCATCCAGGTCAAGGAAAACAAAGGTAATGATTCATGATGGATGAGGCTTTTTGGCTCTACGGTGCATATGCTTTCTTTATTTCAAATATAATTTAAATATATCTTGAATTGTCAAAAAGTTCAATAAAAAATATTGCATATACATCTTCACAACCTATACATGAGCCAAGTTGTTTCATTAAAAACCGACTTATTGCATGGGCTAGGTAAAAGGATAAAATTTGGTGGTAAAATAAGGGTTTGCAAGAAAGATTTTTTGTCCTTCTCTCACAGCACTAAAAAAATTGATTTACCGTGAAACTAGGTCATGCGTACATAGAATATCAAGATGTACACGCTAAATCTTTTGTTCGATTTTTTTTTCACATTTTCAAATATATTTTTTAAATAAAGAAAGCATATGCACCCTAGATCAAATTTGCATTTCCGATGCATGATAGGAGCCCAAGGGTTGACGGGCGATTCATTCATTGATTGGTACTGCATGTGTATGAAAAGACAAAATGAACTGGCTAAGTAGTGGCTGGAGACTCGACTTGGAAGACCCAGAGACCCGAAAAAACAAGACCCCGCTCCGCCCCCCGCGGGCGGCGTCGGGGCGACCTCGCTCCTCCCGTCGCGCCCCCACTCCCCTCCTCCTCCCCCTCCGCCGCCGTCGGCGCAGGCCGCCGGGCAAAGCCCGCGCGGTGCCGGCGGCGGCGGCCCTGCCTCTACCCGCGTGCCTGGCAGGGAGGCGCGGGGATCTCCCAGTCCGGTGGCGGTGCGTGCAGATCGGCGGCGTTCCGGCGACGGCGGCGCTCTGGCAGGGGTGCAGCTCGGGGTGGCCAGGTGGTGAGACGCCGCTGCTTGGCGATGAGGTGGTACGATGCCTCGGTGGTGGCGGCGTCCTCCCGGCCCAGATCTGGGCCCTCTGGGCCCATCTGGGTCTGGGCGGGCTAGGCCTGGCCGTGGCTATACCACTTCCGGCGGCCGGAGAGGCGGCTCGGGCTGGGGGTGGCCGGACGGCGGCGTGCCTACTGCAGCACGGCGACGGGAGCTTCACGAGCCTGCGGGCTCGGCCGGGCCAGAGGGCCTGGTCTGCTCCTGTTGCTGCGTCCGGTCGGTAACCGCCATTGGCGGAGGAGGTTGTGCCCTCCCGCATGTCCGCTGTTTAGGCGCTCTTTGTTTCCGGTGGCCCTTTTCCGGTTCCGTTGGTCTCACTACTTTGGTCACGGTGAGACGGCGTTGGTGATTGCAAGATCATGGTGGCGCGAGCTGGTGGGCGGAGAGTTTGGTGGAGTGCGATGGAGCGTCGGGGGCGTGGTTTTTTTTGGGGGTCTGGAGAAATCCATGTCGGAAGGCCGGCACCGATGCGGTGACGCCCATGGGCGCCGCCATTCCTTTTTGAAGGGCATCGGGTGTACCCGTTTTTTCCGCACCCCTCCGCGTACCGGGGGAAACCCTAGGTTTAGTCCGGGCAGCAGCGTCGACATCGTCGCATCCCTTCTTGAAGGTGCTTGCTTGGTATGCGGAGCTACAAAGTGCTAAGAGCGTGGTGGGAATCCTCCGAAGGGCGCAGTGATTGCGGATCATCATCGTTTTCGTCGACCCGACGTTGTGGATATTACTTTCTTTCCCTTTTTCTTTTCTATTTCTCTGCCTTTCCTTTTTTTCTTTTGGGCTAGACTGTGCTGCGGCCCCAGCTAGCTTGATGTATCGTGTGGTTGCTATATTAATATAGCGGGGCGAAAGCCTGTTTCGAGAGAGTAGTGGCTGGATCAAACTATTTTCTGTTATTGTAAACAATCAAAACGAATTTTCTAAGATCTAGAGAAGTCATATGAATTAAATAATAACAAATGTATATTCTTCTACAGAGGCTGAGGTCCCAACCTCCTTTTCGGAAAAAAAAAATTGTATTCATCTAGTTGTGCTATCTCCATCAAGATGAGAACAGAGGTAACAATATAGTCGTTGTATCACGCCTGACACGAGCCCATGAGCTGATCGACGTTGACATCACTAGAGTCCAAACACTATCAGACTCGCGCCCTTCTCCCTGCAAAGTAAAATCCCTACCAAAATCCTTTCATATTCATCGGCGGTGCTTTTACAAGTTATAGAAAGGACCTAAAAAAAAGACTGTACAACTTGGTCTGACTTCTTGCAAAAAAGATGCTACTCTCTCCGACCCATATTACTCTTCACTAATATAGATGTACTTCGACACATTTTAGTGGTAGATACATCCGTATTAGCGAAGAGTATTATGGGTCGGAGGAAGTACAAAGATTTGCAGAAATCGTCATCGAATCCTTTGTCTTCTACATCACCGCCCGTGCTGAACCACCTCGGAGCACAATAACCAACATCAGTACCGCTGTACCGGGGACGACACCACTTAGCCGAAGGAAGGCTTGAACCTCCACGTCGAGGAAGAAGGGCCTCCACTTGAGAATATTGTAGAGGCAGAAGCACAGAAGCTGCACAGGTGTTGAAATGCAGCATAAATCTACCAAAAAAAGAACCTTTTGTCGTCGACGTATCATATAACACGGTAGCCAGGAACCATTTGAAGTTTGAAACTGAAAGCATATTCTTAAGAATAAGTAATCCATACTTGAGAATATTCTAACTGATTTTTGAGCTCTTAACTAGATATTGCCACCGAATGTACTGTTTCTTAACTACCACTCAGAGCTTTCCAAGAGAAAGACAAAAGGCAACAACAGCACACAAGAATTTAATTACTTAATCAATACATTTGGGAAGACAAAACATAGAATTACACACTACAGTAGTACAAATTTTCTGTAACTATAAATGGTCTCCCTGCTTCTCACAACAGCAAATATAATTAAGGTTCAAACGTTGATAGTTGCCCATCTTACTGGACATGACACACTTCAAGCTCAACTCTGGAAACCAACTTACACCAATCAGGGCCTATTCAATGTGAGAAGACGCGCCACAACATCTGTCATTGAGGGCCTTTGATCCACGTCAAAGTTAAGACAGTCCACAGCAATCCCTGCTAGAGTATCAAGAATCTCCAAATCTCCTCCTGCTGCAATTTCTTTATCAAACAGCTCAGTTGCTTTCTCCCCTTTTTTGTGACACTCGATAAAACTCGTCACTAAGCTGTTATTGTCAGAATGGGTGGCCTTCTTCCTGCTAATGACCTCCAAGATGACAACCCCAAAACTGTAGACATCACTCTTTTCGGTCAATCGGCCTGTTTGTAGGTAAACTGGATCCATATATGTCATGTCACCAATGATGTTGGCAGTGTGTTCCTTGTCTATCGCAATCAACCTTGATATGCCAAAGTCTGAGATCTTTGGCACAAAGTTGTCATTCAAGAGTATATTTGCTGGTTTAACATCACCATGCAGGATTTTGGTATGGGCTTGTGAATGCATATAAGCTAGACCATGTGCTGATTCTGTAACAATATTTAGACGCACATCCAAGTTAAGAGGCTCCTTGTTGTAAACTCTGTGAAGAATGTCGTGCATGCTTCCTTTGGAAATGAACTCGTACACTAGCATGGGGGTATCAACTTCTAGGCAACAGCCTATGAGCTTAACGATGTTCTTGTGGATGACTTGAGACTGGATGATGACTTCATTTGCAAATTGCATATTCTCCAGCACATTACCACTAATTGGTTTCTTTACTGCAACTAGTATGTTATCAATAACCCCTTTGTAAACTTCACCAAAGCCACCTTTTCCAATTAAATTGGTACTCTTCAAAATTGGCTTTAGCTCCTCCTTTTTGAAAATCTTTATAAATTTAGCGTTCTCTAAGGTAAGACCCCCATTTTTCTCATAAAACTCTCTAGTCTTTCTCTTCTCCTTTCGAATAATAATGACGAATACCATAAATGCGATGATAAAAGCACCACCTGTTACACCTACATGAACAAGAATAAAAGTTAACAAACTTAAATTTCTGATTATCAATATTCCAGCAAAGATGGTAAGTTCAGCTTTGAGATCCATCTGTTATTAATATTACATCAAAATTGCAGATTCTTTATATTCAGGTCACTGAGTCCCAAATAATCTTCATCACTACCCTCACTTCCTATAAAACCCACCCACCTCAACTAGCTAACTCTTGGAGAGTCTCAACAACATAAAGAAAATAGATTAAACAAACTACATATGTAGAGAGCTTAATTAGTGATGTGTAATTTTAGGCGGAGGAAAGAGAATAAATAGTTAGAGAACTGATAACAGCAAAACAGGTACATTGAAAAGTAATGAAACTTTTTGCCTATTGGACACCATTATTTTCCGGTCTTTGCCAAAACACACCGCCGGAACGTGTCTTTGTCCATTACCATTATAATTTTGCGGTACATTTGCGAAAACACATCATATGGCGATGACCATGTACGTCCGGTTTATAATGGTTTTCTCTTCTGTAATTCATGTTTTGGATTCTAGTAGTGTGTCGTACCAATTTAAAACATTAATACTAGGAACAACACCGAGGTCACGCGAGTCTGTTAGTCTTCTATAATTCACGTTTTGAGTCCAGGGCCGCCGGTGAGCACGGCCCAGGGCGCCGGTGAAGGGCCCAGACTCCTCCTGGGCGGCACGGCACCTTGCGTTCCTTCTGCCGGTCGTTAATGGTGACATGAGACAAGGACAACGCATGGAGAGAAGCGGCATTGGGGACAAGGGAGGCGGGCTCACTGGCGGAGAGAAGCGGAACGACGGCGGCAGGCGAGATGGAGGACGGCAGTACCCACTAGGGCTGCGTTGATTGATGCAGGGCTCATCGCTGATCGATGTGGGGCTCGTCCCCATCCTCCTATGGTGTACACCGAGAAAACCGTTTTGATTCTTGTCACATGATAAGGGCAATTTAGTGATTTCACGTGATAAAAATTCAAACTTCCCATTTTCAGCATGCAGCGTGTTTTGACAAATGTACTGCAAAATTATAATGGTACTGAGCAAAGACACATTCTGGCAGTGGGTTTCGGCAAAGACCTGAAAATAACGGTGTCCCACAGCAATTTTTCCCAAAAATAATTCGGTTGAGGTTACCTATGCAAATCTGTGCAGCAAGTGGGAACTTTGGAGTACAGTGATCAGTTCTTGGGTCATCGCTCTCATAACCTGCACGACAGGTGCATTGGTAAGATCCTTGGGTGTCCTTGCATACACCGTAGCAAGGATACTTCGATGGATATGCACATTCATCTATGTCTGTTTGCACAAATTCACAAAAAAATTAAGATTTGACCGGTTGCAAAAGATCATAGTCTATTAAAAATGACATCTTATAAAAATGCAGTCAGACTTTGTTGAAACTGTACCATCAAATTCATGAAAAAAATCCATATTTTTATATATAATTTGGACGTACATATTTCATACAAAGATTGGCAGTTAAAGTTGCTAACTGAAAGTTGTGCAAAATCAAAAACGTCACCATGTTAAAACAATATAACAGAGGGAGTACAACTAGAACACAGCAGGAGTAACACTTACTGGTGCATCCGTTGACAAGGTACGCGTTGCCCTCATACCCTTTGGAGCAGTTACAGTTGTAGCCAGGCCCATTCATGGAGTTGATGCAGTCACTGTGATCGCTCACACAGGCGTATTCAATGTCTTGGCCGCTTCGGTGCATGATAATATGTCGGTGGAGATGGAGTCGTTGTTGCGAATGGCCCAGTCCAGCCACACCGGCGAGGTCCGGTTTGTGTCCCTGAGGAGGTCGGAGCGCCTGAAGGTGTAATTGGTCCTGTCGACGAGGAAGGCATAGTCGCATGGGCTGTAGTCCATCATGGCGGAGTGGTCGTACTCCCGGAACTTGAAGTAGTTGTCAGTGAGCCCCGGCGGGATGTCGACATGGCAGCATCCGACGCCGGCGCAAAGGCCGTCCTGTGCACTCGCCGAGTTGTTGCAGTATGACATGCACCCTGTATAGTAGGCATAAGAGGCATCGGCGCCGCCCTCAGTTTTCGTGCTCGCAGTGAAGGCAAAGGTGTTACAGCCAAGGACGACAACCATATTGTGCGTGTTGGAGATGCGGTACACCCCCTCCTTGTTCATATCTGTCTCGCCATAGCTAGAGTCCTCGGCTTTGTCTGGACTGGAGGCGTTATAGCACTGCCACCCAACAGGGAGTATCACTAGCGACTCTGCAGGATCCACGGACAGGTGCACCACCTGAAGAGACGTGCCGGCGAGTACAGGGCCAAGGCCAGCACTGCCATTGTTGATGCACTCGATCTCAAAGCCCTTGCGAAAGCAGCCACTGCCGATGCCAAATGGGTAGGGGATGTCCACACCGCCGCAGCTCGTCTCACAGACACGAGTCACGGTGGTGGCTGCTGCTGTCGCTGCCATCAGGAGCAGGGCGGGCAGCAGGAAAGTCATCGTCATTGACCAGACCAGCTGATCCCTGCTCAACATAAGTCACTGCATTATATTAGAACCATCGACATATGGGAAGTATATGAAATTTAGGCACACAATGCCAGCAAACTGAAGGACAAAGCAATGTATAACAGACACAAAAGTAAACCATCAGCGCTTAGCCGTTTTAGGTGAGACTGATCGTGGGGGGTCCTCTTATGCACGCAACATCCCACATTAGTTATGTGGCATTTGCGGCAGGCCGCCATGCCACTACGACTACTACGCGCCACCTAAATCTTCCCACATAATCCAGCAACATAGTGACTTGCTACTGCCTGCTGATGTATCAGTCTCAGTAAGCATTGAACAGGCGGAAAATAAGAACTACTTTCAAACATCAATCTAAGGATCAGACAGCTTGTTGATGCATCTAAACATCAATCCATCACGGCAACACACACATGATCAATACAGTGTAGAATAAGATTTCAAATGTATAAGCATCAACGGCAGAATTTTCTGTTACTGCATTTTGCGAGTTTCTCAGATATGCATGTTTGCAAGTTCTTGTCAGGTGTGTGCTTCTGCGGGTTTCCATGAAACCATTCCTGTAGCTCCTGAAGCCCATCAGCTGCACATTATTCAGAAAAAAAATCAGGAACCACGAAAAAAAATCCCGGAAATGTGAACCATGAGAACAAAAGATCAGATCCCACACAGCCAAAATGGCCGTGTTCCATTCCAGAACTGCATATGCGCAAAGATAAAAGACACGGCGAACTGCTCACCTTACGCAGGCGCTGCTGCCGGACTGGAAGGCGGTGCTTGGAGCCCAGCTGCATGAACTCCATCTTGTCCCGCCCTCCCTCCCCGGTTTCAGGATGCCCAACGGTCTGCGCTGCTGTTGGCAGCGGCGGAAATCTTGGAGGGAAGAGGGGAGCTTGCCGGCGGCGCTCCGCCAGCTCCGCGGCGGCCGGGGCGAGCCCGATGGGCGTGCCATCTGTTTTGTGGCCTACTTGTGCGGGTAGGCTTCTCCACATTATCACACCATGGGTCCATGGCCCAAGCGCAACATGATCCGAAGTGGGCTAAGATTACGGCACTGCGGAAGGAAATACCCATTTGACGCTTGTTGCGCCTGTTAGGGGCCCAGCGACCCCGACCCCCCCCCCCCCCCCCCCCCCCCCCTGCTCCCCCAAATTTTTCTATCCTATCCTCGTTGGGGTTCTAGCGCCACAGCAGTTCGAGCCGCGACTGGCCACATCGGAGAAGGTCAGGTGAGCCATGGGCGACACAAAGCCGCCGAGACCACGAGGGCGACGAAGCGAGCTAGAAATCTTAGGGTGGGAGGGTGCAGGTTCGCTGGCACTAACATGGGGTTACGGTTCAGGCCGCCAGTGCTAGAGAAGAAGGGGTGCGGGAAGGGTTCACTGGTATCGAAAAAGGGTTGGGGAGGTTAGAGGGAGGCTGGAGCGGACCAGCGGTGGGGTGCGGTTTGAGGAGGCAGTGCTGGCCACAGGTGGCGGAGGCAGGACGCCTGGCCAGCGGTGGAGGCGAGGGCGGAGGTCCTTAGAAAGAAGACGATAGGGAGGCGAGTGGGAAGGCACGCATCGGTACCATGACTGTCGCAAAAGGCGTCGAATAGGAAGACCCCGCTTTGAACAATCCGCTATGCAACAACACTTTTGTCACTAGTTTCAACCACGAGTGGCGAGAGATAACGAGGCCCATAATTTAGCAATAATCTGGATGTGGCGTTTTTAGTCTCTGTCTCAGGTGCATATGCTTTCAATTCTTTAAAAAAGGTGCATATGCTACCTTTTTTGGAAAAGCATTTTAAATAAATTTGGAAGGCCAAAAATATCAGGTGGTTTCAAGAAAAACAACCTTTTTATGCAATTAGTATAAAAAGAAAAAAATTGCTAACATAATACTTTGCATAAGATTTCTTTGTGTTTTTACACATGCCATAAAAAAGTTGGTTTTCACGAAACATTTTGTGCACACTAAGTGTGGAGATATACTGGAGATTTTTTCCCTGAATATTTTAACATGTCAAAGAAAAGATAAAGGGGGCATATGCACCCGAGATCAAAAAGTAAATTTTCACTTTATTTCTTCTTCTTCTGGGTGCCATGTTTGGTTTCAATCACCTTGTAGGTGTTTTGTATTGTTAGGCCATGTACAACGGTTGGAAGACATGTAGCTCACATTATTTAGAAAAAGAAACTAATACATTATCTCTTATTGTCACCTCCTAACAACTAATAATAATTATTTCATTTTATAAAAAATTGAATTGTTAAGAGAAGAAAAATAATAGATCGGAGAAACAGTCTAATTTTATTTTTTTTAAGAGATCGCCCTTTGGTAAGGGACTACAACTTTTCCTACTCCATTTATCTCTCTTTCAACTAAGAAAAAATCAATATAGCGGTGATCCAAATTCGCAAAGTCACCTAACGAACGTATAGCAAACTCGAACAGCACAAAGTGGTGATCAAAATCAGAGACACAGACCTCAGTCGAAAGCAGCCGCAAAACCGCCGCCGGCCGAATCGTCACGGCCGGAAACCCCTCACCGTCAACTTAACCAAAACCTCACACGAAGAAGAAACAAAAATCGCCTGTTGGCGCGCTATCGCTCGAGCCTTCTTCTCCGATCGTAGAAATAGCTAGCGGGAGCTACCAATCACCGATCTATCATCAGAGTGCAGTGACTCGCTGTGTGTCTGATGTTAATGCGTCCGACCACTTGTTTGTAGTGTGAATCCATCAGACCGCTTGAGTTGGCACGCCTACTGGGCTACTAGTGAATTGTATGTAGATACCACATTGATTGTGCAGGCCAAAATGCCGTTGAGCCTGTAGCAATTTTGACAGGTTTTACCTGCCGGTAACACGCCAAAGTTAATTACCACGTCATCATCCAAGGTTAAGATTTAATTACTACCAGGAAGCATGTACTCCGTAGTAGTAGGGTTGTCATGACACTTCGAGTAATGGAATCAGTTCTATCTAAAAACAGAGATCTCCGTATCCAAAAAAAGAGGTTAAAAATAATACATGAGAAAACAGAGCCTAAGAAAAGGCACACAATGTCACATCTGACCAATTTACAAGGCGGTAATTAAGCTGGGAACATGCTGATGAGGTTTCGTTCAGTACGTACATGCGTATATATCAGCGCTGCATCAGTCAACAAAATGAATCTACGTACAGGGTTACACACCAACATATTTTACAGGGTGGTTCAGCGTCTAGAGCAGAGGAGCAGTGAGTCAAGGTTCTATTGCTGAGAGCCTCTCGGTGGCAGGGATGCGGAAGGCTCAATCCGGCGTCCTGGAACACCGCTATGACCTCTGCTGAGACCTATGGAGCAACATCATCAACAGGACCAGCCATCAGCATCCAAGAAAGGGATAAATTCGATGCTCATTCTCATCGCAATATGAGCTTTGGTCAGAGCGAAACCGGAGGCCTTTTCAGAGCAAAATCAGGCCGGTTATTAAGGATATTCGTTTTGGCGATCAGGCGAAACATGGAGGAATGGCGCCTGGCTGGCGCTGAATGCATAGCTGCACCCTTCGGGATCCTGCGAGAGGAATAGGCCAATATTTTCAGTAGGGCAAAAAAATCCCTGCTGCTTTTCTCCTTCTTTTTCTTTGTCCCTTTTTGTTTCCGTTGTCCACTAGTTTGGACTGTAAACCCTCTTTTCTCTCTCTGCTTAACACGAAAAAGCCAGCATTTAGCTGGATCTTTCCAAATAAAAAATGTTCTTTTACTGGAAGCTCCAAGCAGCATGGCATTTACTGTTATTACCAATGTCTTCTCTTCCGAATGCATCTCTCATATTAAGGTGACACTTCACTGCCCAATTCCACGAATATGAGCACAATCCTCCAAACTCCATGATCACAGGAGAAGGCAGACCAGCCTTATAGGCACATTTGCACCGTCAAAAGGACTTGGACGTTAGCCGGGAGAGGATATCTACCACCAGATCATCACTTCACTTAGCAGCAGTAACTTCCTTGTGAAGGGCCATGTCAGCTCTGAAATGGAAATTTGATACTTATCAGATATGAATGTTTAAAAAAGAACACATAAATGGTTGTGATGGAATTTTGTTCCATTCAAAGCAATGCATTAGAAAACAATTTTACTTTTGTTACTAGTACATCAACTTATTACCCCAGTCGCTCCTATTCCTTCTTCCATGTATCCCTTGTGACACTGCTTTGCTAGCTTTTGTAAAAAAGAAATTGCTGCCACCTAGGCGTGGAACAGAGCATTTCTGTTTTTTAACAGAATAAAATCCTTCTGCTAGTAATCTATAGGGATAAGGTACTCACGACATATTTTAATCAGCTTTTACAGGGAGGAAATATTCAACAAGCATGCAAACTATCATAGGTTGACAAACTGTCCATAGATCCAACAGTATCATTATACCTGACTAGCGTATAATTTTTCAGCTCGAAATTTCTGATTCTCATGGGTCAACCTCGAACATCGATACATTCCAGAACCATAGACCTCTAAAAGAAATTATACTAAGCACAGTGAATCACTCAAGCATACACAGGAAAAAAAGTTAACTCATATTCCTTCAGTTTCATATATATGTTGTGACTTGTGACATTGACTTGCTATCTTTATGCCAAAAAAAGAGCCTCACTTCATGTTTGCTAAGCTCGGAACAAACCATTCCTGGATTTTTAATGGAATAAAATTCATCTGAAGCTTTCCTAGTAAATTATTGGGATAATTTTGCTGCGCGATATTTAGTCATATTTTAACTTTTTAAGGGGCGAGATGATCATGAAACATGAAAATTATCTTTTGAAAGTCGAAAACAGGTAATCTTGATGGTCGAAGGTGGCTATGAGGCAATCTTGATGCTGTTGGGATCAACCTGACGCTGCGGAGTCATGCCCGGGAGCAAGGCCGTGCATTGTATGATGCACCAAGCTCACCTGACATCAAGAAGCAGGCTGGAGCGGGGACCTGGTAGCGTCCAGCGTGGACGTGGACGCTGGAGGCTCCTGCTGCTGCTTTCTAAGCTAGCCTCTGATGCACTTTAAGGTTTGTAAATATAACCCAGCGAAACTAGTAGTTCCCTAGACTTCTGCTGTAGTGAATGTCTGCCTTTTGAGCGCTTGCTCTGTTCTTCAGTAGACTTGCCTGCTGGGTCGCTTTTGGTGGTTGCAACTAAAACTCTTTGCGCAATGTAACCAGACACACTATGTAATAGCTTCATCTTAATAAAAAGGATGCAATGTAACCAGCCTCACTATGTAATAGCTTCATCTTAATAAAAAGGATGGAACCAGGGGTTGAGCTCTGTTGCCCTTAAATAAAACTGAAATAGGTCGGCATACTTCATGTATCAACCCACATGCACCACTCTATCTTGCTACGAGTAGTATATGTTTCTCAGCTCGAAATTTCTTGTTCTCATAAATCTGCCTCAAGCACTAAAATCAGTAGTACATCCCATGGCCAATAATAGACTGGTAGATAATATTTGTACAAATGGAAATCAGGTACGAACAGAAGGCAGGGCACTCACCCCAAAATCAGAGAAGGCTGCGCTGCGCCGAGATAAAAGGAATGATAGATGGTCTCATCGACAATGTAGGAGGAGGCGGCGTCTGCTCGGCGGGAGAGGTCCGGCGTGGAGGAGGAAATAAGCTCAGATCTGGAAATGGAAATTGCAAGGACAGTTGAGCACAGCCATGCGTCGGAGAGTAGGGGAATAATGAGGGCTGAGGAGGGGAGGTGAGGGGCAGGATGGGGGACTCACGGTGCAGCCTGATTCCGGTCGCCGGCGGAGAAGATAGGCCGTCGCCGGTGGAGCACTGGAACAGGGGACGAGAGTGAAAAAAGGTTCTTCATTTGTGGAAAAAGGTTCTCAGTCTGTTCTCTGTCGTTGCCGGCTCCTCGTTATTAGTCATTCCCGACGTCTCGTCGTCGCCTCTGCTCCACCGGCACTGCCGCCGCCGCCGCCAGTCCGCCACCGTTCCTCCTCCACCACCCTCCACCTCCGCTACTCCTTCTCCTCCATCCCGCCAGTTCCCCGCATCCGCATCCGCCACAAGTCCACAACGCTCCTCCGCCCACTCCGACGCAGCTGCTCCCCCACCTCGGCCTCGCCGACCTCACATTCCTGGTCTCCCCACTCCGCCTTTGCGGCGGCCACGGAGCGCGTCCGCGCGGGAACGCCAAGCCCGTAGGACGCACACTACCTGTTCGACGAATTGCTGCGACAGGCCACCCCGCTCCCTCAACAGCTTCTTTGCTGCGCTCGCCCGTGCTCCGGCCTACGAGGACCGCACAAGCGGCCCCGCGCTCGTCATCGCTCTCTTCTCCTACCACTCCTCGTCCGCCCCGCCAATGTCCCGCCTCCGCCACTACTCCACCGCTCCGATGTCGCGCGTGGGCCCCCTCCGTCGCAGCTCCTCCTCCACCTCCACCTCGCCGCCCTCACGTTCCTGGTCTCCCCAGGCTGCCTTTGCGGCGGCTACGGAGCGCGCCCGCTCCGGAACGCTCAGTTCGGAGGACGCACACCACCTGTTCGACGAATTGCTGCAGCAGGCCAACCCGGTCCCCGAGCGCTCCCTCAACGGCTTCCTCGCTGCACTCGCCCGTGCTCCGTCCTACGACGACCGCAGAAGCGGCCCCGCTCTCGCCGTCGCTCTCTTTAACCGCTTGTGCCGAGAAGATGGTGGCCAGCGGGTGGCACCGCCCACAGTCTGCACCTACAACATCATCATGGACTGTTGCTGCCGCGCGCGTTGCCCGGACCTAGGGATTGCCTTCTTCGGCCGTCTCCTTAGGATAGGCCTGAAGACAGACCAGTTCACCACCAACACTTTCCTCAAGTGCCTCTGCGATGCAAAACGGACAGATGAGGCCGTCAACATGCTGCTGCTTAACAGGATGTCCGAGCTTGGCTGTGTGCCCGACGTCTTTTCATATTGCATTGTTCTGAAGAGCTTATGCGGCAATAGCAGAAGCCAGGAGGCACTCGACCTGCTCCAGACAATGGCGCAAAAAGGAGGTATCTGTTCCCCCGACGTGGTGGCATATAACACGGTCATCCATGGCTTATTTAAGGATGACGAAATAGGAAAGGCATGCAATCTTTTCCACGAAATGATGCAGCAAGGGGTTGTGCCTGATGTGATGACATATAACTCGATTATTGATGCACTGTGTAAGGCCAGAGCAATGGACAAGGCGGAGTTAGTCCTTCGGCAGATGGCTGGTAGTGGCGTTCCACCGAATAATGTGACATATACTTGCATGATTCATGGATATTCCACATCAGGACGGTGGAAAGAGGCGGCTAAAATGTTCAAAAAAATGACAAGCCTGGGTCTTGTACCAGATATATTTACTTGGAACTCGTTCATGACTTCCCTGTGCAACCATGGAAGAAGCAAAGAAGCTGCAGAAGCTTTTTATTCCATGACTGCCAAGGGACACAAACCTAATATCGTCTCGTACTCTATTTTGCTTCATGGGTATGCCAGCGAAGGTTGCTTTGACGATATGATCAATCTCTTTAATTCAATGAAAGACAACGGTATTGTACCCGACAGGAGGGTTTTCAGCATATTAATTGGTGCATATGCTAAATGTGGAATGATAGATGAAGCTATGCTCATATTTGCCGAGATGTGGGGACAAGGAGTCAGTCCGGATGTAGTGACCTATTCAACAGTAATAGCTGCACTTTGTAGAATGGGTAGGCTGGAACTTGCTAAGGACAAATTTGATGAGATGATTTCTGTTGGAATACAACCGAACAGTGCTGCTTATCACTCTGTAATTCAGGGTTGTTGTATACATGGTGAATTGGTTAAAGCTAAGGAATTGGTTTTTGAAATGATGAAGAAAGGTATTGCTCGTCCTAACATTGTGTTCTTCAGTTCAGTAATAAACAGTCTATGCAAAGAAGGAAGGGCTATGGATGCACAAAATATCTTTGACTTGGTTATAGACATTGGTGAGAGGCCGAATGTCATTATGTTTAGTTCACTGATTGACGGATATTGCTTAGTTGGCAAGATGGATAAAGCACTCAAAGTGCTTGATGCCATGGTAGCAGCTGGTGTTGAGCCTGATGTTGTTACATATAATACACTTGTGAATGGCTATTTTAAAATTCAAAGGTTTGATGATGGTTTGGCTCTATTCACTGAAATGCCGCGTAAGGGAGTTAAACCTAACACTGTTACATATGCCACCATATTGGATGGGTTATTTCGTGCTAAGAGAACTGATGTTGCAAAGAGAATGTTCCATGAGATGATCAAAAGTGAAATAACAGTGAGCCTCTCCACGTACCGTATAATTCTAGGTGGACTTTGCAGAAATGATTGCAATGAAGAAGCAATTGCCCTGTTCCATAAATTACGTGCAATGAATATGAAGGTGGATATCGCAATTGTCAATACCATTATTAATGCATTATTCAAGGTTCGAAGAAGAGAAGAAGCCAACGCCTTGTTTTCTGCAATATCTGCCAGTGGATTGGTACCTAATGCTTCCACTTATGGAGTAATGATAAAAAATCTTCTAAAAGAAAGATCAGTGGAAGAAGCCGGCAATATGTTTTTATCAATGGAGAAGAGTGGTTGTGCACCTAGCTCCCGTCTTCTAAACGATATCATCAGAATATTGTTGGAAAAAGGAGAGATCGCCAAGGCTGGAGATTATTTGTCTAAAGTTGATGGAAAGAGCATCTCACTAGAAGCTTCAACTACTTCATTGATGTTGTCTCTCTTTTCAATGAATGGGAAATACCGGGAGGACATGAAATTGCTCCCTGCAAAGTATCAAATTCTTGATGGATTTCCTTGAATAGTTGATACTTCATATATTGTGTATGAGCTCAAGTCCTACGATGGCTTAAGTGAGGTTTGTGCTTGCCATAAGTCATCCTGCATTATAGGAAATCCAAAGTGGCTAAAACCCTTCACTACTTCATTGAGTTCATTTTGCAGTGTTTATCAGAAGAATGTAAAAAGTCTATGTACCTTTTAATTTTTTGACAGGTGAGAAAAGTTACACCACCTAACCAAGTAGTCTATCACGACCGTTGCAATTTTAGGGATAATTGCTTGGATAGGTATACCTATATAATCTTCGACAAGAAGTACTACTGATACACTATTTTCTTGTATGGTTTGTACCAGACACCTAAGATCTTTTAAACTCTCTGAAACAGTGACTTCCCTTCATATGAATACATTTTTAGCAATGTCATTGTTAGTGATTTGCTACTATGCAAGGGTGGTTTTACTTTTATTGTAAGGAATGTGTTGTTTTTGTCATGGAAAGCAGGTCCTGCAATAACTGATGTTCGATGCTTCAACCTTACCTTCTCCATTCATTCCTTGGTCTTAGCTGCCTGACATGTCATTGCGGACAAAAACTGCAACTCTCACAGGGCATAGATGCTGTCAGCAGCCTTGCATCGATGCACTGCTTACTCCTCTCTGCTTCAGGCACACTCACAGTGAGGACTACGTCGAGTTCTTCGACCATACTCATTGTTCTCTTCCTCTTCTTCAGATCTCAGCTATATATACCATGTGCAATCTGAAATAGTTTAATGTGAACCTCATGCTCTTGTTCAATCTTGGATGTGCAGCGTCACTTAGTTGTAAACTGAGTTTGCATTTTGCAAGGAAATGGGGTGGATTAGAAACTGGGCAATTAAATGAAGATGGTCTTCATTTATTAATAAAAAAGCAGCATATGTTCCATACACTGATACACATGTACATTTATTTATGGATGAATCCAAGGTGAGCCTGAGCAAAAAGAACAAATCTATTTCTTGAAATTATTTCAGTTTTTTAGTGCGTATAGATGCTTAAGTAGCATGTGTATGATCAAAAGTTACCCTATGCAGACGTTCTGTTACTTCACATTTTTGTTGCCCTGTGCAAAAGAACTAGTTTGATGTCTATAAAGATGTTTTATTAGCCCCTCATGTTTTTTAAGTGCAGACCATAAGTAAACTCACGTTTTCTTCATGGAAGTTGACAGACATATATGTATTATAACATGCTTATGTGAGAAATGTTTTTGTATTTTCCGTATAACTTGAAAACATAGTTTTCAAAATATTATAAATAGAGGGCTCATGTGTGCTCCGAAGTATAGTAGGGTGTATTGAACGAAGTAGTTTGATAATGGTAAAAGCTTGACTAGTAGTTGTAGCAATCATTCCTTTTACCTAAATTCTTCATTCCTTTAATGCAAATTTTTTCCAGTGTAGATATCATTTGCAATATTAGAAGTTTGCTCTGACATCATTTGAGATCGTGCCTTCATGGCCTGGTGTTGTTTATTGAAGCCCTGGGCATGGAAATATCCATGATATTAGCGAGCTATGGATAGCATCATCTGAATACCAAAGAAGTTACCTGGCAGGTTTGTAATATCTTCACTGTCTTGGTGCTTCCTTCGCTGGTTTATTTTGGCCAGGCTTCTTGTTTTTGACATGAGCACTGTCTGGAACATCCAGCATTCCAGCTTAGGGCCTGAACTTCTGTTCCCTG
This sequence comes from Dactylis glomerata, assembly GCA_007115705.1. Classification (NCBI taxonomy): domain Eukaryota; kingdom Viridiplantae; phylum Streptophyta; class Magnoliopsida; order Poales; family Poaceae; genus Dactylis; species Dactylis glomerata. The sequence continues at coordinate 6,977,106 of QXEO01001238.1, forward strand.
TGACTTGGAAGTATAGTGTACAGCTTACAGATGGAGAAGAGCTTACTCCAGGTAGAACTTGCCATCGGAAAGGATATTCCCATGGAAACTTTCTTAATCTTTACCTTGCAAGATCTAATGACAAAAAAAGTTCCGAGACCTCAGTCTCACACAACGCAGCTTCGAGTATAAGAATACTGTTTGAACGATCAAAATCCAATGAAGATTATCTGGCTGACATCAATTTAAGCAACAAACTAGTGTGTTCCCCAAAAGGATATCTGGTTTGAACAAGCACTTGTGTTTACCTATAATGTCATGCCTTCAATTTACGGTGCTTTGGTGACATAATTTCATCTCCTGTTTGAAAAAATAATGTACTCACCTAAGTTATGTCACTATTTCTGTTTATGTTATTCTGAAAGACATGTTCTTCCGGAGATCTTTTAACTGTGACTTTTATCTCTCTGCATATTATCCATAACACGCAAATCTAACCTTGAATATTCATGTTCCGGTCAGAGGCTCCTATATTCCTGAGACAACAGTCTCATGGATAATGGAGGAGTGATCCGTTCCTGATGATGTTTCTCCGGCTTTGTTGCTCCGATGTATCATCTGTCCATGAGCTATCTTTGAGAAAATAAGATTACCAGAAATCTGAAGGGTGAAATCTGAAGCCAACGTCCATTGAAAATAAGATTACATTACTGTAATCCGACTGCGTTTTCAAAGACAAATCCTGCATTCGAGGATTACTGGGACAAACTCCCCACCCTGATTGATCACACCGGGAAATATGCAGCGGAAACCAGACTAGTATCATCCTCGAGCTCGGTTCGAGGCAGGACAAGCTTCCGGGCCGTGCCAATTCTCCTACTCCCTTCGACCCATAATACTCTTCGCTAATGTAGATGTATTTAGATATATTTTAGTGGTAGATACATCTGTATTAGCGAAGAGTAATATGGGTCGAAGGGAGTACATCCATTCCCATACGATCAGCAGCTCTTGCATCGAAACTCTGGAGATCACACTGAAGAAGAAACCACTGAATTATTATCCTTGTTATCACACATAGATAGTTTATTAAGCAAAAAAAATGAAGGAAGACATAATATTGAACTACCTCGGAAATGTCTTTGGGATTTTCTTTGTGTGGGTGTGTTTATTTCGTTGCTGCACGCATCAGAATCGGGGTTAAGAAACTAGCCCAAGAAATTTAATCTTCTATCTGGAAGCTTCGCTAAAAGGATGTCTTACAAGGGCTCAAGATTGGTTATCCACAATTATGTTAGTTCATGAAAATGTTTTCGCTCCGCTATATTAATATAGCAACCACACAATACAACAAGCTTGCGAGGCCATAGCACAATTGATACGTCTCAAACGTATCTATAATTTTTGATGCTCCATACTTGTTTTTACACCATTTGCCTACTGTTTCGTTACATTTCGTGGCACTTTTATGCATTTTCCGGAACTAACCTATTGACAAGATGCCACAGTGCCAGTTCCCTGTTTTCTGCTGTTTTTGTGTTTCAGAAAAGTTACACAGGAAATATTCTCAGAATTGGACGAAATAAGTTCCTGAAGTCTTATTTTTTCCGGAAGCTTCCAGAGATCCGAAGAGGCGAAGGAGAGGGGCCACAGGCCAGCCTCACACTAGGCCGGCGCGGCCCAGGCCCTGGCCGCGCCGCCTAGGTGTGAGGAGGTCTGGGGCCACTCCTGACGACGCCCCTTCGCCTATATAAAGCCTTCATCTGTTCATGAGCCGACCTTGGAAAGGGCAGAAATGTGATCTCTGAACCAGTATGATGGGACTCAGCAGATCGTTTTTTTACCTGTGATCATGTTTGAAAAGTTTGGATGAATCTGCTTGTCATGCACAGTCGATTATGCAAGGCCTGTAGCCTTTGTATCGGACATGATTTTTCTGTTCCATGTCCATACAGATCAGGCAGAAGTCTTTCCATTTTCCTTACAAGTACGAATGCAGATATAGGATGAACTGCATATATTTTCCGGGTTGTAGAATTTCCCTAGACAGGTCCCAAACAGCATGCCTGTGGATGAATTTAGCAGAAACCATCACCCTACTGAAGAAAGAAATTGATTAGTTCAGTCTTTTGGTGATCTGAACCAGAAGAATACAAAGTTGGAAATAACTCGAACATATTTTCTGGATTTTTTTTCTCTTTTCTTCAATATCAGTATTGATCAATATGTAGTTCTAATATATTTATGCGGACGTGTTTCACCTGTACACGTCTCGCTACGCCATGTCGCCCAACACCTCCACACTGCCGGTCGAGCAGCGCATTGCCTACAGCACCATCGGCTGCGACCACCAGCTGGCCGGCGTCGAGTGTTCCAGAATACTCTTGCGTGGCACCGCAGTCTAGAGCGCAAAGTGAATGCGCCCACTTTTTACATGAAGGATGACATTGCTAAAAAATGCATTTACATGAAGGAAATTTGATGTTTTAGGGAGAGTAAAAAAATTCTCCGGTAGCTGCCAGAAAAACGATGGTGTGATTATATAAGTAAACATGAGTGCTTGTTTAAACAAGATTGCCTGTTGGGGAACACACTCGTTTGTTGCTTAAATTGATGTCAAACCAGGATTTCTTGGTTACGCAATCATACGAAGACTTTGATCACGGACGAACTCCAAGCAGCAGACATGAAAAATCTCCTGGGATTAACTGGAGGCGGCGTAACTACTGCCAACAAATCATCAACTATTCCACTGAACTATGCTGCCGCTACTACTACTAATAATAAAAAGTGACGCATTCCAGAAAAAGTTGGCTGGCGGTCCAATGCTGCCATTTGCTGTCAATCCTCTTCTTCCGGCGCCAGGGTCTAAACATTGTGTCATCATCCTGCAATCATATTGTTTAGCACCCGGGAGCCGAATTAAATTTCCTACTGTGGGAGAGTAAAAACAATCAGTACCAAGAGCACCCCAAACTAGCACAGAGAACAACCATACTGGGCAGCCAGCAAGAAGAGAAGAGAAGGTGCGCCATTGCCATCGCCATCGCCATCGCCGTCAAGAAGTGTTCGACAGACGGACAGGCAGCCATGAAAGGAACTATACAAGAAGAACCATCAGTCAAAGCTTACTGAGATGTGTCGGCCCAGCAAGCTTGTTGTACTCGTTCCCAGCAAGTGATTACCTTCATTTAGGAGAACAGAGAACAAACTCTGGATGTAACAAAACAATCCTACGTGAGGACCTTACATGATACAGCGTGCTTATGTAGAATTAATAAAGTAGCTGTATCATGTTTCTTCTACAACTATTCCTGATATTGTGGGGCTACTACCGTTTTGAGGGTGCAGTTTTGATCAGCAACAGAACCTTTGACAGCGGAGGATGAATACATGAATGGAGAAGGTAAAGGTTGCAGCTTGGATCCTTGGAAGTTGGAACCCTTACAGCCTTACTGTGGCAGAGCAATACGGAGATATGAGGCTCCATAACTGCAGAAGAATGTACACGCAGCATATGAGAGCCAGCAATTTTTTTCCAGCAAATGTTTCGATTCATTCGCCTGAGTCATTTGAAGAAGTGTTAATCTCCTGCAGACTGAAGCGGAAGCTACCGTTGAATTCTTGGCCAAACCTTCACATACATCATGGGAAAAAAGAATTTGAATCTTCAATGAACTAAAGCAGAAACAAATCATACTGGAAATACTTTTCTCACATGTATGCAACAAGCGCCACCAATGCAACTTACAGCATAGAGTATAGGAGCCTCTTGCATGAGCTCGTAGATCCGCTAACTGAATATCGTATAATCAACCGCAAACATCTGTTCTTCCAGGACCCATTTACCCTGAGATGCATAATATATTTGCCAAACGAAAAGTGAATGCACCCTGCATACATAACAGATCAATAAGAATGACATAGCTAAAAAGGCATTTACATTAAGGAATTGACTGTTTAGAGAGTAAAAAAATCCCCGGTAGCTGCCAGAAATTGATGGTGTGATAATATAAGTAAACATGAGTGCTTGTTTAAACAAGATTTCCTTTTGGGGAACACACTCGTTTGTTGCTTAAATTGATGTCAACGGAACAATCTTCACTGAATTTGGATCGTTCTAACATGTGTGATCCTGAAGTGGAGAGGAGTAAGCGGTGATTTGATCCAAGGCTGCTGGCAGCCTCTCCGTCCTGTTAGAGTGCAGCTTTTGTCCACAATGGCCATGTCTGGCAGTGAAGACTAACAGATGAATAGAGAATGTAAGGTAGCAGCCTCGAACATCAGTTTTTGCAGGGCATGTTTTCCATGACAATTACAAAAAAATCTTAAAATAAAGTTAAAACCACCCTTGCATAGTAGCAGATCACTGACAATAATATTGCAAAAAATGCATTAATGTGAAGGAAAGTAGCTCTTTCAGAGAGTTTAAAATCTTGTGTATCTGGTGCAAACCATACTAGAAAAGATTGTATCATTTGTGCTTCTTGTGGAAGATTATATATACATACCTACCCCAATCACCAGCAGAAGCCATTATCCCTAAAATTGCAACCAATTAAGCTACTTGGTCGGTTTGTCTACCTTTCCTTGTTAATAAAAAAAACATATACATTTCACATTTGCGATCTTGGAAAACTACAAAATGAACTCAATTAAAATAGTTAAGGGTCTAATTTCTACGAGCATTCAGTTTGGATTTATTGTACTTACAGGAGAGCTTTATGCGAGCAAATACTCAACTGCGCTGCGCTTTCTCACAAGTTTGCCTCATATGCAATGTATCAGCTACTCAACAAAATCCATCAAAATTTGATACTTCGCAGGGAGCAATTTCATGTCATCCCGGTATTTCCCATTCACAGAAAAGAGAGACAACATCAATGAAGTAGTTGAAGCTTCAAGTGAGATGCTCTTCTCATCAACTTTAGACATATAATTTGCGGCCTTGACTATCTCCCCTTTCTCCAATAACATCCGGATGACATAATTTAACAGACAGGAGCTGGGAGCACAACCGCTCTTCTCCATTGATGCAAACATAATATCGGCTTCCTCGACTGCTCCTTCTTTTAGAAGATTTTGTATCATTACTCCGTAAGTGGAAGCATTAGATACCAACCCACTGGCAGATATTGAAGAAAACAAGTCGTTGGCTTCCTCTCTTCTCCGAACCTTGAACAAGGAATTAATCATGGTATTGACTATTGCGATATCGACCTTCATATTCATTGCACCTAATTTATGGAACAGGGCGATTGCTTCTTCTTTGCAATCATTTCTGCAAAGACCTCCTAAAATTATACTGTACGTGGACAGGCTCACTGTTATTCCACTTTTGATCATCTCATGGAACATTTTCTTTGCATCATCAGTTCTCTTAGCACGAAATAACCCATCCAACATGATGTTATATGTAGCGGTGTCAGGCTTAACTCCCTTACGAGGCATTTCTGTGAATAAAGCCAAACCATCATCGAACCTTTGATTTTTAAAATAGCCATCCAGAAGTGTATTATATGTAACAACATCAGGCTCAACACCAGCTGGTACCATGGCATCAAGCACTCTGAGTGCTTTGTCCATCTTGCCGACTAAGCAATATCCGTCAATCAGTGAATTAAATATAATAACATCAGGCCTCTCACCAATGTGTATAACCAAGTCAAAAATATCATGTGCATTTACAACCCTTCCTTCTTTGCATAGACTGTCTATTACTGAGCTGAAGAACACAATGTTAGGACGAGGAATACCTTTATTCATCATTTCAGAAACCAACTCCTTAGCCTTAACCAATTCACCATGTATACAACAACCCTGAATTAGGGAGTGATAAAACGCACTGTTCGGTTGTATTCCCACAGCAATCATCTCATCGAATTTTCCCTTAGCATCTTCCAGCCTACCCATTCTATAAAGTGCAGCTATTACAGTCGAATAGGTGACTACATCCGGACTGACTCCTTGTCCCCACATTTCGGAAAATATGAGCATAGCTTCATCCATTATTCCATGTTTAGCATATGCACCAATTAATATGTTGAAAACCTTGCAGTTGGGTACAATACCATTGTCTTTCATTGAATTAAAGAGATTGATCATATCATCAAAGCATCCTTCACTGGCATACCCATGAAGCAAGATAGAGTATGAGACGATATCAGGTTTGTGTCCCTTGGCAGTCATGGAATAAAATATTTCCGCAGCTTCTTTGCTTCTTCCATGCTTACAAAGGGAGGTCATGAACGAGTTCCAAGTAACAATATCTGGTACAAGATCCAGGCTTGTCATTTCTTTGAACATTTTAGCCGCCTCTTTCCACCTTCCTGATGTGGAATATCCATGAATCATGCAAGTATATGTCACATTATTTGGTGGAACACCATTGCCAGACATCTGCCGAAGGACTAGCTGTGCCTTGTCCATCGCTCTGGCCTTACACAGTGCATCAATAACTGAGTTATATGTCACCACACTGGGCACAACCCCTCGCTGCGTCATTTCATGGTAGAGATTGCATGCCTTGCCTATTTCTCCATCCTTAAATAAGCCATGGATGACCGTGCTATATGCCACCACGTTGGGAGAACAGACACCTCCTTGTTTCGCCATTGTGTGGAGCAGGTCGAGTGCCTCCTGTCTTCTGCTATCTTCACATAACCTCTTTAGAACTGTGTTGTATGAGATGGCATTAGGCACACAGCCGAGGTGGGACATCCTATGAAGCAGTAACATGTTGACAGCCTCATCTGTCCGTTTTGCATCGCACAAGCACTTGAGGAAGGTGTTGGCGGTGATCTGGTCCGTCTTTAGGCCTATTCTGAGGAAGCGTCCGAAGAAGGCAAGCCCCAGGTCCGGGCGACGCGCGCGGCAGCAGCAGTCCATGATGATGTTGTAGGTGCAGACCGTGGGCGGTGCCACCCGTGGGCCGGCAACTTCTCGGCACAAGCGGTTGAAAAGAGCTATGGCGAGGGCGGGGCCGTTTGTGCGGTCGTCGTAGGCCGGAGCACGGGCGAGTGCAGCGAGGAAGCCGTTGAGGGAGCGCCCGGGGACCGGGTTGGCCTGCCGCAGCAATTCGTCGAACAGGTTGTGTGCGTCCTCCCGGCTGAGAGTGCCGGCACGTACGCGCTCTGTGGCCGCCGCAAAGGCAGCCTGGGGAGACCAGGAACGTGAGGGCGGCGAGGTGGAGGTGGAGATGGAGGAGGAGCTGCGACGGAGTTGGCCGAGGCGCGACATCGGCGTTGTGGGCTAGTGGCGGAAGAGGCGGCGGGACGGGACGGGAAATTGGTGGGGTGGAGGAAGCGGAGCGGCGGAGGCAGACGGAGAGCGGCTAGGTGGAGGAGGAACGGCGGCGGCGGCGGCGGCGGCGTGCTGAAGCAAAGGCGTTGGGAATGGCCGTGCTAGGCGGCGGCGGCTCGTACGCGGTGGACTGACGAGCGTTCTGCTCGTACACGATTTCAACTTGCGATGCGTGATGATATTTCTCCATTTCATTTTTAAACTTTTCCTAGTTGTCAACTGATTAAATTTATATCAGAGTTGTTGAGTTACACAACGAAAAGAACAACAGATTTATTTAATACATTTTTCTTTCGAAATGTAGTGCAAAAATCATTTCTGTAGAAAAATATTCATCATAGTATAGTCCACGTATCAAACGACCAACGTGGAAAAAAATTCCCACAAAAAACTTTGAATCAAAGAGATTCTTAATCTTGTAGGTTGTGACAACTGCACATAATAATAATTTCAAGCCAGTACCATTATCATAAAATTAAGAAAGAAACCTATACGTTTATACGTTAACACGTCTAAGTTCTGACAACATGACTGGTGTACCTCAGCGAAAATGGCATCTCATATTTCATACAGCAGTAGGGTTGATCTGATAACAGGAAAAAAAAAGGACTTGCTTGACAATTGCCATTATCTGACACAGTACATACAGGTCCTGCCTATCTATTTGGAACAAAAACACTAATACAGAACAGAAGCATGCTCGGTTATCCCAAAAACATAGCATCTTCCTCATCACTTCCAGTTCAGGACACATCAAGCTGACAGAAGCCATCTCAGATACGCAGTTCCATCATCAAAGGCATGCGCATCATCAGGAGCAGCTGCCCTCTTTCGCATCAAAGTTTCGACAGAAATGGCCTTCCTCTTGCGTCCACCTGGATGCGGTCGTAGTTGATCATCAGCCTCCATGAAATCGCCCTGTTAACATTTGATGAAAACGAAAGCTGTGAATATCCTAGTGCAGAATAAAAGTTCCTAGAATCCTAGTTCTTTTACTGAGTTGGTGGTGGTCCATTCACCCTCAAAGATTACAGTACTTCTTAAGCTGCTAATTACCACAATTATCATACTCTATGAAGTAGGCGCATGTATCATGATCTTTTGGCTAGTTGAGTTGATTGGTTTATATTTTGAAATACTAATTTATTTGCACAAAGTTAGGGGCATGTATCATGATATACTAATTAGTTGATTCGACTCATTTATATTTTAAGATACTAATCCATTTTGAGATTTTTGTTCAATGACACAAGAGTCTAAGTAACTCATGAAATAATACTAACAAAATCAATAGCAAAGCACCAGCTTTTAACTTCCAGGGAATCCGGATGTAGTTTGCTACTAGCTAGAAAGGCATGGGAAAGAACAGGAGGTAAAATATGTGACATGGGTCATATGGGAGTGGCTATTTTGTGCTTACCTCAAAGTGCACATGAGCACTAGATTTCTCATGATTGTCCCTCACATGCTTGTAAGAAAACTTCTTGCCGCATCCAGAGTATCCACATATGAAGGGTCTGCTCTGCTCATGAACTGCCTTAATGTGCTTGTCCAAATTTGATTTCTGAAGTTCAAAAGTTATTGAGAATGAAAAACTGAGCAGTTTTGTAATTTATTGCAGAGAAACAAATCCAAGAGAAGAAGTCATCATATAAGACAGCAAATCACACCTTTGAAAATGAGCACTTGCAGTCCTCGAAGTGGCATTTAATCCTCTCAGTGACACATGAACCATCATGCATTCGCTGATGACGCTTAAAGTTCTTCTTTAGCTGTTTAGTGCCACAGACATCACACTGAACGTATCGATGACACGAATGGTTGTGTGCCTTGAGGCATTCCACGTTACTAAAGGTCTTCATACAGCCGGGTTCACAGCAGATAACTTCAGAGTAATCCAATTTGACTGCATCATAAGAACAGAAACATCAACTTACAAGATTGTGACTGCAAAGCAATTCTTGATACAGTAAGAAAAACTGTGGAAATTTTAGAGGAAGTCAGTTTCTCACCATGTGATTCCTCGTGTTTCTGTAACTTGGAAGCATATTTGAAAGTCTTCCCACAGTCATCCTCTGGACAGATGAACTCTTTCTTGCTTCCACACTGATAGCTATCCTTATGAATTTCCTGAACATGTCTCTGCATATTACCCTTGGTACTGAACTTGCGATTGCATTCTTCCACAGGGCATATAAATAGTTTTCCTTGATGAGTAAGTAGATGGCGGTTCAAATGGTCCTTCCTGCTATAGCTGAAAGGGCAACCGTCTACATGGCAGGCAAAGGGTTTCTGCATCAGTTTTGAAAAGGACACTCATCAGAATAGTACTCTCATATCCAAAGCAAAGTTCACATGACATAACATAAGTTTATGCATACATTTATATGAAGCTCAAAAGGACTAGCTTAATTACTATGCACATGTTAAACTACTCCCTCTGTTCCCAACTATAAAACGTTTTGGCGGTTCAATTTGCCAAAACATCTTGTATTAAGGAACTGAGGTAATATTTAGTCAGCCATTCGGACGTAAGACCATCAAGCGGTAGTAGCACCGCGAACAATAAAACAGCATCAATTAACATGACTGAAAAAATGCATGTAATTCTTTGACACAGACTCTGCATACAAAGACTGCATATTTATAGTTCAAGAATGCGAAGTAGTATACATTGCACATACATACACATTAGTTGCTTGATACACATCTAATTCCTAGAGCATGGAGCAAGAAGGGCTGGAGTAAAAGTAGTCCCAAATTAACGAGCAGACCTGAAGAACCGCGTGAAAGAGGCATTCTTGCTGGAGCTTCTCAGGAGGGTCTCCCCTTCCTGATACTAGTCCATTCAAGGCCTTCTGGCATTTTGGAGTTCTTTGAGATCCAATGCTTCACACATCTATGTCTCCCATATGTAGTCTGCCAAAATCAGCACAGTTCAGAGAATCCAAATGGCAATTGTTACATATCTGCATAGTTCTATGTCAAATAGGAATTACTTTTTTTTGCAAGAAATATTACTGGGCAACAAGACAAATGCTATTACATGTGACAAAGAACATTATTTATTTAGACCTCAGGGAACGCGTAAATATATGCTGACCAAAACGAGTATCTTATCCTGTGCGCATACTGCAACTACTTGGTTAACTACTGGATAGATGGTGAATATATTAGTTCACAGCGTCAACTATGACATATGAATATAAGACTGACAAGAAGACACGATTCTTTGATAAAGTGGTGGATGCTAAGAAATAATCATTCGGTAGCTTCAAAATACTAAGAGCACAGCACATGTAACGATCAAGAACTAACAGAAAGTATATGACAAGAGAAAAAATAACCTGTAAAGAAGGGCGTGAAAGAGGCATTCCTGACGGAGCTTTGCAGGAGGGTCTCCCCATCCTGGTACTAGTCCATTCAAGGGCCTCTTGCATTTTGGAGTTCTTTGGGATCCAATGCTTCACACATTGAAATGGCCTGCAAAAAATCATCCAAGGAATCAAACTAAGAACAACCACACGCCAACTATTAATCGTCCAAGGAATTCACTGTGAGAAACTGGGATGCAATCACCACTTCTTAAGAAACTTTGTTGCTTATTTTGCTCTTGCACAAAGCATTGACAGAACAACCAAACATAACAATAGGGAAATCCACTGAGAACACGATAACTATAACTCGGAACTATTTAGATACCTCGGGCGAATGGCTCTGCATATGCTGCTTCAGATGCGCGGGCTTCCTGAACCTCGCGCCACACTCCTCGCAACCATGGCTGGTCACTCTGTGCGGCACACCACCACCACCGTCTTCCGTGTAGTCATCCAAATCATCCAGTTCATCCTGCAGCGCGCAGTGGTAGTACTTCATGTCACCCACAATTCACAATTCCCGCACAAATCAGTAGCACGGGACATCCTAGACTGGGAGAAGCCACGAGCGCCACCCACCTTATGGTGTTCAAGGACGTGGTCTCGGATCAGCCGCTTCTTGGAACGAACGACGCCGCAGAACTCGCACTTGTACCGCCTGATATCCCTCCTCGCAGGCCCCGCCGCCGCTTCGGCCTTGCTCGCGCCGACGCCGCCACCGCCGTCCGAATCGCCTTCTCCCATCTGACCAGTCCCAGAAGTCGCATCACGAAGCAGGCACGACTACAACGAAATCAACGACAGATCGGCCGAGACCTCCGAAATTGGCGAGCTCCAGCGGCGCGAATCGCAGGGAAATTACCTCGGATCGTGGTGGAGCTCGCCAGAATTTCGCGGGATCGTGAGGGTTCGAGAGCTCGCGACGGCGCAGGGGAGAAGAAACCCTCGAGCTCGAATGAGGAGGATGGAGAATGGGCTCGGGTTTTCACGGACTAGTAGTGAAGTCTTACCGGGCCGAGAATGGGCTCGGGTTTCGGGCCGTGGGCTGGGCTTTGGGCCCGTCGAGTATCAGTCCACACGTGTGCTGCCATTTCCACGGCTCGCTCTCCCACCCGCTGTGGCTGAGGTACGCTGCGCACCTCGGCTCTTCTCCACGACCTCGTCGCCGGCGATGGCCGCCATGGTCGCCGCCGTGGTAACTGCGCGGCTTCCTCCGCGGATTTACGCCCCATGGCTGCGGCGCGGACACGTTTCGTCGCTTCGTCCGTCGCTGGGGCGGCCTCTCGCCGTACTCAGGGTGGTCGCCGCATCGCGTCGGAGCCCCGGCGACGGCGGGAAGAAGCGGAGGAGGCGCGCCACGGAGGCCAACCAGGAGGACGGCCTCTCCGTCAGCTCCGGTAAGCCGTCCCCCCGCTCCGCTAGCTCCAAGCGTCCTTCGCTCCGCCTCCGCGCTTAGCTTCGTTTGAATCGGAAGCCCTGAGCCTGAAATTGCTCGAGTACTCGTAGACGTTATTAGAGCCTGAGAATTATGTCGGTTCTTGGTGGTTTCTGAACATGAATTCCAGGTCAATTTGCGTTTACAGTGACCGGCGTTATGCACTGAAGAACTGATCGTATCTGTTTTGTGAGCTTATGAGCTTCCTCTTGTGGATATGTGTTTCAGATGTAGAGACGAAGAACTCCACTCGACGCGCAAAACTCGACAATGGCAGCCTGAAGCCTGCTCCGGAGGCCAGCCTGACCCCGAAAGACTCGGCCATTAGAAGAGTTGCTCTTGTGGTGAGTTGATACCTACATATGGATGTGGTGAAATTAATTTGGCGATATAGATGGTACTACCTCCCTTCCAATGAATGAGGCGTATATTTTAAAAAAAAAGTTTGGCTAAGTTTTTAGAATAAATCATTAACTTGTACATTACAAAATCTATATCGTTAGATACATCATGAAATATATTTTCATATGATATCTATATAACATATAGTTGTTGATAGTTTTTTACCAAAACTTTGGTCAAATTTACTTTGCTTGACTTTTTAAAATATATATATATAAAGCCTTATTCATTACAACGGAGGGAGTAGTCAATTTTGTTTCTGCTGAGGTGACGAGTTCAAAACTTTTCTTGTTGCAGGTCATCGCTGCAGTGTTATTCGGCGTTAGCATCGCTCTGAAGGACGGGGTTGAGAAGGCATCAGAATATTTTACAGGGTGTGTGTTACGCTTGTTGACTGATCTTTAACATTGAGGCTGTTTTGCATAACTGTTGGAGGTGTGGTTTATTTCTGAATTAGAATTTTTGGACCATATAATAGCCATTCGAGAAATCAGTGGATGTAGCATATTGGCTCTATATGCTTGGATGAATGCATAGCTCTGTTTAGGCATAGTCACATAGGGGGGAAAATCTAATGAATAGAGAAGGGGTTAGTGAAAATAACCATGCATGGATGCTTAAGCTCATTATTTGGTTTGTGCAACTTAGTTTGCTTAGTGCGAATACTTGATTTCTTACAGAAGCTTTGCTTAATAATTTAATATTTGTCTTCAGTTCTTCTCATGTCTTCTTCATTCGAGGTATAACAGTGTAATCAGGTTCTGCTATGTAACAGCTATTTGTTGGAACAGAGTTTGTCGGTGGACAATCTCTTTGTTTTTATTCTGGTCTTCAAGTACTTTAAAGTGCCCCAGGAGAACCAGGTACAGTTAATAGCTAATGTGATAGATAAAGTACAAAAATAATTTGTGAATTCCTGCTCACTTTTTTCTGTGACATTGGAAACAAGAATCGGGTGCTTTCTTATGGTATTGCTGGGGCGGTGATCTTCCGTGCAGTGTTGATCATCCTAGGAGTAGCTACCATTCAGGTAAGCTCTTCTCCCATGTTACCATTAGTTGTTTTTCTGTTTTCTCCAATCACAATAATTCCTATATTTCCTCGTGTTCTGTAGAGTTTTGAAGCGGTGAATTTATTTTTTGCTTTGATCCTGCTATTCTCTTCTTACAAGGTAAAAGTGTTCCTCTTTGTGGTAAAAAAGAGGGTCATGCTTTTCGTATTTTATTTTCCTTTCACGGAGATAGTTGATTTTTCTGTTATAGTACATTGGAAACTTGCTTTATCAGAATGATAGGTTCTCGCTAGCACTTAAAAAAGGTCTCCTTCCTTTTTCCACTATAAGTTTCCTTTGAGCAAAAGCAAGTACAGTCTGTTCAACCAATTTAGTTGCATTTACTATATTACCACTCACTTATTCAGACCATCATTTAGCAGCTAATGGCATAGTGGCTTCTTCCTTTTCCTTTTTATATTTCGTCCTATTGTTTCAGTACATCATAACAATTTGACCTAGTTCTTCCATGAGTTAGTAAGTTCTACCCTATAAATATTGAGGTGTTTAATTGGATTGGCACTTCAATATGTGGGGACTCTGATATTTGTTAGTTGCTTAAGTTGTATTAGTATATGCAATACATGTGGTTGTAATAGTCACATTCTTATGGCAGCTATTTGCTGGAGGCGATGAAGAATCTGATCTGTCTGATAACTTCATTGTGAAAACATGCCAAAAATTCATTCCTGTCACTGGTAAATACTCAATCAAATGGTTTTCAGTTACCCTTTACCTTTTTGTTATTCAGGATATCAGCATGGTCCACTTCCGTGATCATAGCCACATGCCCAATGATCAGATCCTTGCTTAAATTTTGAATCATTTATTCTGAAACCAAACTGCTTATTTCTAGGAATTAGTAATCACTCGATGGCATGCGTGTTGAACTCATCCTTTTGTTTCTCTTATCAGATTATTATGATGGTGACCGGTTTTTGACAAATCAAGATGGTTCATGGAAAGTAAGTGGTGTCCAAATTAAGCAGGACCATTTATCACAACAGCTATTGTGTAATTACTTACTAGTTATCGCAACTTGATATGTATGTGCTGGAACCTGGAAAGTTTATCCATTCGACACAAATGTTTGACTAGTTTACTAGTGCTGCATGCACAGAAAGCTTATAGTCACAACAGCAGCGCTCTGTGTTTGAGTGAACCATCTTAAGACATTACTTCAACCACATAAAGAGCTATCTGTTCTTAAATATGTCATTTTTTATTTGATGTCTGCAGGCCACACCATTACTCTTGACTCTGGCAGTGATTGAGCTAAGTGATATTGCTTTTGCTGTAAGTTTGTTCTCTATATTTCCTGTGTGATGTTTCCCTTTCCATTTTGCGACCTCGAGCATGGGGATTAACATCTTTCAAATTGTAGGTCGACTCAATACCAGCAGTCTTTGGTGTAACAAGAGATCCATTTATAATATTGTCATCAAATATTTTTGCTATTTCTGGTGAACCTTCTCCTGCCCCTATGAACATACCTTACACTGCTCCAATCTGCACTTTGTTCCTTCATTCTTGCTCGGAGCTCTTTATGCATGATGTTCAAGTTGCATGTTACATCGATTCTTCTTTTGTCTGATATGAAGTTAATAGCTCAATATATATCTGATCAACTCTTAATTATATTCCTGTTATTTCGACCACATATTTCCTAATAGTAACACCAGTCCTAGCTTAGTAGCAGTCTTTGGTGTTCACGTTTGTGTTTTGTAGTTACAAGTACCTAATAAGTATCGCCGAGTAATTTCCTTATCTCTTATCATGCAACTGGGCATTTGGTGATCACATGTAATATACAATGAAGATAAGTGATGCATTAAACAGCACTATGGATATCATTAGGTGTTGTTGTAGAATGTTTGTATAAAACGCAAATTTGTGTATTTGTAATACACTATGCAGTTTTAGCGTAATAACGTGACAGAACAATTACCCTGTAGGTTTGAGGTCACTTTACATACTCATTTCTGAGAGCATGTCTGAGTTGGAGTATCTGCAGGTAAATGACCCTTGCTCTGGTAAAGTTTCTTGAATTATTTGCCTATTATCGAATACTTAAACCGTATCCAGCAGCTATGTGTTTTCTTAATATTTATAGTTTTTATTGTTATATTTTTAAACAAACAAAACAATTCAAAATTGCCACTGAGATTCCGTCCATAGTAATGATAACTAGCTGGTGTTTGCCTTACTGCCAGTTTCTGTAACCCCTTGTGCATTTACATGGTACCATGATTTATGCATGGTCAATGGTGAACATATCCATGTATTTGTCTATTATCTATTTGTTACTGATTGCTGTTGGCAATGTGCTTTCCAGCCGGCCGTTGGTATCGTTTTGGGCTTCATAGGGTCAAAGATGATCTTTGACTTCTGCGGTGAGCAATAAGAAAGCATGTTACTTAGTTGTTGTATCCATTGCATTCTACACTATGATCTAGTGTCTCCATTAGCAGACCACACTGATGATGCTGATTTATGGCAGGTTATCACATACCAACTGAAGCTTCCCTTGCTATTGTTACCACGTGTCTTAGCGGGGGAGTAATATTGAGTCTTAGAAAAGCATCAAGTGAGGAACGTGACAAGTAGCCAGCGTGTTGGGAAGAAGGTAATATTCAGACAATCTTACTACAACACATGTATCGTATTTACAACCTAGAAAATCATGTCCTCTGCTCACTAAAGAATGTTTATGCTACTACATCAAAGAACCTTCAGCCTAGCAACAAATATTATAAGCCATCTATGTAGGCTGAACTATACCTTGTTCATACTTCAAATATATTCCTTCTACATTGGTTCAAACTTAAAAAATGCACAAGGTTGGAAACTGCCAGTGCCAAGTGCCAACTATTGACCGAATAAGGAAGCGCCATGAATGGATTTGGCTTCATGCCGAATATTACGGCTTTGTGCATGTTTTGGCGTACTTGTGAGCAATCCTAGATTTGTCTACACCCATCAATCCATCATAACCATTTTGGCTGAAGTGATGGGTACCGCAAATTCCAGAACTTACTTTAAGCATCCTTCTGCTGTAAGAAAAAAAAAACAGAGTCTACTATAACTTATCCTTTACTGGTTTGCTTCCCAGTCTTTGCTTTTTGAGTTCCAAGGAAGTTCGTGTCAGACTCATTCTCATTGCCTGGCATCCAAATCTAGTACTCCATATTTCCTTCTTGAATGATGGAATGGTCTTGTCATGAGTTGTGAGAAAACAGACCTCAAGGATCATATGATATTTGTGCTGTTCGACATAATTATACCTATGCACATGGAACATATTTGTATCTTGGATTCTTCCATGTGGAATCCTTGTTACATATCATGGCACTGTGCACATACATCTAAGCCGTCCCTTTCTTTCATTGCAGTATGGCTCACTCAAGTTAGCCATGGGTGGAGGATGGAAAGAAGCAACAGCCTCCATTTTTCAAAGTTTGCGTAGCACAACAACGGAGCAACAGCCTCCATTTGTTCGTGGATTTGAGGACAATTCAGCTGACTGTGACCAAGATTGATGCCCAAGGCGTGGCATAGATGCATTATACAAAACCTAGAAGTTACATATGTTAGAAGCAGAAGGTTTTGAAGGATAGGTTATGTTAAGTTGGTGATAGGCCAATGGGAGACAGCAAAAGTACAGTGTACAGACAACTAAGTATAAACTACTTACGGTCTTTTTATTTAGAACCATTTTTGCTGTGGTTGTTGGTTGTTAAAGAAGAACATTTAGCTTATTCTGGACATGATGGCATGCGCATCATGTGTGTAACTTAGCAATACTATGCATGGAGAGTCCATGTAAGCACCATCTCATTCTTTGATTCTCATGCTGACCAACCTCACTTGTAGAAACATGGTGTAAAATGTAATTACTTCTACTCCCTCCGACCCATATTACTCTTCGCTAATACAGATACATTCGTATTAGCGAAGAGTAATATGGGTTGGAGGGAGTACATTTCCTCAATGTACAACCATTTCAGTATGTACAATTGAATGCAATCATGTTGCTTCCAAATCACCGCACATAAATATAAACATGGTGTCAATCGTAATTATTTTCTACATTTCCTCAATGTACAGCCATTTCAGTATGTACAATGCAATCATGTTGCTTCCAAAGCAGGCCACATAAATACAAATACAAACATGATGTCAAATAGTTACTTTCTGCATATCCTCAATATACAACCATTTCAGTATGTACAATGCAATGCAATCATGTTCCTTCCAAATCACCACACATATATACAGACATGATATCAAATGTAATTACTTTCTACATTTCCTCAATGTACAAACATGTTGCTTCCAAATCACCAAACATAAATACAGATTCACTGACGACCTTCAAGAATTACAATCACATAACAATAGAACATAAAATAAAGGAGCAATCAAACATTTGTGAATAACATGGTTCTTCTTTAACTTCAATAACGGAAGGATGCTGTTTATCGTTCAATCTGAAGTCTGAAACTGGAACAAGCAAATAACCTTATGTACGACTATGCGAATGGCATGACATATCTACATTTTTTGAGCTAAACCGACTTTGTCGAAGACATAATGTAACTAAGATAAATCTAAGCGAAGCTGATCATGGAATCCCGCAGATAACCGGCTCAGACCTTGGAGCCATCAGCATCAGCAGCATAAACCTGGCCATATTCACCCTTGTCATCGTCCTCATCCAGATAGTCAGCCCTTGCATTGAGAGCTAGCATCTGGCAAACAAGCCAGAACAGAGCAGCATCGAGGGCCAGGAAAGCAGCACCTCCAAAGAGGCCAGTCTTTGCGGTAGGGCACTGCGTGTCCATGTCGTGGTGGATGTTGCTGGTGCGATGGTGACTCTCCGTGATCGTTGCCCAGAGCAGCATTCCGAAAGCCAGAGCTGACACCAGCCTGATTGCACGTGAACAGTTAATAGAATGAAGGAATAATGTGTAACTTGATTACCACAAGTAAGATATCAAGTGCACGAGACAGCAGTGTGCATACTATAATGATTAAAGAAGTCATAACAATAGTAATAACAGGGGAAACATAACAGCTTGCATACCAAATACTCCCAACCATCAATGGCAAAACCGAACACTTCAACATCAAGCCCGGACAAAATCACCTAAAGAACATTCTATTTAACTGAACTAGAGTGTTGGCACTGATCAGCATTTATCTATGGCACTGTACAATATCACAAGAATTCAGGGTACATCAAAAGACCCACGATGCATAGCCAATCAACAGCAAATAGCAAGGCTCAACAGACGAACAAACATCCAATTATTACATAATATTGTCTCTAGTCCAAATGAAATTCTTAGCCACAGAGCCGAGGGGAACTTACTCAGCAATGACGAAGAACACCGACAAGCTGGTGCTCTGAAACAATGCTCCACGAGGAACCGACTTGCCCTTGTATGGGAAAAAGATGGCAACATGCCCAACGAAGGCTGCTAACAGAAGTGCCACGATGGACATGCTTCCCATCGCGATCGTCGGGTCACTCGGGAACTTGCAGATGACGACATCCTTCCCCTTGATAGGAGTTCCGTACGGGGGCTGCGTGAGCGACAAAAAGAAAATCCACATCAAGTTAAGATCCATAACAAGTTAAGATGAAAGAGAGAAGTTTGAGCATTCCATAATGCATTTCGATTATAGGCTGCTATATAAAGTTAAGAGTAGGAGGTTCATAAGAATGATCTGCTTTCTTCGGTGAAAAAATTATATCCCTGAACATGTGCCAAATGAGGCAGCATTGACGAGAATCTGCTGCAAGTGATCATAAAAGAAAAAAAGAACACAACCTTTTTGTTCTCCGCGATGACGCCGAGCAGAAACGCCAGGATGCCAAACAAGGAGACAGTGAGAGCGATCCGTTGAGCCGAACTAAAAGCCATCGCTCCTGCATAACAAGGACACTAACATGAGACGAGACAAAACCAGCAAGTACATTGCTTAAAACAGCGGGTCTGAAATTGCCACGACTGGACTTAGCAGTTGTCCTAGAAATTGCCGTCAAAGGCAAACAATCTAGAATCGCCATTTTTAATTTCATACGGAGACGTGAAGGCTGTGCTAGACGCGAGCGGATCAAATCTGCGCGGTGTGCGAAATAAGAACGGGGGGCAGAAAAAAAAAAGGGAATAAATTAACCTATTTAACCGAGACCCGTCGCACTCGCAACGGCCGATCAATTCGGATCCCCATTGCCCAAGGCTCCCCACTGCCAGCCAGTAAAATTCCGTAAAATCGCCGTCCATCATCCGATCCCAGAGACCCTAATCGACCAGGGACGAACTGGAAAAAGACGAGAGGAGAGTGGAGGGTCCGGGAGACGGCTAGTTACCGCGAGGACGGACGGCGGGAGGGGGAGGGGCCGGGAAGCCTAGCTCCGGCGGGCGCGGATCGACGGAGGAATCTCTTGTCTCGGATCGACGGCGTCCACTCCTGTGCTGCGGTGGGAGGAAGGAAGGAAGGTAGGTGGTCAACTCCAGAACCACGGGACACACATATATACGGGCGAGTCTGGCAGTGGGGCCCACAGGCCGCACCGTGCGGACGGACCGGTTGGGCTTTTTCCGGGCTGCGGGGAGAAACGGCAAAAACGGAATCGAAGTTCTTGCTTCAGAAAAGGACGGAATCTTTGCTAAATGCTAACTGAATCTCGTTCCGTTCGTATCTTTGCTCCAGCGAACTTCTTTTGTTTTGCGAAGTTCTTTCCCCTTGTGAATGAACGGAGTCTTGGTTTTTATGAAATGCATTTTGTAAGGTACATTAGAGCATCTTCACGAGCGTTCGCCGCAGGGCTATTAGAGCCGTGTGTCTCATTGAAATTTCTAGGATATTTCTACAGTAAAATATATTTCTACCATATTTTTTTGATGATATATTTCTACCATATATTGAATAACAATATCGCATAGTGCTTACACTAATTAATATAATAAAATTAAATAATTTATACAACAATTTAGGTAAATTAAAATTTGAGAAGTCCATTAGAACCTAAAAGAAACTAAACGGAAAATGAATGCGAAAATAGACCGTCACGACCAAGCCCATACATGTGACGATCAAGGCCTAGGAGAAGCCCAAGGCCCACCAAGCAGCCTAGAAGCCCAAGACTGGGAAGCCGTCTACTTAGTCCTTCGTTTTTTTTTTTGAACGGTGCAGGCCCGTAAGGATGTGGAAGTTTCATTCCAGTGGTGGGTGAATAATTACAGTAAGGCCCAGAAAATAAATGAAAAATACAACCAGGCCACTAACTTTTACAGAGAACACCCTCAAGAAGATTACAAGCAAGCAATCGAGTCCTTGGGCTCCACCGGTGGCTTGCAGCAACAGGGCGGCGCCACCCCAATCCTAGTCAGGGACGAAACCACTTAACTGGGCGGGGGACTTCACTGCCGCTCCGTCGCTGCTGAAGATCCTCACGCAGAGGAAAATGATCGCGCAGAAACTTGGCGTCGAGCACGGCGCGGCCACCCATCTAGCCAGGGATTGCGGCGGCATGACGTTGCCGGCGCAGAGTAGACGCCGTAGAGAGCCGAAACCTCGATAGCTCTCGAATCTTGCCTCTGCACGATCCAGACGACCTTCATCCGCCATAGACCACCACCTCGCCTCCACGGCCGGCATGGTGGGCTAGGGCTTCACTCCATCTTCCAGAAAAGGAGAGGCAGCACCAGCACGTAAGGATAAGGGCGCCTTCATCCTGCCTCCACGACGGCCTCCTCCTCCCCTCGCCACCAAGGCAGGCCAGAGAAGAAACCAAAACAGAAGAGGCAAGGCGAGCCACTGTCCAGCGTCGCGCCGATGCGCATGGACAGGAGCACCCTCGCTGCCTCCAGCTCTGCAGTCCGGCGCAGCCCTCTCTCTCCCCCCGCCACTGATACGTCTTCAACGTATCTATAATTTTTGATGCTCCATGCTTGTTTTTACACCATTTGCCTACTGTTTCATTACACTTCGTGGCACTTTTATGCAATTTCCAGAACTAACCTATTAACAAGTCACCACAGTGCCAGTTCCCTATTTTCTGTTGTTTTTGTGTTTCAGAAAAGCTACACAGGAAATATTCTCGGAATTGGACGAAACAAGTTCCTGAAGTCTTATTTTTCCCGGAAGCTTCCAGAGATCCGAAGAGGAGTCGGAGGGGGGCCACGAGGGCCCCACACACTAGGGCGGCGCGGCCCAGCCCCTGGCCGTGCCCCCTATGTGTGAGGGCGCCTCGGTCCACCTCTGACGATGCCCCTTCGCCTATAAAGACCCCCCGACGGAAAAAACCTAAGTACCCGATAAATTTTCCAGAACACATCGCGATCCGCCGCCGCCGTCGACCCGAAGATCGGGAGGGTCCAGAAGCTCTCCCTGGCACCCTGCCGGAGAGGGGAATCGCCACCGGAGGTCTCCTTCATCGTCATGCTTGCCTCCGGAGCGATGAGTGAGTAGTCTACCTTGGACTATGGGTCCACAGCAGTAGCTAGATGGTTGTCCTCTCCACCATGTGCTTCATGTTTAGATCTCATGAGCTGCCCTACATGATTGAGATCACCGTTATGTAATTCTACATGTTTGGTTTGTTGGGATCCGATGAATATTGGTGTTATGATTGAGTTGCTATACTGAAATATATCTTATGTTGTTTATGATCTTGCATGCTCTCTGTTGTTAGTAGCTATATTGGCCAAGTAGTTGCTAGTGACTCCAAGAGGGGGTATTTATGCTCGATAGTGGGTTCATGCCTCTATTTAATCTGGGGGAGTGTCAGAAACCTCTAAGGTTGTAGATGTGCTATTGCTACTAGGGAGAAAACAACATTCATATGCTCGAGGGCATATGCTTTGTTTACATTACACACTTTGCTTAATGCAATTATCTGTTATTTGCAACTTAATACTCATGGGGTGTTCGGATGATATCCCCGTGAGTGGATTATTAGTCATAGATGCAGTTGGATGGCGGTCTATGTATTTTGTTGTAATGTCCAGAGTAAATCGCATAGTGATCTTCTTGATATATCACATTTATCTTTATTCTATCAATTGCCCAACTGTAATTTGTTTACCCAGCATGTGTTATTTATCTTATGGAGAGACACCGCTACTGAACTGTGGACCCCGGTCCTATTTTTATCATATTGCTATCACCTGTTTACTTTACTTGCACTGTTTACTTTACTCGCATACTATTATCACTTTCCACTCGATACGCTCATACCCTTTGTTTCAAGCAAACCGGTGAGATTGACAACCTCATCGCAAGTTGGGAACAAAGTATTTGGTTGTGTGTGTGCAGGTTCCGCGTTGCAGCTAGCAAAGCAAAGCTTGGACGAGGTGCCATATAAATTGTCCGGAGCTGTCGCTAAGCTTGCAAGCATCACCTTCAGTCGTATTGTCTGCTCTTCTCCTGATCGACATACCTTGGTTTCTTAACTGAGGGAAAACTTGCTGCTATATTCATCAAAACCTTCTCTTGGGGTTTTCCAACTGGCCGGTCATTTACTTCATTAATTTCATACATCATCACCGTGCCACCAACAAGTTTTCTGGCGCCGTTGCCGGGGAAGAAGTGGAAGACTTCTGCAAGGGGAGTTTTTCGCACACACATCCTTTACTTTGTTTTAAGTTTTGCTTTACTTTATTTTCACTTGCATCGTTTTATATCAAAAACCCCAAAAAAATAGAATCCTTGATAGTTGTTTTTACTTGCTTGCTTTTAGTCTTGTTAGAATGAGTAATCCTGAAGTAGAAGTTCGCAGTTTTAAGCAACAAGGGGGAGAAAGTTTAAAAGATGCTTGGTATCAAATTAACAATGCTCATCGTAGGTGTACCAAAAAGCACTCTACCACGATCCTCCTTAGAAATTTTTATGTTGGTATATCTAGTTGGAATAGGTATGTTCTTGATATTCTTACAAGAGGTAATTTTCTGGGTACTCCCGCTGGAGAAGCATGCACTTTAATTGAAAGCTTAGTGGGAATACCACCTATTCATGTTGCTAAAACTAAGATCACCTTAGAGGAAGTTTTAGAAATGCTTAGCTCCTTAGAGAAAAGTTTGCCAATTATCCTTGAAAATGCTAGCCGAGTCAATGAATCAATGGAGAATATTGGTAAGAGAATCACCGCTTTAGAGGCTAGCACTACTCTTGATAATCAAAACTTAAGGATTGGTAAACTAGAGGAGTCTATAGAAACTCTTAGTTTAATCTTCTCTTCTCTTAAATTTAAGAAAGAGAAAGTGTTTGTTGGAAAAAAGCAAAAATTTATGTATGTTCCCAAGGTTTTTGCGCTTAAACCTCAATATGTTCTTAAAATTGGTAAGACTTTTAGTTCCACTAAGAGTGACTTGCAGGTTGAATCATCTTCGGGAACTTCCAAAGAGCCTACTGAGGTAATTGATGCTTCATCTCTTCATGTTACTTGATTCGCAATTTTCTGCGCCTAGCTCAAAGGCGTTAAAGAAAAGCACTCTTGGGAGATAACCCAATATTTTATTTTTAGTACTTTTTCTTTTATTTGAGTCTTGGAAGTCATTACTACTGTAATGACCTCTCCTTATCCTTTTTATTTTATTGTTGTGCCAAGAGAAGCCTCTAATTCGAGTGAGGTAAAGATTTGGGGATGTTGCTGTCCTGAAACTGTTTTCAATGCTGCACCGTAAAAATTCGTGAACATTATCTGTATATATTTTGGACCTGAAATTTCTTGTGCATATGCCCCAGGTTATATCCAAACTTTCGTTAGTTGAACACTTTTTGATTTGAGCAACAGAAAACCCCTCAAAAATTCGACCTTTGTCAGCTGTTCTGTTTTGACAGATTTCTGCCACTATTCATTTTTGCCGCTTTATCGCTTTCTTTTTGAGTTTTTTTTATCACGGAACTTTTGGGGAAGTTGCTACAGTATTATATACTTTATATGTGGTGGTTTTGGGTTGAAACCTGAAGCAAAAAGAGGTTGATTATATGATATGCTTACACTAATATTGTTAATAGATTTGTGTTTAGTTTTGTATGAAGAAAGTTTTCAAGTGTAGGGATTGGAGAATGATGAGATGAGTTGAAGAATGGACAAAAGCTCAAGCTTGGGGATGCCCATGCATCACCCCAAAAAATATCCAAGAAGTACAAGCGTCAAAGCTTGGGGATGCCCCCGAGGCACCTCTTTTTCATCAGCAAAAATCAGGTCACCTTTCAAAACACTATATTTTTATTGCTTCATGCACTATGTGTTTTTCTTGGAGCGTCGGTTGTTTTAGTTTTATTTATTAGTTTAGTTTTGTTTGCTGCAATAAATAGTTGGACCCCAACAAATTTCTTTTGGATAAGTTGCCTTGCTTTTCATTTGCCAAGAACGCTCTAGTTTTCATTCTTATCAAAATCGAGTGTTCTTCTTTTTCTGCTACTGCTTTTGGTTTTCGTTTTCGCCTTGATTTTGCATTCAGACCTTGTCATATCTTTTCATCAAGGTGTATTTTTGCCTCTGATCTTTATTGGTTTTCATCAAAAGAGGTGTCTTAAAAATTTCAAATGGTGTTGGAAAAGAGAAAAAGCTTTATGCAAAAAAGTGGTATAAGAAGGAGCTTGTGTAGACTGCGGCTTAGGCTTTTTCATGTCATGCTTGATGTCTTTTTGATAGTATGCTTAGTGGTTTTGCTATAGCATGACTTGTCTCAAATAACTGAGATTGCTTAATGAGCCTTTAAAAAAATCATGCGTTGTTTTTATTGTTTGGAAGCATTATTTTGGTTTTCTCCTTGATGCTTTATTTTGGTTGACTTGGCGCATCCTCACACATGTTAGACTCTTACAAAGTCGCCAATAGCCTCTATGATCATTTAGTTTTTGACTTTTGATGCCATCTTATGCTTCTTTTAATGTCGCTTTGTCGCTTTGCATGATTATGGCCATTATTGCTCTCTTAGTTGGTCGCTCCCAGTCTTTTGCTAGCCCTCGCCTTGTACTGAGTATGAGCTCTACTTGTGCATCCAACTCCTAAAAATCAAGTTTGCCATTGTGTCCACCATACATACCTACTAGCAATTTGCTATTCCAAGTAAATTTGACTTGCTTTTATTCTCTCTTCAAATTAAACTCTTACCAGTGTTATGCGAAAATTGGTTAGTAAAGCTCTCACGAACCGGAAGGCACACTTTACTTTTTCTTGTTCTTAAATATTTGACATTGTGGTCTCTTATGTTGAGTTGTTATACTTGCAAGTTGTAAGTTGGATACTAGCCCAACCATGTTGTCATGGGGCAAGCTTTCAACATTGCACTTCTTATTTGAGTTGATATCGTGATCTTTTGTTTATGGATGCCCGCGGTGTGAAATGAATTGGGAATCTTGCGGGGATCATGGAGTTTGTATATGAGTTAGGGAAACGCCTGAGCCGCCAATCTAAGCCATGCATAATTTATGGTGGAAATTTACAGCATACCCATAGTGGACATTCGACGACGCATCTCAAAATAAAAAGCTAAACAAATGGCAAATAAAAGAGATGTCGAGGTGTTCATTGTCTGCTTGT
This sequence comes from Dactylis glomerata, assembly GCA_007115705.1. Lineage (NCBI taxonomy): Eukaryota > Viridiplantae > Streptophyta > Magnoliopsida > Poales > Poaceae > Dactylis > Dactylis glomerata. Next base: position 7,003,217 of record QXEO01001238.1, read on the forward strand.
CCTATCATTTTGATGTGGGCTTGTTCCATGTCATCGGGCACGGAGGTACCCCATTGGCGGTTCTCGATGATACATATATACTTACAATAGCAAGAGCCTTGCTTGGGACTGTAAGTAAAGTAGCATGAGGTTTGGGTACTCGTATTCACGGGGCACGAGGTTTTCGACTTACGATTTGTCAAGCATATGCATCATAATTGTTCTTGCATTAACTCTAACCATTCAAGATGCTTATGATGGGGGCAATGAGAGCTCAAAGCCGGTAAGTAACATAATTTTTGAAGGTCTATAAAACTTGCAATCACTGCTTCCCTCTGCGAAGGGCCTTTCTTTTACTTTTATGTTGAGTCACCACCTTCTATCTTTATGCACCATTAAGAGAGCATAGTTGTCATTCTTAGTATAATGTGCATTGTCCCAAAGTTTTCATTGATTGATTCATATTGTTGGTTTCACTTGTTCTCAAATTATTTGTATCTAGTCGCCCTCTTAAACTTGAAGGTGTCCTATGCATTTATGTTTTGCTCTCCATGAAGGATGATACGTCTCCAACGTATCCATAAGTTTTGATGCTCCATGCTTATTTTTACACCATTTGCCTACTGTTTCGTTACACTTCGTGGCACTTTTATGCATTTTCTGGAACTAACCTATTAACAAGTCGCCACAGTGCCAGTTCCCTGTTTTCTGCTGTTTTTGTGTTTCAGGAGTTATACACAGGAAATATTCTCGGAATTGGACAAAACAAGTTTCTGAAGTCTTATTTTACCCGAAAGCTTCCAGAGATCCGAAGGAGAGTAGGAGGGGGGCCACCAGGGCCCCACACACAGGGCTGGTGTGGCCAGGGCCTGGGCCGCGCCACCCTGGTGTGAGGAGCCCCTGGCTGCCCTCTGACGACGCCCCTTCGCCTATATAAAGCCTCGGGATGGAAAACCCTAGGGGAGTCGGCAAAATTTCCAGAACAGTTCCGTAGCTCCGCCGCCGCCGTTGACGAATTTCGGGGGACAGAAGTCTCTGTTCCGGAACCCTGCCGGGATGGGGAAGTGCCCCCGGAGCCATCTCCATCGGTCTCCATCACCGTCTCTGCCGTCTCCATCGACCTCACCGCCATCTCCATCAACCTTGCTGTCTCCTATGATGAGGAGGGAGTAGTTCATCCCCGGGGCTGAGGGCTCTACCGGTAGCTATGTGGTTCACCTCTCTCTCCTATGATGTGATCTTTATGTGATCGTGAGCTTTGTATCATGTTGAACAAGTAGATGTTATTATTCAGATATTATGTGTACTCTAGTGGTGATTGTTAAAGTAATCTATTCCTCCTGCCATGGTGTAACGGTGACAGTGCGTGCATCATGGTGGTACTTGGTTTAGGCTATGATTGTGATCTCTTGTGGATTATGAGAATAATTATTGCTATGATAGTATTGAGTGATCTATTCCTCCTTTTATGGTGTAATATTGACAGTGTGTGCACCGTGTTAGTACTTGGATTAAGTTGCGATGATATCTATCTTGAGTTGTGATCTGATTTGGATATCTCTATGAGTGGTGTTTGTCAAGTACTTGATGAACTTTAAGGGGTGCTTCTGTAGCCACTACGCAATGATTAGTGTTGTTCAATAGGAGAGTAATTCAGAGTACCATAGTGGAGAAAAGTTATTTATTTGTTCAATCATGTTATATTTGTTGGGAGTGTGTCCACTAGTGAAAGTATGATCCCTAGGCCTTGTTTCCAAGCATTGCACACCGTTTACTTGCTGTTTTGTTACATGTTTGCTTGCAGCAATTTTTATTTCAGACCACATTTGCTACTTATAATCATCACTACCACTTGTATTTCACTATCTCTTCGCCGAACTAGTGCACCTATACATCTGACAAGTGTATTGGGTGTGTTGGGGACACAAGAGACTTTCTGTATCGTAATTGCAGGGTTGCTTGAGAGGGATAGCTTTGACCTCTAACCTCCCTGAGTTCGATAAACCTTGGGTGATCCACTTAAGGGAAACTTGCTGCTGTTCTACAAACCTCTGCACTTGGAGGCCCAACAAGTGTCTACAAGAATAGAAGTGCGTAGACATCAAGCTCTTTTCTGGCGCCGTTGCCGGGGAGGTAAGGTAAAAGGTTCTCGCATCCTCCTGTGTGAGTGCTCGAAGTTATTTCCTTTAGATTCTGCAATTACATCTTTTTGTTTCTTGTTTTTATTTTCACTAGTTAGGCTTAATGGAAAACAAAGAGTTTTGTAGTCTTTTTCCTGAGTTTAGATATGAAGTGTTTGAAGAGAAAATTGAAAAACCTTTGGAGCTTAATTTGCATGCTAATAGTGTTGTTAGTATGAATGCTTTGAACACCGTTGTTGCTAATGCTATAGAAAAGTCTAAGCTTGGGGAAGCTGGTTTTGTTAAGCATGATATTTTTAGTTCCCCAGCTTTAGTGGAGAAAGTTTGCTATGATGATATGTTTGAAGAATATGCTTTGCGAAATAGTTGTTCTTTAGCTTGTGATGATACTAAATCTCTAGTTTATGATGGTTATGATGATGAGTATAATATTTTCAGTTCACCTACTATTGAGGATAAAATTAGTTATGATTACAATATGCCTCCTATTTATGATGATTATGGTGATGAGAATAATTATTCTGTTGAATTTGCTCCTACTACTATTGTTCCTGTGGTGAGTATTAATTCTTTTATGCATGTGGCTCATGATAGGGATGCTTTATGTGATAGTTATATTGTTAGTTCTATTCATGATGCTACTGAAAGTTATTATGAGAGAGGGAAACATGGTTTGATGGATCTCAACAATATTAAGTTTCCCCTCTTTATGTTGCAAATCTTGAAGTGGCACTTGTTTTATCTATCCATGCTTGCTACTATGTGCCTCGTTGATTTATTTTCTTACGAGATTCCTATGCATAGGAAGTGGTTCAGATGTAAATGTCTTTCACATTTGCTTTTTGATGCTCTCTATTGCTTTAAGTTCCTATATGGCGCCTTTGCCTCAAGCTCTTATATGGCGCCCGCATGAGCATCTTTGCAAATTACTGCGCCTAGCTCAAAGGCGTTAAAGAAAAGCACTCTTGGGAGATAACCCAATGTTTTATTTTGAGTACTTTTTCTTTTATTTGAGTCTTGGAAGTCATTACTACTGTAATGACCTCTCCTTATCCTTTTTATTTCGTTTTTGTGCCAAGAGAAGCCCCTAATTTGAGTGAGGTAAAGATTTGGGGATGTTGCTGTCCTGAAACTGTTTTTGGTGCTGCACCGTAAAAATTCGTAAAAATTCTCCGTATATCTTTTGGACCTGCGATTTCTTGTGCATATGCCCCAGGTTATATCCAAACTTTCATTAGTTGAACACTTTTTGATTTAAGCAACAGAAAACCCCTCAAAAATTCGGCCTTTGACAGTTGTTCTGTTTTGACAGATTTCTGCCAATATTTGTGTTTGCCGCTTTATCGCTTTCTTTTGAGTTCTTTTGATCATGGAACTTTTGGGGAAGTTGCTACAGTATTATATACTTTATATGTGGTGGTTTTAGGTTGAAACCTGAAGCAAAAAGGGGTTGATTATATGTTATGATTACACTAATGTTGCTAATAGAATTGTGTTTAGTTTTGTATGAAGGAAGTTTTCAAGTGTAGGGATTGGAGAATGATGAGATGAGTTGAAGAATGGACAAAAGCTCAAGCTTGGGGATGCCCATGCATCACCCCAAGAAATATCCAAGAAGTACAAGTGTCAAATCTTGGGGATGCCCCCGAGGCACCCCTTCTTCATCGGTAAAAATCAGGTCACCTTTCAAGACACTATATTTTTATTGCTTCATGCACTATGTGTTTTTCTTGGAGCATCAGTTATTTTAGTTTTCTTAGTTAGTTTAGTTTTGTTTGTTGCAATAAATGGTTAGATCACATCATGTTTCTTTTAGAGGAGATGAACTCATTTTTCATTTGCCAAGAACACTCTAGTTTTCACTCTTATTGTTCAACGAGTGTTCTCTTTTTCTGCTACTGCTTTTGGTGTTCGTTTTTGCCTTGATTTGTGTTCAGATCTTGTTATATCTTTTCATCAAGGTGTATTTTTGCCTCTGATCTTTATTGGTTTTCATCAAAAGAGGTGTTTATAAAAAGTTTGAATGGTGTTGGAAAAGAGAAAAAGCTTCATGCAAAAAAGTGGTACAAAAAGGAGCTTGTGTAGACTGCGGCCTAGGCTTTTGCATGTCATGCTTGATGTCTTTTTGATAGTATGCTTAGTGGTTTTGCTGTAGCATGACTTGTCTCAAATAACTGAGATTGCTTAATGAGCCGTTGAAAAAAAATCATGCGTTGTTTTTATTGTATGGAAGCATTATTTTGGTTTTCTCCTTGATGCTTTATTTGGTTTGACTTGGCGCATGCTCACACATGTTAGACTCTTACAAAATCGCCAATAGCCTCTATGATCATTTAGTTTTTGACTTTTGATGCCATCTTATGCTTCTTTTAATGTCGCTTTGTCGCTTTGCATGATTATGGCCATTATTGCTCTCTTAGTTGGTCGCTCCCAGTCTTTTGCTAGCCCTAATTTTGTACTGAGTATGAGCTCTACTCGTGCATCCAACTCCTAAAAACCAAGTTTGCCATTGTGTCCACTATAAATTCGTATGCATGGTATTTCAAAGCCATTCAAAGTAATTTTTCATGTGCTACCTTTCCAAAAACCTTCAAAATACTTCTTGTTTTGTGACACTGTTTTCAGCTCATGGGGACATAGTGGTCGGATTTGCTATCTTCCATATTGCTTATTCCAAAAAGAAAAAAGAAAGAAAAAAGAAAGAAAAAAAGGCACTCCTCCAAGGAATGTGAATGTTGGTGGGCACCCGATGGAATCGGTTAGCCATGGTTTGAGAAAGGAAAAAAGGTGGGGAGGAGTGCCAAGCTTTATAAAAGAGCACAAAAGTGCCAATCTCTCTCAAAAACTTGCTTCATTTTTGTATGGAAGATAGTAAGAACCCCATTGCCAGTCGTTGACAAAGACAACCACCTCTCAAAACCAATTTTTATCTCTCTGTTTTACAAATGAAAAGCTCTAGCACATGTTTAATCACTGCTTCCCTCTGCGAAGGGCCTTTCTTTTACTTTTATGTTGAGTCACCACCTTCCTTCTTTATGCATCATAAGAGAGCAAAGTTGTCATTCTTAGTATAATATGCATTGTCCCAAAGTTCATTGATTGATTCATATTGTTGGTTTCACTTGTTCTCAAATTATTTGTATATAGTCGCCCTCTTAAACTTGAAGGTGTCCTATGCATATATGTTTTGCTCTCTATGAAGGACAAGCTGAAAACCATTTGTATGTTTTTACTTATGATTTGAACACACGTTTAACTTTCATTGTTTCATTTTCATGATCTTTTGTTTGTGTTCATTTGCATGTTATAACATGGTTGCTAAGTTCTTATTGTCAAGATTATATCTTGCATGCCCATGTTTTAAGTTCTTATGATCCCAGCTCACAATGCTTACATATATGATCAAGATTGTGTGTGTGCATGTCACCTCAAAAATTATTTCTTTTGTTATCACTTACCTACTCGAGGACGAGCAGGAGTTAAGCTTGGGGATGCTGATACGTCTCCAACGTATCCATAATTTTTGATGCTCCATGCTTGTTTTTACACCATTTGCCTACTGTTTCGTTACACTTCGTGGCACTTTTATGCATTTTCTGGAACTAACCTATTAACATGCCACAGTGCCAGTTCTCTGTTTTCTGCTGTTTTTGTGTTTCAGGAGTTATACACAGGAAATATTCTCGGAATTGGACGAAACAAGTTCCTGAAGTCTTATTTTACCCGGAAGCTTCCAGAGATCCGAAGGAGAGTAGGAGGGGGGCCACTGATACGTCTCAAACGTATCTATAATTTTTGATGCTCCATGCTTGTTTTTACACCATTTGCCTAATGTTTCGTTACACTTCGTGGCATTTTTATGCGATTTCCGGAACTAACCTATTGACAAGATGCCACAGTGCCAGTTCCCTGTTTTCTGCTGTTTTTGTGTTTCAGAAGTGATACACAGGAAATATTCTCGGAATTGGACGAAACCAAAGCCAGAAGTCTTATTTTTCCCGGGAGCATCTAGACATCCGAAAGAGAGTCGGAGAGGGGCCAGGGCCTGCCCTCACACTAGGGTGGCGCGGCCCAGGCCCTGGCCGCGCCACCCATGTGTGAGGAGCCCCTGGCTGCCCTCTCGTGACGCCCCTTCGCCTATATAAAGCCTCGGGACAGAAAACCCTGGAGGATTCGGCAATTTTCCAGAAGCAGTTCCGCAGCTCCGCCGCCACCGTTGACGAATTTTGGGGGACAGAAGTCTCTGTTCTGGCACCCTGCCGGGACGGGGAAGTGCCCCCGGAGCCATCTCTATCGGTCTCCATCGCCGTCTCTGCCGTCTCCATCGACCTCACCGCCATCTCCATCAACCTTGCTGTCTCCTATGATGAGGAGAGAGTAGTTCATCCCCGGGGCTGAGGGCTCTACCGGTAGCTATGTGGTTCACCTCTCTCTCCCATGATGTGATCTTTATGTGATTGTGAGCTTTGTATCATGTTGAACAAATAGATGTTATTATTCAGATATTATGTGTACTCTAATGGTGATTATTAAAGTAATCTATTCCTCCTGCTATGGTGTAACGGTGATAGTGCGTGCATCATGGTGGTACTTGGTTTAGGCTATGATTGTGATCTCTTGTGGATTATGAGAATAATTATTGCTATGATAGTATTGAGTGATCTATTCCTCCTTTCATGGTGTAATGTTGACAGTGTGTGCACCGTGTTAGTACTTGGTCTAAGTTGCAATGATTTCTATCTTGAATTGTGATCTGATTTGGATATCTCTATGAGTGGTGTTTGTCAAGTACTTGATGAACTTTAAGGGGTGCTTCTGTAGCCACTACACAATGATTAGTGTTATTCAATAGGAGAGTAATTCAGAGTGCCTTAGCAAAGAGAAGTTATTTGTTCAGTCATGTTATATTGTTGGGAGTGTGTCCACTAGTGAAAGTATGATCCCTAGGCCTTGTTTCCAAGCTTTGCATACCGTTTACTTGCTATTTTGTTACTTGTTTGCTCGCAGCGATATTTATTTCACATCACGTTTACTACTTATAATCATCTATACCACTTGTATTTCACTATCTCTTCGCCGAACTAGTGCACCTATACATCTGACAAGTGTATTGGGTGTGTTAGGGACACAAGAGACTTTCTGTATCGTAATTGCAGGGTTGCTTGAGAGGGATAGCTTTGACCTCTAACCTCCCTGAGTTCGATAAACCTTGGGGTGATCCACTTAAGGGAAACTTGCTGCTGTTCTACAAACCTCTGCACTTGGAGGCCCAACAAGTGTCTACAAGAATAGAAGTGCGTAGACATCAAGCTTTTTTCTGGCGCCGTTGCCGGGGAGGTAAGGTAAAAGGTACTCGCATCCTCCTGTGTGAGTGCTCGGAGTTATTTCCTTTAGATTCTGCAATTACATCTTTTTGTTTCTTGTTTTTATTTTCACTAGTTAGGCTTAATGGAAAACAAAGAGTTCTTTAGTCTTTTTCCTGATTTTAGATTTGAAGAGAAAATTAAAAATCCTTTGGAGCTTATTTCGCATAGCAATGTTATTAGTACGAATGCTTTGAATACTGTTAATGCTAATGCTATAGAAAAGTCTAAGCTTGGGGAAGCTGGTTTTGTTGAGTATGATATTTTTAGTCCCCCAGCTTTAGTGGAGAAAGTTTGCTCTGATGATATTTTATCTCCCATATGTGATATTTCCAATGATGCTTGTGCTCCCCATCCTTTTAAAATACCTACGAAGATTGTTGAACGTATTAGGGATAACTGCTATTTAGGAGATGGAACTGTCCATCCTGGTGATCATCTGCTATTTATACATGAATTATGCGAGTTGTTCCAGTGTGCAGGTATTTCGATGAACCAAGTTAAGAAGAAGCTATTTTCTTTATCACTGAAAGGCAGAGCCGAGGAATGGTATCGGCTGCTTAAAGATGGTCCATCTGTTGGCTGGGAGGAAATTGTACCTCTCTTTTATTCTAAATTCTATCCTCCAAGTGAGATTCATAAAGATCGTAATCAGATATATAATTTTTGGCCTCATGAGGGAGAAAGCATTGCCCAAGCGTGGGGAAGATTGAAGTTACTAATGCATAAATGTCCTATTCATGATCTTCCCCGTAATATTGTTATTAATAATTTTTATGCAAGGCTTTCAGGATATTACAAGGACTATCTAGATGCATGCTTTGATGGGTCTTTCACAAGCAAGGATGTTGACACCAAGTGGGATCTGCTTGAAACAATTCAAAACAATATTGAAGGTTGGGATAGCGACAAAGGTAAAGGACCAGGTATGAATTACGAGTTTGATTGCATTAAGTCTTTCGCGGAAACTGCTAATTTTCAAGAGCTTAGTGCTAAATATGGTCTTGATCCTCAAATTATGGTTGATTGCTTTAAAGCCTTTGCTTCCCATATGAATGTTCCTAAAGGAAATGGGGACGTGTATCATGAACCTTTTAAGGACACTTGCATAGAAAGTGATATTGTTATTGATGATTGCAATAGACATGCTCAAACTTCTAAAAGTACTATTTCTTATAAGCATGTTAATTTTTGTGGAATACATAGACCTTGTGAACAGAGTTACAACAAGGAAGATTATTGCATCACCCACGCAAATGAAGAAACCGGTATGTGGTACAAGGATATAGGTGAGATCGGTAAAAAGGTTTGTGAGCTTTATCCTTTTCTATGTAAACATTGTGATGACATAGGTCATTTTAATTTCCAATGCTCAAGCCCTAATAGTTACTCTTCTAGTACCCTAAGTTTGTATTGTGATGACAAGATTACTCCTAATCAGCATGATGAGCTCACTTTGTTCTTGGCGTGTGAAGAGATATCTAGAAAGATTGCTTTGATAGATATGAATGATGTTGATATTAATAGCACCCTTCGTGGTTGTCATCTCTATTGTGCTAAAGATTGCCTTGCAAATACTTACATACAAAATCTTATAAAACTTGATATTTTGCCAAGCTATGATAGGACTGATAGATGTTTTTATCTTATTAATAGAGAGGAGGAATCCTCCAAAGTTTCTTCTGTTGTTCCTGTCAGCAAACCAGATTATGTGGAGAAGATGCCTTTACCTCCTAGAGAATATGTGGAGAAGATGCCCTTCAAGTCTCTCCCTCCTAAAGGAGAGAGTAAGAAGAGTATGAAGAAGAAGAAGAAGAGGAGGAGTAAGAGGCGAGAGGACACGGTATCTTCCCTTAAGCGTTATGATCCTGCTATAGATTATGATAATTCTGATTGAGATGATGTTCCTATGCCTATTACTTATGTTAGTGATCATGATTGGGAAAAACACTCTACTTTTGATATTGAAAATCTTTTTGGTACCAATTCTAAGGTTAATAATTGTTGTACCATTAATGCTATCCATGTTCCTTCTTATGATAATATGTTTGATGAGTATGCTTTGCGACATAGTAGTTCTCTAGCTTGTGATGATGGGTATAATATTTTCAGTTCACCTACTTTTGAGGAGAAAATTAGTTATGATTACAATATGCCTCCTGTTTTTGATGATTATAGTGATGAGAATAATTATTCTGTTGAATCTGCTCCTACTACTATTGTTCATGTAGGGAGTATTAATCCTTTTATGCATGTGGCTCATGATAGGGATGCTTTATGTGATAGTTATATTGTTAGTTCTATTCATGATGCTGTTGAAAGTTATTATGAGAGAGGGAAACATGGTTTGATAGATCTCAACAATATCGAGTTTCCCCTCTTTATGTTGCAATTCTTCAAGTTGTACTTGTTTTGCCTTCCTATGCTTTTTGCTTTGCGCTTTCATGACTTGTCTCTTTACAGGACTATTTTTCATAGGAAGTGGTTTAGATTTAAATGTGTTCCATACTTATTTTTTTGATGCTCTCTATTGCCTCAAGCTTTTATATGGCGCCCACATGAGCACCTTTGCAAATTACTGCGCCTAGCTCAAAGACGTTAAAGAAAAGCACTTTTCGGAGATAACCCAATGTTTTTTACATTCAGTACTTTTTCTTTTATTTGAGTCTTGGAAGTTATTACTACTGTAATAACCGCTCCTTATCCTTTTTATTTCGTTTTGTGCCAAGAGAAACCTCTAATTTGAGTGAGGTAAGATTTGGGGATGTTGCTGTCCTGAAACTGTCTTTGGTGCTGCACCGTAAAAATTCGTATAAATTCTCTGTTTATCTTTTGGACCTGCGATTTCTTGTGCATATGCCCCAGGTTATATCCAAACTTTCATTAGTTGAACACTTTTTGATTTGAGCAACAGAAAACCCCTAAAAAATTCGACCTTTGTCAGCTGTTCAGTTTTGACAGATTTCTGCCAATATTTGTGTTTGCCACTTTATCGCTTTATTTTGAGTTCTTTGATCATGGAACTTTTGGGGAAGTTGCTACAGTAGTATATGCTATATATGTGGTGGTTTTGTGTTGAAACCTGAACTGAAAAGGGTTGATTCATTACTATGCTTACACTAATGTTGCTAATAGAATTGTGTTTAGTTTTGTATGAAGGAACTTTTCAAGTGTAGGGATCGGAGAGTGATGAGATGAGATGAAGAATGGACAAAAGCTCAAGCTTGGGGATGCCCATGCAGCACCCCAAGAAATATCCAAGAAGTACAAGCGTCAAAGCTTGGGGATGCCCCCGAGGCACCCCTTCTTCATCGGCAAAAATCAGGTCACCTTTCAAGACACTATATTTTTATTGCTTCATGCACTATGTGTTTTTCTTGGAGCGTCAGTTGTTTTAGTTTTCTTAGTTAGTTTACTTTTGTTTGCTGCAATAAATTTTTGGATCACATCATGTGTTTGGAGAGAGACATGCTTCGTTTTTCAATTGCCAAGAACCCTCTAGTTTTCACTCTTATCAAAAACCGAGTGTTCTTTTTTTTCTGCTACTACTTTTGGTTTTCGTTTTTGCCTTGATTTGCGTTCAGATCTTCTTATATTTATTCATCAAGGTGTATTTTTGCCTCTGATCTTTATTGGTTTTCATCAAAAGAGGCGTTTATAAAAATTTCAAATGGTGTTGGAAAAGAGAAAAAGCTTTGTGCAAAATAGTGGTACAAGAAGGAGCTGGTGTAGACTGCGGCTTAGGCTTTTTCATGTCATACTTGATGTCTTTTTGATAGTATGCTTAGTGATTTTGCTGTAGCATGACTTGTCTTAAATAACTGAGATTGCTTAATGAGCCTTTGAAAAAAACCATGCGTTGTTTTTATTGTATGGAAGCATTATTTTGGTTTTTTCCTTGATGCTTTATTTGGGTTGACTTGGCGCATGCTCACACATGTTAGACTCTTACAAAGTTGCCAATAGCCTTCATAATCATTTAGTTTTTGACTTTTGATGCCATCGTATGCTTCTTTTAATATCGCTTTGTCGCTTTGCATGATTATGGCCATTATTGCTCTCTTAGTTGGTCGCTCCCAGTCTTTTGCTAGCCCTCGCCTTGTACTGAGTATGAGCTCTACTCGTGCATCCAACTCCTAAAAGCCAAAGTTTTCCATTGTGTCCACTATAAACTCCTATGCATGGTATTTTTAATCCATTCCAAAGTAAATTTTCTTGTGCTACCTTTCAAAAAAAACCTTCAAAACACTTCTCGTTTTGTGACACTGTTTTTAGCTCATGGGGGCGTAGTGGTCGGATTTGCTATCTTCCATATTGTTTATTCCAAAAAGAAAAAAAAAGAAAAAAAAGAAAAAAAAGGCACTCCTCCATGGAAAGTGAATGTTGTCGGGCACCCGATGGAATCGGTTAGCCATGGTTTGTGAAAGGAAAAAAGGTGGGGAGGAGTGCCAAGCTTTATAAAAGAGCACAAAAGTGCCAATCTCTCTCTCAAAAACTTGCTTTATTTTTGTATGGAAGATAGTAAGAACCCCATTGCCAGTCGTTGACAAAGACAACCACCTCTCAAAACCAATTTTTATCTCTCTATTTTACAAATGAAAAGCTCTAGCACATGTTTAATCACTGCTTCCCTCTGCGAAGGGCCTTTCTTTTACTTTTATGTTGAGTCACCACCTTCTTTCTTTATGCACCATTAAGAGAGCATAGTTGTCATTCTTAGTGTGATATGCATTGTCCCAAAGTTCATTGATTGATTCATATTGTTGGTTTCACTTGTTCTTAAATTATTTGTATCTGGTCGCCCTCTTAAACTTGAAGGTGTCCTATGCATTTATGTTTTGCTCTCTTTGAAGGACAAGCTGAAAACCTTTTGTATGTTTTTCCTTATGATTTGAACACATGTTTGACTTTCATTGTTTCATTATCATGATCTTTTGTTTGTGTTTATTTGCATGTTTACAACATGGTTGCTAAGTTCTTATTGTCAAGATTATATCTTCATGCCCATGTTTTAAGTTCTTATGATCCCAGCTCACAACGCTTACATATATGATCAAGATTGTGTAGGTGCATGTCACCTCAAAAATTATTTCTTTTGTTATCACTTACCTACTCGAGGACGAGCAGGAGTTAAGCTTGGGGATGCTTGATACGTCTCAAACGTATTTATAATTTTTGATGCTCCATGCTTGTTTTTACACCATTTGCCTAATGTTTCGTTACACTTCGTGGCATTTTTATGCGATTTCTGGAACTAACCTATTGACAAGATGCCACAGTGCCAGTTCCCTGTTTTCTGTTGTTTTTGTGTTTCAGAAGTGATACACAGGAAATATTCTCGGAATTGGACGAAACCAAAGCCAGAAGTCTTATTTTTCCTGGGAGCATCTAGACATCCGAAAGAGAGCCGGAGAGGGGCCAGGGCCTGCCCTCACACTAGGGTGGCGCGGCCCAGGCCCTGGCCGCGCCACCCATGTGTGAGGAGCCCCTGGCTGCCCTCTCGCGACGCCCCTTCGCCTATATAAAGCCTTGGGACGGAAAACCCTGGAGGATTCGGCAATTTTCCAGAAGCAGTTCCGCAGCTCTGCCGCCACCGTCGACGAATTTCGGGGGACAGAAGTCTTTGTTCCGGCACCCTGCCGGGACGGGGAAGTGCCCCCGGAGCCATCTCCATCGGTCTCCATCGCGTCTCCGCCGTCTCCATCGACCTCACCGCCATCTCCATCAACCTTGCTGTCTCCTATGATGAGGAGGGAGTAGTTCATCCCCGGGGCTGAGGGCTCTACCGGTAGCTATGTGGTTCACCTCTCTCTCCCATGATGTGATCTTTATGTGATCATGAGCTTTGTATCATGTTAAACAAATAGATGTTATTATTCAGATATTATGTGTACTCTAGTGGTGATTATTAAAGTAATCTATTCCTCCTGCTATGGTGTAACGGTGATAGTGCGTGCATCATGGTGGTACTTGGTTTAGGCTATGATTGTGATCTCTTGTGGATTATGAGAATAATTATTGCTATGATAGTATTGAGTGATCTATTCCTCCTTTCATGGTGTAATGTTGACAGTGTGTGCACCGTGTTAGTACTTGGTCTAAGTTGCAATGATTTCTATCTTGAATTGTGATCTGATTTGGATATCTCTATGAGTGGTGTTTGTCAAGTACTTGATGAACTTTAAGGGGTGCTTCTGTAGCCACTACACAATGATTAGTGTTATTCAATAGGAGAGTAATTCAGAGTGCCTTAGCAAAGAGAAGTTATTTGTTCAGTCATGTTATATTGTTGGGAGTGTGTCCACTAGTGAAAGTATGATCCCTAGGCCTTGTTTCCAAGCTTTGCATACCGTTTACTTGCTATTTTGTTACTTGTTTGCTCGCAGCGATATTTATTTCACATCACGTTTACTACTTATAATCATCTATACCACTTGTATTTCACTATCTCTTCGTCGAACTAGTGCACCTATACATCTGACAAGTGTATTGGGTGTGTTGGGGACACAAGAGACTTTCTGTATCGTAATTGCAGGGTTGCTTGAGAGGGATAGCTTTGACCTCTAACCTCCCTGAGTTCGATAAACCTTGGGTGATCCACTTAAGGGAAACTTGCTGCTGTTCTACAAACCTCTGCACTTGGAGGCCCAACAAGTGTCTACAAGAATAGAAGTGCGTAGACATTAGCCACCAGGGCCCCACACACAGGGCTGGCACGGCCAGGGCCTGGGCCGCGCCACCCTGGTGTGAGGAGCCCCTGGCTGCCCTCTGACGACGCCCCTTCGCCTATATAAAGCCTCGGGACGGAAAACCCTGGGGGAGTCGGCAAAATTTCCAGAACAGTTCCGTAGCTCTGCCGCCACCGTCGATGAATTTCGGGGGACAGAAGTCTCTGTTCCGGCACCCTGCCGGGATGGGGAAGTGCCCCCGGAGCCATCTCCATCGGTCTCCATCACCGTCTCTGCCGTCTCCATCGACCTCACCGCCATCTCCATCAACCTTGCTGTCTCCTATGATGAGGAGGGAGTAGTTCATCCCCAGGGCTGAGGGCTCTACCGGTAGCTATGTGGTTCACCTCTCTCTCCCATGATGTGATCTTTATGTGATCGTGAGTTTTGTATCATGTTGAACAAGTAGATGTTATTATTCAGATATTATGTGTACTCTAGTGGTGATTGTTAAAGTAATCTATTCCTCCTGCCATGGTGTAACGGTGACAGTGCGTGCATCATGGTGGTACTTGGTTTAGGCTATGATTGTGATCTCTTGTGGATTATGAGAATAATTATTGCTATGATAGTATTGAGTGATCTATTCCTCCTTTCATGGTGTAATGTTGACAGTGTGTGCACCGTGTTAGTACTTGGTTTAAGTTGCGATGATATCTATCTTAAGTTGTGATCTGATTTGGATATCTCTATGAGTGGTGTTTGTCAAGTACTTGATGAACTTTAAGGGGTGCTTCTGTAGCCACTACGCAATAATTAGTGTTGTTCAATAGGAGAGTAATTTAGAGTACCATAGTGGAGAAAAGTTATTTATTTGTTCAATCATGTTATATTTGTTGGGAGTGTGTCCACTAGTGAAAGTATGATCCCTAGGCCTTGTTTCCAAGCTTTGCACACCGTTTACTTGCTGTTTTGTTACATGTTTGCTTGCAGCGATTTTTATTTCAGACCACATTTGCTACTTATAATCATCACTACCACTTGTATTTCACTATCTCTTCGCCGAACTAGTGCACCTATACATCTGACAAGTGTATTGGGTGTGTTGGGGACACAAGAGACTTTCTGTATCGTAATTGCAGGGTTGCTTGAGAGGGATAGCTTTGACCTCTAATCTCCCTGAGTTCGATAAACCTTGGGTGATCCACTTAAGGGAAACTTGCTGCTGTTATACAAACCTCTGCACTTGGAGGCCCAACAAGTGTCTACAAGAATAGAAGTGCGTAGACATCAAAGGACAAGCTGAAAACCATTTGTATGTTTTTCCTTATGATTTGAACACACATTTGACTTTCATTGTTTCATTTTTATGATCTTTTGTTTGTGTTAATTTTCATGTTATAACATGGTTGCTAAGTTTTTATTGTCAAGATTATATCTTTCATGCCCATGTTTTAAGTTCTTATGATCTCAGCTCATAAATACTTACATATATGATCAAGATTGTGTAGGTGCATGTCACCTCAAAAAAAAAATTTTGTTATCACTTGCCTACTCAAGGACGAGCAGGAGTTAAGCTTGGGGATGCTTGATACGTCTCCAACATATCTATAATTTTTGATGCTCCATGCTTATTTTTACACCATTTGCCTACTGTTTCATTACACTCCGTGACACTTTTATGCATTTTTCGGAACTAACCTATTAACAAGTCGCCACAGTGCCAGTTCCCTGTTTTCTGCTGTTTTTGTGTTTCAGAAAAGCTACACAGGAAATATTCTCGGAATTGGATGAAACAAGTTCCTGAAGTCTTATTTTTCCCGGAAGCTTCCAGAGATCCGAAGAGGAGTCGGAGGGGGGCCACGAGGGCCCCACAAACCAGGGCAGCGCGGCCCAGCCCCTGGCCGCGCCCCCTATGTGTGAGGGCGCCCCGGTCCACCTCTGACGATGCCCCTTCGCCTATAAAGACCCCCCGACGGAAAAAACCTAAGTACCCGATAAATTTTCCAGAACACATCGCGATCCGCCACCGCTGTTGACCCGAAGATCGGGAGGGTCCAAAAGCTCTTCCCGGCACCCTGCCAGAGAGGGAATCGCCACCGGAGGTCTCCTTCATCGCCATGCTTGCCTCCGGAGCGATGAGTGAGTAGTCTACCTTGGACTATGAGTCCATAGCAGTAGCTAGATGGTTGTCCTCTCCACCATGTGCTTCATGTTTAGATCTCATGAGCTGCCCTACATGATTGAGATCACCGTTATGTAATTCTACATGTTTGGTTTGTTGGGATCCAATGAATATTGATGTTATGATTGAGTTGCTATACTGAAATATATCTTATGTTATCTCTATGTTGTTTATGATCTTGCATGCTCTCTGTTGTTAGTAGCTATCTTGGCCAAGTAGTTGCTAGTGACTCCAAGAGGGGGTATTTATGCTCGATAGTGGGTTAATGCCTCTATTTAATCTAGGGGAGTGACAGAAACCTCTAAGGTTGTAGATGTGTTGTTGCTACTAGGGAGAAAACAACATTCATATGCTCGAGGGCATATGCTTTGTTTACAGTACACACTTTGCTTAATGCAATTATCTGTTTCGCAACTTAATACTCATGGGGTGTTCGGATGATATCCCCATGAGTGGATTATTAGTCATAGATGCAGTTGGATGGAGGTCTATGTATTTTGTTGTAATGCCCAGAGTAAATCGAATAGTGATCTTCTTGACATATCACGTTTATCTTTATTCTATAAATTGCCCAACTGTAATTTGTTTACCCAGCATGTGTTATTTATTTTATAGAGAGACACCACTAGTGAACTGTGGACCCCGGTCCTATTTTCATTATATTGCTATCACCTGTTTACTTTACTTGCACTGTTTACTTTACTCGCATACTATTATCACTTTACACTCGATACACTCATACCCTTTGTTTCAAGCAAACCGGTGAGATTGACAACCTCATTGCAAGTTGGGAACAAAGTATTTGGTTGTGTGTGTGCAGATTCCGCGTTGCAGCTAGAAAAGCAAAGCTTGGACGAGGCGCCATATAAATTGTCCGGAGCTGTCGCTAAGCTTGCAAGCATCACCTTCAGTCGTATTGTCTGCTCTTCTCCTGATCGACATACCTTGGTTTCTTAACTGAGGTAAAACTTGCTGCTATATTCATCAAAACCTTCTCTTGGGGTTTTCTAACTGGCTGGTCATTTACTTCATTAATTTCATACATCATCACCGCGCCACCAATAAGTTTTCTAGCGCCATTGCCGTGGACAGAAGAAACTCCTACATCAACTATATTTTCCCCCATCAACTTGGCACCATAAAACAGCAAGCAGCCACCACGGCCGGCCAGAGACAAGGGAGAAGCCAAAACTCAGGAAGAAGAAGAAGCGACGGCCGACCTCGAGATTATTTGGGGCTGCGATGGCCGCCAGCACCACGCTCTGCTCTGACCAGAGGAGCACGAGCAAGGTGAAGGCGAGCCCTACCGACCAGATCCGGCGGCATCGATCTAGGCTTCCACAGCCGGGCAAAAGCCCCGACTACCGGCAGAGGGCCGGGATCTACAACTATTATGTACCAGAAAAGATTCGGTGCTTCCCCTCCACCTCTCTCGACCGGCGAGATCGGCTTTAGGTCGGCCCGGAGCTCTCGAAGGCTCGGTCAGTTACTATGGCAAGAGAGAGAGGGTGAGGGAGAGGAATGAGCGGTCATGGCTCCCAAATTGAACTCGCCAAACATGGACTTAGTCCTTCTTCCTCCTGGAGATAGACTCGAACAGATTAGATCAATTATGTTCCACTCCTCTCGGTCTGGTGCCCAGATCTGAGAGGCTTGTATCGCACTCTATAATGAATCCAGCTATTGAGAGAGAAACCCTAGTTTGAGCGTAACACTTGGTATTAGAGCAATCCACCCACCACCACCTGATTTTTCTCTGTCCTGATCCCACAGCAATGACCGGCGCGCATATCTCGATCTGTGTCCTCCGCTCGCGCCACGGTTGATCAGGAGGAATCGTAACATAGACATTTTATTTGAGCGCCCACGACCGCTCTACTAGATCTTCTTGGAGACGGTGGTGAACATATCCGTCATGAAGTTTTTTATGCATGGCAAGGAAATCAGCAACACGGCTAGCAAACAACCAAACACCTTGTGGGCAAGGGGGCTGGTGATCTAGTGTACGAGGCGGTGAGTCGGTGGACGGTTAGCTGACTAGCGTCGGATAGATGGAAAGTGTTGAAACAAAGTGGGGATTCAGCGGCGGCAATGGTGGGCGGGATGCGGAAAAGAAAACGAATATTCCTTCATATAAACTATAAAAAGAATAGTTCATATGGATTATCATTAATTATCAAAAACTCACTTGGGGCAATATATGCCCTTACAAAATCCACCCTCCCCCTCTTTTCTTGTTGGTGGGGACTACGTCAAGAGCTTTTCCCTCCCCCAAGCATGTCGCACCCCTCCTTGTATATAAAGAGAGGAGAGTGTCAACCCGTCTACCTGCCAAGTGCTTGAAGACTGCTCTCTCTCTTAGTTCTGCACCTACATTGAAAGGCTAGACGACTCTCATCGTCAAACGTGACATTCTAGACTGATTGAAGGATTGCACGCGTGGATACCAGCAAAGGGATCATATGTTTGATCCTTGGAGCGAGAAGAAGATAATCCTTGTGGTTGTGAGGGATACAAGTAGCTCCAGGGATCACCGCGATCAAAATCCCGCTGCAATTATTTGGTGAGTTTTGATCTATATCCAATTTTGTAATTATAGATAGAATATGGGTTGTTCATGTAGCTCCTTCCTCATTAATCCCAAGAATGGAGGGCAGTGACCCTCGTACAAGTGAAACAATGTTTCCATAAGATAGAAGACTTGTTTTACGTTTCGAAAACACTGAAAAGATGTAACATCACATTTTGTTTTTAGTGATCATCACTATTGCATGAATAGTGTTTCCATTTCCCCCCAAAAATGATGCTTCCTTCTATCAAACAAATATTTATGTGAAACATGGCGCCGTGAAAAATGTCCATATTTAAAAAAATTAATTTGCTCCATCTTTTGTATCTTGGAAGCACGGCTGAGTTTACTAAAGGTTTTTGCAGAAGTTCTGAACCACATGATTCTGTCTAACGGGTTTTCAAAAAATAATCACTCATGACTACCTAAAACGACCCACTTTTTGCACGGAATAGAAACACATACATCGCCATGTGCACTTCCAAACCATTTTATGCTCTCTAATCTTCTTACGTCAAGCAAGCAGTCCGATAGATAATAGTTAGTCCGACGTATGCAAAAATTGAAAACTAAAAAACATTCCGTCGCCGGGACTTGAACCCGGGTCTCTCGGGTGAGAGCCGAGTATCCTAACCACCTAGACTACGACGGATTTTGCTAAATGAAAGTTCACTCAACTTCTAGTTCTAGAACTAATCTTTAATCGTAATCCTTAATCGCTCACAACCAGCATGCTCTGGCGGGCTTGGGCTAGGCCCATATGACTCCACGATATGGGCCCAAGCCCAGCCCACAACATCAGCCTCGCCATCCTTCTTCCACTCGTCGTGACGCGCGGCGAGCAGCTCTCCTCTTATCGCCAGAACCCCACCGGCCCCTTCCCTCTCCGGCGAGCCCGCCCCGCGCGTCCGTCCGTCCGCCCGTCGACGATGAGGCCGTCGCCCATGGCGGCGCGGGCGGCGAGCGGCTGCTCCACGGCGGCGCTGGCCTTCTTCCGCCTCCGGCCCCTCGGCCGCGCCGGCGCCGTCCGCCCCGCCCCCGCCGGCCGCTTCTTCGCCTTCAGCGGCACCGCCGCCTGCCGGGGCCACCTCGTCGACTCCGTCCTCCAGGAGCTCCGGTCTTCCGGGAGGCCGCTACGGGTCTCGGCCAGGTAATGCGCGCCGCCCCCTTCGCTCGCGGTCTACTACTTCCTGTGCCCCGACCCGAACTCTGCTGTTTCCTCTCGGCCTGCTCGCCTGCTCCCGCACCATCCTGTCTCCGGCGACGGCGTGGCGTAATGTTACGCCGCTCATGTTTCGTGGTCTCGCTGCCTGTAGCGAATGGAACATTCTCCGCAATGGCCTGAGCGATTGCTTGCGCGCACGATGGGATAGGGATTTTTTAGCATTTTTTTCTACGCATTTTGATCCGCGGTACATAAAGAGATGGATATATAGCCGTGGAACTGTAGACAGCTAATGTTGTAGTCTCGGAAACCATTTTATGTGGGGAATGTGCTGTGACGCAGGCTTTTTCAAAATATGGATTTTAGCTACATTAACGTCGACACTGAGGTTTCCTTCTCCCTCACTCTTTCGATTCACGATTGATAGGGTACATAAACATATGGATATATGGTCCTGGAACTGTAGACAGCTAGTGTTGTAGTCTGGGGAACCATTTTATGTGGGGAATGTGCTGTGACGCTGGCGTCTTCAAAATGTAAGGACTTTAGCTGCATTCACGTCGACACTGAGGACGTTTCCTTCTCCTTCCTTTTTCGATCCAGCAAGAATTTCGTGTCATGGGTTCTGAAGTTGCGGCTTCTTTTAATTTATTATGACAGTTAGTTCAGTGTACTATTGGAGTTGAGGTACTCTTGCGCAGTCCTATAAGAAACATAGGTACTTCGTATTTGAAATACCTATAAGAAATATATTATGCCGCTCGTGTTTCATGGTCTCACTGCCTGTAGCGAATGAAACAATCTCCGGATCAGGGTTCCGCAGTGGCCTGAGCGATTGCTTGCGCGCAAGATGGATATGGTTTTTTAGCATTTTTTCTATGCAATTTCTTCCGCAGTACATAAACAGATGGATATATAGTCCTGGAACTGTAGCCAGCTAATGTTGTAGTCTTCTGTCTTGTGTGCATGATTACTATATGCTGGTTTTTAAAATTGACAGTAACAAAGCTTACAATTTGGATTCCGTTTTCTCCTTCTTCAGGATAGGGTTGCAGGACACAAAGGAACTGTCGGGCAGTAAGATAGATAAGAAAACATTGCAGAAAGGATTGCTGCTTGAATTTGTCAAAGATTCTGAGAGATCCTTGCTTGCAGTTGTAGAAAGGCCGGATGGGAAGAAAAACTGGGTAGTGACTGACCAGGTATGAAAAAGGAACCGTAACTAACTATACTCTGTCCAATATAATACCCGGTGTGTACTTGATTTATTTTCAACGATATATTCACACATTTTTTTCATGGATAGAGAGACGTTTTGGATTTTCTTGTGACTTGGTTGTTACTTTTGTGCAGAATGGTATCTTGTCGTCTATAAAGCCCCAGCAGGTTACATATGTCGTACCTGGTGCCATAGATTTTGATTGTTCAAGAATAGCTGAATTTCTCGAGAAAGCGCAAGACCTTTTGGTGAGAAATGTTGCATGAGCCGTGAGTTTACTAGTATAATATGCATCATAACTTATCATATGGTTTGGTACAGGACCCTACTATTTTGGAATGTGCTTGGATGGAGCTTTCTGAGAAAGACAAATCAGTAACAGTTGAGGAGTTTGCAGATGTAAGGGGTTCATGAAATTTGTTTTCATGTGTCTTTCTATAAACAAATCTGATTCTTGTGACTTTTCTCAGATAATATATGGTAGCAAGGAGTCTTTGGAAAGCTACTGTGCACACATATTGTTATCACGGGATATTGTCTATTTTGTGAAAGTGGAGAACAGAGGTTCTTCCACATATCAGCCTCGACCGTCTGCACAGGTAAATTTTCTAAATATATGTGTTATTTACATTTTCTGCTACACATTCTGAATTAGTTGGTGACCTCATTAATGTAGCAAAATTGCATTTTGAGAAGAATCTGAGATCATATACGTTCTATAAACAGCAAGCCTGAACTGATTAATGCTTCCAATTCTATGGAAATTCAGTTCCCTCTTTCTTCTTCTAAGCCTACTAGTTCATTTCCCACTATTGAGCCTGTTGTGTTACTCTGTTTTTGCACGACAGCAGTCCATACAAATTAACTTGTCATGTTTATATCTGTGTGCTGATTTTGTTTATATTTTTCCTCTGATTTGCACGACTAGCTGTTATATGGACTTCCATTTTGATAATCTGACATATTTTGGCAGCTAAATATTTGATTTGAGTGTATTTTATCAAGTGCATGTTCCCATAAATTTCTGTAGTTGCTTAATTTTCTGCAATTTGGTTTCAACTTTGTTGTATTGATTGGTAGACTTATGTTTATCATCTGGTAGTAGGTGGATGAACTTATACGAAGGAAGCTTGCTAAAGAGGCTGCTGATAAGGAACTGGAAGAATTTGTCGACCTACTCAAGTCTGCCAAAGCATTGCCTCTAGACTCCAAGCCTTATAAAAATTCATGGTTGATGGAAGAGAAGGTGAAACAAAAAATTGAGTCTCTTCAGGCGTATGCAGTTGATGCATGTAACGATGCGCAAAGAAGAATGGCGGGAAATGTAACCTATCCTATTCCCATACCATCATTTTTTCTAACTTTAAAAATATATTTTAATCTAGTATCATGCTTTGTTGAGACACATATTTTACTTTCCATTTGCACTGACGCTTGTGTACATGGTTGTTAATGTGATGGCAGATTCTCAAGGCTATGGGGTTCTCACGGACGTCATCAGCTGCCCTAAAGCTTCTCATAAATGTTGGGTACTTCCCAGTGCATGTCAACCTTGATCTTTTCAGATATGATGTTCAGACCACATATAGTGAGGAGGTCTTGTCTGTTGCTGAGGAGCTTCTGGCGGATTGCCCTGATTCAGATAAGGTATATTTAATTCATAAATTCTGAATCACTGATGCTCTTCATGTATATATATGCACTCAATATATCTGGCATTTCTCTTTCAGCATACCAGGAAGGATCTTTCAAATTTGAGAGTGTATGCCATTGATGTGGATGAGGCTGATGAAGTATGTTTCTGTTATTTCTAATTCTACCCACACATCTTCCACAAGAGACTTGCATAATATAAAATCCACTGCTCACCGATAAATCCGTTAAATGCTACAATTTCTTTGGCAATCAGCTTGATGATGCACTAAGTGCAACTAGACTACCTGATGGTAGGATAAGAGTCTGGATACATGTAGCTGACCCAACATGCTTTATTCAACCTCGGAGCATCATTGACAGGTTATTATTGCATCTTCTGCTTAGCAGTTCTAACTTTTCTATGAATAGAATTGTTATTATTATTTGTAAAAAAATGATGTTTTGCCCACAGGGAAGCCATGCACAGAGGAACCTCAATATTTTTACCAACTGCCACCTTTCCAATGTTCCCAGAGAGGCTTGCGATGAATGCTATGAGCTTGCAACAGGGTACAGATTGTAGATCTGTAAGTGTATCTGTGACTTTGCATCCAGATGGAAGGTAACTGCCTGCTATTTTTCTGTTAGTCTTTTCTCAACCAGTTGACTTTTTTTTTGGGGAAGTATTATGTCTTTCTTCTATAATAAGTGTAATGAAGTTGTCCACATTCATTTTCTGTGTGCATAGTATTGCAGAATATACGATAGAGAACTCAGTAATCAAACCTACCTACATGTTAACTTATGAGGGTGCAACTGAATTGCTGTACATGAATCTGGAAGAAGAGGAAGACCTGAGGATTCTTCAAGAAGCTGCTTCTCTTCGTGCACAATGGCGTTGTAGCCAAGTAAGATCTAAATAGGCCTTTGCTGTTTTCTGGTTTATATTATCATCCTTCCATTAGTCATTTATGATTAGCATATGAAAGCGCAAGCACCATCTTAATTCTTAGAATGGGAAAAGAAACAGACTGTCAGTGACTGGTGTACGCTCATACTACTGTACTGTGGTCCATTTCTGTTGCAAATAACTTTTCCGTCAATTTATTCAATCATTTTACCCTCTCCAATTTACAATTTCAGATAATAAGATAGTTCCTTATACCACTTAGCACAAGTCTGTACCTCTGGGTTTTTTCTAAAGTGTGTACTAGCCAACTGAATTTATGAATGCACTTTGTACTTGATACCATTGACACTCAAAATTTTGCAGGGTTCAATTGACACTTCTATGATAGAACCTCGTATCAAGGTGGCAAATCCTGATGATCCTGAACCAAACATTAACCTATATGTTGAAGATCAAACCAACCCAGCAATGCAGCTTGTAACTGAGATGATGATACTTTGTGGGGAGGCGGTTGCTGCTTTTGGTGCTGACAACAATATTCCTTTGCCATACAGAGGGCATCCCCAGTCTAGTACAGCTGTGTCAGCATTTGCCTATCTACCTGAAGGGCCTGCCAGGAGCGTTGCCAATATCAGTGTACTTCGTGCTGCAGAAATGGATTTCCGAAAACCTGTAGCACATGGTGTCCTCGGAGTTCCTGGTTATGTACAGTTCTCCTCCCCCATTCGAAGATATGTCGATCTGCTAGCACATTATCAGGTATATATTTTCGAGAAAACGCAAAGACTTGCGTTTCTTTTCATTGAACAATTATCAGGTATTTGTGCGTCTATTAAGCATATGAACTATCTGAATAGGTACATGTTACAGTTTGCAGGAACTGTTGTAGTTAACTAATTGTCCTTCCGAATTGCAAATTTTCTTTCTTGTGTTATGAATGGACTGCAGTTTTATCCACATCAGTTTAGGCTTTTAGCTTATCTGAATGGCATGAAGATCTTTCTAATTTTGTACATTGAAAAATTGCAGGTAAAAGCTTTTCTTAGAGGTGATACTCCACCATATTCAGCTGGTGACCTAGAAGGAATGACATTTATTGCGAGCATGCATGTTAAAGTGGCTAGGAGGCTCCATAGCAACAGCTTACGCTACTGGTTACTGGAATATTTAAGAAGACAGCCAAAGGGGAGAAAGTATAAAGCACTGATACTTAAATTCATTAAGGGTCGTATGGCAACATTGCTTCTGGTGGATGTAAGTCGACATACTACATATTATTGGTGCAGTCTTTGCATAGCAGTACTTTCATAATACTTATCCTGTGATCATGAGTAAGAACTTTAGTCCCTAAGCATTAGTTGTCCTGCCCCTAGTTTACAATCTGAACTAGTCCTAGTCCACCAGTTCAACTGAGGAAATCTGGAACGTGGTCATGTCCAGTGTGGTTCAGTTCGAAGACCATCTATGCAAGTTCACTGGTCAGAACCACCTCCCCTGGACATCAGCCCATTTTCGTTCATTGCTTCTCCATAGATTCTGAGAACGTCCAGGTTCCTTGTCAGCTGTAAGCACATTTATATTACTGGCTTGGTTCCATCTTTCTTCCCTTTATTTTTTTTCTGGTTCTAACTTTTGACAAAGGTCATTAAAGCCTACATCCTGTGGAATGGGTAAACCTGTAAATGTGATGGTATACGCTAATCAGTTGCTTAGCTTTTCATTTAAAAGCACAGCTGAAGTATTTTTGGGAGGAAATACTTAGTAATTGCAGCAAAACTTATCGAAGCTGACTAAAACTTAGGCAGACAAGGGAAAGACAGCCAGCCTCATCCTGGTATTGCCCACCAGAGCCTGCCATATTGAATTATTGCTGGTTGCCACAGCTGGTTATCTTTTGTATCCGATAGCTAGCCTACGGTGCCGCTAGCTTGTTTGTAATGTTTCAAATTTTAAGGATATATAGATTTCGACTCTCTTAGTCTCAATTTATCTTTTCTGGTGACAATGACAGGTCGGGATCCAAGTCACAACTGCGGTAGCAGCTGGGAAAGTGGGAGATGAAGCTACTGTTGTTGTGGAAATGGTTCATCCCCGTGACGACATCTTATCAGTTATGGAGATTGCGCAAGATACAGAGTAAATGCACACGATGGCTCTTGGATGCTCATCACGTTGCTCTGCTCCTTGGACCTAGATATAACTGCACTGCAGGTACCATATACACCTAAGAACCACAAGTTTGCTATTTTGTCTCAAAGATGCAACATAGCGCTTGTTGTTTCCTCTGATGTTACAGTTATATTGATTTCACCATTTCGGTGTGGGTGTTAGAGGTGACGCATCACCTTGGTAGTTTGAGGCGATGAATCTCCCCTCCAGGGACCACGTTCTTGAGTTCACTATCAAGCCCACGTTGATGGATTCATAAAACTGGTAAAGTGCAGGCGTGTGGTCACGTTGTGAACCTCTTAGCAGGATAACAATCATGGAACTATCTTGCTTATCCATTTTTGAGGCTGAGGCAGTGTGATGAAAGTGCAGATCTGGTTCGGCCGAATTTGCTTCGATCCTTGTGCTGTTTAGGTTCGTATGCTGAATTTTGGGAGTAGTAGTTTTTGTATAGCTACATGCATGCATATGACCTGGAGTCTGATGCCCTGCTGATACGAGATCTTATACATTCACTGCTATGATCTTGAACTTACTGCGATGTATATACTATCTCAGTGTATAGAATTGGATTACGATGGTACTCATTTCTCCAATTTTGTTTACGAGATGGAATTTCTGATCTGCCGCAAGATTTTAGTACAGCTCTGAACGACACTGAAATCTGAGAGTAGAACGGACGAGGAGCCCAACGGCGTGTCGTGACATGGATGGAACCCACTGAACTCTCACGCATGCACCTGATTTAGGCTGTGTTTACTTGGGCTTTGCCTTAATTATCTGAAAGCAAACCGTGTGTTATGAGAAAGCTGTGAAAGCATTTGGCAAATAATTGTCTGAACTCTGCTTGTGAGTGTAGATATCTGATATACCCCTAAACAAAGACCTAAGATATTGTTTACTTACTGTTTTTACGTATGTAGTTAATTGTTTGAAGACATTCGAGTTAATTAATTGCTGGTACTCGATCTGTAGATAGAAAGCAAATACAAAACCAGCAAATAGTCTAGTGCACAGCAACTCCTCTTAATTGACGGGCAAACACAGCCTGAAATGGAGACCGTTGAGGTTGGTGGTCTACGGTACCAAACACCAGAGCAGAGCTTACGACCTGCACAAATGGAGAACAGACAGTCTCGATGCCAAAACAAGCAACACTAGATTAAAGCACTAGATTCTCTTGCACCGACAGAAAGCTTTCCCTATGAAACAAACACGCAGTTGCAGTAGCTTTTGGAGCACAAGACAAAAGCTTAGGTTGGTTTAGAAACCCGAAGCATGCTTGATTAGCTGGGCTTGAAGTGCTAAGTAAAAAATTAGGATGGTAATCTAAAACTATAGAACCTTATAGAGTAAGAACTCATACATGTATGAGAATGACAGAGCGTCACATCACATGCGGCAGAACATGAGTATACAGTTAGGGAGAGTTAGACAGCAAGATTGCAGAGAAGGCAAACGTCACGTGGCTTACCATGTCATGAGACTTCATGTGTCAGTGTGTCACTGGCTCTGCTGCTTGACCTCCCTGGAATATTTTGGTCGCCCAGCAAATATTATACCGTGGCAGATTGTAGCATCGAGACTGCTACTATTAAGTTACATGTACCAGTAAGTTCGACCAAAAGCTTAAACCGAGTAATAAATGGGAGCAATGTATTTAAGCAAATACAGTTTTGATCAAAAGCCTAGGCCGTAAAAGAAGCATGAGCGACCTTCGTCGGCAATCACCAGAACTCCTTCAGTTAGCACACTCTCTAAGACCAGCATGATTTTGGGAGCTGAGTCGAATTTCCAGCTCTAAAATTACTAAATCCCTTTTAGAGCATCGATTTTACTTTTTGGCCCATGATTGATCATGAACTTTTGCATGTAAGTAGAACACTCGAATATGTGTGATTTAATAAAGATAACTAAAGAAGAATGAGAATTATATTGCGCCCATTTACAGCGGACGCAATGTAACTGAAATTATGGTCCTGCATGTAAAAAAGAAGAAGTGTCCGAAATGGAGGGCCACCTGACCAGATTATGTAATTTGGTTAAGTCAGGTAAACTGTGATAATACGCATATCCCGTCATGTAAAAACAAAGGAATAGCCATTCTGAACTGAGCACAGTTTAGGGCAAAAAGTGGAATGCAGTTTCAGTTAACATGTGGTTAGAAAAAGGTACTACTCGATGCCAAAACAGGTAACGGGCAATACATGCGTCGCGACTAGAGTTGTACAACGATTGATACAATATACTACTAGTATATAGATTAAAGCACTGGATTCTCTTGCACCGACAGAAAGATTTCCCCATGAAACAAACCTGCAGCACAGTGGCTTTTGGAGCACAAGACAAAAACGTAGGGTCGGTTTACAGCAATTAATTAACGCCCACCGACCGGTATCTGGGGTCAAAGTAAAAAAAAATGTAAATCATCAGGGAAATTAAGAACCATAAAACTTGGAAGACCTTTTTGGTGGCATAAACTTTTACGTGTATGATTATGGTAGGGGATCACATGGTGATGGGCCAAAGTTAGCACCAGAAGTAACATGACCACACAGTTAGGCAGAGCTACACAGGAAGATTGCAAGGAATGCAATCGTCACATGGCTTATCATGTCATGAGACTCATGTGTCAGTGTGTCACTGGCTCCGAAGTTAGAGGACAAGTTTCATCTGGCTGGAAAATTCCAGTCATATCCAGCTAATAATATACTAAGGAAAATTATAGCATTGGCATTGCTATTAAGTTGATGTAAATGCAATGTTACTCCCTACATCCATATTAGCGACTATATACGAAAATGCAGGATATTTTAGATATTTTAAAGTGGACTATATACGAATGAAAACGAGTGAACCTATATACCCTTTGATCCATATTACTTTTGACTAGTGTGAATATATCTTGACATATTTTTAGTGCTAGATATATCCGTATCTGCGACAAGTAATATGGATCATAGGGAGTATTAAAACGCGTTTAGCTACATGCATTTACAAAAAAAAAGATCTTACATTAATGAACGGATGAAATACTATATTACTAGCAGTAGAGATTATAGCAGATTTCGAAAACAGGAGTAGAGAGTAGAAAAGGTTGTTATATTTCTTTTCTGGGCGTTACATGTCCAATCTTTTATCTCTTCAGAATCCCCTCTACATTAGTTACCATACGTTGATAACATGGACACCTCAGCCATATTGTTAAGGCCTGTGAATGTATATCAATATACAAGAAAAACGTTGACAAAAGGGCGGGCTTATCAATATACCAAATCAAGCGATTGATACAAATGCAAATGACGGCTATATTCTTTCCTGAGTTTTTTACGATTAACTATGTTCTAAGATGTAGTATGTTTTGGATAGCTAATGTAGCTTTCTGTATCGGAATGAAGAAAGTACTACCTAGTAGTAATATATTGTTATTTCAAATATGTTAGCTGCCTGTATACTTGATTAAAAAGTGATATATATTTTACATTTAGCTGATAAATTGGAGTTGTATTTGCCTTTTGAATCATTGTTTTTTCTTTATCCCACGTTAGTAAATATTTTTCAAAAAAATAGAATGAGATTAGAATTTAACTATATTACAAAATTACTAAAAATTATTGTAAGAAGAATATAAAATACACTTGTAAGTTGTAACGGTCCAATACACCAAAAGATAACGCAAGGAGCAGTGTACAAACATGTTACCAGTGCTCGACGATTTTGACAAAAATAATCTAATTTTTGAAGTTTGACACCGAATAACTTGCTAGCGAATGTATTTCACAAAATGACCTTTTTCTTGGTGCCTCATGCCGGAGCTCTAAACGAAATAGCATGGCGTCTTGGTCAACAGTGTCGTACCCCCTAGCTTCATTTTTTGTCACTATTTTTTCTTAGATTCCTCTAGTATTTATTTATATTTGAAAGAAAAATTAAAAGAATATGTAGATTTGTTGAAGAAATGACCCCATTCAAATGAAGAAATGGTATTTCTTGCATCCTTGCATGCATGTTAGGGGAAAAGAAATATGAATACAGAGAATAAAAAAGGCTAAGCTCTTTGAAAAAAATTCAGTGTTGAGAAATGAATTAAATGGTTAATGGTCTTGATATTATTTGTAGATCATTTGAATACATAGAACAAAGAGGCTAAGCTCTTTGGAAAGGGGATTTTATTTGGAGGAAAAAGTAGAAAATAGTTTCTAAGCAAATCTCACTGACGAGGGTTAACTCTACAAATGTCCTAGATGAAGGACTTATGATCGGGAAGATTGGGCGTTGGATGAACTCGAAGGTAAAATCAGTCAAACAAGGTGGCTATGAAAGTAAACGTGGGTGTAGAACCTGGCTTGCTTTCAATCTGGCCTACACCGTCCCCTCCTGGCCCTATATATAGGTGGCCAGGTCTCGAGGATCGGGTAGGGTCCGATGCAGATTACAATATTGACATACGGTAAGAACTCGTATTTCGACTAGTATTACAATTGGGCCTAGCTTAACGGGCCTCAGGGGTACTCAACTGACGGGCTCTATTATCTATACCCTTGTCAGTAGCCCGTGAGATTCTACTAGAATTGCAGATTCGGGTTGAATCTCTAATCTTTAAATCTTCGACTTCTTCATCTCTTTAGATATTCAACTTGGTTTGTCGATTTATTTTCTTTATAGTACTTTGCAAGGGGTTTTGATGAGCAAGCCTGACAACTCTGACGGATCAAGAGGACAGTTAACTGTCGGAACAGATACTTATCATCTACTTCAAATTCAATCCCCTTGGATTTGAATTCGGGAAACTGGTCCAATCCATTCCTTTGCCGCATTTAGAACTTACAAAGAATGAATCCCAGTGGTTCTTAGGGTACCCAGTGCGTCCACCAGGATTTTCTTCGTGTCGTAGATATGGATACATACCAGCAGAGCGCATCCATGTGCGTATACCGGGCCTCACAGGACGGATCCTGGGATCTTACCTTCGTGATAAATCACGGCATTCGAGTTGTAGTCGCGATGACGCAACTCGAAGATCATATGTCGCAGCCTTGTTTGACTGTTTTAGAGTATAAAATATTCGAGTTTGCTTAAATTGATAAAAAAGGTCGCTCCCGATGGGAGTAATAGAACTTTCTGATCGTTCTTTCACCTATTTTTGCTTCAGTACTCATGAAAATATCATCGGGTGTGCGCCCAGCGCTCCCGATGGGAGTAGCCCCCGAGGCTATAGCCAAAAAAATTGGGTATAGGCTCAAGAAAAATAGATAAGTGCACTTGTACTTCTTCATGCGTCAATTGTCGACTCCTTTCACTTACGCAATGTACTCCCTTTTCTTTTCGAATGTCATAAGCCCTCGAGTCGTAAACGGGGTGAACTTATGCTTCTTTATTTTCCTCCCTCTTCTTTCCCTTTTCTTTTTTACTCCTTCTTGTCCCAGATACGTTGATTTATCTGATATCGTCTGCTCTGAGCAGCATATAAAAGCCTGCTATTATATTTTGGCCCTTGTAAAGGCCCATTATACGTGCTTATAAATAAAGCACGTCTGGCGATGGGTAAAAACCCTAATTCAGTACTTAGCTTTTCTGCCGCTTCACCTTTCTCCTCCTAAAACTCATCTAGGGTTTCTTCCCCCCAACTCCTGCTTCCATGGCTGATGCAAGTGGGTCCCGCTTGAACCTTGGTGCCCCAGTGGAGAAGCGAGGCTGCGGCCGCCCTCACGGCAGCAAGAACAAGGCTTCGATTGATGCTTTGGTGGCTTCGTCGTCCGTTGTGGTGAAGCGGCGCCCTGGCCGTCCGGTTGGGAGCAAAAACAAACCTAAGGTGCCCTTAGCTGCACCTGGTCCAAGTACTCCTTTTGCTAGCGCGTCTCCTCCTCCGCCCAGACTTTTCTCTTTCTTCTGCATCGCCGGCCCACAATGTCGTGAGATTCAACGCCTGCCATCGAAGTTCATGAATTTTATGGATGGGCGGGAACTGCGCGAAGCAGTTCTCCATGAACACTCTGGTGGAGGAACTCCATATGAAGTGGAGGTGTGGTACGACGGCGCCGGCGAGCAGTTCTTCAAGGGCGGCTGGTCGCGGTTTGTGGAGGACCATGACCTCCATCAAGGGTTCTTCATGACCTTTGATTATCATGTTGGCACGTCGAAGTTCGACGTGAGAATCTACGACTGTACTCAATGCCAGAAGGAGTTTGAAGCCGAAGCGTAGTTTTTACTAGATTTCTTTGCTATGTAATCTAGCTGTCGTGTTTATGTGTAACGAACAATAATATCTGAATTATGTGTTTTACCATGGGAACAAATCATGGTTCCGAGGTATGTTATTAATATCTTATCGGGTTCCTTTTGGACCGCTCTCTGTGTTGTCAAAAATATCGGGTTGTGATCAACCATAGAACCCATCATAGATAATTGCAAGAATCTTGGCAATATTATTTCGTACGACTCGAGGGTCCTAGCCCCCGAGTGTAAAGTAAGATATTTACATATATTATCGATTGGACCCAATGAACCCGACCTATGGCCTCATGTTCTGGATCCAGAGGGTCATAATTTGAAGAAAAAAAACTCCTTAGTCTCCTTGCTTTGCCTATGCGTAGAATCATCATAGTTGCTCTGCGTTCCACGGGTTACTCTCGTGTTGCCCCGTTTTCTTATCTTGTAGCCGATAAGCTCCTCCTGGTATTACTTCTGTTACGATGTAAGGTCTCAGCCATGGGAACTCGAGTTTTCCATGGCCATCTTGTTTGAGTCGTAAAACTAGATCTTCTACCACGAAAGATCATGGACGAACTCAACTACTGTGGTAGTTTCACAAGTTTTGCTGATACTGAGTAGCTCTGGTGAGCGCTACATCTCTTGCTTTATCTAGTGCGTCGACATCATCCTGTAGTGCTTCTGTGGAAGTTGCCTCATCGTATGATGCGATCCTTGGAGCTTCATGAGTTACTTCAACTGGCAGCACAGCTTCTGCGCCATGGACCAGAAAAAAGGGGGTTTCTTGAGTGGCTGCGTTAGGCGTAGTTCGTAGACTCCAAAGTACGGAGGGTAGCTCATCTACCCAAGCGTGCTTGGCTTTTTCGAGAGGTGCTAACAACTGCTTCTTTATCCCGTTGCATATTAAGTCATTGGCTTTTTCGACTTGTCCATTTGTCTTCGGATGTGCTATAGATGCAAATTTCAATTTTATTCCCAGTCCTTCGTAATAGTCCTTGAACTCCTTCGACGTGAAGTTCGTACCATTGTCTGTGATTATGCTTTGTGGTACTCTGAAGCGAAAGACTATAGACTTGATAAAATTTATTGCGACTTTAGAATCTTGAGTTGTCACTGGGCTGCTTCTACCCACTTGGTGAATTTGTCGACTATCACTAGCATATAAACGTGTCCTCCTGGCCAAAACTTGTGCAATTTTCCTACCATGTCGAGACCCCACTGCGCAAAGGGCCATGATAATGGTATTGGTTGTAACTCTGCTGCTGGCGCATGTGGCCGAGATGCAAACCTTTGGCATGCTTCGCACTTTCGAACTATATCTTTTGTGTCTTTGATGGCTGTTAACCAATAAAATCCTGCTCTAAAGGCCTTGGCTGCGATAGCTCTGCTACTCGCGTGATGTCCACATACTCCTGCATGAATATCCTTTAAGATTTCTTGTCCTTCTTGAGGAGTGATGCATCGTTGTAGGACGCCCGATATACTTTTCTTATATAATTTTCCCTGTAACACGACGAATGCCTTGGATCGTCGTATTATCCTTTTGGCTTCTACCGTGTCTTCCGGTAGTGTTTTGTTTATCATGTATGCCAGATATGGCTGCATCCATGTTTCTTCTATCATCATGACTTCTTCTGGTTCTGCTACACTTGCTTTTCCAGCCCTCGAGCCTGTCGGTTGCCCCTCCGTAGTCGAGGTTTTGCTGCTTTTTATTGATCGTTCCATGATTTCCTCCCAGAAGACTCCTTGTGGTACGGATAAGCATTGGGACCCGATGTTTGCTAAATTATCGGCTTCCTTGTTGCTGGCTCTACTGACATGCAAAACTTCGCATCCATCGAATGTTTCTTCGAGATAGTAGTATAAGTTTCTGTATGCTGTCATGTTGTCACTGATGGCGTTGCATTTGTTCATTACTTGTTGAACGACGAGGTTTGAGTCTTCAAATATTTTGAGTCGAGTTGCTCCACAAGCTTTTTTCCATTTTCATTCCGTGGAGCAACGCCTCGTATTCAGCTTCATTGTTGGAAGCCTGGAGAAAACTCATCTGTAATACATATTTCAGTTTGTCGCCTTGCGGTGAAATTAGGACTACGCCTGCTCCTGCGCCTTGGATTCTTTTGGAGCCGTCGAAATACATCGTCCACACAATCGATAAATCTGGAGGACCTGTGCTTTGTAACTCCAGCCACTCTGCTGTAAAATCTGGCAGAACTTGTGACTTGATTGCCTTTCGCTTTTCGTACGTAATGTCGAGGGGTGATAATTCAATTCCCCATAAAGAGACACGTCCTGTTGCCGAAGGATTGTTCAATATATTGGAGAGTGGTGCCTCATTGACCACTATTATTGGGTGCACCGCGAAGTATTGTCGTAGTTTCTGGGCTGTTGTGAAAACACTATATGCGAGTTTTCGGTAGTGTGGGTACCTTTGCTTTGTTGGAGAGAGTACTTCGCTGATGAAATATACTGGCCTTTGAACGCCGTGAGCTTTTCCTTCTTCACTTCTTTTGACTACTAGTACTGTACTTACCACTTGATGTGTTGCCACAATGTATAATAGTAGTGGTTCTTTTTTCTTTGGTGCGACCAACACCGGAGGTGTGGAGAGCACTTTTTTCAACTATGTGAAAGCCACGTCCGCTTCTTCCGTCCACTCGAATTTATCATCTGATTTTTTCATGAGCGCGTAGAAAGGTAGTACTTTCTCTCCTAGTCGAGCCACAAATCGACTTAACGCCGCGATGCGCCCTGCGAGTTTCTGTACATCGTGTAGCTTCGTTGGCTTTTTCATTGTTAATATTGCCTGGATCTTTTCTGGGTTTGCCTCTATTCCTCTTGCTGATACTAGGAACCCCAAAAGTTGCCCCGCTGATACACCAAAGGAGCATTTTGTCGGGTTGAGCTTGAGCTTATACTTGTTCAGATTGTCGAAGGTTTCTGCCAAGTCGCTGATAAGAGACTCCTCCTTTCTCATGGTGATGACCACGTCATCGATGTAAACTTGGATGTTTCACCCTATTTGACTTCCAAGGCAGTTTTGCATCATCCTCTGATAAGTTGCTCCTGCATTTTTTAGGCCGAAAGGCATGACTTAGTAGCAGAACACACCATAAGGCGTTATGAAAACTGTTTTTTCCTCATCTTCTTTCTTCAACTTGATCTGGTTGTAGCCAGAATATGCGTTAAGGAAGGAAAACCTTTCGCACCCTGCTGTTGAGTCAATTATTTGGTCGATGCGAGGCAGGGGGAAGGGATCCTTTGGACAGTGCTTATTGAGAGATGTGTAATTGACACATACTCTTTGTACATCTGTATTTTTCTTGGGGACTATTACTGGGTTAGATACCCAAGTCGATGTTTTGATTTCTCGGATGAACCCTGCGTTTTCCAGCCCGTGTAACTCTGATGCTATTGCTTTCCTCTTGGGTTCATCAAATCATCGTAGTGGTTGTTTGACCAGCTTTGCTTTGGGATCCATGTTTAGTGCGTGCTCGACGAGTTCCCTGGGAACACCTGGCATATCTGAGGGACACCAGGCAAAGATTTCCCAGCGCTCACGAAGGAACTCGACGAGTGCGCTTTCCTATGCGGGGTCCAAGTTTACCGCTATAGAGGTGGTCTTGTTTGGATCCGTCGGATGGATCTGTATTTTCTTCGAGTCTTGAGTTGCGTCGAAAGCCTGATCTGGCAGGGATCGCCTGGCCTCGGGTAGTACGTTGTGGTCGGTTTCGCCTTTTAGTCTTTCGTACTCTGCTGTCATGCCGAAGGTTTGTGCCAACCTGTTAAATTCTTTGTCGCAGGTGTTGGATACTTCGAAGCTTCCTTGTACCGTGATGGTTCCTTTAGGTCCTGGTATCTTGAGTGTGAGATATGCATAATGAGGTACTGCCATGAATTTTGCAAATGCTGGGCATCCCAGGATCGCATGATATTGTGAGGGCCAGTCCATGACTTCAAACTCCAGCTTTTCTCTTCGGTAATTGCTGCTGTCTCCGAAACAGACGTCGAGTTCTATTTTGCCCAAAGGATAATTTGCGGCTCCTGGTACTATTCCGTGGAAAGAGCAATCTGTTGGCTTTAGATTTTCCAATGATATGCACATTGCTCTCAACGTTCTGGCGTATATTAGGTTTATACCGCTTCCTGCATCCATGAATACTCTTCCGACATCATATCCTCCTATCTAGGCTTTGAGTACCATTGGTGAGTGGCCTGGTCTGGGGACTTTCCTCGAATGGTTTGCTCTGCTGAACCTAACTGGTTGATCAGACCACTTTAGATACTCCATTGTAGCTGGTGGTGATATTATTGCTAAGTTGACCTGTCTTGATATGCTCTTTCTTTCTTTCTTCGACTTTGGTACTGGTTGGATCATTGCTGATATATATACTTTTGACTCCAGCTGTTTTGCGAGTCGTTGCATTTGATATCCTTGACTTATGCTTTTTCCTCCCTGCCGTGTCCCTTGGCTTGAATCCATGGCATTTTGCAACCTCAGGAAGGTTCTGCAATCCTTCATCTGGTGGTTGGATACTCTCTTCCCGTCTAGGTAAGCATAATGGATGCGACAAGGACCATATAACATATCTTCTGCCGAAGGACCCGAGTCCCTTGGCTTCTCCTTTCTCCTGGTGTCTTTTGTAGGAAACTCAATGTTTTCGTAGCCTTCTTCATTCCTTTCATCATATCCCGCGGCTATTTGATTTCGCCTTCCATGGTTGTCGCCGTTGCGGTATCTTCGTCTTTGCCTGCTTGCCCTGTCGACTTCCGGTGATCGACCCCTTTTGTTATTGTACGCGTCTTCTCCGTCGGCGAATCTGTTGGCTGTTTCCATTAACTCTGATATCATTTTTTGTCTTGCTCTTCCTATCTCTTCTACTAGATCTATACGACGAAGGCCGCTCGAAAAAGCATCTATCACTCTTTCATCGGAGACGTCTTCTGCTGAATTTTTAATTATGCTCCATTGTTGTATATAAGAACGTAGTGTTTCGCCTTTCTGTTGTACGTATGACTTGACTTCTTCTAGCGATGCTGGGCGCTTATATGTCGAGCGAAAGTTCCTTGCGAATTGATTCTCTAATTCTCCCCAACTTCCAACAGAATCGTTGGGTAGGGTATTTAACCAGGACTGTGCTGCGCCGGTGAGGTGTAACTGTAGGCTTTGCATGGTTGTTGCTCTTGTTCCTCCTAGTATCTGTACTACTTGCAGGTAATCTGACAACCATAAGGTTGGATCCTGCGATCCATCATACTTTTCTTGGTCATGTGGCAACTTGAAGCCTTTGGGTACCCGCGTTTTGCAAACCCTCCGGGTAAAGCATAGCGCACCCATCTCCTTTTCGTCGTCCTCATAATTTTCTTCCCTTCATGCGTAACGCGAGTTATTTACCCTTGCTTGTGCAATTATGTTCCTTGCATCCTCCTTCCTTTTTTGACGCTTCTCATCTTCTGAGGATTCGCTGGTTTCGTTTCGCAAGAATTTGCGCTTGACTTCTTCTTTTTCCCTTGCACTCCGGTGAGTCGACCTTTTCTCTGGAATATTTCCTTTTAGCTTCTCTTCTACTAACCCGAGGCTCCATATCGCGGCTTGATGTATTTGTTCCCGTGGGTCACCAGGTTTTGGCTGTGTAGTTAGTAGATACGCTTGTGCTGCTATCAATGCTGCCTCTGGTGTTTCTTGTACGAATTCTTTCTCCTCTTCTGGTTGGTTTGGGCTTGCACTCCTCGTGTAGCTTTCTTCTACTACGCGTGCTGTTGTTCTCCTACTGTGCTTTGGGTCTCTATGCCTCTCCGTGCTGGATTCTGATGAGTTGGTATATTCACTCCAATATCCTTCACTTGGTGTGCTGTTGTAATCTGGACTTCTCATGATCATCTCTCTTTCCTGCCTGAGCTTTTTCCTACGCTGATGCAGCGCGCATTGGTACCCCATCAAAACTTCTCTTCTTGAATCCGCGGGTACATCAGTCCCATGGTTGACAGCTGTCATGATCATTCTCCATTCTCCAGCCGAAACATGTACTTTCTCCTTCTCTTTCTTGCCATTGCTCCTTATTTTGTCGACTTGCATGTCGACCTCTTTATTGCCGAGGTGATTGCTTTCTTCTTCTGCAGCCTCAGTGATGATTACACATAACTGATGCACGCTCCTGGAGGCGCTGCTGCTTCTGCTGGTGGTATCCCTTGATTTGTCCACTGTTTCTTCCATAATGATTTCTTGCTCAATTTCTTCGGGTTCCTCTAATTTTCCCAGCAGATTTTTGTTGCTGCTAGGCTGACTAGTGAGTTTACCTTGCTAGAAGAGCCTATAGATGATCCCGATGCTATCGTCCTCTCTGCTTGGCCAGCCGATGGAATTGATTTTGTCGGATCCAAAAGGCGGGTTGAACCCGAAGGTTCGATATAGAAGCTTAGACTTCCGAACGTCAATTCCTTTTCTTGACTTTCATCGACTGCTTGGTTGCTATTGGCTAAAAGCGAAAAAGCCATCGAATTCATGATTCCAACGCCCATAGTCCCCACGGTCGGCGCCAATTGATGATGGTTAACTCGACAAATGTCCTAGATGAAGGACTTAGGATCGGGAAGATAGGGCGTTGGATGAACTCGAAGGTAAAATCAGTCAAACAAGGTGGCTATAAAAGTAAACATGAGTGTAGAACCTGGCTTGCTTTCAATCTGGCCTACACCGTCCCCTCCTGGCCCCTATATATAGGTGGCCAGGTCTCGAGGATCGGTGACGAGGGTTAACTCGACAAATGTCCTAGATGAAGACTTAGGATTGGGGAGACAGGGCGTCGGATGAACTCGAAGGTAAGGTTAGTCGAAATAGGTGTATATCGAAAGTAAATTTGGGTGTTATACCTGGCTTGCTTTCAATTTGGGCTACACCGTCCCCTCCTGGCCCCTATATATAGGTGGCCAGGTCTCGAGGATCGGGTAGGGTCTGATACAGATTACAATATCGACATACGGTAAGAACTCATATCTCGACTATCATTACAATTGGGCCTAGCTTAACGGGCCTCAGGGGTACTCAACTAGCGGGCTCTATTAGCTATACCCTTGTCAGTAGCCCCTGAGATTCTACCAGAATTGCAGATTCGGGTTGAATCTCTAATCTTTAAATCTTCGACTTGATCAACTCTTCGACATCTTCATATCTTCAAATCTTCGACTTGGTCTTTCGACTTATTTATCATGATAATATTCGCAAGGGGTTTTGATGAACAAGCCTGACAACTCTGACGGATCAAGAGGTCAGTTAACTGCCGGAACAGATACTTGCCACCTACTTCAAATTCAATCCCCTTGGATTTGAATTCGGGATACCGGTCAAACCCACTCTTTTGCCGCATTTAGGACTTATAAAGAATGAATCCCAGTGATTCTCAGGGTACCCAGTGCGTCCACCAGGATTTTCTTCGCGTCGTAGACACAGATATATACCAGCAGAGTGCATCCATGTGCGTATACCAGGCCACACAGGATGGATCCCGGGGTCTTACCTTCGTGATAAATCACGGCATTCGAGTTTCGTTGTGATAACGCAACTCGAGAATCTCATATCGCAATCTCTTTTGACTGATAAAATATTGAAGAATTTCGAATTATATTAACTTCTCCCAAGTATCTCCCGATGGGAGTAGTCGCTCTATATTTTGTCGACTACGTAGTCGAAGTTTGCATGTTTGATCGACTCATAGATTTCTTCATCTTTATTGCTGATTGTCTTATTTTCTATCGGGTGCGCGCTCAGCGCTCCCGATGGGAGTAGCCCCCGAGGCTATGGTTGGATACTTGTAGTCAATCATAGGCTCAAATTGACTTCTTCTTCTGCCTGTTTTATAAGCCCCCGAGCCCAAGGCAAGGGTTTTTCGTACCTTGTATTCTTCTTCTTTTTTCCTTTGCTATTATCGTCTGCTGTGTGCAGAATTTAACTCCTTTGTAAATATGTTTATGGGCCTTGCTATCACGGAGGCCCGTTAATATGTGCTTATAAATAAAGCACCTTTGGCTAGGGTAAAAACTCTAAACAGATTCCTCCTCCGCCGCATCGTCTTCTCTTCCATCTAGGGTTTCTTTTCTTCCCACTTTTTCCACATGGCTAGTGCAGATGGGTCCCGTCTAGACCTTGGCCCTCCGACGGTGCCGCGGGGCCGCGGCCGCCCTCGTGGCAGCAAAAACAAGACAGTTCCTACTGCTGTAGGATCATCGTCATCCGCTCTAGCGAAGCGTCGTCCTGGCCGCCCGCCTGGTAGTAAGAATAAACCAAAGGTGACTGGTGTCGCTCCAGGTCCAAGCGCTCCTCCTCCTGGTGCTTCTCCTGCTTCTCCCAGAATATTTTCTTTCTTTTGCATCGCCAATGCGTAGTGCCGCGAGATTCAGTGCTTGCCGCTGAATTTTACTAAGTTTATGGATGGGCGAGAACTGCGAGAAGCGGTTCTTCGTGAACAATCTGGCAGAGGAACGCCATATGAGGTGGAGGTTTGGTACGACGGCGCCGGCGAGCAATATTTCAAGGGTGGCTGGTCGCAGTTTGCAGAAGACCATGACCTCCACCAAGGCTTCTTCATGACTTTTGACTTCCATATCGGCACGTCAAAGTTCGACGTGAAAATCTCCGACGGCACCCAGTGCCAGAAGGAATATGAAGCTGAAGTTCACTTCCATTAGAATCTTCTTTATGTAATCTCTTTTCCTAGTTGTCTTACTGCCGTGCTATCTGTAATAAATACTCGTACTTGACTTTGATGCTTTGTAGTAGACCATGGGAACAAATTGTTGTTCCGAGGCATGCTTTATATTTATCGGGTTCGTGTGAACCAATTATATTGCTTTGAAGAATATCGGGTTATCTGCACAACCTATTAGTATAAAAGATCTCCATACTGCGATAAAACTTTCTTTCGTACGACCCGAGGGTTGTAGCCCCCGAGCGGAGAAGTAAAATATTTGTACAAATTGTCGAGTTTAACCCAAGGAGCCCGACCTATGGCCTTATGTTCTGGGTTCAAAGGGTTAAACTCGAATTTACTGATACCACTAGATTTCTTCTATGCGTAAAAATGTCGTAGCTGCTCCGTATTCCACGGGTTGCTTTCGTCTTTTCCTGTCTTCTTGTCCTGTAGTCGATAAGCGCCTCCTGGTATCACTTCTATGATGATATAAGGTCCCACCCAAGGGGACTATTTTGCCGTGGCTTGATACGTCTCAAACGTATCTATAATTTTTGATGCTCCATGCTTGTTTTTACACCATTTGCCTATTGTTTCGTTACACTTAGTGGCATTTTTATGCATTTTCCGGAACTAACCTATTAACAAGCGCCACAGTGCCAGTTTCCTGTTTTCTGCTGTTTTTGTGTTTCAGAAGTGATACACAGGAAATATTCTCGGAATTGGACGAAACAAGTTCCTGAAGTCTTATTTTACCCGAAAGCTTCCAGAGATCCGAAGAGGAGTAGGAGGTGGGCCAGAGGGGCCCCACACACACAGGTGGCGCGGCCAGGCCCCTGGCCGTGCCAGCCATGTGTGAGGAGGCCCTGGCCCTCCTCTGACATCGCCCCTTCGCCTATAAGAAGCCTCGGGACGGAAAACCCTAGGGGATTCGGCAATTTTCCAGAAACAGTTCCGCAGCTCCGCCGCCGTCGCCGACGAATTTCGGAGGACAGAAGTCTCTGTTCCGGCACCCTGCCGGGACGGGGAAGTGCCCCCGGAGCCATCTC
The DNA here is from genome assembly GCA_007115705.1 of Dactylis glomerata. Taxonomy (NCBI): domain Eukaryota; kingdom Viridiplantae; phylum Streptophyta; class Magnoliopsida; order Poales; family Poaceae; genus Dactylis; species Dactylis glomerata. The sequence continues at coordinate 7,045,163 of QXEO01001238.1, forward strand.
CATCGGTCTCCATCGCCGTCTCCGCCGTCTCCATCGACCTCACCGCCATCTCCATCAACCTTGCTGTCTCCTATGATGAGGAGGGAGTAGTTCATCCCCGGGGCTAAGGGCTCTACCGGTAGCTATGTGGTTCACCTCTCTCTCCCATGATGTGATCTTTATGTGATCGTGAGCTTTGTATCATGTTGAACAAGTACATGTTATTATTCAGATATTTTGTGTACTCTAGCAATATTATTAAAGTAATCTATTCCTCCTGCTATGGTGTAACGGTGACAGTGCGTGCATCATGGTGGTACTTGGTTTAGGCTATGATTGTGATCTCTTGTGGATTATGAGAATAATTATTGCTATGATAGTTTGAGTGATCTATTCCTCCTTTCATGGTGTAATGTTGACAGTGTGTGCACCGTGTTAGTACTTGGTCTAAGTTGCAATGATTTCTATCTTGAGTTGTGATCTGATTTGGGTATCTCTATGAGTGGTGTTTGTCAAGTACTTGATGAACTTTAAGGGATGCTTTTGTAGCCACTACACAATGATTAGTGTTATTCAATAGGAGAGTAATTCAGAGTACCTTAGCAAAGAGAAGTTACTTGTTCATTCATGTTATATTGTTGGGAGTGTGTCCACTAGTGAAAGTATGATCCCTAGGCCTTGTTTCCAAGCTTTGCACATCGTTTACTTGCTGTTTTGTTACTTGTTTGCTCGCAGCGATTTTTATTCCATATCACATTTGCTACTTGTAATCATCACTACTACTTGTATTTCACTATCTCTTCGCCGAACTAGTGCACCTATACATCTGACAAGTGTATTGGGTGTGTTGGGGACACAAGAGACTTTCTGTATCGTAATTGCAGGGTTGCTTGAGAGGGATAGCTTTGACCTCTAACCTCCCTGAGTTCGATAAACCTTGGGTGATCCACTTAAGGGAAACTTGCTGCTGTTCTACAAACCTCTGCACTTGGAGGCCCAACAAGTGTCTACAAGAATAGAAGTGCGTAGACATCAAGCTCTTTTCTGGCGCCGTTGCCGGGGAGGAAAGGTAAAAGGCACTCATATTGAAGAAGAATAACCTCCCTCGTCAACCACGCGCCAAGCTCTTTTCTGGCGCCGTTGTCGTAGAGGTAAGGTAAAAGGTACTCGCATCCTCCTGTGTGAGTGCTCGGAGTTATTTCCTTTAGATTCTGCAATTACATCTTTTTGTTTCTTGTTTTTATTTTCACTAGTTAGGCTTAATGGAAAACAAAGAGTTCTTTAGTCTTTTTCCTGATTTTAGATTTGAAGAGAAAATTGAAAATCCTTTGGAGCTTATTTCGCATAGCAATGTTATTAGTACGAATGCTTTGAATACTATTAATGCTAATGCTATAGAAAAGTCTAAGCTTGGGGAAGCTGGTTTTGTTAAGTATGATATTTTTAGTCCCCCAACTTTAGTGGAGAAAGTTTGCTATGATGATATGTTTCATGAATATGATTTGCGAAATAGCTGTGCTTTAGCTTGTGATGATACTAAACCTCTAGTTTATGATGGCTATGATGATGAGTATAATATTTTCAGTTCACCTACTATTGAGGATAAAATTAGTTATGATTACAATATGCCTCCTATTTATGATGATTATGGTGATGAGAATAATTATTCTATTGAATCTGCTCCTACTACTATTGTTCCTGTGGTGAGTATTAATTCTTTTATGCATGTGGCTCATGATAGGGATGCTTTATGTGATAGTTATATTGTTAATTCTATTCATGATGCTACTGAAAGTTATTATGAGAGAGGGAAACATGAATTGACGGATCTCAACAATATTAAGTTTCCCCTCTTTATGTTGCAAATCTTGAAGTGGCACTTGTTTTATCTAACCATGCTTGCTACTATGTGCCTCGTTGATTTATTTTCTTACAAGATTCCTATGCATAGGAAGTGGTTCAGATATAAATGTCTTTCACATTTGCTTTTTGATGCTCTCTATTACTTTAAGTTCCTATATGGCGCCTTTGCCTCAAGCTCTTATATGGCGCCCACATGAGCATCTTTGCAAATTACTGCGCCTAGCTCAAAGGCATTAAAGAAAAGCACTCTTGGGAGATAACCCATTGTTTATTTTCAGTACTTTTTTTTATTTGAGTCTTGGAAGTTATTAGTACTGTAATAACCGCTCCTTATCCTTTTTATTTCGTTTTTGTGCCAAGAGAAGCCTCTAATTTGAGTGAGGTAAGATTTGGGGATGTTGCTGTCCTGAAACAGTTTTCGGTGCTGCACCGTAAAAATTCGTGAAAATTCTCTGTTTATCTTTTGGACCTGCGATTTATTGTGCATATGCCCCAGGTTATATCCAAACTTTTCTTAGTTGAACACTTTTTGATTTGAGCAAAAGAAAATCTCTCAAAAATTCGACCTTTGTCAGCTGTTCAGTTTTGACAGATTTCTGCCAATATTTGTGTTTGCCGCTTTATCGCTTTCTTTTGAGTTCTTTTTATCATAGAACTTTTGGGGAAGTTGCTACAGTAGTATATGCTATATATGTGGTGGTTTTGAGTTGAAACCTGAAGCAAAAAGAGGTTGATTATATGTTATGCTTACACTAATGTTGCTAATAGATTTGTGTTTAGTTTTATATGAAGGAAGTTTTCAAGTGTAGGGATTGGAGAATGATGAGATGAGTTGAAGAATGAACAAAAGCTCAAGCTTTGGGATGCCCAGCACCCCAAGAAATATCCAAGAATTACAAGCGTCAAAGCTTGGGGATGCCCCCGAGGCACCCCTTCTTCATCGGCAAAAATCATGTCACCTTTCAAGACACTATATTTTTATTGCTTCATGCACTATGTGTTTTTCTTGGAGCGTCAGTTGTTTTAGTTTTCTTAGTTGGTTTAGTTTGTTTGCTGCAATAAATGGTTATATCACATCATGTTTTCTTTGGAGGAGATGTACTCGTTTTCATTTGCCAAGAACGCTCTAGTTTTCACTCAAATCGTTCAACGAGTGTTCTCTTCTTCTGCTACTGCTTTTGGTTTTCATTTTCGCCTTGATTTGTGTTCAGACCTTGTCATATCTTTTCATCAAGGTGTATTTGGACCTCTGGTCTATGTTGGTTTTCCTCAAAAGAGGTGTCTTAAAAAAGTTTGAATGGTGTTGGAAAAGAGAAAATGCTTTGTGCAAAATAGTGGTACAAGAAGGAGCTTGTGTAGACTGCGGCTTAGGCTTTTTCATGTCATGCTTGTTGTCTTTTTGATAGTATGCTTAGTGGTTTTGCTGTAGCATGACTTGTCTCAAATGACTGAGATTGCTTAATGAGCCTTTGAAAAAATCATGCGTTGTTTTTATTGTATGGAAGCATTTATTTGATTTTCTCCTTTGATGCTTTATTTGGGTTGACTTGGCGCATGCTCACACATGTTAGACTCATACAAAGTCGCCTATAGCCTTCATGATCATTTAGTTTTTGACTTTTGATGCCATCTTATGCTTCTTTTAATGTCGCTTTGTCGCTTTGCATGATTATGGCCGTTATTGCTCTCTTAGTTGGTCGCTCCCAGTCTTTTGCTAGCCCTCGCCTTATACTGAGTATGAGCTCTACTCGTGCATCCAACTCCCAAAAACCAAGTTTTCCATTGTGTCCACTATAAACTCCTATGCATGGTATTTGTAAGCCATTCCAAGTAAATTTTCATGTGCTACCTTTCAAAAAAACCTTCAAAATACTTCTCGTTTTGTGACATTGTTTTCAGCTCATGGGGACGTAGTGGTCGGATTTGCTATCTTCCATATTGCTTATTCCAAAAAGAAAAAAAAGGGAAAAAAGAAAGAAAAAGGCACTCCTCCATGGAATGTGAATGTTGGTGGGCACCCGATGGAATCGGTTAGCCATGGTTTGTGAAAGGAAAAAAAGGTGGGGAGGAGTGCCAAGTTTTATAAAAGAGCACAAAAGTGCCAATCTCTCTCTCAAAAACTTGCTTCATTTTTGTATGGAAGATAGTAAGAACCCCATTGCCAGTCGTTGACAAAGACAACCACCTCTCAAAACCAATTTTTATCTCTCTGTTTTACAAATGAAAAGCTCTAGCACATGTTTAATCACTGCTTCCCTCTGCGAAGGGCCTTTCTTTTACTTTTATGTTGAGTCACCACCTTCTACCTTTATGCACCATTAAGAGAGCATAGTTGTCATTCTGAGTATAATGTGCATTGTCCCAAAGTTTTCATTGATTGATTCATGATCATGGTTTCACATGTTCTTAAATTATTTGTATCTAGTCGCCCTCTTAAACTTGAAGGTGTCCTATGCATTTATGTTTTGCTCTCCATGAAGGACAAGCTGAAAACCATTTGTATGTTTTTCCTTATGATTTGAACACACGTTTGACTTTCATTGTTTCATTTTTCATGATCTTTTGTTTGTGTTCATTTGCATGTTTACAACATGGTTGCTAAGTTCTTATTGTCAAGATTATATCTTTCATGCCCATGTTTTAAGTTCTTATGATCCCAGCTCACAAATGCTTACATATTTGATCAAGATTGTGATGGTGCATGTCACCTCAAAAATTATTTCTTTTGTTATCACTTACCTACTCGAGGACGAGCAGGAGTTAAGCTTGGGGATGCTTGATACGTCTCAAACGTATCTATAATTTTTGATGCTCCATGCTTGTTTTTACACCATTTGCCTATTGTTTCGTTACACTTAGTGGCACTTTTATGCATTTTCCGGAACTAACCTATTAACAAGCGCCACAGTGCCAGTTTCCTGTTTTCTGCTGTTTTTGTGTTTCAGAAGTGATACACAGGAAATATTCTCGGAATTGGACGAAACAAGTTCCTGAAGTCTTATTTTACCCGGAAGCTTCTAGAGATCCGAAGAGGAGTAGGAGGTGGGCCAGAGGGGCCCCACACACACAGGTGGCGCGGCCAGGCCCCTGGCCGCGCCAGCCATGTGTGAGGACGCCCTGGCCCTCCTCTGACATCGCCCCTTCGCCTATAAGAAGCCTCGGGATGGAAAACCCTAGGGGATTCGGCAATTTTCTAGAAATAGTTCCGCAGCTCCGCCGCCGTCGCCGACGAATTTCGGGGGACAGAAGTCTCTGTTCCGGCACCCTGCCGGGACGGGGAAGTGCCCCCGGAGCCATCTCCATCGGTCTCCATCGCCGTCTCCGCCGTCTCCATCGACCTCACCGCCATCTCCATCAACCTTGCTGTCTCCTATGATGAGGAGGGAGTAGTTCATCCCCGGGGCTAAGGGCTCTACCGGTAGCTATGTGGTTCACCTCTCTCTCCCATGATGTGATCTTTATGTGATCGTGAGCTTTGTATCATGTTGAACAAGTACATGTTATTATTCAGATATTTTGTGTACTCTAGCAATGTTATTAAAGTAATCTATTCCTCCTGCTATGGTGTAACGGTGACAGTGCGTGCATCATGGTGGTACTTGGTTTAGGCTATGATTGTGATCTCTTGTGGATTATGAGAATAATTATTGCTATGATAGTTTGAGTGATCTATTCCTCCTTTCATGGTGTAATGTTGACAGTGTGTGCACCGTGTTAGTACTTGGTCTAAGTTGCAATGATTTCTATCTTGAGTTGTGATCTGATTTGGGTATCTCTATGAGTGGTGTTTGTCAAGTACTTGATGAACTTTAAGGGGTGCTTTTGTAGCCACTACACAATGATTATTGTTATTCAATAGGAGAGTAATTCAGAGTACCTTAGCAAAGAGAAGTTACTTGTTCATTCATGTTATATTGTTGGGAGTGTGTCCACTAGTGAAAGTATGATCCCTAGGCCTTGTTTCCAAGCTTTGCACATCGTTTACTTGCTGTTTTGTTACTTGTTTGCTCGCAGCGATTTTTATTCCATATCACATTTGCTACTTGTAATCATCACTACTACTTGTATTTCACTATCTCTTCGCCGAACTAGTGCACCTATACAGGGGCGGAGCCACATAGTCCCACCCGTATGCACAGGAATATGGTATCCAATTTTTTTTAGTTAGTGCTTATCCTTAGAAGAAGGCATGTGCATCAGGTTGGATTAGGAGTTGTGCATCAGGGTGGGCCAATGGGCTAGAGGCAATGCATCAAAGCGACAAAGCCACTGGAAAAAATATCTCCCTTCGTACGCACGGGCTCGGCCTGCAGGCTCGATCAAGGATACCAGGCGTCGTACGACACAGGGCAATGCCAAACTGCAAACCAAATCTTCACCTTTACGCTCGCACTTAGGGCAAGGCCGGCGCAATTAGCGGATCATGTCGACCGCTGATGAGCATACGAAAGGCGTTAAGCATGCGGCTCGGCGGCTCGGCGGCTCCTCCGATCGCCGGCCACCGCACAGCCTACCACCTCGCCCCTACATATTCAACTACTCCGGGTGCCCACTGGTAATTCCCCAACTCAACTTTTCCCGCTGGTACTTCTCTAATTGTTTCTCTGTTCAATTTCAAAAAGGAGGCTAGTAGATAAACTCTTATGAAAATTATGGCTAGGATTTATCCGGGTATACGTAAAGGGGTAAATTTATCTTTTTGTTTCTTAGACAAAATTTCAAGTCTCAGATGCAATGTTCATTCATCAAAGATATATTATGGACAAGTTCCTTCTCAAAAGAAAAGCCACATCACAAGTAAGTTCCTCTTTTATTTGGGATATGGAAATGCAAGAACAGATTTCCAAGTAACTTACGCTTTTATTTCATCAACAGAATATGCATTTTGATTATTGAATACAATTTTTTGTATTTATGTGTTGTCTTCTCTTATGTCATATTATTTATGCTAGAAGCTACAAATCATAATTTTACATAGTACTATATTATTGCTCAAAAAAGTTATACATAGTAAGCGGGCATCAGGGTGACTCGAGCTCCAGCTCCGCCCCTGCACCTATACATCTGACAAGTGTATTGGGTGTGTTGGGGACACAAGAGACTTTCTGTATCGTAATTGCAGGGTTGCTTGAGAGGGATAGCTTTGACCTCTAACCTCCCTGAGTTCGATAAACCTTGGGTGATCCACTTAAGGGAAACTTGCTGCTGTTCTACAAACCTCTGCACTTGGAGGCCCAAGAAGTGTCTACAAGAATAGAAGTGCGTAGACATCATGGCTGTCCTGCCTGAGTCGTAAGACTAGATCTCCCATCACAAAGGATCGAGGACGAACTCGACTACTATGGTAGTTCCGCAGGCTCTGTTGATACTGCGTGGATCTTTCTAATGCTTTATCTCTTGCTTCGTCTAGTGCATCGACGTCGTCCTGTAATGCTTCTGTTGATGTTACTTCGTCGTATGCCATTACTCTTGGAGCTTCATGTATAACTTCAACTGGAAGCACGGCTTCTGCGCCATGGACCAGGAAGAAAGGAGTTTCTTGAGTTGCTGCATTAGGCGTGGTTCTTAAACTCCAAAGAACGGAGGGCAATTCATCTATCCAAGCGCTCTTGGCTTTCTCGAGAGGTGCTAAGAGCCTCTTTTTTATCCCATTGTATATTAAGCCATTGGCTTTTTCGACTTGCCCATTTGTCTTCGGGTGTGCTACGGATGCAAACTTGAGCTTGATTCCCAAACCTTCGCAGTAGCTCTTGAATTCCTTTGAAGTGAAGTTTGTCCCATTGTCCGTGATGATGCTGTGTGGTACACCGAAGCGAAACACTATTGACTTAATGAAATTGATTGCTACTGTTGAGTCTTGAGTTGTTATTAGGGTCGCTTCCACCCACTTGGTAAATTTGTCGACTGCCACTAGCATGTAAACATGTCCTCCTGGCCAAGATTTGTGCAACTTCCCTACCATATCGAGGCCCCATTGTGCAAAGGGCCAAGACAATGGTATTGGTTGTAGCTCTGCTGCAGGCGCGTGCGGTCGAGATGCGGATCTTTGACATGCTTCACAATTTCGAACTATATCTTTTGCATCCTCAATGGCTGTCAACCAATAGAATCCCGCTCAAAACGCTTTTGCTGCTATTGCCCTACTGCTAGCATGATGGCCGCACACTCCGGCGTGTATATCTTTTAATATTACTTGTCCTTCTTGAGGTGTTACGCAACGCTGCAAAACGCCAGTTATGCTCTTCTTGTATAATTTCCCCTGCAACACGACAAATGCTTTTGATCGTCGAGTTATTCTTTTGGCTTCCACTGCATCTTCTGGTAACTGCTTATTTATCATATATGCGAGATATGGCTGCATCCAGGTTTCTTCTACCATCATAACTTCTTCGGGTTCCGGCGCAGCCCCCGAGCCTGCTGCAGTAGTCGAACTTTTGACGCTTTTTATCGACCTTTCAACTATTTCCTCCCAGAAGACTCCAGATGGCACGGGCAAGCACTGTGACCCGATATTTGCTAAATTGTCAGCTTCTTCATTGCTATTCCTGCTGATGTGCGAGACTTCGCATCCGTCGAATGTTCCTTCGAGATAGTGATATAGGTTTTTGTAGGCCATCATGTTGTCATTAATTGTGTCGCACCTGTTCATAACTTGTTGGACGACAAGGTTTGAATCTCCAAATATTTTTAGGCGAGTTGCTCCACATGCTTTGGCCATCTTCATTCCATGCAACAAAGCCTCGTATTCTGCTTCATTATTAGAGGTCCGTGGAAAACTCATCCTTAAAACATACTTCAATTTGTTGCCATGCGGCGATATCAAGACTACTCCTGCGCCTGCGCCTTGGACTCTCTTAGAACCGTCAAAATACATTGTCCAGACACTCGATAAATCTGGCGGTCCCGTGCTCTGTAGCTCCAGCCACTCTGCTGTAAAATCTGGCAAGACTTGTGACTTGATCGCCTTCCTTTTTTCATACATGATGTTCATGGGAGATAATTTGATTCCCCACAAAGAGACATGTCCTATTGCCAAAGGATTGTTCAATATGTTCGATAGTGGCGCTTCATTGACCACTATGATTGGGTGTACCGCAAAGTATTATCGTAATTTTCGTGCTGTTGTAAAAACACTATATGCAAGCTTCTGATAATGCGGGTACCTCTGTTTTGTCGGAGATAGTACTTCACTGATGAAATATACCGGCCTTTGGACGCCGTGGGCTTTTCCTTCTTCACTTCTTTTGACTACTAGTACTGTACTCACCACCTGATGGGTTGCAGCGATGTAGAGTAGTAGTGGCTCTTTTTCGTTTGGTGCGACCAACACTGGTGGTGTGAAAAACACTTTTTTCAACTGCGCAAAAGCTGCATCTCCTTGTGCTGTCCATTCAAATTTATCATCAGACTTTTTCATAAGTGCATAGAAAGGAAGCGCCTTTTCTCCCAATCGAGCAACGAAGCGACTTAGAGCCGCGACACGTCCTACGAGTTTCTGTACGTCGTATAGTTTCGTGGGTTTCCCCATTGTTAAAATTGCTTGAATCTTCTCTGGGTTCGCCTCTATTTCTCGTGCTGACACTAGGAACCCTAAAAGTTATCCTGCCGATACGCCGAAGGAAAACTTTGTCGGGTTAAGCTTAAGCTTGTACCTGCTCAGATTGTCGAAGGTTTCTGCCAAGTCGCTGATTAGAGATTTCTCCTCCCTTGTGGTGATGACCACATCATCAATGTAGACTTGGATGTTGCATCCTATTTGACTCCCGAGGCAATTTTGCATCATCCGTTGATAAGTTGCTCCTGCATTTTTTAGGCCAAACGACATTACTTGGTAGCAAAACACTCCATACGGTGTGATGAAGGCCGTTTTTTCTTCGTCTTCTTTCTTCAATTTGATCTGGTTGTAACTAGAATATGCATCAAAAAGGAAAGCCTTGCGCATCCCACTGTTGAATCAATTATCTGATCGATGCGGGGTAGAGAGAAGGGATCCTTTGGACAATGCTTATTGAGAGATGTGTAGTCGACACATACTCTTTGTACGTCCGTGTTTTTCTTGGGTACGATGACTGGATTGGATACCCAACTCAAAGTTTTTATTTCTCTGATAAATCCAGCGTTTTCTAGCCTGTGCAATTCTGATGCTATCGCCTTCCTTTTGGGTTCATCGAGTCTTTGCAATGGTTGCTTGACTGGCTTTGCTTTAGGATCTACATTTAATGCGTGCTCGACGAGTTCCCTGGGAACCCCTGGTATGTCTGAAGGACACCAGGCGAAGATTTCCCAGCGCTCACGGAGGAACTCAACGAGCGCGCTTTCCTATGCGGGATCCAGGTTTACCGCAATCGATGTTGTCTTGTTTGGGTCCGTAGGGTGGACCTGGATTTTCTTCGAGTCCTGAGTTGTGTCGAAAGCCTGATCTGGCAGGGATCGTCCAACGTTGGGTAGCACATTATGATCAGTTTCTCCTTTCAGCCTCTCATATTCTGCTGTCATGCCGAAGGTTTGCGCCATCCTATTGAATTCTCTGTCGCAAGTGTTGGCTACTTCGAAGCTCCCTTGCACTATGATTGTTCCTTTGGGTCCCGGAATTTTTAGCGTAAGATACGCGTAATGAGGTATTGCCATGAACTTTGCGAATGCTGGGCGCCCTAGGATTGCGTGGTACTGCGATGGCCAGTCCATAACTTCAAATTCCAACTTCTCTCTTCGATAGTTGTTGCTACTGCCGAAGCAGACGTCGAGTTCTATTTTCCCTAGAGGATGATTTGCGGCTCCTGGTACTATTCCATGGAAGGAGCAATCTGTTGGCTTCAGGCTTGTCAGTGAGATACACATTGCCTTCAGGGTTCTAGCATATATTAGGTTTATGCCACTCCCTGCATCCATGAACACTCTCCCGATGTCGTGCCCTCCTATTTGCGCCTTTAACACCATTGGCGAGTGGCCGGGCTTGGGAACTTTCCTCGGGTGGTCTGCTCTGCTGAACTTAACTGGTTGATCTGACCACCGCAAGTACTCAGTGGTGGCTGGTGGTGATGATATTGCTAGGTTTACTTGCATGGATATGCTCTTTCGCTCTTTCTTCGATTTAGGCACTGGTTGAATCATTGCTGATATGTAAATTTTTGACTCTAGGTGCCTTGCTAGCCTTTGTACTTGGTATCCTTGACTTGTATGTTTTTCTCCTTGCCATCCCCCTTGGCTTGAACCCATGGCGCTTTGTAGCCTCAGGAAAGTTCTACAATCCTTCATCTGGTGATTTGAGACTATTTTCCCATCAAGATATGCGTAGTGGATTCGACAAGGTCCGTACAACATGTCTTCGGCCGAAGGGCCGGAGTATCTTGATTTTTCTGTTCCCTTTGCCTGAAACCTTCTGTTTTCATATTCTTCCTCTTCCCTCGCTTCGTAACCCGCGGCTACCTGATTTCGTCTTCCTTGGTTATCCCTGCTGTGGTGTCGTCTCCTTTGTCTACTTGTTCTGTCGACTTCTGGTGAACGTCCTCTTTTGTTATTATATGCGTCCTCTCTATCAGCGAATCTGTTGGCTTCTTCCATTAGCCCAGCTACTGTCGTTGGCCTTGTTCTTCCTATTTCTTCCACGAGATCTGAGCGACGAAGGCTGGCCGAAAAAGCGTCTATTGCTCGTTCATCGGAGACGTCCTCTGTTGATTTTTTGATTACACTCCATCGTTGTATATAAGAACGTAGGGTTTCGCCTTTCCTTTGCACACACGCTTTGACTTCCTCCAATGATGCTGGGCGCTTGTATATCGAACGGAAATTTCTTGCGAATTGGCTTTCGAGTTCTCCCCGGCTTCCAATGGATTCATTAAGTAGGGTATTCAACCAGGACCGTGCTGCGCCGGTGAGGTGTAGTTGCAAACTTTGCATTGCAGTCGCTTTTGTTCCCCCTAATATCTGTACTGCCTGCAGATAATCTGATAACCATAGGGTAGGTTCCTGTGACCCATTATATTTTTGCTGGTCATGTGGTAACTTGAATCCTTTGGGTACCCGCGTTTTGCGAACCCTGCGGGTAAAGCACAACGCACCCATTTCTTTTTCGTCATCTTTATAATTTTCTTCCCTCCAGGCGTGGCGTGATTTATTTACTCGAGCCCGCGCTATTATATTTCTTGCGTCCTCCTTCCTTTTTTGTCGCCTTTCTTCTTCTGATGACTCGCTAGACTCGTTTTGTGTGATACTGTGTTTGAACTTCTCCTTTCACCTTTCCTTGTAGCTTGTCGACTTTGTCTCTGGACCTTTTCTCCTAATCTTGTCTTCTACTATCCCGAGGCTTCGTGTTGCGGCTTGGTGCATGTCTTCCCGCGGATCTCCGGGTTCGGGCTGCGTAGTTAGTAAATATGCCTGTGCTGCTATCAGCGCTGCCTCCGGTGTTTCTTGCACAAAGTCTTCTTCCTCTTCCTCTAGCTGTGGAGTAATACTCCTTGAGTACATTTCCTCTCTACTTCGCGCTGTTGTCTCTCTGTTGTGCTTTGGGTCTCTGCGCCTTTCCCTGCTGTACTCTGAGTCCTCTCTATAATCATCCCAATACTCTTCCCTTGATATACTGTTATTATCTTGAAAAACCATGTCTCTTTTCTCTCTTAGTTTCTTCCTATGCTGATGTAATGCGTACTGATATCCCATTAGAACTTCTCTTCTCGATCCTTTGGGTACTTCCGTGCCATGATTTACAGCTGACATGATGATCCTCCACTCTCCGGCTGAGACGTGAACCTTCTCCTTCTCCTTCTTGTTGCGTTCCTTTGCCTTGTCGACTTGCTTGTCGGTCCCTTTACTCCCTTCGTTGTTGTTTTCTTCTTCTGCTTCAGTGATAATGACGCATAACTGGTGTATTTTTTTGGAGACGCCGCTACTTTCAGCAGCGAAGTCCCTTGTACTATTGCGCGTTTTACGCGCTTTTTCTTTCAAGTCGATTTTTTCCCAAATTTTGTCGCCTTCTGCGATTGGTGCTTTTCCTAAGCTGACCGGCGAGTTTACCTCGCTGGAAGAGCCTTCTGATGATTCCAGCATTACTACTGTTTCGGGCTTACCTGTCGACGGATCTGGTTTCGTCGAATCCGAGAGGCGGGATGAACCCGATGGCCCGATGAAGATGCTTAAACTTCCGATTGTCAACTCCATCTCTTGATTTTCATCAACTTCTGCACTACTGCTGGCTAAAAGCGAAAAAGCCGTTGAATTCATGATTCCAACGCCCAGAGTCCCCACGGACGGCGCCAATTGACGAGGGTTAACTCGACAAATGTCCTAGATGAAGGACTTAGGATTGGGGAGACAGGGCGTCGGATGAACTCGAAGGTAAGGTTAGTCGAAATAGGTGTATATCAAAAGTAAATTTGGGTGTTAAACCTGGCTTGCTTTCAATCTGGGCTACACCATCCCCTCCTGGCACCTATATATAGGTGGCCAGGTCTCGAGGATCGGGTAGGGTCCGATACAGATTACAATATCGACATACGGTAAGAACTCGTATCTCGACTATCATTACAATTGGGCCTAGCTTAACAGGCCTCAGGGGTACTCAACTAGCGGGCTCTATTAGCTATACCCTTGTCAATCGGGTAGGGTCCGATACAGATTACAATATCGACATACGGTAAAAACTCGTATTTCGACTAGTATTACAATTGGGCATAGCTTAACGGGCCTCAGGGGTACTCAACTGACGGGCTCTATTATCTATACCCTTGTCACTCACTAACCATAATATAATAAGATGCGGTTTAGATAGGTTGGGCCATATTTCCACTTGTAGATCATAGCTACACATAAGTCAGACAAAGTCAGTTCAATCAAAGTTAAATAGAGTAGCACAAAGTCAACTTATCACACATAGTTAAAAAATTCAATACAAGCAAACACTCAAAGAATCAAGTGTTGAACAAATGCTAAATATTGATCATGCCAAAGGTAAAGTTTAAGAAGGGCTTTAGAGAAGGGAGCATAGTTTTTATAAGTTTTCTAGAAAGAGTTAAGGCATGAACATCTTATTTTTTTTAAGCCTCTAGGTGTTGAAAAGACACTTATCAAATATTTGTAAAATAAAATTTTGCAAAATAATTGGATACAAATGAACAAATACTCGAGGAATTTAAAAATTCAAAAATTGCTCTAAGAAAAATAGCAGCAAAAAATGCTGGCAACATATTATCTCAGCTGCTAGATAAAAAAAGCAAAAAAAAAAGCATGGAGCCTTGGTCAACGGCGCCAAGCTAGGGGGGACGGCGCCGTTGAGCAAGGCGTCATGCTTTTTTTTTCCTACCGGGGAGCCGCCACGCTGGTCAATTCTTAGCGTAGTTGGACGGAATTACTATGTACTGCTTAACGCCTTTACTAACGGTGCCATGCTATTTCACTTAGAGCTGTGACGTGAGGTGTCAAGAAAAAAGTCATTTTGTGAAATACACTCGCCAATAGATTATTTGGTGTTGAACATAAAAATTAGGTTATTTTTATCAAAATCGTCTCAGTGCTCCAGCTAAAGGAAAAAAAAACGTTACCAGTGGTATAATGTCATTTTCCTTGCCTGGTCAAATACATCAAGCCGGTCAAAAGCGTGGCTGGCTATGGTCAAGTCAACAGCCAAGCTTGCAACCAATTGGCAGTTTAGTACTACACAATCCACTGCATAATAATAATTAATCACACAAGGCCTGTGCTCTGTACATTTGGACACGTCTCACCGTACTAAATGAACGTAGCAATCAAATCCCACCAAATAAAAGCGATGTTTTTTACCATCTAGTAGTAAGAAGTTGTAAAAATATGTACTGAAATGACAAAAAAAATTGAGAATAACTGAAGGTTGGACATTTAATGCACAGATTCACAGTGGAGGTAAAAGTAACAACTGAAAATAGACAATAAACTTCTGTAAAGCTGGCGTTACCATCTCCAAACCAAATTGACGCAGCAGCAGATTTACATCTGATCTGATGCAGTGTCTGTCTCCAACCCAAAGGCAGAAAAAAGAGCGAAAAGGAAAAGCTACAGATAGAAGGGGAGGTGGGAGTTGCCATTGATAGAGACCACGAGCTGTTCTGCAAGCCGCGGCCACCGCTCTGCAGGCACCTGGCCTGCTGCTCCACTGCTCCCTGGATCTCGGCTGCCATTGCCGTTGCTGTCGCCACTTGCCCGCCCCGTAGCTACCCGCCACCTACTTAGTGCTCTTGGTCCGAGCTCCTCAGGCTCTTGGATTGGATCCCTTTGATTTGAGCTCTGCCTGCCAGTGTGAGCGCTCATGTTCCTCGATCGATTTGTGTTCGTGTTTATGCTTCTTGATCTTGATTTGGTGCCGGCGAAAACTTTTTTTATCCTGCAAGGAAGATCTCATTTCGATGGTTTCTTGCGCCCTGCTGCTACCTGAAGTTCTTGGATTTCTCCCCCTCTTCTGTTAGTCGATAATTTCTGCGTGGTTTTTGTGCGAGGAAGATCTGGTTTATTACAGTAATCAACTAGCCGCTGATTATGCTTCTTCATAAAATGTGACCAAATGTGATTTAAAGCATGCTACATTTCCTTTCATGGCATTATTACAAAAGATCTCATCTTGATTTTCATTCGTTAAACAGCAGCGAATCCTGCCTTGATTTTGCTCCGGTAAATACACCACCGTGATGCCTCCGAGATTCGGCGAGTTTGTCTCGATTCCGTTGTCCCCTTCTGCATTTGTGAGCCCCCCTAGTGGCCGGCAAATTTGGCTCCTCTGATCTGGCCAAATTTGTTTTACACCAGCTGTCCCAATCAGTTACTATATTTTTTTACTCTGGTTCCTAATCTAATAGCAGTAGCTAGGTTTTTATGTTTTATTACAGGGCAATTTGCGCCTGCATTTTAAAGGGTTTGGTGTTTGAAATGCAGAATTGGCCTTGAGTACTGGCAAAGGGACTAGATATTGGATTGTTCAGTGGAAGTGGACATGGAGAAGAGGGGTGGCCCTCCATCGCCGTCGCCAAAGTCGACGGAGAAGTCCGGGAAAGACTCGAGATCGGGGGACGCTAATGGCGGCGCCACCCCGAAAGGCGATAAGGAGAAGGGAGTCAACGTGCAAGTCATCCTCAGATGCAGGTGAGAGCTCAACAGTTCTAGTTCAGAAGTTCAGTGCCATGCTTTTTTTGTGCTCACAGAACGTATGAGTAATTTGATACATAAAATTCAGGCCCCTGAGTGACGAGGAGACAACGTCGAAAACTCCGGTGGTGATCTCGTGCAATGAGCGACGCCGGGAGGTTGCTGCCACCCAAGTTATCGCCAATAAGCAGATTGACCGGACCTTTGCGTTTGATAAGGTATTAGACCATCATCCAGTCACTTCTGCAATGCCATTGCCTCACTCGTGACCTCCTTCCAGACACCTGTTTTCATTCGCCGATTGTTGTGGTTGACTTGATATATGTAAGTTTTGACTCAAATTTAGTCTGGCTCCTTGTAGGTATTTGGGCCATCGTCAAAGCAGAAGGATTTATTTGAGCAATCCATCTCACCAATAGTACATGAGGTTCTTGAGGGCTACAATTGCACAATTTTTGCCTATGGGCAGACCGGTACCGGGAAAACCTACACAATGGAGGGAGGTGGGACCAGAAAGGCCAAGGTAAATATTGTGTACCTGAAGTCAATTAAATATGTACCTTTGGTCTGCATGTTCTTTACTGTTGGCTGGTTCTTGTATGTAACAACCAGAGTGGTGAACTCCCAACTGATGCTGGAGTTATCCCGAGGTCCGTCAGGCAAATCTTCGACATTCTTGAGGCCCAGTGCGCAGAGTACAGCATGAAAGTCACCTTTCTTGAGCTATACAATGAGGAGATCACAGACTTGTTGGCTCCTGATGAACCGAGGTTTCCTGTGTTGCCTACTTCTGAGGACAAGTCAAAAAAGCCTATTGCACTAATGGAAGATGGGAAGGGTGGTGTTTTTGTTAGAGGGCTTGAAGAAGAAGTTGTGTACTCTGCTGGTGAAATCTACAAGATTCTTGACAAGGGTTCTGCAAAGAGGCGCACCGCAGAGACATTGCTGAACAAGCAAAGCAGCAGGTCGCACTCCATATTCTCAATAACAATTCACATTAAGGAATTGACTCATGAGAGCGAGGAGATGATCAAAATTGGGAAGCTTAATCTTGTCGATCTAGCCGGTTCAGAAAATATATCACGTTCAGGTGCTAGAGATGTGAGTGAGCTTCAAATGTCCAATCATAGATTATTATCTGATTCCCTGCAAAAAAAATATTATCTGATTTTTCAAATGCCAAGAAGTACTTTTGATATTCAATTGAAATTGCAGGGCAGAGCGAGAGAGGCTGGGGAGATTAACAAGAGTTTGCTAACACTTGGTCGTGTCATCAATGCTCTAGTTGAGCACTCTGGACATGTCCCATATAGGTAAGGGCATTGTCCTGACTGAGCTTGATTATAGCAAACAATTGGTAAAGATGGCTTATTGTTACTCTATCTATTTGTTTCAGAGATAGCAAACTGACAAGATTACTGCGAGATTCACTGGGAGGGAAAACAAAGACTTGCATTATCGCTACAATATCGCCTTCTGTATATTGCTTGGAAGAGACGCTGAGCACACTTGATTATGCGCATCGTGCAAAAAATATCAGGAACAAACCTGAGGTTACTATCTTTGTTTTTGTTTGAATAATCCATTCGTGTTGACCTTTCACTATTTCAGATAGTTGAAATTTAACAATGTGTTTGTATAGCCTAACTTGCTCTTCTTACTGTTGAATTTAGGTGAACCAAAAGATGATGAAATCTGCAGTCATCAAAGACTTGTACTCTGAAATTGACCGCCTTAAACAAGGTCGGTCTGCATGCAATTTTTAGTATATGGAAATGCTCACTGTTATGCATCTTCTACTCACATGGTCTGTCTTCAGAGGTGTTTGCGGCAAGAGAGAAGAATGGCATATACATTCCAAGAGAGCGCTACCTCCAAGAGGAAGCTGAGAAAAAGGTCCATCATAATTTTCCAATTAAACTTGTGTTAGATTTGTTCAGATGAAGTAAGCAAAGCCTTATTCATAATCTCATGTTTCAAACCTAACTTTTTCACTCAGGCCATGACAGAAAAAATTGAAAAACTAGGAGCTGATCTGGAGGCTAGGGATAAGGTTAGTTTGTCTATATATTTTTCGATGATTTAATTCTCTGCAAAATCATATATTTCACAGAAAACCTTTTATTTTACTGATGATTTAATTCTCTGCAAAACCTATGGGCAGCAATTGGTCGAATTAAAAGAGCTTTATGATGCTCAAAAACTTTTGAGTGCAGAGTTGGGTGGAAAACTCGAAAAGACTCAGGTACCTTTTAAAGTCTCCACCTCATGGTTTTTCATTCTGCTGGCAAGAATGTTACATAATTGTCATTTCATCTGTCTTTTTGTCTGCAGAAAGACCTGGATGGCACCAGGAATGCTCTGCATGATTTGAAAGAAAAATACAATGAAGCACAGTCTACTATCAAAGAAAAGGAATATGTCATATTTAACCTTCAGAGCTCAGGTTTGTCAAAGTAAATTATTATTGCCGACAAAAACAAGAATTAACTCATTGCTGCAAGACTCTTTGACTTGGCATGGTTTGCTTATTTACTTTCTTGTAATTGTAATTATTATTACTGGTAAATGAACTATCAGTTGTTGTTAATTCTCTTGACATTGAATTAGAAGTCTGGGCCTCATCCATGCTGGATTCAGTTAGCCAATTGAGTGTCTATTTACTGTATTTATTACAAACCTATCCAGTCAGACTTACTGTTGCTTTTGCTACAGAAAAATCACTAGTAGATTGTGCATATAATCTCCGCGCGGAATTAGAAAATGCAGCAGCAGATGTTTCTGGGCTATTCTCCAAAATAGGTTTGGCATCTCAACTTGATTACCCCTGCTTTCTGATAGACTCAGTCTCACTTTCTTGAATACTGGCAGAGCGTAAAGACATGATAGAAGATGGAAACAGGTCACTCGTGCAGAAGTTTAGAGCTCAACTGACCCATGAGCTTGATGCGTTGCATAAAACCGTCTCCACATCCGTCACGCAGCAGGAGGATCACCTCAAACAAATGGAAGATGATATGCAATCCTTCGTATCTTCAAAAGATGAGGCAATTAAATTTTGTCCTCGATTTTGTTCTCAGAAGTTTATCTTGCGTACTGCTAATGTAAGGGTGCATATGACATGCTTGAGTTACCCATTTTTTAGGCTGCACAAGGGCTAAAGGAGAGTATACGGAAACTGAAAGTCATGCATGGTTCAGGTATTACAGCGCTGGATAATTTAGCAGGTGAAATTGACACAAATTCTCAGACAACGTTTGAGAAATTGAACTCACAAGTGCAATCACACACATCAGCTCTTGAGAAAGTAAGTTTGTTTTTTTGGCCAACTTATGGTTCAGTGAGTATAGCAATGTTTCTGATTCCTCTTCCTGTATAGTGTTTTGGAGTAATTGCTTTGGGAGCAGACAACCTGCTAAATGAGCTTCAGTGTAGCCTTTCGAAACAAGAAGAGCGACTAGCCCACTTCGCCAACAAGCAGAGGGAGGTCTGTGATATTTTGAAGCACTAGAATATTTGATGCTTTCTTAAGCCATTATTTTCCAGCTTCTCTGTTCTTGTGTGCAGGGACACCTAAGAGCCGTGGAAGCGTCACGGTCCATCTCAACTATAACTGCTGGTTTCTTCCACTCACTTGATGTTCATGCATCCAAGCTCACTAGTATTTTGGAAGAAACACAAGGTGTGCAAGATCAACAACTTCTTGATCTTGAGAAGAAATTCGAGGTTATTCCTATGATAATCATGACATTCAGTATGCAGTCAATAGATACAATAGTTTCTTAACAGAAGATAATGTTATCATCGTTAACAGGAGTGTGCAGCTAGTGAAGAAAAACAACTTATAGAAAAGATGGCAGAGATGCTTGCAAATTCCAATGCAAGGAAGAAGAAGCTGGTAAGCATTATCCACAGGATATTTTAGCTTGTGGCCATCTCAGTGCTAGTAATTGACTACTACTATATGATAATATACCAAAAAAAAATGTGCTTTTTGTGACTGGTCGATGTGTTGAACTATTACACAACTGCTACACATTTTTAGCCGCAAGTTAATATTGCAGGTCCAAACAGCTGTAGGTAGCCTTAGAGAGAGCGCTGTAAACAGAACAAGTCAGCTGCAGAATGAAATTTCAACAGCCCAAGACTTCACCTCATCCGTACGGGAAAAGTGGGGCTTTTACATGGAAGAAACCGAGAATAATTACATTGAAGATACCACTGCAGTTGACAGTGGACGATCTTGCTTGGCAGAAGTCCTGGTAGAATGGTAAGTATGGCTTGTTGATGTGAAACCTTCTGCTATAAAATATGGATGTTTCAGTGCTTAACATTTGCTTTGGAAATCTGCAGCAAAACAAAGACGGACATGGGTTCACAACAATGGAAGAATGCCGAGGATTCTCTTTTCAGCCTTGGCAAAGGAAATGTGGAATCAGTAAATAGTATAGTCAGGTACTCGCATAGAAACTGACGTGGAAAATGTAATTTTTTCTCTTATCCCAAGCTACCAACAATAAATAGCTCTCATGGTCCATGTACTTTACCAGGACGGGGACGGAAGCCAACCAATTGCTGCGTTCCAAATTGTCGTCTGCAGTATTGACTACTCTTGAAGATATAGATATTGCAAACAAGGCCCTTCTCTCTTCCATCGACAGTAAGATCTTATGATTTGAGTTACTGATATGATACACAGGGCATATCATAATTTCCCTCATTTTGATGGCTACTCATGTTATTTTAGGCTCGCTGAAGGTTGACCACGAGGCATGTGCAAACATTGTTTCTGTCCTCACCCCATGCCATGGGGAAATAACAGAGTTGAAGGGTGCACATTACCACAAGGTTGTGGAGATAACCAAAAATGCAGGGAAATGCCTAGAGGAAGAATATCTGGTGAGCAGTCATGAAAAAGTAGCCTTTGGTGGGAAGATCGTCTCTTTACTTCTGAAAATGAATGACCAAACCTGCATTGCATATTCTTCTTGAACATAACAGGTGGATGAACCGTCGTGTTCGACACCAAGGAGGCGGCAGATTGACCTGCCAAGCACCGAATCAATCGAGGAGCTGCGAACCCCAGACTACGACGAGCTCCTCAGATCGTTCTACGAGTCGACGGCTGGATGGAAACAGTCAAATGGAGACACAAAACATCTTCCGGAGGCGCAAGAACTGACATCACCGTCGGCTAGTGTTGGGGAGCCCCCCATGTAGCAGTAGATTCATCCAAAGCATGTACAAAGGAGTAATTTGTTTAGCTTACAATTTACCCAGTTGATTTGATGTTTATAGTGCCATCCATTTGATTAATTGATATTGTTGGTCGAGGGGTTTGGTGTTCTTAGGCTGCAGTAAAGAATATGCACTTACTCAGTGGATCTAATGTAATATATGTATTTACATAGGTAACACAGTGAAAGAATAATTATAACTTGCCATCGGAAGATTCATTGATGATTTTCCTCCATGAAAAGAAGAATTTATAATGATCTGCTGACTAAATCTCTTTTGAGAAATATATTACGATGGTTATATCTCTGTTGAGAAGATCACACCCTGATGACTTTTTTTTTTCTAGATCCCCTGATGACTAAATCTATGTTGAGGATATCACAATCTGGTGAAATCTTGTCACAGCCGATGAAATCTCTGTTGCAAACAAAAGCCTCAACTGTCGGTAGGTCAAGTGCCACAGGAACTTGCTGGCTTGGATCCAAATATGAATGTAAACGTAGTTACATAAACATGTATTGATGTAACAAATTTAGAAGAGAACTGCACAAAGCCACTAGGAGAAAAACTATAAAAGCCTCTGTTTCTTGACAAGAATGTACAAGTACAAGGGCAGACGACAAAAACTATTTCTGCTGCAAAATACTCTGTTGAGTGGAAGGCCTGACTAAGGTGGCTGCGGCTTCATAACCTACAAAGAAAAACAACAATAAATCATCAGTATGAGGATTATGGATGCAGGAAATGGGATGATTTAGACTAAAAAATTACTCAAAAAATGCTGGATGTTTGTAAGAATCTACTGAGACAGTGAAGGAACTAGAAGAAATATTCTATTCAGATCACAATCAGCATAGTTAGGACAGATGCTACACTCAGTCACTCAAAATCTAGTTTGACAAGATATTTATTTTTTCTGAAACCCAGAACCGTGAGGGAGAACTGAACAATATCACTACGAACTAGTATATACCTCACGCATATACATACTGCAGCATAAGGAGTTCATGAAGCTGTTCTAAGCAAAACCCTCCTAACGATGAACTAGAGACATAAGACATTTGGCAATGACAGATAATCGCAAATTGGATTACAACTCTCACAGAAAAATTCAAGCCCAGAATTCCCCAGAAGTGACTTGAATACTTGATCAGCCTAAACAAACAGACCTACAGCTACAGGTCATCTTTTCCTAGGAAGGGAAGTATAGGCTGATGATCATTGTGAAGAAACAAATAGGAAAATTACAAGTAAAACACGGCATGTGAGTCATAGATCCATTAAGGGCTGCAGCAGCGCATTATAACTACAGCTGAAATTATGTTCCAGCAGAATAAGTTACACAGTTTTGGGGTAAGACAAACTCGAACTTACATAAATCAGCAGGTTTCATAAAACAAACTATATCAGCTAGCAGTTTCTAAGCAATATAAAAATAGGACTAAAAAAGATTAAATAACACTAAGAAATAAAATAAGTGCTGATAAAAGTAGAAGAATATAAAAACTCGCATATTGTGCAGCAATTACCTAATCTGGTGCTCCAACATATGTCTTGCTAAGCATTATTAAAATCCTTGCTGGTGGAGTCCACAGGGAGTGCCATACTGTAAAACTGTTCTGGGATTCTTGCTGAATTGTCATTAGCTGTGTTTCCTGCTGTTGCACCTACTGAAGGTCTGGAAATACCAATATCTGGCTTCACATCAGTAGAAACAGGCTTGCCTGTTTCTTCGTTATTTGTTGATGATGGAACAACATCAAGATCAAGGTAATCTTCCAACCCTGGATCCTGCATTGCATGATCCACACCATCCTTATCTTCTCCTGATGCCGTGGGATCTGCATCATCTTTCTTTTGTTTTTTCGCGTTAGGGGTGCCATCATCCTCAAGGTCATCGTTTCCTGCACCAGCCTCTGAAGGATCTAATGAATCTTTCCTTGGTCTCTTCCATTTTTTTGTAGATGATGTGCCATCATCCTCAAAATCTTCCTCATCTCTACCCCTGTGCAGATAGGTCCACAATTTTTTGTCATTGTCATACAGCACACAAGGATCACGCTCGTAATGCAAGCGATCAAGAGCACCACTAACAACTTGATTAACAGCGGGTTCTTTATTGGATTCTGCATGATTTAGGTACTGTGAATCTTTGAGAAGGGTGCAGACATCAGCTCTCGTTCCAGTTCTTCCAGGCAACCTAGAAGCAGCATCTCTTACAAGACAGAGAATAGTGACATGCGGAGGGCGATCAGGTAAGAGCATGGGATGTCCCCTAGCTTTTGCTGTGGGCTTCCCGCCTCCCCTTCTCAAAGGAGCAACTATAGATTTCTCTCCATCAGCAGCAGTATAGCAAAATGCTCTATCAGGAATTGAGTATCTCAAAAATTCCTCACGCTGGAAATATGCTCTTGCTTCATCAGAGCTTGGGCTTATTGTGTTCAGACTTTTCTGGGCCCTGAGGTCCTTGAATCTTTCCTTCAAATCCAAATTTGCAGGATTTGGTGCTGGAGGTGGTGGCATGGATCCTATTTGCTTGAGGGTTTCCTGACCACTTTTCAGCCAATTAGCAAATGCATCAACCAACTTCACTAGCATCTTGTGTGGTATACCCCATGCTTCAGCAGAAGTTTCTTCATTAGGATCACTATATGAAGTACCAGAAGGCAGTGGACCAACCCAGAACCAGCTTTTGTTTGGCTTGTCATAGGAAACTAGTGATTTCCAGCCCTTTGCACCTAAAGGAGCTGTTCTAGATGATAGTATCTTGAGCACTCCTCTAACTAAATCCTGAAGGGGCTCTTGTGTTTCAAGTATGTTGGGATCTCCAGGGTTTGCTTTGACCCGATTAACAAGCTCTTGAACAGTTACTGCCGGCGAATTGCTCGGCGCAGTCTGCTCTGCAGCACTGGTATCTCCAACCTCATTAGCCTGCTGTGCTTGCTCTGTTGCACTTGGCTCTTGAGGCGTTTTACTAGGTTCTTCACTGTTGAACCATTTTCTGCTCTCCTCCCCATCAGGTTGCTTTGCTGCCACTGGAGGAACCTCAGTAGTAGGAGTGACAACATCTGCCACTTGAGTATCCTCCGTAGGAGTGACCATAGCCTTCTTAACAGCGGTTAGAAGATGTACGACGGAGAAAGAAAATCCGGTATGGATAGTTGGTGTAATTGGTACATACTTCTTCTTAGGTTTCTCAGGTTCTACTGGCACCACAATAACTTCTGGCACGACAGGAGCTGGTTCTTCCACTACAGTAGTTGGATCTGTAATTGTATCTACTATCTTCTTTTTACTTTTCTTCTTCAAGCTGCCACTGATTTCCACAGTCTTTGGATCAGATGGCTCATACTCACCATGCTCATCCAGGCTTGTAACCTCAATTCTTCCTTTGTGCCTTTTGGACCCAGAGCTGCAACTTGCTAGCGGCACGTTCACTCTTTCAGAACCATCAAAGTCGCCATTAGAATCTTGGACTGCATAGCCTGCTCTACTGGCCAGCCTCTCACTCTCTGGTGACCTGAATGATTCATTGGCCTTTTCGTTGTTATCATGCAATTCAGTGTTCTCATAACCATGCATATCAAGATTTGACATTCCTTTGCGCTTTCTCTCACTCCTTGCTGCTGGAGGCCTCATCACTTCAGTAATCTCCTCCGCCACCTCCACATGTACGTCGCGTAAGTAATCAGGCTCTGAAATAACCTTTCCTCTGTGGCCCCCTCTGCTCTGAGTCTGGTAGGGCTCGAAATCTGTAGTAGCAGCAGGGTAACTCATTTTGACTGTTTTCCCATGTGTGTTTGGCTTTTTGGCACCATATGCTGGTCTACGAAGCTCAGGATACTGTTGTTCCGCAAGATTCATGTCTGGCCCATCTTCAAGCTGTTCTGATGAATCGGATTCTGTCTCCTCACTTTGAACATATGCAGCTTTGCTCCTCGAGTCCTTCTGGCCAATCCTGCCATACTGGCCACTGGATTTAACTTTAATCTTCCCCTGCAATACCTTGCCTCTCGGATCAGACCCAGAATGCGCACCATTCATCTGTTGCTCAATATTTCTGTAGGACTTAACCTTCCCACCACCAGGACCAACTTGAGGTACCCTGCTCCTGTGATCACCTGCAGGCTGCCCTCTCTGCCAGTCATTTAAGTTATCAGCACGGCTACTGGCTGGCCAATCCATCTCATCTCCCTTGAGAGCTTTATTGTGGACACTTTTTCCACCATATATCCGTTCTCTCTCCGCGTAGTTTGCATTCCTCCCGGCCTCAGGATATGAATGCTCAAACGATGCTGCTAAGGTAACACCCTGGTTACTACCAATTGCATTCCTGCCATGGTAGTAAGAACCAGTATGGTTATCACGGTAGCTCTTTGCATAAGGATTGATATCATAGGCTGAAGCAAATTCCTTCTTCTTCACTGGCTTCACCAGCGGCTTGTGAGATCGTGCCCTAGGCAAATCCCTGTCATCATATCCCAGGTCCTCTGAATCAAGGCCATCTATAGTCCTGCGCGCCCTCCCTCTATGCATGACTCCCATCTCATGCCCATAAGCATTATCTTGACGAGAAGGCCCGGGGAGAGCCGCCGCAGCGTCGCGGCGGCCAGCCCCTCCCATGTACTCCTCACCCGAACCTTTCGACCCGCCCAACCGCAGCAGGCCCTTGGACCTTTCCTTCCCAGCCTTCTTCGGTCGTGCCACGAACTGCTGCTCCGGAGACTCCCTGCTCTCGGAGTCTGTCTCCGACCCAGCCCGGGCATCCAAACCCAGAGCCTTCTGTTTCCGCTTCGCCTTCATCGCATCCAGCGCCCTGAGCCTCTCGCCGAGCCCGTACCCCTCGCAGCCCTTCCAGCAGTCCTTGGCCTCCCACAGCCCGCGCACCATGGAGTTGTGGTAGCTCTGCAGATGGTAGTAATGCTTGCGCCGCTCCGCGAAGCGGGCGCCCCGGCGGTACAGGACGATCCTGGGGTCGCAGAGCCCGCCCTTGAGCCGGTCGAAGAGCGCGGCCAGAGGGCTCCCAAAGTGGAAGTTCTCCCCGGAGAGCAGCTCCACGAGCGTGCGGGCGAAGGTCTCCTGGTCGAGGTCGGGCAGGAAGGCGGCGAGCCGGAGCCGGTCGTCCTCGGTGAGGATGCCGTTCCAGGCGTCGAGGGAGAGGACCCCGCGGAGGCCGGAGGCGTCGGGGAGGTCGCAGAGGGAGAGAGGCAGAGCCACGCTCTCGTCCCCCACCTGGCACATCTCCGCGCCCGCCTCCCCGAGCTGCGTGATCTCCAGCTCGTCGGACCCCATCCCGGAGTCGTCCTCCTCCTGCTCCTCCTCCTCGTCGGCGGCTTCATCATCTGGCTCCTTCCCGGAGCCGTTCTCCTCGTCGCCGGAGAATCCGTCCGCGTCGGAATCGTGCGAGGCCGTGGCAGGGGACTGCTCCTCCTCCTCGTCCTCCGTGGCGTCCGGCGAGCCGTCCTCCTCCAGCCTGTGCACCCTGGCGCCGCTGAAATTCACGATCGCCATGGCCACCCGCGCGTGCCGCCCGCCGCAGCCCAAACCTAGAGATAAGATTCGCGCCGGTTAAAACCCTAGCCCCCGAATCCGCCCCGCCGAGAGCCGCCAGCCCCGAATCGACGGAAAAACAGCAAGAAAAGAAAATCTCACCGGAGAGAAATCGCAGCGCGTCGGGAGGAAGCAGTTCGGCGGAAACCCTAACCCTAGCTTGGGCGGCGATGGGGATTGGGGAGTGGGGGGCGGAGGGGACGGGGAGGCGGATAAATAGTGGGTGGGGCGAGGAGAGGAGGAGGAAGACGGTGACGTGGACGTGGCGGCCGCGGGGGCCGTCGGATCCGGGGGAGATGGCGGGGCTGGGAATACGGAGGAGGCGAGGGGGCCGGGCGCAAAAGTGTCCGGTCCGAGTGGGGAGGAGAGGGGGGAGGAGGAGGAGACGGCGGAAGAGGGAGAGAGAGACGAGGACGAAGGCGATGAGAAGGAAGGGGAAAGAGTGGGGTGGGCCCGGGTTCACTGACCGGTGGGGCCGCGAGTGAAGTGGGGTGGAGGGTTTCTCGTTTTGCGCGGGAACTTAACCGGGATTTGCAGGAAATTCACTCGCTGACACCGGCTGTGTCCAAGTCTTTGGAAAACTCCTTGAGTTTTTGTGGGTTCTTCCGTCTATCGAGATGACACTTGTTTTTTTCGTTAGCAACATAACAGAATTTTGAGGAGAAAAAAAAAGGTTCCATGCTGTTTGGCAGGAAAAAACTCAGCATTCTTTCTTGCTTGCTAGAAATCACTCTATTTATTCGAAAAATGCTAATCTATACCCAATACTGTTCTAACAATTTGGACAACTAATCCATTTTCCTTTGGGCATCTAGTGAAAATATAAACATAGGTTCCAGTACACTTATATTCTAAAATCTTATAAGGTGACACTTTTTTTTATTAGCAACACAACCAAATTTTGAGGAGAAATAAAAGGTCCCATGCTGTTTGCCACGAAGAAACTCAGCATTATTTCTTCCTTGCTAGAAATCACTCTATTTATGCGAAAAATGCTAATCTTGACCCAAGGATGCTTGTTCTCACAATCTAGACAACTAACCCATTTACCTCCGTGTATCCATAGAAAAAAAATATAAACCTAGGCTCCAATACATTTATATATTCTAAAATCTTAAGAAAACAAACAGACAGATGGTGTTTTCGCACCGGGAGCATATATACTCACGGTTTTTGAAGTCTATTTAAAATAAATAAAAAATCATGAAAAAAATTTACACATAAATCTTGAAATGCTCACAAAGTTGTTTCATGAAAAAGTTTTTGTTGTGTGTAAAAAGATAAAAAATTCGGTGCTCAAAAGGCATTGCAAGAGACATTTCTTTATCTTTTTTACACAAGACACAAATATGTTGGTTTTCGTGAAACTTGGCGTGCACACATAGAATGTCAAGGTGTACGAGTTAACTTTTTGTTCAATTTTTTTTAACCGCTCCCATGTGCCAAACTGAATTTCCACATGTCTGTAAGTTTTAAAAGTGCTTGGAAAAAATTATGCAATTGTATTGTAACTTCTTGTGCTAATTGTCTTACAATAATATGACACTACTAGAGAATTGCTTATAGCCAAATGGCTTACCACCAGCGAATTTAGAACTCATGCGTCGGCGTTCTTCTATTGCCAGCGAATAAGGTTGTGTGCGCCAGCGTTAGGGCGAATACTGTCGGCGAACGTGTCTTGGATTCGACGGCAATAAGGTAGACCGGGCCTACCCGTGTTGAGAAGGCCCCTGTTCACCCTTACCCCGCCCCCCGGCGAATAGCGCATGTATTCGCCGGGGATAATGGGCCTATCTCCGGCGAATATGGGAAGGTGCGTCGGGGAAATAGTGGGCCGAGCCCACCATGGACAGTCCTTTGAGGACCCCTGGTGCATACGTGTACGGTTCGCCGGGGATAATTGGTATTTCGCCCTCACTATAACACATCGGGTGCCCTTCTTTCTTCTTCTCGATCCCCATTCTCCTCCAAACCCTAAAATCGATCATGTGCCGCCCGAGCTAGCCCTGCCCCATCTGATCCAACGCCGTCCGTCCGAGCCAGTGCCGTCGTCCGAGATCCCGCGCCGCCTGAGCCAGCGTCGCGCTGCCCGAGCCAGCCCCGCCCCGTCCAAGCCAGCACCGTCCGTCCGAGCCAGCGTTGTCGTCTGAGCCAGCACAGTCCATGGAGACGCCGCGCCGCCCGTGGAGCCCTGCCCGTGGAGTCAGCGCCTCCTGTGGAGCATCACCTTCGGCGAAATCTACCCCCTCGGTGTCAAATGGGAGGTACATCCGCCGTACGCACCCTAGATCTTGTCTATGTTCCTCTGGTATGCTTGTGCGACCTAAACTTGTCTATGTCCTAGAACTAATCTGTACATAATAGCCATGTCAAAAATAACTATACATAATTGCCTTTGTTCGATCTATACGAAAAGTGTGTCTCTCTAAAGAAATATAACTTAAGAGCATGGGCATAGAAGGTTGTATACAGGAAACACCAGACTTGAATCAAACCACAACATGGTATCACTATGCATATTTTTAGTACAGAACTTCTCCAAGTTTATTTTACAGGAGTAAGTGACAGCTATCTTAATTTATTACACATGCATATGTATCAACATAAACTATGCATATCACTATGGTATCACTATGCGTAACAAGCGTAGACAGATACAAACTTTATGCAGGTACATTGAGTGCCATGTTTTGCCGGAATGTTGATTAATTTCCGTTCTAGTGAATTTCTCGTACTTTGGCATGATCATTTTTTTAGCATAGGTCATGCCGCAATTTCTCATTGAATTTTTATGTCACTTATCTCTTATTTGACTATGAAGCATTGGGGCAAATGTTCTTCATACATAGATCGATAGTAAACGATTTTGCTATGATTTTCGCACTTGTGTGCCGCACCCTAGAGTATTTGTTCTCAGCGACAATGCCCGTCCGGCATCCTCGTCGACTCGGCGGCGACGACCCGTTTGAGAGGCCCCATGTCCGGGACTGGGCTCCACCGGGCTAGCACTGGGAGTTGCTACCTTCCGGGGATGCGCAGTTTGGTGAGGAATCCCGGTCCCGTTGTTGACCCGGAGCTACTTTGGTGGCGGTTGGGTGGGCCACTATCAGTGCCGAGGGACCCGGCCTCCGAGGAGGTGGTACATCGCCGTGTTAGGGAGAAGGACGAGCATGTCCGTTGCTACATGGTAGTGTTGGACGTCAGGTTCTCCAATACCTGGCAGTATCTTCAGGAATCTCACCCGAGCTATGCTGATGTGATGGTTCCTCATCTTTGGGTGTTCACCGCCCGTCGCTCGAGAACCGGGAGTCGCCGTCCAGTTTGATTAGGAGAGATGTATTAGTTTAGTGATACTATGTGATATTATTGTTGCATTAACTGGATTATTCGAGATGTATTATGTTATATGTGATATTATTGCTACATTAACTGGATTATTATTGTTTAGTGGTTTATTTGATCGCTACTTAAAAATTATTCGTCTAGCTTTAAATATTATTGTTACGACCGATGATTAAGAATTGTGGCACTATGTAGCCCTGATGGTCCGTTGAGTCTTATAATACACACAAGTACACTTCTTGTGTATTTTACTTGGCTCAACGGAGCTACCAGGGTTGCTTATGTGTGTCCAATTGTATGAGGCCATATTAGTTATATATGCACATTAGTTATTTGCGCATTTGATATGGTTTTGTATGACCTCTTTTTGCCTTATGTTTTTTGTGGTTTATTTTTATTGCAACGACCGATGATTAAAATTGTGGATCGTGTCCTCGGATGATGTGAGTGAGCCATATAATATGTACAAACACAAATCTTGTATATCCCACTATGCTCACTCACACCATACCACCAGCGTCAGTGTCATCGGCGAACAAAAATTCGCCGGAGGTAACCATTTTGGGTGCGCCGGCGGTAGGGTTTTCCCTATAGTGTGACCGTTTTCTAAGTTTTGTAAATATGTGAATATTAGAATGACACAATATAGGTTTCAAAACTTATTCTTGTTTTTTAATGTTCATAATTGTGATATTCCAGCACGTAGGACAACTTCGGGGTAGAATATAGGGCTTTTGTGCATAACATCTAAAATTACGGGATTTTTTCGCGCTTTTATCACTAAAACCTAAGAGTGATCGAATCTCTCTTCGAGAGGGGATGGTGAACTCTCGGAGTGCGAAAAAAAATCGACATGACCTTTTTGATCTATTGCTTGTGGGAAGTGATGATGTTGAATAACTAAAACCTAAGAATATTATTTGAATTCAAAACTTAATTTTGAGTTAGGAAATTGAATTTGAACTCAAAGAACACATTTAGAAAGTATGAATAGTCTTAATAAGAAAAATTAGCACTTTATTGATTAATCACACAATATACATTGTCTTTACAAAGTTTAGAGAATAAAAGAATATTACAAGTGGATAACATAAATAGAATGTTACAATCAGGAACCAAAAATAAAAGAAGAGATAAAAACAAATTACAAGAATGAATCTAGATGATATTCTAAACTACTCTAATCTTCATTCTTTTTTTCTTTCTTCTCTATTCTTCTTATTACCTGCAAACAAAGTAAAAACAGAGAAGAATTGCCAAAAGGCAGTAATACAAGTGGCAGTAACAATTTAAAGGGAAACACTGTTGATAATCATCAAGCAGTCAAGCTTATCAACATGAGTCACCATCAAAATATCTAACAGGGACCAATCTGGCCGGGCAAGCAAGCCAGCTAACAAGCTGCTCAATCACCAAGTGCATGTAGGGAGGTGTCAAGGCACCAGAGTTCAAGAGACAGTATAAAAGGGTCACTGTGAGTGAAATTGGTCGACCCAAGAACCCTAGTCGACCAGCAACATCACAGCACAGCCACACCAGAGCAGCAACACCACGAGCGCAGATCACACACATCACTGTGAGCAATCACAACCAGCAGCACTCACATAATTCTCCCTGCTCATGAGCTGAGCATCAAGGGGTGAATTCACATCACCAAACCAAAACCAACAGCCAAAGATAGTAAACATGGTTACTTAAACAAGACCAGGAGCAGCAAGAAGCAGGCCAAGCACCAAGGAGGTGCAGGGCAGGCAAGGAGGAGGTGCCAAGCACCAAGGAGGTGCGGGGCAAGTCACCTGGGAAGGAGCAGAGCAAGTACCAGGAGCACTTGATCAAGCTCAAGCAAGAACATCACCAACATCACCACCAGCCACTCATCAAAGCCAGCACATGACCAAGGTACACTTAGAAATTGCATACCATTGATCAAATCATGGCAAGCATCAAGATTCTTGCATAAATAAGGTCAACAACAAGATAAAGACCCCACACCACCAAACCCTTCTACCAAGTATGGAACTTAGGAGGTTTTGGGGATTATATCACCTCAGACCTACAGAGAGATGCTCTGTATAATCTTCATAGGAAGATTCAGAAAAAGAAACCCAAGTATTTGCACACCACAAAGATAGAGCCTCAGACCATGCATCATTGGCTAAGACTAAAATCATCATATAGATATGTTCTTATCAGTAATTTAGTTTGGCCAACATAATGATTTAGTCACTGATGAGAAGCCACCAAAGCATGCACCAGTAGCATAGAAATAGCAGCCATCTATCTAATCATCAAGAAACAATTGTACACCTCACAGGGAGGTACCACAATCAAACTCAATGATAGTAGTTACTTGCTGTTATTTATAACATGCTATAGGAAGCAAAGTAAAGCCACTAGCAGCAGAATATTCAAGCATGATTGCTTGATTCAAACAAATCATCACTGAAACATAGTTCAGTTCATATAATCAACAGAAAATTATCATTGGACTAGTCTTAGCAAGCTTAAGCTAAACATGCCATGCCATCATAAAAATAAATCATCAACATAAGCATGAACTGGCAGAAGTGACCAAGCACTGACTGCCAATCATCACAAACACCCCAGCAAATCATCAACAGCATCCCTTCACTGAATAATAAGCATACAAATAGCTCATCAAGCTAATATCACATAGCTACTGGATAGAAAGCTAACTGAACTTTGGATATTCAGTTAAGAGATTCTTAACTAAATATTTCACTGAAACTAACAGTAGCAGTAGGCATACAGTGTATAAACAAGATAGCCATCAGAAGGGGAACAAGCTAACTGAACCCCCAGTTAAGAAGTTCTTAACTGAAACATGCACTGAAGATTAACAGCAACCTACAGAGGCCAGTATAGGACTCTAGAATCACATCACAGGATCGAGCAGAGCATAGCAGCATTAGGCAAGCATGCCTGGCTCACTGGCCAGGCCACCAAGACATGAACACAGAGACATAGGGGTAGGAGGAAGACTCACAGAGGAGCTCGCAGAGGGGCTGGAGGAAGATCATGGCGGCGACATCGTCGGCGCAACCATGGTTGTGGCATCGAAACGCCACCATCCGGTGTGCTACGGCGACGGCGGAGCAGCACAGAGCCCATGGCCAAGCGGCCAAGCACATCACCGCACCTGGGGAAGACGTCGGGGTTGCGGACGCCATCCAACCGGCGGAGATGGCGGAGATGCCACCACGGGCACCGAGAGTGGGGTAGAAACCCTAGCGAGATCGAGCCGGAGAAGATCAAGCCGCAGGGGCGAGATCGACCGAGGCAACGCGCGGGGGCGATGGCGACGAACGGCGGTAAGACCGATGAATCACCACGGTCAGATGGAAGAGCTTGGGGAGATGAAGCGATTGCCCCACATGGCGACGGCGGAGCTCGCCAGAATCGAGCGGCATAATCGCCGGTGATTCAAAATCGCTAGAGAGGGGAACGGGCTAGGGTTAGGGTTAGAACGACCGAGGGAGAGAGAGTGAGGGGGGCAGCCGGCTGGGCTAGGCTGGTCCGGTCTAACCCGTTTGGGTTGACCTGACCAGTGGGCCCAGGCTGTCAGCTGCCAATTTTTATTTTTATCAATTCTAAAAAACCTAGAAAAAACCCTAATCTGTTTAAAACAAATCTAGAAAAATATCTAAAATTAACTAAAAAATAGAAAATAACTATTTTTATTCCTTCTAGGAATTTTGAACTCATTTGAAAAATAAAATA
The DNA here is from genome assembly GCA_007115705.1 of Dactylis glomerata. Lineage (NCBI taxonomy): Eukaryota > Viridiplantae > Streptophyta > Magnoliopsida > Poales > Poaceae > Dactylis > Dactylis glomerata. Next base: position 7,078,979 of record QXEO01001238.1, read on the forward strand.
ATGATATGAGTTAATTGTACAAAAATAAAAGGAGTTAAATGATTTTTTTGAAAATATTAAAAACTTGCTAGTCATTTAAGAAAAATCTGGTAAATTCTTAACTCTTTAAAATAAATTCCATTCAAGAATATTTGATGAATATCCTTAAATGAAATTACCATTAACATATATTCTTTAAAATCATAAAAAGAATATATAAAAGCTAGCAAATGAATAAATCACTTCAGGGGGTATAAATTAAACACACACCATAAAGCATGCATTTTTTTAATCTTTTAACCATTGCCCTTATCGGACAATGATGCTGTTTTCTAGAACCAGAGGTCCTGGGTAACTTCAACAAATCCAACTGCACTACCTTGCAGTTTGCAGGCAAGTTCACTCTTGCTCATATCTCTTGATTATCTTTATCAAATTACTTGCAAATATATACCTATGGTATTACTACTGCATTTTAAAGCAAAAATTCTGCTTTCTTAATCAAATTGATTAGTGGTTAGCAACTACGGTGGTTGTTACCCTAGGATGGTGGGCAGTGGGACCATGGTATGGATATTGGTGGAGGTCCCATTGCAACTGGAAAGTTTACCGAGGAATTAATAACCAATGTCGTTAGTGATTCTAGCGCCGTAAATAACGGTCAACCATAAGATCTGGAATGGGACGGAGAAGTCAGTTGTACCAAATTCCTTCTGCATATCAACGGATGCGCGTACCACAGCTGTTGGTCTCCTGCTGGGAGCAACATGAGGGTGGAATCTCCTTAATGATTCCATGGTATTGTGGTCTATGATGGATTGTAGGAGACCAACAAGGGAAGCCCGAGGTCGGAATAGACTAGCGTGGGGTATATCTGCCGAGGTCGGGACTACCAAAGGGTAGGAGGCTGGCATGGGTAAGTTAAATCGAGGTCGGGACTACCTTCGGGTAGGAGACCGGCGTGGATTGTATTAATCGAGGTCAGGACTACCAAAGAGTAGGAGATCGACGAGGATTGTTTCTGAGGTTGGAACTACAAAAGGGTGGGTATGCAGGGTCGCAGAGGAGGACAGTGATTGGCTTGGATCACATGACTGGGCCCCATACAAAAGATGTATGGACGGGAAAGTATGCCTGGTTGTGCAGCAAAGCATTGATCTCTTATGGGTATAAGTGACCACCTCTACAGAGTGTAAAAAAAGTATCAAGATACTCCCTGTTCCGGGAAGGAGCTACGAACGCGGCAGGAAAGGAGCCCATCGAAGCTCTAATCAACATGTGAAGACTGACGGACATAGTTCTTTTGAATAAAAGCAATCTTTAAAGAAATGATTATAAAAATTGCATTTGACCTAAGACTTTCATGTCTACGGTCGTAGCTAGTGCATCAAACACCTCTATACTATTAAATGAACTTGTTGGGTAATGCTCATTACTCACCCCATTCCCTCTTAACCCTTGCTTAGACTCGGAGGGCCAGAACGAGGAAACTGAAGGAGCATCGGAGGACTACGAGGAAGTCTACTATGAAGAGCTGGACCTTTCCGATGGAGTTGAAGGCGTGGATTACACCATCGCCTATGGGAACAACGAAGGAACCGAGGAGGAGGCCGACAACTAGTAGTTTCGAATAGTAGCTTGAGTCGCACCGAACTTTATAGAATAAAGTGACTTAAGTCAGTTATCATGTTTAGTCTATTTCTTTCAGTCCTAGTTAAGGTTTGTAGCATCAAAGTAGAACCTACTAGTGTTCCTCTTTGGACCGAGGAGAAACTAGAGTCCTTTGTAAGTTTGTGGCTTGTAATATTAAGTGCTTGAATAAAAGACCGCTATGTTTCTGTTGTACCACTCTGAGGGATGTAATATTTGTGAAATGGTACTTCACGGGTGTTATATCAACGACTTGCTTACTACAATATGTAGTGGTATGCTGGGTCACCACAGTTGGTATCAGAGCAAAAGCTTTGACCTTAGGTTGGACGCCTAGTTAATGGGAATAGCATGTAGGAGTCAAATAGGAATAGTAAAGAGTTCTCTAAAATGGTAATAATGTTATTCACTTGAGAATAACAAAGTCATACTTTTTAGTGTTACAATTCTTTATTGTTACTATTATGATGCATCATGTACTAATTTTTAATATCTCTTATATACTGCCAGGATGGCACGCACTAATCCGTCAAGGACCATGCAAGTTCGAGATGTGACGCTGGATGAGTATGATGGGAACCTATCCGATCTGCTACGAGGTATCTTACAGGAGTGCGGGTGTGAAACCCGTATCCCTGTCAAGAAGTACGCTTATTACGGGGGTAGAGTTTTTCAAAAGTATAAGGTAGGGATCATGCTTCCTGCCAAATTGGGCATGAGCGTGATCATGCCAGCTGGAGAAGCACGCACTGTTAGCGTAGCATATAAGATAGCAGTCATGAAGGCCATAACTGATATCCGTGAACACAAAATGGAGAAGTTATTGGGTACTAAGTTCACGCACATTCCACTCGATGAGGAGGGAGAAGATCCTCTTCGGGATAGTTACAAGTTTGCGAAGAGACACCCACATGCCGCAGCAGAGCACATGGACAGGTGTAAGCATCTGCTTAGTGTGTTCTATCACATCCACAGAGCTCTAGTTGGAGAGATATAGAGTCTAGTGGAGGAGATCGCCGAGCCGACACCGACTCCATGGTGTACGGGGGAGACTTCTGGGCCACCATGAGCACCTACCCCAGCTTTCTCCGCTGGAGATTTTATCACTCTAGATAAGGAGGACGATCCCGGGGAGCGGGAGTTCGAGCCCGAGGCCAAACCAGAGATGCCACCAGCACATTTTGCACACAGCTCGACTGGAGCCGGATATGAGGCAGGTTTAGAGTCATGGGGAATGCCCCATAATGACAGTTTTGGGGGAAACTCCATGGGCTGGCGTTTTGGTGAGTATATGGGGACGGCCGGAGATCCGATTCCATGTGATTCGGAGCAGGAGGTCACGAGTCAGTTTAGGGTTGTTCACCGCACCGGAGACGTGGCGGGAAAGCCCATAGAGATAGAGTCGGATGCCGAGGGGGAATTATCTAGCCATATGGAGCGTGGAGAATGCTCGAGGCCCAAGATGGAGAGGGGTGCCACCGATGTTGTATACCCATCGTTGAGCAGTTGGGGATGACTGACTTCAACTTAGGCACTACACCCTATCTCGACTATATGCCGACAGAGTCATCCTATACCCCTGCTTCACTCAGGAGGACATCCTGAGTGACTGGATGGACACCGGGGATGTACCGGGAGTTTGACTACCCGTAGAAGACCACCATCGATAAGGAGGCGACATGTGTGTAACATATGTACCATATGTGTATTATGTAGTATTTGCTTTCGCAATGGGAATAAGTGAGTGTAGCTACTCATGGGGCAGTGTGTAATACTATGTTGCTTTTACCCATGTATATACATGGTATATGTTTGGTATGATTTGGCTATGTTTTATTTGGATTTTATTGTGTGACTAACTCTGTGCATGAAGTTGAGCTCAGAAAGCATGAGCATGGTGTAACTATGAGTTTTGCTTGATGTAACAGGGTTAGGGGGATAAAATGGCGATTGTAGTTGGTGAGGAATCCGAGCAACAGAGGATGGAAACCGAAGCCAAGGCTAAGGAGGCAGCCGAAGCAGCAGCAAGGGAAACATTACCACCACCACCATTTCTGACACAACAAGATTTTGCCCAATATATGAGAATGGCGGATGAGAGGCAGAGAATTCTTATTGAATGTCAGACAAAGATGATGCAGGATGTGATGGATCATGATCGAGAAGGTCAGAATAAAGGAGTTCATGGAGTCTCACTGGCAGATTTCTTAAATACAAGACCACTTCCATTTGCATTAGCTCCGGAACCAATGGACATTGAAGATTGGTTACTAGACACCGAGAGTAAGCGCAACACCGTGGATTGCAACGATAGTGAGAAGCTTAGCTATGCCACACATCTGTTATGTGGACCCGCAGCAGCCTGGTGGGACAATATTGTGGCAATACATCCTCCAGGAAGGGTATTCACCTGGGATGAATTCAAGAGGAAGTTCAGGGAGGCGAATGTGCCAGAAAGCATTATGGAACTGAAAAGGATGGAGTTCGATAACTTAACACAGAAGGACAAGACCATCATGAAGTATGTCAAGGAATTCACTCTTCTATCACGCTATGCTACGGATGCAGTGAATACTGATGAGAAGAGGAAGAAACAATTTATGAGAGGTTTGCATCCAATGGCAAAGATGCAACTTAGAATGTTAAAGGGAGCAGATTTCCAGGAGCTTGTCGATGCAGCTATCACTATGGAAGATGATTTCAAGCAAGTTCAAGAGGAACGCAGGAAGAAAGCCAAGCTGGAACCCAGAAGGTATCCAGTCAACAAACCAACTGTAGATCTTAGTTTCAAGCCACGACCACCAAGTCGGGGAATGTTACCCCGGGGAGGAGGAGGAAATCCTCGGAATCTAATTATCTGTCGTTCTTGTGGAGCCAAGGGACACTACTCCAATGAGTGTCAAAAGCCTAAAGTCGTTTGCTATGGTTGCAATCAAGAGGGACATATGAAGAATCAATGCCCAAATAAAGCTGCGTGGGGAAAGAAGTCAAGTGGCAGAGAACCCAACCGAGGTGATAATTCAGGAGGCAATGGTATTGGAAAGAGGTCCCGACCATTCGGGAAACTGAATTGCACCAACCTGGAAGAAGTCGATGGTTCTGATAAAACTATGATAGGTATGCTTCAAATCCTATCTCACCCCGGCAAAGTACTTTTTGATACTGGTGCAACTACTCCGTTCATTTCTCAAGAGTTTATTGATCTATATGGAATTCCTTGCAATAAGATAGAATACTGATATGTCTCAAACGTATCTATAATTTTTGATGCTCCATGCTTGTTTTTACACCATTTTCTTAGTGTTTCGTTACACTTCATGGAATTTTTATGCATTTTCTGGAACTAACCTATTAATGAGATGCCACAGTGTCAGTTCCCTGTTTTCTGCTATTTTTGTGTTTCAGAAAAGTTACACAGGAAATATTCTCGGAATTGGACGAAACAAAAGTCGAACGTCCAGAAATTTACTGAAGCTTCCAGAGAACCAAAGAGGAGACGAAGAGGGGCCACAAGGCAGCCACACCACAGGGCGGCGCGGCCTGCCCCTGGCCCGCGCCCCCTGGTGGTGAGGCCACCCTGGCCCACTTCTGACGCCGCCCCTTCGCCTATAAAGACCCCCCGACGGGAAAAACCTAAAGACCCGATCACTTTTCCAGAAACACATCGCGATCCACCGCCGCCGTCGACCCGAGATCGGGAGGGTCCAGAAGCTCTTCCCGGCACCCTGCCGGAGAGGGGAATCGCCACCGGAGGTCTTCTTCATCGCCATGCTTGCCTCCGGCGTGATGAGTGAGTAGTCTACCTTGGACTATGGGTCCATAGCAGTAGCTAGTTGGTTGTCTTCTCCACCATGTGCTTCATGTTTAGATCTCGTGAGCTGCCTTACATGATCGAGATCACCGTTATGTAATTCTACATGTTGTGTTTGTTGGGATCCGATGAATATTGGTATTATGATTGAGTTGATGTGCTGAATATTATCTTATGTTATCTCTATGTTGTTTATGATCTTGCATGCTCTCCGTTGTTAGTAGCTATCTTGGCCGAGTAGTTGCTAGTGACTCCAAGAGGGGGTATTTATGCTCGATAGTGGGTTCATGCCTCTATTTAATCTGGGGGAGTGACAGAAACCTCTAAAGTTGTAGATCTGTTGTTGCTACTAGGGGGAAAACAGCATTCATATGCTCAAGGGCATATGCTTTGTTTACATTACACACTTTGCTTAATGCAGTTATCTGTTGTTCGCAACTTAATACTTGTGGAGTTCTCGGATTGATTCGCCACAAGTGGATTATTAGTCATAGATGCAGTTGGATGGCGGTCTATGTATTTTATTGTAATGCCCAGAGTAAATCTTATAGTGATCCTCTTGACATATCACGTTGTCTTTATTCTATCAATTTCCCAACTGTAATTTGTTTACCCAGCATGTGTTATTTTATCTTATGGAGAGACACCACTAGTGAACTGTGGACCCCGGTCCTATTTCCATTATATTGCTATACCTGTTTACTTTACTCGCATTGTTTACTTTACTTGCATATTACTATTGCTTTCCACTCGATACACTCATTCCTTTATTTTAAGCAAACCGGTGAGATTGACAACCTCATAGTAAGTTGGGAGCAAAGTATTTGGTTGTGTTGTGTGCAGGTTCCATGTTGCTACTAGTTGAAGACGCGCTGACTCGTTATCGTTAACGGCGCCCGTGTTGGAGTGTCACTAGGCTAGCAAGCATCACCTTCTGGAGTTTGGCTTTTTTCTGGACTGACAAACCTTGGTTTCTTACCGAGGGAAAAACTTGCTGCTGTGCTCATCATACCTTCCTCTTGGGGTTCCCAACTGGACGGTGAAAAACTATCAACACAGCGCCGTATCAAGACATTTTTCTGGCGCGGTTGATGGGGAAAAAGAAGACTTCTGTAAGGGGAGTTTTGCACACACATCCTTTACTTTGTTTTAAGTTTTGCTTTTACTTTATTTTTACTTGCATCATTTTATCAAAAACACACAAAAAATAGTTTCCTTTATAGTTGTTATTTTTTTACTCTTAGTTCATTATGTTGTTCTCTAAGTACGTTTTGGAGGACCTCTTAGTAGGGAGTGGTTCAATTATTGGAAAAAGTAACATTGAGGAGTTCTTTAATCATATTAGTATGCATAAAGATGTTGAGGAAAAGTCTTTGGCTGAGCTTGCTCCTAGTTATGAAGTTGCTTCTACTTATTTGATTCACATGTTAGAAGCTAGGTTTGCTAGCCTTAATCCTTTTATGCAATACATGTTTCTTAAGCTTCATGATATTGAGGATCCTGAAAAGAAAGCTTTTATCCTTAAAACTTTGCTCATAGAATTTAGAGATGTTGCCATTGAGGCTAGGGAAGTTTTTAAGAAATTTAATAAGCTTGGCTCGCCTATAGAGGTTGTTGGTACACCCAATGGAGATTTTAGAGTGCCAATACCTTGTAAACTTGTAGGAATTCATGATGCTTTGGAAAAGAATTTTAGTTGGATTTTCCTAAAAATCCTTTTGATGAAAGTAGTGTGCCAAAGTGTGATCATAAAGGATCTTCAAAAACTCATTTGGACACAATTCAATTTATTGTTGAAAATACTTCTGCAGTTGATCTTAATGCCTCTTTTGATATTACTTGATTCGCACTTTCTGCGCCTAGCTCAAAGGCGTTAAAGAAAAGCACCCTTGGGAGATAACCCAATGTTTTTTACTTTCAGTAATTTTTCTTTTATTTGAGTCTTGGAAGTTATTACTACTGTAATAACCTCTCCTTATCCTTTTTATTTCATTTTTGTGCCAAGAGAAGCCTCTAATTTGAGTGAGGTAAGATTTGGGGATGTTGCTGTCCTGAAACAGTTTTCGGTGCTGCACCGTAAAAATTCGTGAAAATTCTCTGTATATCTTTTGGACCTGCGATTTCTTGTGCATATGCCCCAGGTTATATCCAAACTTTCATTAGTTTAACACTTTTTGATTTGAGTAAGAGAAAACCCTCTAAAAATTCAACCTTTGTCAGTTGTTCTGTTTTGACAGATTTCTGCCAATATTTGTGTTTGTCGCTTTATCACTTTCTTTTTGAGTTCTTTTGATCACAGAACTTTTGGGGAAGTTGCTACAGTAGTATATGCTTTATATGTGGTGGTTTTGAGTTGAAACCTGAAGCAAAAAGGGTTGATTCAATGTTATGCTTACACTAATGTTGCTAATAGATTTGTGTTTAGTTTTGTATGAAGGAAGTTTTCAAGTGTAGGGATTGGAGAATGATGAGATGAGTTGAAGAATGGACAAAAGCTCAAGCTTGGGGATGCCCATGTCACCCCAAGAAATATCTAAGAGGTACAAGCGTCAAAGCTTGGGAATGCCCCCGAGGCACCCCTTCTTCATCGGCAAAAATTAGGTCACCTTTGAACACACTATATTTTTATTGCTTCATGCATTATGCATTTTTCTTAGAGCGTCAGTTGTTTTTATTTTTCAGTTTTGTTTAGTTTTGTTTGCTGCAATAAATGTTTGGACCCCAACAAATTCCTTTTGGAGAAGTTGCCTTGCTTTTCATTTGCCAAGAACACTCCGTTTTTCACTCTTATAGTTTCAACGAGTGTTCTCTTTTTCTAGAACTGCGTTTAGCTTTCGTTTTTCACCTTGATTTTTGTTCAGATCTTGTTATATCTTTGCATCAAGGTGTATTTTGACCTCTGGTCCATGTTGGTTTTCATCAAAAGAGTTGTTTATAAAAAGTTCGAATGGTGTTGGAAAAGAGAAAAGGCTTTATGCAAAAAAAGTGGTACAAGAAGGAGCTTGTGTATACTGCGGCCTAGGCTTTTGTATGTTGTGCTTGATGTCTTTTTGATAGTATGTTTAATGGTTTTGCTGTAGCATAACTTGTATCAAATGACTGAGATTCCTTAATGAGCCTTTGAAAAAATCATGCGTTGTTTTAATTATTTGGAAGCATTATTTTGGTTTTCTCCTTTGACGCTTTATTTGGGTTGACTTGGCGCATGCTCACACATGTTTGACTCATACAAAGTCGCCATAAGCCTCTATGATCATTTAGTTTTTGACTTTTGATGCCATCTTATGCTTCTTTTAATGTCGCTTTGTCGCTCTACATGATTATGGCCGTTATTGCTCTCTTAGTTGGTCGCTCCCAGTCTTTTGCTAGCCCTCATTTTGTACTGAGTATGAGCTCTACTCGTGCATCCAACTCCTAAAAACCAAGTTTGCCATTGTGTCCACTATAAATTCCTATGTATGGTATTTGTAAGCCATTCGAAGTAAATTTTCATATGCTACCTTTCAAAACCTTCAACTACTTCTCATTTTGTGCCACTGTTTTTAGCTCATGGAGACGTAGTGGTCAGAATTGCTATCTTCTATGTTAAATTAAGTACCTCTCGACTAGGCAGCTTCATCTGCTCATCATTAATTTTGCATGAGAGCTGGTCAGACCATTGCAATCTAATTCTAAAAAAGAAAAAAGGCACTCCTCCATGGTATGTGAATGTTAGTGGGCACCCGATGGAATCGGTTAGCCATGGTTTGAGAAAGGAAAAAGGTGGGGAGGAGTGCCAAAGCTTTATAAAAGAGCACCAATATGCCAATTTTTCAAAGAACTCAGAATCGCTCTCACTTGTTTATTATGGAAGATAGTAAGACCCCATTGCCAGTCATTGACATGAAACAACCACCTCTCAAAACCCAATTTTTATCTCTCTGTTTTACAAATGAAAAGCTCTAGCACATGTTTAATCACTGCTTCCCTCCGCGAAGGGCCTTTCTTTTACTTTTATGTTGAGTCTCCACCTTCTACCTTTATGCACCGTCTAAGAGAGCATAGTTGTCATTCTAAGTATAATGTGCATTGTCCCAAAGTTTTCATTGATTGATTCATATTGTTGGTTTCACTTGTTCTTAAATTACTTGTATCTAGACGCCCTCTTAAACTTGAAGGTGTCCTATGCATTTATGTTTTGCTACTCCATGAGGGACAAGCTGAAAACCATTTGTATGTTTTTCCTTATGATTTGAACACACGTTTGACTTTCATTGTTTCATTTTCATGATCTTTTGTTTGTGTTCTTTTTCATGTTATAACATGGTTGCTAAGTTTATTCTATCAAGATTATATCTTTCATGCCCATGTTTTAAGTTCGTTTGATCCCAGCGCATAACGCTTACATAGTTGATCAAGATTGTATAGGTGCATGTCACCTCAAAAATTATTTCTTTTGTTATCACTTACCTACTTGAGGACGAGCAGGAGTTAAGCTTGGAGATGCTGATACGTCTCAAACGTATCTATAATTTTTGATGCTCCATGCTTGTTTTACACCATTTGCTTAGTGTTTCGTTACACTTCGTGGCATTTTTATGCATTTTCCAGAACTAACATATTAACGAGATGCCACAGTGCCAGTTCCCTGTTTTCTGTTGTTTTTGTATTTCAGAAAAGTTACACAGGAAATATTCTCGAAATTAGACGAAACAAAAGCCGAACATCTAGAAATTTACCGAAGCTTCCAGAGAACCGAAGAGGAGCCGGAGAGGGGCCACAGGGCAGCCACACCACAGGGCGGCACAGCCTACCCCTAGCCCGCGCCCCCTGGTGGTGAGGCCACCCTGGCCCACTTCTGACGCCGCCCCTTCGCCTATAAAGACCCCCCAACGGGAAAAACCTAAAGACCCGATCACTTTTCTAGAAACACATCGCGATCTGCTACCGCCATCGACCTGAGATTGGGAGGGTCCAGAAGCTCTTCCCGGCACCCTGCCGGAGAGGGGAATCGCCACCGGAGGTCTTCTTCATCGCCATGCATGCCTCCGGTGTGATGAGTGAGTAGTCTACCTTGGACTATGGGTCCATAGTAGTAGCTAGTTGGTTGTCTTCTCCACCATTTGCTTCATGTTTAGATCTCGTGAGCTGCCTTACATGATCGAGATCACCGTTATGTAATTCTACATGTTGTGTTTGTTGGGATCCGATGAATATTGGTATTATGATTGAGTTGATGTGCTGAATATTATCTTATGTTATCTCTATGTTGTTTATGATCTTGCATGCTCTCCGTTGTTAGTAGCTATCTTGGCCGAGTAGTTGCTAGTGACTCCAAGAGGGGGTATTTATGCTCGATAGTGGGTTCATGCCTCTATTTAATCTGGGGGAGTGATAGAAACCTCTAAAGTTGTAGATCTGTTGTTGCTACTAGGGGGAAAACAACATTCATATGCTCAAGGGCATATGCTTTGTTTACATTACACACTTTGCTTAATGCAGTTATCTGTTGTTCGCAACTTAATACTTGTGGAGTTCTCAGATTGATTCGCCACAAGTGGATTATTAGTCATAGATGCAGTTGGATGGCGGTCTATGTATTTTATTGTAATGCCCAGAGTAAATCTCATAGTGATCCTCTTGACATATCACGTTGTCTTTATTCTATCAATTTCCCAACTGTAATTTGTTTACCCAGCATGTGTTATTTTATCTTATGGAGAGACACCACTAGTGAACTGTGGACCTCGGTCCTATTTCCATTATATTGCTATCACCTGTTTACTTTACTCGCACTGTTTACTTTACTTGCATATTACTATTGCTTTCCACTCGATACGCTCATTCCTTTGTTTCAAGCAAACCGGTGAGATTGACAACCTCATCGTAAGTTGGGAGCAAAGTATTTGGTTGTGTTGTGTGCAGGTTCCACGTTGCTACTAGTTGAAGACGCGCTGACTCGTCATCGTTAACGGTGCCCTTGTTGGAGTGTCACTAGGCTAGCAAGCATCACCTTCTGGAGTTTGGCTTTTTCCTAGGCTGACAAACCTTGGTTTCTTACTGCGGGAAAAACTTGTTGTTGTGCTCATCATACCTTCCCCTTGGGGTTCCCAACTGGACGGTGAAAAACTATCAACACCGCGCCGCATCAAATACCCCATCACTGTTTTATCTGCGGGGGGGGGGGGACGATTTTAGTCACGCATCTCAGGCAAGAGCAGGTCATTATGATCCGCGATTGCGTTTATTATGCCAATCTTTTTCTCATCCCTATGAAGGATATGGTTGTAATCCTTGGAATGGATTGGTTGGAAGAGAATGGAGCTCAAATTGATTGCAAAGAGAAAACAGTGTCACTTAGAAATCCAGTAGGGGGAAGGATAGTATATCAAGGTGACAGGCATGCACATATTGAGGTTCAATTGCAACTCAACACTCTGAAAGAAGCTAAGATGGAAGACATTCCGGTGGTCAATGAATTCCAAGATGTGTTTCCACGGGAACTACCAGGGATGCCACCAGACAGAGAAATTGAGTTCACTATTGATTTGGTTCCAGGAACAGCACCAATAGCTCAGGCACCATATAAAGTGGGACCCAAGGAATTAGTTGAGTTAAAGGAACAATTGGATGAGTTAGAGCAGAAAGGATTCATTCAAGAAAGCATTTCACCTTGGGGTACACCAGTAATATTTGTAGATAAGAGGGATGGAGGATGCAGGATGTGCGGAGACTACAGAAACCTCAACAATGTTACTATCAAGAACAAGTATGCTTTGCCAAGAATCCAGGATCTATTTGATCAAGTCAGAGGAGCAGGAGTATTTTCCAAGATAGATCTTCGATTAGGATACCACCAGATTAAGATCAAGAAGGAGGATGTTCCAAAGACAGCCTTTGTGCCTAGGTACGGACATCATGAATATTTAGTCATACCTTTTGGATTGACAAATGCACCGGCGATCTTCATGAATCTCATGAACAAGATTTTTATGCCCTACTTGGACAAATTTGTGATAGTATTCATAGACGATATTTTGATCTACTCCAAGGACAAGGAAGAACATGCCAAGCACTTGAGAATTGCTCTACAGATTCTACGGGAACACCAGTTGTATGCCAAGTTTAGTAAGTCTGAATTTTGGTTGGATCAAGTGGAGTTTCTCGGGCATGTGATTATCAAAGAGGGCATAGTAGTAAATCCAAGCAAAGTAGCATCTCTTCTGGAATGGGAATCACCCAAGAATGTCAATCAGATTAGAGGATTTCTGGGAATGGCAGGGTATTAGAGAAGGTTTATTGAAGGATTCTCCAAGATTGCTGGACCAATGACAAAGTTGCTCCGAAATAATAGACCATTTGTTTGGACAGAAGAGTTTGAGACGAGTTTTCAGACACTTAAGGATAAATTAACCACAGCACCTGTGTTAGCTATACCAGAAATGGGAAAGGATTACACGGTCTACTGTGATGCATCCAAGAACGAACTTGGGTGTGTGTTGATGCAAGACAGAAAGGTTATCGCTTATGGGTCTAGACAATTACGACCGCATGAGGTTAACTATCCAACACATGATCTTGAACTAGCAGCCATGGTGTTTGCATTGAAAGGATGGAGGCATTTTCTGTATGGAGCTAAGTGTGAACTCTATACGGATCACAAGAGTCTCAAGTATTTCTTCACTCAGAAAGAATTGAATATGAGGCAACGGCAATGGTTAGAATTAATCAAAGACTATGATTTGACTATCAACTATACACCATGGAAGGCTAATGTGGTAGCCGACGCGTTAAGCAGGAAAAGCACGGATACTCAACCATTGAGTCGAGAACTTCCTAAAGAGTTGCTTATGGATCTGGAAAGGTTAGAGATTCAATGTCTGGAAGTAAAATCTTTAGGTAGTTTGTCTGCTATGAAGGTGATGGAGGAAAGACAAAGTGATTTAAAATATACAATCTTCCATCGACAAGAAGAAGATCCAGTCATCGAGGAAGAGATTCATAGGATTGAAGGAGGGAGACCGCCTGAGTTTTGCTTAGGCGATTTCAAGTCACTCTGGCTTCATAACAGGTTATGTGTGCCAGACATAACCGAAATCAAGGAGTTAATACTCAAGGAGGCACATGAAACTCCGTATTCAATACATCTGGGGAGTACCAAGATGTACATGGATCTTAAAGAACTATTTTGGTGGAACAACATGAAGCGAGAGATAGCCAAGTTCGTGTCCGAATGCCATACTTGTCAAAGAGTGAAAGCGGAACATCAAAGTCCTGCTGGACTTATGCAACCATTGAATATTCCAGAGTGGAAATGGGAAGAGATTGGAATGGATTTTATCACAGGGTTACCATTGACACCAAAGAAAAAGGACATGATTTGGGTTATTGTGGATAGACTGACTAAGAGTGCACACTTCTTGGCCGTCAATCAAAAGGATTCCGGAGAGAAGTTAGTAAATCTATATGTTTAGGAAATTGTGAGCAAACATGGAGTGCCAAAGACAATAGTATCGGACCGAGGGTCCGTATTCACTTCAGCTTTCTGGAAATAGTTACATGAAGCTCTAGGATCCAAGTTCGACTTCAGCACAGCTTATCACCCACAGACAGGAGGACAAACAGAAAGAACCAATCAGATTTTGGAGGATATGCTTAGGGCATGTGCATTGGATTTTGGAGGGTCATGGGAAGAACATCTACCATTATCAGAATTTTCATATAACAACAGTTACCAAAGTAGCATCCAAATGGAACCATTTGAAGCACTCTACGGAAGAAAGTGCCGATCACCCATCTGCTAGTATGAAACGGGAGCTGGCAAGGAATTTCATCTAGACTATGTTAAGGAACGACCGCATGCCATTGACATTATCCGAGATCGATTGAAGATTGCTCAAAGTAGGCATAAAAGCTATGCAGATTTAAAGAGGAGGACATGGGAACCTCAAGTTGGGGACATGGTTTATCTCAGGGTTTGTCCAATGAAGGGAGTACATCGTTTTGGAGTCAAGGGAAAACTCAGCCCAAGATACATTGGACCTTTCAAGATTCTAAGTCAAAGCCGAGGAGTAGCCTTTGAGTTAGAACTACCAAAGTAGCTATCAAAGGTTCATAATGTGTTTCATGCTTCACAACTTCGAAAGTGTATGAAGGCACAGGATGAGACCGTATCCTATGAAGATGTAGAATTACAAGCGGATTTGACCTATGTTGAAGAACCATCAAAGATTCTGGCAGAAAACTGGAAGCAACTCCGCAATAGGGCTATTAAATACTGCAAGGTGCAATGGAAACATCACCCGGAAAGAGAAGCTACCTGGGAAAAAGAAGAAGATCTAAGGACAGCCTATCCAGAATTCTTTAGGTACACCTTACCCCAAACTTCGAGACAAAGTTTTTGTTAAGGGGGAAGTCTGTGATATCCCAGGACGTAGGACAACTTCGGGGTAGAATAGAGGGCTTTTGTGCATAACATCTAAAATTACGGGATTTTTTTGCGCTTTTATCACTAAAACCTAAGAGTGATCGAATCTCTCTTTGAGAGGGGGTGGTGAACTCTCGAAGTGCAAAAGAAATCGACTTGACCTTTTTTGATCTATTGCCTGTGGGAAGTGATGAAGTTGAATAACTAAAACCTAAGAATATTATTTGAATTCAAAACTTAATTTTGAGTTAGGAAATTGAATTTGAACTCAAAGAACACATTTAGAAAGGATGAATAGTCTTAATAAGAAAAATTAGCACTTTATTGATTAATCACACAATATACATTGTCTTTACAAAGTTTAGGGAATAAAAGAATATTACAAGTGGATAACATAAATAGAATGTTACAATCAGGAACCAAAAATAAAAGAAGAGATAAAAACAAATTACAAGAATGAATCTAGATGATATTCTAAACTTCTCTAATCTTCATTCTTTTTTTCTTTCTTCTCTATTCTTCTTATTACCTGCAAACATAGTAAAAACAGAGGAGAATTGCCAAAAGGCAGTAATACAAGTGGCAGTAACAATTTAAAGGGAAACACTATTGATAATCATCAAGCAGTCAAACTTATCAACATGAGTCACCATCAAAATATCTAACAGGGACCAATCTGGCCGGGCAAGCAAGCCAACTAACAAGCTGCTCAATCACCAAGTGCATGTAGGGAGGTGTCAAGGCACCAGAGTTCAAGAGACAGTATAAAAGGGTCACTGACGAGGGTTAACTCGACAAATGTCCTAGATGAAGGACTTAGGATCGGGGAGATAGGGCGTCAGATGAACTCGAAGGTAAAGTTAGTCGAAATAGGTGTGTATCGAAAGTAAACTTGGGTGTTCAACCTGGCTTGCTTTCAATCTGCCTTACACCGTCCCCTCCTGACCCCTATATATAGGTGGCCAGGTCTCGAGGATCGGGTAGGGTTCGATACAGATTACAGATATCGACATACGGTACTAACTCGTATTCGACTATCATTACAATTGGGCCTAGCTTAACGGGCCTCAGGGGTACTCAACTAACGGGCTCTATTAACTATACCCTTGTCAGTAGCCCCTGAGATTCTACCAGAATTGTAGATTCGGGTTGAATCTCTAATCTTCAAATCTTCGACTTGATCAATTCTTCGACTTTATCTTCCAATCTTCGACTTGGTCTTTCGACTTATACTGATGATAATTTGCTCGCAAGGGGTCTCGATGAACAAGCCTGACAACTCTGACGGATCAAGAGGTCAGTTAACTGCCGGAACAGATACTTGTCACCTACTTCAAATTCAATCCCCTTGGACTTGAATTCGGGATACCGGTCAAACTCACTCTTTTGCCTCATTTAGGACTTACAAAAAATGAGTCCCAGTGGTTCTCAGGGTACCCAGTGCGTCCACCAGGATTTTCTTCGCATCGTAGACACGGATACATACCAGCAGAGCGCATCCATGTGCGTATACCGGGCCACACAGGATGGATCCCGGGGTCTTACCTTCGTGATAAATCACGGCATTCGAGTTTCGTTGCGATAACGTAACTCGAGAATCTCATATCGCAGTCAAAGTTCGACTGAAAATATTCGGGTTTCTACAACCATAAAACTCGCTCCCGATGGGAGTAACACTTCTCCAATCTTCAAATCTTTGTCAATGAATATCGTCGGGTGCGCGCTCAGCGCTCCCGATGGGAGTAGCCCCCGAGGCTATAGTCAAAAAAAGATTTTTTCGAGTATAGGCTCAAGAAATAATATAGCTCGTCACACTTCTACTCGAAACACCTTACCTGCAAAATTCTTCAACTCGAGATACTTTCAAGAACATCTTGTTTTCAAGTCCACTACTTCAATGAATAGTTCCACTCGATATTTATGCAATTAACAGCCCCTAAGGCTTATAACCGAAAGATCCTTCATATCTGATTCCTTCGATAAGTTTCAGCATTCGTTGGCGCCATCCTTTTACCTTTATACATGTACTTGATGACGTCAATAAAGACGTAACTCTTCATCAATGCGAACCGTTTTATGGGTAGCACTGTAATTTCCCCGATTTTTTTGACCGTTAGTGGGCTGCACGATTTTTGACCGTTGGTGGGCTAACGTTTCCGATCTTTGCGCCACGACTCAGCCCACGATCCTTCTCCCAGAAGGTATATAACTAGCATAGTGGGGAATCGTACTGTTCACCAGCTCGTTACCTCCGCCGCCTCCATTGCCGATCTCCTCTGTCTCTTCCTCTCATGCGGAGCCCCCAAGCGTGCTTTTGTGCTGAATGCGCGTGAAGCACCTGGCCACCAAGAGCGATATGGCCAAATCCTCTGCCACCAACTGGGTTCGCTCCACCGTCACCAAGAAGGAGGTGGAGAAAGCCACGGCGGACAGCCTCATCGCTGCCGAAGATTCGATCAAGTTTCCTAGCACCGAACGGATCCCGAAGCCCCCGAGCGGTTACCGGGTAATATTCCTTGCTTTTCTCCTTCGTGGTTTGTCCCTTCCTGCCCACGAGTTTCTCCGTGGGCTGCTATTTGTCTATGGTGTGCAGCTCCATCAGCTCACTCCCAATTCCCTTCTTCACATTGCTTGCTTCGTGACTCTTTGCGAGTCATTTTTGGGCATTGAGCCCCACTTTGCTCTCTGGAGATCGATCTTTCGACTCCGTCCCAATGTTTCTCTGGCAAGGAAACCCGAACTGGGCGGAGCTGTTGTTTCTGTGCGCCCTGAGGCGCAATATCTTGAGTTTTCCATGGCCGCGTCTGTCCAAGGGTGGAGGACAAAGTGGTTCTATATCAAGGACCGCAAATCCTCTCCTGAAGATGAGTTCGGCCTTCCTCCCTTTGATGCTTCCCAAGAAGTCAAGAAATTGAAGTCGTGGGACTCGCTTCCCTCAGATGAGGAAGTTGCACAAATTCTTCCTCTTCTATCCCGCATTCAAAATCTGAAAACAGGCCTAGGAGGTGCTTTGTCGGGTATCCAACTCATGGCGTTTTTCATACAACGTCGAGTTCAACCCCTACAGCATCGCCTCACCGAACTTTGGACTTATTCTGGCTTGGAGGACCCTACTCGCATATCTGAAGATCTGATGTCGAAAAAAGATGTCGACAAGCGAGTCAGGAATCTCACCAAGCTCACCAAGGAACATTCAGTTGCTGACTTGAAAGCAATTTTCTTCGACTCTGTGCACCCTATTCCTGAGGTATACATCGCTGCATCCATTTTTTGTCAAACTTCTCTTAATTTCGACTTGCATTATTCGTTGGTACCCGAACTCTGCTGATTTATTAATATGCAGGGTCACGAATTTATTGTTTCTCGCCCTCCTCTTCTGGAGGCAGGGCCCCTACCAGCTGATCTCGCTTCTCCTGCATCTGAAGCCCCCGAGGCTGACGAAAGTTAGGACGAGGATGATATCGAGGAATCAGAAGATGAAACTAGCTCGTCGACGTCGCTTCCTCCCGTTCTTGCTGACGAGGTTGGTGTCGATAAGAAAAGGAAGCGTGTCGACGATATTGCTTCCTCGAGTTCTGCGGCGGCTGGTAAAGCTCCCGCTATTGTCGAAGATCTTGAATACTTCGACATGCTAGCATCGTAAGTATTTGGAATCATATATTTCAATTTCCCTTGTCTTGTTTCCATAACCTGTTCTTGTCATGTAGTGATGATGAGGAGCCGCCGGCACCTGCTGCGTCTGCTCCACCTGTGGCCCCTGATGAGCCGGCTGAGCTAGATGTTGCTCCGAGGATTACCAGGGCCTCCGTGAAGAAAATTTCGCAAACCAAAGCCCGAAATCAAAAACGGGCGAAGAAAGTTAAAGAAACCGACGTTTCTCTGGAGGCCCATGTACCAATGGTTTCTTCTGATGATGTGAGTGACTCGTCTTTGCCTGCTTCCCTGTTGTCCACTCTTTTTCCTGACATGCTCTTTTCTGCAGGCCTTGGTAAAGAGATTCATCGATTTGGGCACTGAATGTGCGGGTTACCTAAAGGTTGCAAAAGCTTCCGAAGGTGCAATTTGGATGTTTAGTCATTACTTTCCTTTTGTGCTCTTGCCTTATCCTGTTTGTCTGACTCCCTTTTGTCTTCTTTTGTAGAAACCTTAGCAACAGCTAATGCTCGCATTGCGTCTCTAGAGGCGGAGCTCAAGGCTTCGCAGAAAGCTTATGACGCTGCGACCGCTGCTAAGGCAATTGCTGAAAAGTCGCAGAAATCTGCGATTGCCAAGGCGAAGAAGGCTGAGAAAGCATTAGCTGATGCCAACCAGGAGCACGCTCAACGAGAGCAGGCCGTGGCGGAGCGTCTTCACACCATTTCTGCTGCTGCCGAAAGTAAGTTTCTTCGACTTGTCTTATGTTTTCTTCCCCTGTTGCACTGGTGTATTTGTTGACACTTGCCTCTTCCTTTCTTTTCTATTGCTTTAGAATTCACGGGGGTATCTCCGTCGTCCCTGCAAACGGATGATGATCCTCTTATGGATGCGGTTAACCTACTCGAAGAAAACTGGATATCTATCCAGGAAACTTTTGAGTTGGTTGGCCGCGTTCTGTCACGGCTATTCGTCGGGTTGTGGCCGAAGAAAAAGATGGCAATCCCGAAGGGCAACCTGACTGAACTCGCCAAGATTTTTGACAGCGATGAAGACCCTACTCTCCATCTGAAGGGGCTGTCCATTAAGCGCGGCACCGAAGGTGCCATTGCCCTTTCTCTTGCGCATGGCACAGACTTTGATTGGGAGAAAGTTAACTCCCCCCATGGCTATACTCGCGACGAGATGAAGGTGTTTTTCGAGAAGGCGAAGAAATTGGCGCCTACATTGCTGAACACAATTTCTCCTTCGGCAGCCTCTGCTGTGCCTGCTGCACCATCTCCAGCGCCGAAGGCTCCGGTGCCACCATCGACTTCTAGCGAGGAACCGGCCGTGCCCCCTTCTTCCACGGAGCACAATGCTGAGGTGGCGTAGATTCAGCTTCTTTGTAGTACTTAGTTTTCTCCTTTTGAATGTAAAGACTCCAATTAAGTGTAACCCGAGAACTTAGCCAGAGGGTTATGCTCTTATGTAAATATATCTTCTTTGCATGGAGTATTATGCTATCTTTCTGAAATTGTTTCTCCTTTCTTTCTTTTTGTAGTCGATACGTGGCAGTGATCCTTCTTCTCATGCTCCTGCTCCTTCCTCTGCTCGTGGATTCAATCCTCAGATTTCGTCGACTCCTAGTCGATGTAGTCACTGCGAAGAATATTCTTCCAGGATTTCCGATCTGGAGACTCGCCTATCTTTGGCCAAATGCCAAGCACAGATGGCTATCAAAAAGGCTAGCCAGGCCAGCAGCTATATGAAGAAAATCTCTTCACTTGAAGAAAAGGTCTCCAGCTTGACGGCGAAGGTTGTTCACAACGAAGAGTGTGAATCTTTCATTCTTGGAATTGTCGAGTCTGCTGGCGAGCTGTTGCGATGTGAGTTTTCTTTCGACTTCTTTCTTTGGCTGTTTGTGCGCTTCCTTTGTGATATATTTGTCATTGTAGGTACTTGCTTGGATTTTGCTGCTGAAGAACGTCGAGTTGCTGAGCGAAATGCTGCTTTGGAGAAGATGTCGACTGGCTATGAGACTCTGTGGTCTGATCCTCGACGCCGTAGCGCCATTGTATTGCTTCAAGGTCGTGCTCAGCACATTGGCGAGTCAGTTGATGGTTGCCGGCGAGCTCTTACAACTATGCACTCCATCATGCTTCCCCGTAATCCTTTGCCTGCAACTTTCCCCCTTCTTCTTGATGCTTTCCGATCTAGCCATCGTATCCATAGGTTAATAGAACTGAACTTAGTGGCTGGTGCCAATTTCGCTCTCGGGTGGATACGCAAGTGGCACCCCAGATTGAATTATAGCACGATGTCTTTAAGTTTAGCTCCTGGTAGAGCTAGCCTTCGGGTTCATATGGAGAGCACGCTTCAACCTGCTCGAAGACTTGTAGCTAGGCTTCTAGAGGCGGATGCCGCGTTTTTCCGCGAGTATCATTATTTAGATCCTTTAGGTGTAGATGATTCTGATAACCCGATGTTGTAGAATATGTGTGGAACGCGAGAGATTTTTCGCAACTATATGTCTGAAATTTATTCTCAAGGCGTATTTGTATGGTTCGCGTTTGCCGCATATTCTCTTTGAAAGACTCGTAAACTCGAATATGAGGAACGCTTTGTCTTTATTTATGCTTATAATGTAAGATACATGGGGTGACCCAAGAGATCCGGCCTGTGACCCGTGTTCTGGATCTAGAGGGCATTGCCCCTGGAGTAACTCGTGGCTTTTACAGCCTTCATTGTTCTACTCTATTGTTTTGATGATGCTTATGTCGTCGTGGCATTCCCTTTCTCTTCTGTGCCTGTGTCTTCTCCTAATGTTCCTGTTCGTGGCTTCTTCGTTTCGGGTTCCGCGGTGTGTCCTTCGAGTAGCTTGACGCCTTCTGTAGTCGCGCTCTTTGCCTTTTCTGCATGGTTGGCTATTACGCCAAAATTTTGCGCCATCTTGTGGAATTCCCTGTCGCAGAGATCTGAAACTTCAAAGCTTCCTTTTACTGTGATTATTCCTTTTGGTCCTGGCATCTTAAGTACCAAATATGTGTAGTGAGGTACTGCCATGAATCGCGAAAACGCGGGTCGTCCGAGGATCGCGTGATATTGTGATGGCCAGTTCATGACTTCGAAGTCTAGTTTCTCCCTTCTGTAGTTTTGTCGGTTGCCAAAGCAAACAATGAGTGCTATTCGACCCAGCGGGTAATTGGCACTTCCTGGTACGATTCCATGAAAGGAACAGTCTGTTGGCTTCAGAAACTCTAGTGATATATGCATCGCTCGGAGTGTTTTCGCGTATATCAAGTTAATTCCACTCCCTGCGTCCATGAATATTCTGTCGACATCATACGCGCCGATTTGAGCTTTGAGTACCAGAGGCGCGTTTCCTGGCCGAGGTACTGTTATGGGGTGGTCCTCTCTGTTGAACTCAATTGGTTGTTCTGACCAATGCAGATATTCTGTTGTAGCTGGAGGCGACATGACTGCTAGATTGACTTGTCGAGTTATACTCTTTTCTTCCTTGTTCGACTTGGGCACTGGTTGTATCATTGCTGTGATGTGTCCTTTTGATGGGACGTACCCTTCGTCGTCATCGTCGTGCTCTTTGTTTTGCTGATCTTGCCCTTGGGGAGCTCCGTTGTTTCCTTGCTTGCTTGTCGAGGGATTGTTACTTCCTTCGAATCCTTGTCGCCTTGCTTTGGTTTGCTTGTTGATTGCTGCTTCTTGTAGCTTTAAGAATGTTGTGCAATCTTTCATTGCGTGCCTTGATACTCGCTTTCCGTCGACGAACGCTGAGTGTATATGACAAGGCCCGTTGAGCATATCTTCTGGTGATGGGTTGTACTCTCTGGATTCTCTTGGTGGGAACTTCTTGTAGTCCTCTCTGCCGTAGCTGCGATATCCCGAGCTTCTGCGATCGTTTCCTTGATAACTGTTGTCTTTATATCCTGCGGCGACTTGGCTATGAGAGCCGTAGGTGTCGTAGTTTCGGGATCGTCTCCTTTGGCTTCCATATCTGTTTCTTCTGTCGTCCTCTGGAGATTGTGTCCGTTTGTTGTTGCACGCGTCTTCTCCATCTGCAAACCTGTTTGCTGTGTCCATGAGGTCTGACACCGTTTTTGGCTTGATTCTACCCATCTCTTCGACTAGGTCTCTTCGCCTTAGTCCAATGATGAATGCGTCTATTGCTCTTTCGTCTGAAACTTCGACTGCTGAATTTTTGATGAGGCTCCATCTTTGGATGTATGCTCGTAGTGTTTCGTCGCGTTGCTGCACGCATGCCTTGACCTCTTCTATTGATGCTGGTCGTTTGTATGTCGACCTGAAGTTGCTTGTGAATTGCTTTGTGAGGTCTTCCCAACTTCCAATGGATTCTTTCTCTAATTTGCTCAGCCATGATCTTGCTGCGCCGGTGAGGTGTAGTTGCAAGCTTTGCATTGCTGTTTCTTTGGTTCCTCCTAGTATTTGAACTGCTTGCAAGTAATCTGCGAGCCATGATTGTGGTTCCTGTGATCCGTCATATTTTTGCTGATCATGAGGTAGCTTGAATCCCTTAGGCACTGGAGTGATGCGAACCCTACGGGTAAAGCATGATGCCCCCATCTCTTTTTCGTCGTCTTCATAGTCGCGCCTTGGAGATCGCAATTTTCGAGTTCCACCGTGCTGTTTTGGTGATGGCGATCGAGATCGGTGTTTACTACTTTTATGCCGAGGACTATTGTGACGGCGAGGTGACCTTGCTTTGTGTGCTTCCTTGTGGTGATGTGCTTCTTCTCCTTTTGCTGATAGCTTGTGACTTACCATATTGAGCCCGTTTAGTGCTGCTCTATGCATATGCTCCCTAGGATCTCCCGGACTTGGTCGAGTTGTAAGTAGATATGCTTGTGCTGCCACGAGTGCTGCTTCAGGAGTTTTTGGTAGGATGTTTCCCTGCTCGTCGACCGATAGGAAGGACGAGTCGAGGTTTTTGGAAATACTTTGCTTGTCGGAATACTCGAGGTTGTCATACCTTGAGCCATGTCGACGATTTTTCCTTGCGTTGCTGTATGATGCGTCGCTTCGTGCTCTACGGGCAGCTTCGCTGGCTGCAATAGCTGAATCTTTTTTTTTTGTATCTCTACCTTTTCCTTTGCTAATTGCTTTGCTTGCTGCCTGAGGGCATAATGATACCCAAAAAGCATGTCTTTGCTGGAGCTGGATGGTATTGGTTTGCCGTGTTCTACGGCTTCTCTTATTATTTTCCACTCGTCGACTGATAGTCGAATTTTCTCCCTGGCTGCGAGGGTTTCCACTGTTTGCCCTTCTGCTAGGTGATTTGCTCCTCTGTCGATATTTGCTGGGTTTATCACTGGGTTGTTATTTTCATCAAATTCTTCTAAGTTGTCGCCCACAATGGCGAGTACCTGGCACTGCTTGCCGATGTTGCTATTAAAGCTTGAAAAGATCGAGTTGCTGTCTTCAGAAAGCTCTAACCCTGTCTTCCATGTGTCTGTTGAATTGTCTGAGATATTGTCGAGGCAGATCGTGAGATCATTGATTTGGACTTCCACGTCAAAATTTTCCTTTTCTTCGTCGTCTTCTGCGATCTTTTCTTTTTGCACTTCTTCTAGGCTGACCGGCGAATTTACTTCGCTGGAAGAGCCTTCAGAATACTCCATCATCATTGTTGTTTCGGGTTCTTGTGCCGACGGATCTTGATCTTGTTTCGTCGGATCCGAAAGGCGAGAGGAACCCGACGGCCCGATGAAGATGCTCAAACTTCCAATTGTTAGTTCTACCTCTTGACTTCCGTCGACTTCTGGACTGCTGTTGGCTAAAAGCGAAAAAGCCGTCGAATTCATGGTTCCAACGCCCTCAATCCCCACGGTCGGCGCCAATTGACGAGGGTTAACTCGACAAATGTCCTAGATGAAGGACTTAGGATCGGGGAGATAGGGCGTCGGATGAACTCGAAGGTAAAGTTAGTCGAAATAGGTGTGTATCGAAAGTAAACTTGGGTGTTCAACCTGGCTTGCTTTCAATCTGCCTTACACCGTCCCCTCCTGACCCCTATATATAGGTGGCCAGGTCTCGAGGATCGGGTAGGGTTCGATACAGATTACAGATATCGACATACGGTACTAACTCGTATTCGACTATCATTACAATTGGGCCTAGCTTAACGGGCCTCAGGGGTACTCAACTAACGGGCTCTATTAACTATACCCTTGTCAGTCACTGTGAGTGAAATTGTTGACCCAAGAACCCTAGTCGACCAGCAACATCACAACACATCCACACCACAACACAGCAACACCACGAGCACAGATCACACACATCACTGTGAGCAATCACAGCCAGCAACACTCACATAATTCTCCCTGCTCATGAGCTGAGCATCAAGGGGTGAATTCACATCACCAAACCAAAACCAACAGCCAAAGATAGTAAACATGGTTACTTAAACAAGACCAGGAGCAGCAAGAAGCAGGCCAAGCACCAAGGAGGTGCAGGGCAGGCAAGGAGGAGGTCCCAAGCACCAAGGAGGTGCAGGGCAAGTCACCTGGGAAGGAGCAGAGCAGGTACCAGGAGCACTTGATCAAGCTCAAGCAAGAACATCACCAACATCACCACCAGCCACTCATAAAAGCCAGCACAAGACCAAGGTACACTTAGAAATTGCATACCATTGATCAAATCATGGCAAGCATCAAGATTCTTTCATTAATAAGGTCAACAACAAGATAAAGACCCCACACCACCAAACCCTTCTACCAAGTATGGAACTTAGGAGGTTTTGGGGATTATATCTTCTCAGACCTACAGAGAGATGCTCTGTATAATCTTCATAGGAAGATTCGGAAAAAGAAACCCAAGTATTTACACACCACCAAAGATAGAGCCTCAGACCATGCATCATTGGCTAAGACTAAAATCATCATATAGATCTGTTCTTATCAGTAATTTAGTTTGGCCAACATAATGATTTAGTCACTGATGAGAAGCCACCAAAGCATGGACCAGCAACACAGAAACAGTAGCCATCTATCTAATCATCAAGAAACAATTGTGCACCTCACAGGGAGGTACCACAATCAAACTCAATGATAGCAGTTACTTGCTGTTATTCATAACATGTTATAGGAAGCAAAGTAAAGCCACTAGCAGCAGAGTATTCAAGCATGATTGCTTGATTCAAACAAATCATCACTGAAACATAGTTTAGTTCATATAATCAACAGAAAATTATCATTGGACTAGTCTTAGCAAGCTCAAGCTAAACATGCCATGCCATCATAAAAATAAATCATCAGCATAAGCATGAACTGGCATAAGTGACCAAGCACTGACTGCCAATCATCACAAACACCCCAGCAAATCATCAACAGCATCCCTTCACTGAATAACAAGCATACAAATAGCTCATCAAGCTAATATCACATAGCTACTGGATAGAAAGCTAACTAAACTTTGGATATTCAGTTAAGAGATTCTTAACTAAATATTTCACTAAAACTAACAGTAGCAGTAGGCATACAATGTATAAACAAGATAGCCATCAGAAGGGGAACAAGCTAACTGAACCCCCAGTTAAGAAGTTCTTAACTGAAACATGCACTGAAGATTAACAGCAACCTACAGAGGCCAGTATAGGACTCTAGAATCACATCACAGGATCGAGCACAGCATAGCAGCAGTAGGCAAGCATGCCTGGCTCACTGGCCAGGCCACCAAGACATGAACATAGAGACAAAGGGGTAGGAGGAAGACTCACAGAGGAGCTCGCAGAGGGGCTGGAGGAAGATCATGGCAGCGACACCATCGGCGCAACCACGGTTGTGGTGTCGAAACGCCACCATCCGGCGTGCTACAGCAACGGCGGAGCAGCACAGAGCCCATGGCCAAGCGGCCAAGCACAGCACCGCACCTAGGGAAGACGCCGGGGTTGCAGATGCCATCCAACCGGCGGAGACAGCGGAGACGCCACCGCAGGCACCGAGAGTGGGGCAGAAACCCCAGCGAGATCGAGCCGGAGAAGATCAAGCCGCAGGGACGAGATCGACTGAGGCGATGATGGCGTCGGTGGATATATACATCACCGACCAGTTGGGAACCCCAAGCGGAAGGTATGATGAGCACAGCAGCAGTTTTCCCTCAGTAAGAAACCAAGGTTTAATCGTCCAGTAGGAGAAAGCCAAACTTAAGAAGGTGATGCTTGCTAGCTTCGTGACAGCTCCGGACAATTTATAAGGCGCCTCGTCCAGGGTTTTGCTTTGCACCAGCAGCAACGTGGAACCTGCACACAACACAACCAAATACTTTGCTCCCAACTTACGATGAGGTTGTCAATCTCACCGGTTTGCGGTAAACAAAGGTATGAGCGTATCGAGTGGAAAGCAATAGTAGTATGCAAGAAAGTAAACAGTGTAAGTAATAGTAAATAGGTGATAGCAATGTAAAGGAAATTGGACTGGGGTCCACAGTTCACTAGTGGTGTCTCTCCATAAAATAAATAATGACATGCTAGGTAAACAAATTATAGTCGGGCAATTGATAGAATAAAGATAACATGCATATGTCGCGAGGATTACTATGAGATTTACTCTGGGCATTACAACAAAATACATAGACCGCCATCCAACTGCATCTATGACTAATAATCCACCCACGGGGATATCGTCCGAACACCCCATGAGTATTAAGTTGCGAACAACAGATAACTGCATTAAGCAAAGTGTGTAATGTAAACAAAGCATATGCCCTTGGACATAAGAATTTTGTTTTCTCCCTAGTGGCAGCAGCACATCTACAACCTTAGAAGTTTCTGTCACTCCCCCAGATTAAATAGAGGCATGAACCCAACTATCGAGCATAAATACCCCCTCTTGGAGTCACTAGTATCTACTTGGCCAAGATAGCTATTAACAACGGAGAGCATGTGATACGTCTCAAACGTATCTATAATTTTTGATGCTCCATGCTTGTTTTTACACCATTTTCCTATTGTTTCATTACACTTAGTGGCACTTTTATACATTTTCCGGAACTAACCTATTAACAAGCGCCACAGTGCCAGTTTCCTGTTTTCTGCTATTTTTGTGTTTCAGAAGTGATACACAGGAAATATTCTCGGAATTGGACGAAACAAGTTCCTGAAGTCATATTTTACCCGGAAGCTTCCAGAGATCCGAAGAAGTGTCGGAGGGGGGCCACCAGGGCCCCACACAAGGGGGTGGCGCGGCCAGCCCCCTGGCCGCGCCGGGCCCACGTGAGGGTGCCTGGTCCCTCTCCTGACATCGCCCCTTCGCCTATAAGTACCCCCCGACGAGAAAAACCTAAAGCGCCCGATCAGTTTTCCAGAACACATCGCGATCCGCCGCCACCGTCGACCCGAAGATCGGGAGGGTCCAGAAGCTCTTCTCGGCACCCTGCCGGAGAGGAGAATCGCCACTGGAGGTCTTCTTCATCGCCATGCTTGCCTCCGGAGCGATGAGTGAGTAGTCTACCTTGGACTATGGGTCCATAGCAGTAGCTAGATGGTTGTCTTCTCCACCATGTGCTTCATGTTTAGATCTCATGAGCTGCCCTACATGATTGAGATCACTGTTATGTAATTCTATGATGTTGGTTTGTTGGGATCCGATGAATATTGGTGTTTATGATTAAGTTGCTATACTGAATTATATCTTTTGTTATCTCTATATTGTTTATGATCTTGCATGCTCTCCGTTGTTAGTAGCTATCATGGCCGAGTAGTTGCTAGTGACTCCAAGAGGGGGTATTTATGCTCGATAGTGGGTTCATGTCTCTATTTCACCTGGGGGAGTGACAGAAACCTCTAAGGTGGTAGATGTGCTGTTGCTACTAGGGAGAAAACAACATTCATATGCTCAAGGGCATATGCTTTGTTTACATTACACACTTTGCTTAATGCAATTATCTGTTGTTCGCAACTTAATACTTCTAGGGTGTTCGGATTGATATCCCTGGGAGTGGATTATTAGTCATAGATGCAGTTGGATGGCGGTCTATGTATTTTGTTGTAATTCCCAGAGTAAATCTCATAGTGATCTTCTTGACATATCACGTTATCTTTATTCTATCAATTGCCCAACTGTAATTTATTTACCCAGCATGTTATTTTATCTATGGAGAGACACCACTAGTGAACTATGGACCCCGGTCCTTTTTAATCATATTGCAATCACCTGTTTACTTTTCCTGCACTGTTTACTTTACTCGCATATTACTACTGTTTTCCACTCGATACACTCATAAACTTTGTTTCAAGCAAACCGGTGAGATTGACAACCTCATCGCAAGTTGGGAACAAAGTATTTGTTTGTGTGTGTGCAGGTTCCACAACACCTTCAGTCGTCTCCGTCTCTCCTCTCCTGTTCGATATACCTTGGTTTCTTAACTGAGGGAAAACTTGCCGCTACACTCATCATACCTTCCTCTTGGGGTTCCCAACGGGCTGGTCATCACCACGCACAAGGACTTACTGCTCCCACGTCAACTATACGCCACAACTCTTTTCTGGCGTCATCATCACACGAGTAGCAGCACTTTTTCTGGCGCCGTTGCCGGGGAGGAGAGAAGACTTCTGCGAGGGGAGTTCTTCGCACACACATTCTTTACTTTGTTATTTGTTTTGCTTTACTTTATTTTATTTTACCTGCACTGCTTTATATCAAAAACCCAAAAAAAAATTAGAATCCTTGGTAGTTGTTATTTCTTTACTTTAGTTTATCATGTTGTTCCCTGAGTTCGTTCTGGAGGACCTCTCAGTAGGTAGTGGTTCGATTATTGGCAAAAGTAACATTGAGGAGTTCTTTAATCACATTAGTATGCATAAGGAAGTTGAGGAAAAGTCTTTGGTTGAGTTAGCTCCTAGTTATGAAGTTGCTTCTGCTCATTTAGTTCACATGTTAGAAGCTAGGTTTGCTAGTCTTAATTCTTCTATGCAATACATGTTCCTTAAGCTTCATGAAATTGAGGATCCCGAAAAGAAAGCTTTTATCTTAGAAACCTTGCGCACAGAATTTAGAGATGTTGCAATTGAGGCTAGGAAAGTTTTTAAGAAGTTTAATAAGCTAGGCTCGCCTGTTAAGGTTGTTGGTACGCCTGATGATTTTAAAACACCAATACCTTATGAACTTATAGGAATTCATGATGCTTGGGAAAAGAATTCTAGTTGGATTTGCCTTGAAAATCTTTTCGATGAAAGTAGTGTGCCAAAGCGTGATCGTAAAGGAGTTTCAAAAACTCAGTTGAACACATTTTCCTTCATTGTTGAAAAGATCTCTGCGGTTGATCTTAATGCATCTGCTGATATTACTTGATTCGCAATTTTCTGCGTCTAGCTCAAAGGCGTTAAAGAAAAGCACTCTTGGGAGATAACCCATTGTTTACTTTTCAGTACTTTTTCTTTTATTTGAGTCATGGAAGTCATTACTACTGTAATGACCGCTCCTTATCTTGTTTATTTCGTTTTTGTGCCAAGAGAAGCCTCTAATTTGAGAGAGGTAAAGATTTGGGGATGTTGCTGTCCTGAAACTGTTTTCGGTGCTGCACCGTAAAAATTCGTGAAAATTCTCTGTTTATCTTTTGGACCTGCGATTTCTTGTGCATATGCCCCAGGTTATATCCGAACTTTTCTTAGTTGAACACTTTTTGATTTGAGCAACGGAAAATCCCTCAAAAATTCGTCATTTGTCAGCTGTTCCGTTTTGACAGATTTCTGCCAATATTTGTTTTTGCCACTTTATCGCTTTCTTTTGAGTTCTTTTTTATCATGGAACTCTTGTGGAAATTGCTACAGTAGTATATACTTTATATGTGGTAGTTTTGGGTTGAAACCTGAAGCTAAAAGAGGTTGAATATATTTTATGCTTGCACTAATGTTGCTAATAGAATTGTGTTTAGTTTTGTATGAAGGAAGTTTTCAACTGTAGGGATTGGAGAATGATGAGATGAGTTGAAGAATGGACGAAAGCTCAAGCTTGGGGATGCCCATGCATCACCCCAAGAAATATTCAAGAAGTACAAGCGTCAAAGCTTGGGGATGCCCCCGAGGCACCCCTTCTTCATCGGCAAAAATCAGGTCACCTTTCAAGACACTATATTTTTATTGCTTCATGCACTATGTGTTTTTCTTGGAGCGTCAGTTGTTTCAGTTTTCTTAGTTGGTTTAGTTTGTTTGTTTGCTGCAATAAATGTTTGGACCCCAACAAATTTCCTTTGGAGGAGATGTACTCGTTTTCATTTGCAAAGAACGCTCTAGTTTTCACTCTTATTAAAAATCGAGTGTTCTACTTTTTCTGCTACTGCTTTTGGTTTTCATTTTCGCCTTGATTTGCATTCAGATCTTGTCATAACTTTTCATCAAGGTGTATTTTTGCCTCTGATCTTTATTGGTTTTCATCAAAAGAGGTGTTTATAAAAATTTCAAATGGTGTTGGAAAAGAGAAAAAGCTTTGTGCAAAATAGTGGTACAAGAAGGAGCTTGTGTAGACTGCGGCTTAGGCTTTTTCATGTCATGCTTGATGTCTTTTTGATAGTATGCTTAGTGGTTTTGCTGTAGCATGACTTGTCTCAAATAACTGAGATTGCTTAATGAGCCTTTGAAAAAATCATGCGTTGTTTTTATTGTATGGAAGCATTATTTTGGTTTTCTCCTTGATGCTTTATTTGGGTTAACTTGGCGCATGCTCACACATGTTAGACTCTTACAAAGTCGCCATTAGCCTTCATGATCATTTAGTTTTTGACTTTTGATGCCATCGTATGCTTCTTTTAATGTCGCTTTGTCGCTTTGCATGATTATGGCCATTATTGCTCTCTTAGTTGGTCGCTCCCAGTCTTTTGCTAGCCCTCGCCTTGTACTGAGTATGAGCTCTACTCGTGCATCCAACTCCTAAAAGCCAAGTTTGCCATTGTGTCCACTATAAATTCCTATGCATGGTATTTGTAACCATTCCAAAGTAAAATTTTCGTGTGCTACCTTTCAAAAACCTTCAAAATACTTCTCGTTTTGTGACACTGTTTTCAGCTCATGGGGACGTAGTGGTCGGATTTGCTATCTTCCATATTGCTTATTCCAAAAAGAAAAAAAAGGAAAAAAAAGAAAGAAAAAAAGGCACTCCTCCAAAGAATGTGAATGTTGGTGGGCACCCGATGGAATCGGTTAGCCATGGTATGTGAAAGGAAAAGGTGGGGAGGAGTGCCCAGTTTTATAAAAAGAGCACAAGAGTGCCAATCTCTCTCTCAAAAACTTGCTTTATTTTTGTATGGAAGATAGTAAGAACCCCATTGCCAGTCGTTGACAAAGACAACCACCTCTCAAAATCAAGTTTTATCTCTCTGTTTTACAAATGAAAAGCTCTAGCACATGTTTAAATCACTGCTTCCCTCTGCGAAGGGCCTTTCTTTTACTTTTATGTTGAGTCACCACCTTCTTTCTTTATGCACCATTAAGAGAGCATAGTTGTCATTCTTAGTGTGATATGCATTGTCCCAAAGTTCATTGATTGACTCATGTTGTTGGTTTCACTTGTTCTTAAATTATTTGTATCTAGTCGCCCTCTTAAACTTTGAGGTGTCCTATGCATTTATGTTTTGCTCTCTTTGAAGAACAAGCTGAAAACCATTTGTATGTTTTTCCTTATGATTTGAACACACGTTTGACTTTCATTGTTTCATTATCATGATCTTTTGTTTGTGTTCATTTACATGTTTACAACATGGTTGCTAAGTTTCTTATTGTCATGATTATATCTTTCATGCCCATGTTTTAAGTTCTATTGATCCCAGCTCACCAATGCTTACATATATGATCGAGATTGTGTAGGTGCATGTCACCTCAAAAATTATTCTTTGTTATCACTTACCTACTCGAGGACGAGCAGGAGTTAAGCTTGGGGATGCTTGATACGTCTCAAATGTATCTATAATTTTTGATGCTCCATGCTTGTTTTTACACCATTTGCCTATTGTTTCGTTACACTTAGTGGCACTTTTATACATTTTCCGGAACTAACCTATTAACAAGCGCCACAGTGCCAGTTTCCTGTTTTCTGCTGTTTTTGTGTTTCAGAAGTGATACACAGGAAATATTCTCGGAATTGGACAAAACAAGTTTCTGAAGTCATATTTTACCCGGAAGCTTCCAGAGATCCGAAGAAGTGTCGGAGGGGGGCCACCAGGGTCCCACACAAGGGGGTGGCGCGGCCAGCCCCCTGGCCGCGCCGGGCCCACGTGAGGGTGCCTGGTCCCTCTCCTGACATCGCCCCTTCGCCTATAAGTACCCCCCGATGAGAAAAACCTAAAACGCCCGATCAGTTTTCCAGAACACATCGCGATCCGCCGCCAGCGTCGACCCAAAGATCGGGAGGGTCCAGAAGCTCTTCCCGGCACCCTGCCGGAGAGGAGAATCGCCACCGGAGGTGTTCTTCATCGCCATGCTTGCCTCTGGAGCGATGAGTGAGTAGTCTACCTTGGACTATGGGTCCATAGCAGTAGCTAGATGGTTGTCTTCTCCACCATGTGCTTCATGTTTAGATCTCATGAGCTGCCCTACATGATTGAGATCACCGTTATGTAATTCTATGATGTTGGTTTGTTGGGATCCGATGAATATTGGTGTTTATGATTAAGTTGCTGTACTAAATTATATCTTTTGTTATCTCTATGTTGTTTATGATCTTGCATGCTCTCCGTTGTTAGTAGCTATCTTGGCCGAGTAGTTGCTAGTGACTCCAAGAGGGGGTATTTATGCTCGATAGTGGGTTCATGTCTCTATTTCACCTGGGGGAGTGACATAAACCTCTAAGGTGGTAGATGTGCTGTTGCTACTAGGGAGAAAACAACATTCATATGCTCAAGGGCATATGCTTTGTTTACATTACACACTTTGCTTAATGCAATTATCTGTTGTTCACAACTTAAAACTTCTAGGGTGTTCGGATTGATATCCCCGGGAGTGGATTATTAGTCATAGATGCAGTTGGATGGCGGTCTATGTATTTTGTTGTAATGCCCAGAGTAAATCTCATAGTGATCTTCTTGACATATCACGTTATCTTTATTCTATCAATTGCCCAACTGTAATTTGTTTACCCAGCATGTTATTTTATCTATGGAGAGACACCACTAGTGAACTGTGGACCCCGGTCCCTTTTAATCATATTGCAATCACCTGTTTACTTTTCCCGCACTGTTTACTTTACTCGCATATTACTACTGTTTTCCACTCGATACACTCATAACCTTTGTTTCAAGCAAACCGGTGAGATTGACAACCTCATCGCAAGTTGGGAACAAAGTATTTGTTTGTGTGTGTGCAGGTTCCACAACACCTTCAGTCGTCACCGTCTCTCCTCTCCTGTTCGATATACCTTGGTTTCTTAACTGAGGGAAAACTTGCCGCTACACTCATCATACCTTCCTCTTGGGGTTCCCAACGGGCTGGTCATCACCACGCACAAGGACTTACTGCTCCCACGTCAACTACACGCCACAGCTCTTTTCTGGCGTCATCATCACACGAGTAGCAGCATGCAAGATCATAAACAACATAGAGATAACATAAGATATATGATTCAGCACATCAACTCAACATAACACCAATATTCATCGGATTCCAACAAACACAACATGTAGAATTACATAATGGTGATCTCGATCATGTAAGGCAGCTCACGAGATCTAAACATGAAGCACATGGTGGAGAACACAACCATCTAGCTACTGCTATGGACCCATAGTCCAAGGTAGACTACTCACTCATCGCGCTGGAGGCAAGCATGGCGATGAACAAGACCTCCGGTGGCGATTCCCCTCTCCGGCAGGGTACCGAGAAGAGCTTCTAGACCCTCCCGATCTCGGGTCGACGACGGCGGCGGATCACGATGTGTTTCTGGAAAATTGATTGGGTATTTAGGTTTTTCCCGTCAGGGGTCTTTATAGGCAAAGGGGCAGCGTCAGAGGTGGACCAGGGTGGTCTCACCCATAGGGGGCATGGGCCAGGGGCTGGCCGCACCACCCTATGGTGAGGCCAGCCTCTGGCTCGGCTCCGTCTCCTCTTTGGTCTTCTGGAAGCTTCATTTAATATCTGGATGTTTGGCTTTTGTTTCATCCAATTCTGAGAATATTTCATGTGTAACTTTTCTGAAACACAAAAACAACAGAAAACAGGGAACTGGCACTGTGGCATCTTCTTAATAGGTTAGTTCCGGAAAATGCATAAAAACGCCACGAAGTGTAACGAAACACTAAGCAAATGGTGTAAAAACAAGCATGGAGCATCAAAAATTATAGGTACGTTTGAGACGTATCAGCATCCCCAAGCTTAACTCCTGCTCGTCCTCGAGTAGGTAAGTGATAACAAAAGAAATAATTTTTGAGGTGACATGCACCTACACAATCTTGATCATCTATGTAAAGCATTGAGTACTGGGATCAAAAGAACTTAAAACATGGGCATGAAAGACATAATCTTGATAGAAGAAACTTAGCAACCATGTTATAACATGAAAATGAACACAAACGAAAGATCATGAAAATGAAACAATGAAAGTCAAACGTGTGTTCAAATCATAAGGAAAACATAGCAAATGGTTTTCAGCTTGTCCTTTATGAGAGAGCAAAACATAAATGCATAGGACACCTTCAAGTTTAAGAGGGCGACTAGATACAAATAATTTAAGAACAAGTGAAACCAAAATCATGAATCAATCAATGAAAACTTTGGGGCAATGCACATTATACTCAGAATGACAACTATGCTCTCTTAGACGATGTATAAAGATAGAAGGTGGTGACTTGACATAAAAGTAAAAGAAAGGCCCTTCGCAGAGGGAAGCAGTGATTAAACATGTGCTAGAGCTTTTCATTTGTAAAACAGAGAGATAAAAATTGGGTTTTGAGAGGTGGTTGTCTTTGTCAACGACTGGCAATGGGGTTCTTACTATCTTCCATAGAAAAATGAAGCAAGTTTTTGAGAGAGATTGGCACTTTTGTGCTCTTTTATAAAGCTTGGCACTCCTCCCCACCTTTTTCCTTTCTCAAACCATGGCTAACTGATTTCATCGGGTGCCCACCAACATTCACATACCATGGAGGAGTGCCTTTGTTTCTTTTCTTTTTTCCTCTTTTTTTCCTTTTTGGAATAAACAATATGGAAGATAGCAAATCCGACCACTACGTCCCCATGAGCTGAAAATAGTGTCACAAAACGAGAAGTATTTTGAAGGTTTTTTCAAAGGTAGCACATTAAAATTTACTTAGAATGGCTTGCAAATACCATGCATAGGAATTTATAGTGGACACATTGGAACAACTTGGTTTTTAGGAGTTGGATGCACGAGTAGAGCTCATACTCAGTACAAAATGAGGGCTAGCAAAAGACTGGGAGCGACCAACTAAGAGAGCAATAACGGCCATAATAATGCAAAGCGACAAAGCAACATTAAAAGAAGCATAAGATGACATCAAAAGTCAAAAACTAAATGATCATAGAGGCTTATGGCGACTTTGTATGAGTCTAACATGTGTGAGCATGCGCCAAGTCAACCGAAATAAAGCATCAAAGGAGAAAACCAAATTAATGCTTCCAAATAATAAAAGGTATTTCTATTTTCGTGCCCTCGGGTCGTTAGTTGTACTCAGTTTTCCCCAGCCGCTTAGTTTTTCCTCAGTTTTCCCCTCGCTCTAGTTTGAAACCCCTTGCAGACGCTGGGACGGGAGGGTTGCAGTCTGGTCAGAGGCCTTAGACCGTTACCGGTGACGGCTAGGGAGCCGCGGTGGTTGTGGATTGACCGATGCTTTTGAATGGTGCTGACGGGTAGGGTCAGGAGACACGCCGGAGCAGCCATCCATCTATCGCTGACGTGTGGGCTGTTTTATTTCCTGATTGTATACGCGGTGCTGTCAATGACAAATGGGGCCGCTCTATAGGGCTGCCGCAGCCAATGACCAGTGGGGTCGTGTATTTTTCAAGAAAAGACATATATTGCCGCTCTGTGGGGCTGCCGCAGCCAATGACCAGTGGGGTCGTCTATTTATTTAGAGAAAATCATATATTGCCGCTCTGTGGGGCCTCCGCAGCCAATGACCGCTGGGGTCGTCTATTTATTTAAAGAAAATCATATAGAGCCGCTCTGTGGGGCCGCCTCAGCCAATGACCGCTGGGGTCGCCCTTAGTGAAAAGGCATATATCCCTGCTTTTAGTTAGAGAGAAGCAACAAGTTCGCTAATTAATTTTTCTTAAGCTAGACCCAGCAGGTGACTATTTTCGCAGCTTAATCTAAAGTGAATCTTGTGCTAAACATGGCTGGAACCTAGTGTTGTGCATCTCATTAGTCATCGGAGAACCGCTGGCAGCTCGTCCCCCACCCTCGGACGGAGCAGCCATCGCTGGCGCCTCGTCGCGCCGCCGGCTCTGTTCCCCGACGGCGTCGGACGGACTGCGGCGCTGCACGTCAACCACGGCTCCAGCACTTGTTTCGTCCGCACGCATTGTACCCACCGCAGGAAAGTCCGCTGCAAGCAGATCCGCCGCCCACGACGACCGGGATTTGCTCCGCCGCAAGCAGATCCACCGCCCACGACGACCTCCGCTTCCGCCTCCCCCGGCCCCTAATCGATTCGGTTCCCGTAATTTATTTGGAGTTTGCAGGTGCGAAATAGTCCTCAATGTCTGGTCGTAGCGGATACACCGGCGAGGGTGGGGATTCGATCATGTCGTGGCCATGTTCTACTTCTCCTACCTCGTCAGAAGTGCAGGTATCTAGCTTCTGCTCTATGTACTACCGTTGAATTTGAAGTGCCGCCATGGCCTGTTGGACTGATTTCAGTTGTTCTTTTTTCTATTATTGTTACAGTTCGCCAGGCAAGCCGATGATCCATGGTACATTGCATATCAAGATGAATCAACCCAGTGGTGTAGCCAGAGGATGGATTTGGAGGAGAAGGTGGCCAATTTAGATGATGAATTGGCCCGTAAAAACCTGATGATATTCGAGCTGAAGCGTACTGTGGAGGAAGAAAAGAAGAATTCAGAGCTTATTCGCAAGGAGAAGTTGATACTTGAGACAGATCTTACCGTATTTGATCAAGTGGTAGAAAATCTAGAACATGAACTTCAAGTAATGGGAGAGGCGAAAAGTAGATTCATCTGGGCAGTTTTATTAGGTGTCATCCCTGTCCTAGCAGTTATGTGGTTGTGGTAGATGATTTAGATAGTATAGAATTGTTATTCAGTAGATGGCTCTATCCACTGTATTTTGGTGTGGCTCTAACCACTGTATTTTGTCGTACAATTTCCTAGTTGTGCTAAGTAATGCGCGCGATAATTTTCATGCATGAACTCTTATAAAAGTAAATGGATCCCAAAAGTGAAAGCATGTACCAGCCTCTCGGATCAAATACATATCAATCTTCCCAATCAAGTTGGGATAGAATTCAAATCATACATTTGGATGTACAGGGACACATCGAGAAAGTGGAGAAGCTTTTTTTTGACACGGAGGTAGTAGTTCAAACAATTTTATCCCAAATTGAAATTGAAATTGAAAAATACAAATTTATCATAATTTATCCCAATTTGCGGCGTCGAACACGGCCGCGCACCGATGGGCTAGAAGGGCCTGGACGACGGGCGGCTGAGGGGGCTGGATCTGCGCCATCTGCAAACTCGGACATGGAGGAGGGCTGGATCAGCGCCGTCGCAGCGATGTTGTGGATGATGGCTTCAAGACGATCGGCAGGCTCCGACATTGAAGGCTGGATCAGCGCCGTCGCAGCGATGTTATGGATGATGGCTTCAAGACGATCGGCAGGCTCCGACATTGAAGGCTGGATCTGCGCCGTCGCAGCGATGTTGTGGATGATGGCTTCAAGATGATCGGCAGGCTCCGACATTGAAGGCTGGATCTGCGCCGTCGCAGCGATGTTGTAGGCGATGGCTTCAATCGTCTTGGCATCGGTGAGCACTGTCGGCACGGCCACCGTCTTGGTGTTCTTCATCATCAACAGATCTGAGGCGATGGCTTCAAGACGATCGATGACCACTGTCGACACGGCCGCCGTCTTGGTGTCCATCAGCAACAGATCTGAGGAGGGTAACGGAAGTGAGACATCGGCAGGCTCCAACATTGAAGGCTGGATCTGCGCCATCGCAGCGATGTTGTAGGCGATGGCTTCAATCGTCTTGGCATCGGTGAGCACTGTCGGTTAGATCCACGCCCTCTTGGTGTCCATCAGCAACAGATCTGAGAAGATAAACGAAAGTGAGATAGAGAGAGACATTTCAACTATTTCTGAGGGTTAGATCCTCACCGGCACTCTTAGATCCACGCCGCCGTAGGGTTAGATCCACGCCGCCGCACGGTTAGATCCGCGCCGCCGCACGCACACACGCACGCTGCAGATCCGCACCGCCGCACGGTTAGATCCGCGCCGCCGCACGCACGCACGCACGCTGCAGATCCGCGCCGCTGCACGGTTAGATCCGCGCCGCCGCACGCACGCACGCACGCACGCTGCAGATCCGCGCCGCCGCGACCGCCAGTGTAAGAGAGGAAGATGCGACTGGAATATGCGACTGCCAGGGTTGGTAGGTATGTGCTCTGCAGATCCGCGCCGCCGCGACCGCCAGGGTTGACAGGCCGTCCGATCATAAATGATCCAACGGTGCAAGCGTGCGTTGAGCTATCAACCAACCAAGATTCATGTGAAATACATCTCGACCAATCAGAGATCAGCCAGTGAGTACAAGGGAGGAAAACTGAGTAGAACTAAGAGGGGGAAAATTGAGGAAATGTTTATCGGAAGGGCAAAACTGAGTAGGACTGAATAAAACAAGTGGACCCGGAGGGGGAAAACTGAGTAAAACTAAGTAAAACAGGGGCACCCAAATAATAAAGGGAGTAAGGGAAATTGAAGCTTTTGGCATAAAAATTGTTAGATAGTGTTATTTGAACAATATAGTACATTTTGTGCGACGTGATATTGTTTGCAATTCAAAGATACACAAGTGTGACGAATTTGGACTCATTTGGACAAAGTTTGTAAGCATTGTGGGCATTTGGGAGGTGTGTTGAGTAGAAAGCCCTGCATCTTCATAGCTAGTAGCTCATGGACTAGGAAGTGGTTTTGGGAAAGGGAAACTTCATATCTCTATATTTCCTTTTCCATTATTATTTCTCTAGGTTGTAGGTAACATAACAAGACTCCATGGGAAGGTTCCACCATGTTTTGAATTATTATGAATTAAAATAAACCCAAAACTATATTTTTTGAGTTTAGTCACTAAGAGGGGGAAAAGTGAGGAAACCTCAAGCGATGAACTATAGCTAGTAGCTCATGGACTAGGAACTTATTCAAGCAAATAACACATATATTCCCTACATTATTGTGATTATTCAATACAAAGGGATCCCCAACACAAATTGTTCATACAAATTCAAATTAATTGTTCAAAATAAAATCTTTCTCTTGCTCCTGGTGTGACTCGCTGGGTCCACCACCTTACTCTGGGTAACCCTACCAGGGATATTACCGGTGTCTACCTTCCTTTTGCCATCTTTCTTGTTCTTGTTCTTCTTCTCTTCGGGTTGTGCCAAGACCGAGACAACCATATCATACGAAGCTTGTGCTCTTTCTTCTAATTCATTTTCTTCAAATGCTTCAAGCAGCTGTCGATCCATTGCTTCCAAGACCTCTCGATCCATCTGTTCCCTCTGCTCTCGATCCATCGGTTCTAGCAGCTCTTGATCCATCTGTTCCCTCTGCTCTTGATCCATCGGTTCAAGTAGCTCTCGATCCATCTGTTCCCTCTGCTCTCGATCCATCAGTTCAAGCAGCTCTTGATCCATCGGTTCAAGCAGCTCTCGATCCATCGGTTCAATCTGCTCTGGATCCATCGGTTCAAGCAGCTCATGATCCATTGCTTCAATCTCCTCATGATCCATTGCTTCAATCTCCTCATGTTGAATTGCTTCTTCATTCTCCTCTGCATTTGTTGCTCCCGCCTGATCTTCCATTCCAAAAGCTGGGTCAACTAGATTTTTACAAAGCCTAGCAATGTGTCCAGGGATTTCACAACGTTTGCACTTACGTCATCGAATCGGTGGACCACCCTCTGCACTAGCTCTGATCCTATTCTTCCTTGGCTTACCTGCCGGTCTAGACAAAACTGGAGAGTACAGTTTGAAGCCTGGATCGACTTTCATCCATTGGTCTTTTCCCAACAAGGTAGGAACATTCATAGCATATGCATCCCTAAATTTGGCAACAGAGAAATACTCTGACACATACTGATCAACTTCACCTTCTGCACCCGCTATAACACACATGAAAAACAATAAGTGTATGCAGGGTATCCCACGGATCTGCCATCGCCTACAATGGCATGTCCTATCAACCAAACTCACTGGATACCTCCACTGCCTGTTTTTACTATCAGTGTAGGTTACCTCAGCCTCCATTCCTTTTCTGATGCATTTCATCTTCAATTGTTTTGCCCTGGCATGCAAAGACTTAATCAAATATGGGAGCATGAGATGGCCAACATATTTTGTGGCTGCAATTCTTTGACGCAGATCGATTTTTATCATGATCATCTGCCTAATCTTATCAAATATTTGCCACAGCATAAGCCCTTTTAATGACTTGACCTTTGCATTGAAACTCTCCGCAAGGTTACTTGTTACATAGTCTACCTTGCAAATTTCATTGAATTGGCTTCTTGACCACACCCTACCATGATGTTCATCCAAGTACTCCTTCACCCCAGTTTTTTGTTTATACAACACTTCCAAATGAAACAGATGCTTCCTAATGCTGCATGTGTATGCAGCTGGCCATAGGTTGTTAGTATAAACTTTACCCTTGAATTTCTTTGTAAAATTCTGTACCAAGTGTCGCATACATTCCCTATGCTCCACTCCAGGGAATACTGCTTCTATTGCACTCTCCAAACCTTTGCAAGCGTCTGTGTGGATAGTAAGTCCTGGTGGATGACCTATAAGGTCGCGCAAATTCTGCAGAAACCAAGTCCAACTTTCCTCTGACTCAACCTCCAAAACTCCATAAGCAACAGGGAACATCCAATTGTGTCCATCAATTGCAGTAGCAGCAACTAGCTGTCCTTTAAACCTGCCATGAAGAGCTGTTGCATCCACGGCCAAATAAGACCAGCAACCGTCCAGAAAGCCTTTCCAGCAAGCCTTGAAACAAACAAAAGCCCTTCTAAAACATTCCTTCTGCATCATCCTCCCGCTTTTCAATTTGTAGGGAACTGTATGCTTGTCTATCGCTACAACACTGCCTGGACTAGCCATCTCCACTTCAGCTTTGAAAGTGTAAAGCAACTGAAAGCTTTCATTCCATGGACCATTTATCCTG
Organism: Dactylis glomerata; assembly: GCA_007115705.1. Classification (NCBI taxonomy): domain Eukaryota; kingdom Viridiplantae; phylum Streptophyta; class Magnoliopsida; order Poales; family Poaceae; genus Dactylis; species Dactylis glomerata. The sequence goes on from QXEO01001238.1 coordinate 7,120,825, forward strand.
TCAAGAGCCATTTCCTTTGCATAGAACATCCTCATGTAAGGTATGTTTATAGTAAACTTATCAGATATCAATTTTATGAGTGTTGTTGGACCAAGTGTTGGAGTTTCTCTCAGCCAATCTATGATTGCATCTGCCAACCACCTAGTCTTCGCTAGCTTTGATTTCTCCTCTGGCGCTCCCGCTCGAGGTGGACAAGTATGGCCGATCGAGTTCTTCTTTATCTGAAACATAATTATAAGTGATGTCAGTAACAGTTAACAAATTTTACACCGTGATCTAAAATACACAACTGGTTGGTGTAGTACCTGAACCACGGTGCTTCTGAGCATTGTGGATGCATGCAGCCTCCACCTACACCTCTTGTATGGGCACTTAACTGTGAACCTACCTGGCTCACTTTTAATAACCTCATAATCATTCTTGGTGAAAATGCAATATGTAGTAATTGCATTACGGCAGTCCATCATCATTTGAAATACGGTGCCTTCTGTAAGCTGAGGATCCTCCCTGTTCCACTCAATTGTTGGCAAGTCATCATCTTCGTAATCGGCTAAAACAAGGCTATCATTGTTCTCATCCTTCTCTTCATCATCAGTGTCATCAAATCTGGCACCTTGTGCAATATCTTCCATGTATTGATCCTCCATTGCCTGCTTACTGCATCGATCTACCAATTCAGGAAACATCAACTCATCCTCATCATCTTGAGGAGACGGATCCTCAATCTCTGCATCGTACTCCACATCGACCGCAGGAACAATCTGGCTACCACTAGCACTGGGGACAGATGGTGCTGCTGTGGACCTACAAGGAGCGGGGCGGCGCACACGATTAGCAGAGGCAGCAACACTAGAGAGACATGATGCCCGACCACCTGATGATGCCCCAACACCAGATGATGCCTGGACCCTGTCCACATGGATTCGAATTTTACCGACATGACAAGAATCATTTAAAGCAAAAAGAATTCCCAGATCGTCGTCGGAAATTAGTGGAACAAATCTTCCCTCCGTGCTGTTGAAATATTGGAAATCAACTGAATCGCCAGCGCCCCAGGGGTACAGAGCGCAGATGTTATCTTTTAAATCCCTCAACGAGATGGTAGTTGCAACCACCGCTGGGATGTAAAATCCGGTCAAATTGCATTTAGAATCACGCAAAAAGCTAGTATCCAGCCTAACCACCAGCCGAAAAGCCAGCGCTGGATCAATCCTATTCGAAAAGCAACGCAGTTAGTTGAGCAACAACGATTCGCGCTCAAAAACTGCGTACTCTTAATTCACATAGGCAGACGATGCTTACCCAGATGGAATCCATGCGTTAGATCCCTCCGATTCCCAATCTTCTCCGCTGTTGAGGGGCATAATCGGCACATTAGACGGATGTACAAACTCTACCGCCATAGGGGTAGATCTAGATCTAGTGGAGGCGGAGCCCTCTCCGCCTCCCGGGGGTGGTGGTGGGGGCGGGGCCAGCTCGGTGGCGGACGACGCCATAAGGTAGGAGGGCAGGACGGCGTGGCGGCGGAGGGGCGGTGTGTGAGCTCTTCCAGTCTCGGGCGGAGGGGAAAGCTTTGGGTGAGTGACAGACCGCCAGTCCGACGTGTCTCATTGGGTCAACAGTCAACACAATTCAAAAGCAACGGTCAATCCACAACCACCGCGGCTCCCTAGCCGTCACCGGTAACGGTCTAAGGCCTCTGACCAGACCGCAACCCTCCCGTCCCAGCGTCTGCGAGGGGTTTCAAACTAGAGCGAGGGGAAAACTGGGGAAAAACTAAGCGGCTGGGGAAAACTGAGTACAACTAACGACCTGAGGGCACGAAAATAGAAATCCCATAATAAAAACAACGCATGATTTTTTTAAAGGCTCATTAAGCAATCTCAGTCATTTGAGATAAGTCATGCTATAGCAAAACCACTAAGCATACTATCAAAATGATATCAAGCATGACATAAAAAAGTCTAAGCCGCAGTCTAAACAAGCTCCTTTTTATACCACTTTTTGCATGAATTTTTTTCTCTTTTCCAACACCATTCGAACCTTTTTGAAATAACTCTTTTGATGAAAACCAACATGGACCAGAGGTCAAAATACACCTTGATATAAAGATATAAGAAGATCTGAACAAAAATCAAGGTGAAAAACAAAAACAAAAAGCAGTAGCAGAAAAAGAGAACACTCGTTGAACGATAAGAGTGAAAAACGGAGTGTTCTTGGCAAATGAAAAGCAAGGCAACTTCTCCAAAAGGAATTTGTTGGGGTCCAACTATTTATTGCAGCAAACAAAACAAAATAAAACTGAAAAATAAAGACAACAGACGCTCCAAGAAAAACGCATAGTGCATGAAGCAATAAAAATATAGTGTGTTGAAAGGTGACCTGATTTTTGCCGATGAAGAAGGGGTGCCTCTGGGGCATCCCCAAGCTTTGATGCTTGTACCTCTTGGATATTTCTTGGGGTGACATGGGCATCCCCAAGTTTGAGCTTTTTCCCATTCTTCAACTCATCTCATCATTCTCCAATCCCTACACTTGTAAACTTCCTTCATACAAAACTAAACACAATTCTATTAGCAATATTAGTGTAAGCATAATAATGAATCAACCCTTTTTGCTTCAGATTTCAACTCAAAACCACCACATATAAAGCATATACTACTGTAGCAAATTCCCCAAAAGTTCCATGATCAAAAGAACTCAAAAATAAATCGATAAAGAGGCAAACACAAATAGTGCAAAAATCTGTCAAAACAGAACAGCTGACAAAGGTTAATTTTTTTGAGGGTTTTCTGTTGCTCAAATCAAAAAGTGTATAAGTAATGAAAGTTTGGATATATCCTGGGGCATATTGTGACGCCCCAAAACCGGCACCTTGCAGATTATAGTCATCATGCCACAATCTACACGGTGTCGCTTTGGAAACGCACCACCAAGCATAATGTGCACGTCGCAACACACACATTATGCGGGTGGAATCAAGGTAGCAACAGTTACACAAGTTCACGATGGAACCCACAAAAAAATATATAATATAACCACGAAGACTCCACGAGTCAAAATATCCAAATATACATACAAAGATCCAAATCATACATAAAGCAAAATAGTATCCGAGTACGGACAAGAATACAAATGGGCCTAAGAGGCCTGGAGATAACGATGGCGTCCAAACCCTGCCCAGGCCAAGCCGGAAGGGTAACCTTGCTAACGTCGCTGCTCCCATACCTGTCAAAAGCGTCGGGCCAAAGGTTGCCGAACAAGGAGGGAGAAAGAGAAAAAGGGAAAAAAACGAGGGTGAGTACCGAGGCACGTACTCGCGAGACTGGAATTCAGCTGTGCTCGCCTACAGGCTATAAGGTGGACTTAGCGGCAACAAAGAACTATACTACAGAGACACACTACAACTTCCGTCTAAACAGATTAAGATAAGAGAGCGCATAAAGGTAAACATCTAGATACTAACACCAATCATAACCCGGCCAATACATTGTCCCTTCGCACCCAATGAAGAAGCAATGGCAAAGGCACTCACACGGTTGACAAATTTTATTAGCAGGTTATTGTTGTAGTTGTGCTAACTTACTTCACAAGTTTATTAGTATTGAAAAAGCAGGTGCAAGTTGTTCTATGATCGAGTAGTACAGCTCCAAGTCGTCCATAACCGCGGACACGGCTTTTCGAAAAGATTTAACCCTGCAGGGGTGCCCAAATGTACCCAAACACACGATCACTCCTTAATGCCTACGATTAGCACACTTCCAAAGGTGTGCCGGCAGGAGGTCACGACTCGCACTCTCCTTCACTACAAACAAGTCCAGGAAGCCACCTAACTAAGTTTAACCCGCTCGAGAGTCCGGCCGAATCTCTGAGACGGACCTAGTTGTTGCGTGCACGGCTTCGGAGGCCCGACTCCACCCACGGGAGATGACCCGCTTCAGCATGCGGTAAACGCTCACGCCGCAAACCTATGCGTGCATGCAGAAAGCAAACAAAGGGGTTACAAGGCACCCACGGCTTCCCCCAAAGTAAATCGAACCATAAGATACAAGAGCTGCATGCACGCAAGAACCAAATGGAAAACCTCAAACTAGTTGTGGCCACTGGACAAGTGTGTAGATTCCGGCAGTGATCGAGGGGAGGCCCGTAAACGTACCCACGTATGGTTAGAGCGCTCAGTCTCAGAACAGTTCATGCGATCTCGGGGTCCTAGGGGACACAAGTGAGCCGTCGGAAAACTGGCAAAATGACTCACCGATGCCTCTGCTTAATTCAATTTTAATCATTAACATTAAAGTAAGCCATGAGTATCTCCAACAACATATATCCATAAAGTAGAGCATGTGATAACTTTCCCAACCCAAAAAGATAAAAGAACTCCAACAACCTGAAGATGCCTACGACTCGCAAGGCCAACTCGAACAACAAGCACACGGGGTAATAGGATGTATGGAAGGTTCTATGGCTTTGCTTTGGATAACAGGTGGATAGGACACGTGACTCAAACAAAAGCATCGTGATACAAGGCTAGAATAAAGAGCTAGCGAGAGCAAAAGTGTTAAATGGGTAGAGAGAAAAGGGCTCGCCTGAAAAGAAGGTCGAAGAACACCCGAAGAACTTGTCGTTGCCCACATCACCACGAAGCGTCCTATTCGGGAAGAGGCAAATCGCTACAACAAACAACGGATGCAACTTACTACTATGGCAAAAGAATCAGCATGATCATGTGAGTGTATGCATGCATGACATGGCAATTATGATGCAATGCAACTTATCCAAATTAAGCGGAATAGGAATCCCGACACACACATATATGGTTCAAGTTGTTTACTATATGACAAATTAAATGTTTATTAGCATGGCAACGCAAGGCATGGGTGAGCTACGACAAAATTAAATAGAACCGGGACAAGATATAGCATTCCCGCATATTCCATAATTAATTATTAGGTGATTCCTATTTACCCCAAATATGTTATGCAATGCAATATGAATGATTTTGCATATAAAAGATATACATTTTAAAACATATAGCTTAGGGCGGGGTCTCACAGTTGGATCGAAGAGACGAATTGTAGTTGACATAGTTGAAGAAGTGGCGTCGTGAAAGTAGCCGCATCACCACTGTCTTGATGTCCCCACAGTCGAAGTAGACGAACGCTGAGAAGAAGATCTTGAGCACAGTACGGCTGGTTACGGACACCGGGTAGACGAAGTCGAGCTCAACGTCTTGCAGACATTTTGTCAAACGAGATAGCATATGCGGAAGAACGGAGAGCCGGCAGCGAGCACACACATGGGCATGCTGCCTAAGCTAAGAAAAAGGGCAACTAGCTTTGTTGGATGCAAGCGTGTGTAGCTAAGCAAGCAAGCGCGCACACATACAGGTGGATGGATTGGAGTTGAGCAACTTGTGCTAGCTGAATTTAAACAAGAGTAGAAGTGTTGCGGCTGGAACATGCACGGCAAAGACGACAGCTTGCTGCTGTCATGCACGGAGTCAAGGTGGAGTGGCCAGCATTGATGGTTCATAGGCGGGAGGTAGTTGGCTGAGAAACAGAAAAATAACCCACGACAGTGAATCCAATGCTCCGGACATACACAGCAGAATCTGAATTTCTCTCGGACAAACTGTCGAACAGCTTTCGGACAACACGGCCACGAGCAAAAAAGAGCAGGCTGGCCTGGATGGATCGAAATCGATCGGCAACGAGGAGATGAGCTGAGCGCAGGCCCAAGGCGAGGCTCCGATCGGGAGCAGGCGGGCAACGATGGACGAGGTTGGTCGGGGATGGATGCAGGGAATCACAAGACGACCTACGTGTCCACGGCAAGGAAGGGAACCAGGCGGTCGATCGATTGGCTGCCCCAGCTCAAGCGGAAGAAACGGCAAGGCCGGCTGGAGGATGCTCGGCCCAGTGCGGCGACCAAAGGCGCTGGCTGGAGTGCGGCAAGAATCCAGAGCAAGCAGCGTCAGGGGACGAGTGGTCGCGTGCGATGTTGTGCAGCTCTGCTGCTTGCGGCGGCGGGGTGGTAGAGCGGAGCTGCTGCTCACTGCAGCGATGCAAGGAAGCGAGGCGCGTGGTGGTGGCATGCGGTTGCTGCTACCTGCTGTTGATGCTGCAGGCTATGGCGAGGAGTGGTGGCGAAGGATCGATGCAGTGGTGTGGTGATGCTGCCTCGTTGCTGTTGATAGGAGCTACTGCAGCGCACAGGAACCAAGGCAAGGAATTTTGGAGGAAAGGAATAGAATTTTAGGAAAGAGAGGAGAGGGTTTCCAGATCTAGATTTAACAGGAAGTGGAGAAATTTGGGCAGATTTAGAGGCTAGGGTTTGGTGAGAAAGAAGGGAAGAAATGTTGCCCTTAAATAGGCCCAAGATTAGGAGGGCTTGGGCTAGTTTTTGAGTCAAAATTTTGTTCGGCTTTCACCTATTTTAAATTTGCAAAACTAGAAAACATTTTGGTGACCGAAAAATATTATTTTTATTTTTATTTCGAAAATAAGAAAAGAGCATAGGGTTTTATTAAACCGTCCAGATAATTAGCAACAATAAAATATAATTTTAGCAAAAAATAATTTTTATTATAAAAAATGCACATGGAGATGATGCATGACGTCACAATGATGTGAAAAAGAAAAACAACAAACAATTCTAATATTGGGATTTTTCTGGGTCGTTACACATATGCACAAGAAATCGCAGGTCAAAAAGATATACAGAGAATTTTCACGAATTTTTACGGTGCAGCACCGAAATATGTTTCAGGACAGCAATATCCCCAAATCTTACCTCACTCAAATTAGAGGCTTCTCTTGGCACAAAAACGAAATAAAAAGGATAAGGAGTGGTTATTACAGTAGTAATAACTTTCAAGACTCAAATAAAAGAAAAAGTACTGAAAGTAAAACAATGGGTTATTTCCCAAGAGTGCTTTTCTTTAACGCCTTTGAGCTAGGAGCAGAAAGTGCGAATCAAGTAATATCGAGTGATGAAGCATCAAGCTCATAATTTGCTCTAAGAATAGAGTCAAAGAGCATTTTCTTTCTCTTCCTAGGGAAGTGTTCCATACCTTTCTTGAGTAGGAATTGATATTTGATGGTGCCTTCCCTCATATCAATGATGGCTTCTACAGTTCGAAGAAAGGGTCTTCCCAAAATAATAGGACATGAAGTATTGCATTCAACATCCATAACAAGAAAATCAACATGAATAAGGTTATTGTTAACCATAATATGAACATCATTAATCCTTCCCAAAGGTTTCTTATTAGCAACATCAGCAATAGGAACATCATAATAGCACTTTTCAAGCGGTGGTAAATCAAGCATATCGTAAATTTTTCTAGGCATGATAGAAATACTAGCACCTAGATCACATAAAGCATGGCAATCAAAAACATTAACATGCATATCAATGATGGGTTCCCAACCATCTTCTAACTTCTTGGGAATAGAAGCTTTTTGATTCAACTTCTCATCCCTAATTTTCATGAGAGCATTGGTAATATGCTTAGTAAAAGCAACATTTATATGACTAGCATTAGGAGTCAAAGCAAGCTTTTGCAAGAACAAAATAACTTCAGATATATTGCATCCATCAACATCAAAATCATTAAAAGTAATAGAGCTACCATCTCCTACACTCTGAAAAAATTTAGCACTCTTTTGAGAAAAGTTTTTGCTGTTTTGGGCTTTTTAACACTAGGAGTAGGAGTTTTCTCTACACCAATCAAAGTAAGAGGGTTGCCAGCATTTGGAACAACATCATTAGAGGTAGTAATGGTACATACCTTCATCTTTCTAGCCATCTCATCTTCTCTTTCCCACCTGGCATGCAATTCTGCTAACATCCTAATATTTTCATCAATTCTAACTTGGATAGCATTAGCAGTGGCAAAAGTACTGTTCTCTTTCACCTCATTAGGCAACACTTTTAGTTTCGGAAGTTCAACATCAAGAGTAAGGCTATCAACTTTAGAAGCAAGAATATCAGTTTTGCCTAACTTTTCCTCAACAGACTTATTAAAATCAGTTTGCTTGCCGATGAAGTCCTTGAGCATGACTTCAAGCTCAGAGGGCGCGGCCCTAGTGTTGTTGGAGAAACTACCATAACAGTTGCCATAACCATTACCATTGGTAGAAGGATACGACCTATAATTGTTACTAGCAAAATTGTTCCTATAAGCATTGTTGTTAAAATTATTATTTCTAATGAAGTTTACATCAACATGCTCTTCTTGAGCAACCAAAGAGGCTAAAGGAACATTATTAGGATCTACATGAGTCCTATCATTAGAAAGCATAAGCATTATAGCATTAATCTTATCACTCAAGGAAGAGGTTTCCTCAATAGAATTTACCTTCTTACCTTGTGGAGCTCTCTCGGTGTGCCATTCAGAATAATTTACCATCATATTGTCGAGAAGATTGGTTGCGGCACCCAAGGTAAGGGACATAAAAGTGCCTCCAGCAGCTGAATCCAATAGGTTTCTTGAAGAAAAATTCAGTCCTGCATAAAAAGTTTGGACAATCATCCAAGTAGTCAGTCCATGAGTAGGGCAATTCTTTATCATAGATTTCATTCTTTCCCAAGCCCGAGCAACATGTTCATTATCAAACTGGCTAAACTTCATAATATTGCTACGCAAAGCTATAATCTTAGCAGGAGGACAGTATCTTCCAATAAAAGCATCCTTACACTTAGCCCATGAATCAATACTATTTTTAGGCAAAGAAAGCAACCAATCCTTAGCTTTTCCTCTCAAAGAAAAAGGAAACAACTTAAGCTTAATAATATCACTCTCTACATCCTTATATTTCTACATCTCACATAGCTCAACAAAATTGTTGAGATGAGCTACAGCATCATCAGTACTAGCACCAGAAAATTGCTCTTTCATAACAAGGTTCAACAAAGCAGGCTTAATCTCATAAAAATCAGTAGTAGGAGTAGGTGGCGCAATAGGAGTGCAGATAAAATCACTATTATTAGTGCTAGTAAAATCACACAACTTGGTGTTCTCATGAGTACCCATTCTAGCAAAGCTAAAAACAGACAAGTAAAAACAACTAATAGGAAACTAATTTTTTGTGTGTTTTTGATAAAATGATGCAAGCAAAAATAAAGTAAAGGCAAAACAATAAACAAAGTAAAGGATGTGCGTGCGAAACTCCCCTTGCAGAAGTCTTCTTCCTCCCCGGCAACGGCGCCAGAAAACAGCTTGATGGTGCCAGTGGATATATAGATCACCGACCAGTTGGGAACCCCAAGCGGAAGGTATGATGAGCACAGCAGCAATTTTCCCTCAGTAAGAAACCAAGGTTTAATCGTCCAGTAGGAGAAAGCCAAACTTAAGAAGGTGATGCTTGCTAGCTTCGCGATAGCTCTGGACAATTTATAAGGTGCCTCGTCCAGGGCTTTGCTTTGCACCAACAGCAATGTGGAACCTGCACACAACACAACCAAATACTTTGCTCCCAACTTACGATGAGGTTGTCAATCTCACGGGTTTGCGGTAAACAAAGGTATGAGCATATCGAGTGGAAAGCAATAGTAGTATGCAAGAAAGTAAATAATGCGAGTAATAGTAAACATGTGATAGCAATATAAAGGAAATTGGACTGGGGTCCACAGTTCACTAGTGGTGTCTCTCCATAAAATAAATAACGACATGCTGGGTAAACAAATTACAGTTGGGCAATTGATAGAATAAAGATAACGTGCATATGTCATGAGGATCACTATGAGATTTACTCTGGGCATTACAACAAAATACATAGACCGCCATCCAACTTCATCTATGACTAATAATCCACCCACGGGGATATCGTCCGAATACCCCATGAGTATTAAGTTGCGAACAACAGATAACTGCATTAAGCAAAGTGTGTAATGTAAACAAAGCATATGCCCTTGGACATAAGAATGTTGTTTTCTCCCTAGTGGCAACAACACATCTACAACCTTAGAGGTTTTTGTCACTCCCCCAGATTAAATAGAGGTATGAACCCAACTATCGAGCATAACTACCCCCTCTTGGAGTCACTAGTATCTACTTGGCCAAGATAGCTACTAACAACGGAGAGCATGCAAGATCATAAACAACATAGAGATAATATAAGATATATGATTCAGCACATCAACTCAACATAACACCAATATTCATCGGATCCCAACAAACACAACATGTAGAATTACATAACGGTGATCTCGATCATGTAAGGCAGCTCACGAGATCTAAACATGAAGAACATGGTGGAGAAGATAACCATCTAGTTACTGCTATGGACCCATAGTCCAAGGTAGACTACTCACTCATCGCGCTGGAGGCAAGCATGGCGATGAAGAAGACCTCTAATGGCGATTCCCCTCTCCGGCAGGGTGTCGGGAAGAGCTTCTGGACCCTCCCGATCTCGGGTCGATGATGGCGGCAGATCGCGATGTGTTTCTAGAAAATTGATCGGGTATTTAGGTTTTTCCTGTTGGGGGGTCTTTATAGGCGAAGGGGCTACATCAGAGGTGGACCAGGGTGGTCTCACCCATAGGGGGCGCGGGCCAGGGGCTGGTCACGCCGCCCTATGGTGAGGCCAGCCTCTGGCTCGGCTCCGTCTCCTCTTTGGTCTTCTGGAAGCTTCGTTTAATATCTAGATGTTCGGCTTTTGTTTCGTCCAATTCTGAGAATATTTCCTATGTAACTTTTCTAAAACACAAAAACAGCAAAAAACAGGGAACTGGCACTGTGGCATCTTGTTAATAGGTTAGTTCCGGAAAATGCATAAAAATGCTGATTCTACCGTGTTGATGAAGTAAACAACCAGCCCGTTGGGGACCCCAAGAGGAAGGTGTGATGAATATAGCAGCAAGATTTTCCCTCAATTAAGAAACCAAGGTTTATCGTTCTTGGAGAGGAGAGACAAACGACTGAAGGAGATGCAGACTGGCTTAATAGCACTCCAACAAGGGTGTCGTTTAACGATAATTGTTGACTCGTCTTTGGCTAGTAGCAACGCGGAACCTGCACACACACATCCAAGTACTTTGCTCCCAACTTACGATGAGGTTGTCAATCTCACCGGTTTGCTTGAAACAAAGGTTATGAGTGTATCGAGTGGAAAACAGTAAAATATGCGAGTAAAGTAAATAGTGCGAGTAAAGTAAATAGGTGATAGCAATATGATGGAAATAGGACCGGGGTCCACAGTTCACTAGTGGTGTCTCTCCATAAGATAAATAACACATGCTGGGTAAACAAATTACAGTTGGGCAATTGATAGAATAAAGATAAACGAGATATGTCAAGAAGATCACTATGAGATTTACTCTGGGCATTACAACAAGATACATAGACCGCCATCCAACTGCATCTATGACTAATAATCCACTTGTGGCAAATCAATCCGAGAACTCCACAAGTATTAAGTTGCGAACAACAGATAATTGCATTAAGCAAAGTGTGTAATGTAAAAAAAGCATATGCCCTTGAGCATATGAATGTTGTTTTCTCCCTAGTAGCAACAGCACATCTACAACCTTAGAGGTTTCTGTCACTCCCCCAGGTTAAATAGAGGCATGAACCCACTATCGAGCATAAATACCCCCTCTTGGAGTCACTAGCAACTACTAGGCCAAGATAGCTACTAACAATGGAGAGCATGCAAGATCATAAACAACATAGAGATAACAAAAGATAATATTCAGTACAACAACTCAATCATAAACACCAATATTCATCGGATCCCAACAAACCAAACATGTAGAATTACATAACAGTGATCTCAATCATGTAGGGCAGCTCATGAGATCTAAACATGAAGCACATGGTGGAGAAGACAACCATCTAGCTACTGCTATGGACCCATAGTCCAAGGTAGACTACTCACTCATCGCTCTGGAGGCAAGCATGGCGATGAAGAAGACCTCCAATGGCGATTCCCCTCTCCGGCAGGGTGCCGGGAAGAGCTTCTGGACCCTCTCGATCTTCGGGTCGATGGCGGCGGCGGATCGTGATGTGTTCTGGAAAAGTATTGGGTACTTAGGTTTTTTCTGTCGGGGGGTCTTTATAGGCGAAGGGGCGATGTCAGAGGAGGGACCAGGCGGCCTCACACCTGGTTGGCGTGGGCCAGGGGCTGGCCGCGCCACCATGGTGTGTGGGGCCCCTGTGGCCCCTCTCCTTCTCTCCTTCGGATCTCTGGAAGCTTCCAGGTAAAATAAGACTCCAGGAACTTGTTTCGTCCAATTCCGAGAATATTTCCTGTGTATCACTTCTGAAACACAAAAATAGCAGAAAATAGGAAACTGGCACTGTGGCAACTTGTTAATAGGTTAGTTCCGGAAAATGCATAAAAGTGCCACAAAGTGTAACGAAACAGTAGGCAAATGGTGTAAAAACAAGCATGGAGCATCAAAAATTATAGATACGTTGGAGACGTATCAAGCATCCCCAAGCTTAACTCCTGCTCGTCCTTGAGTAGGTAAGTGATAACAAAAGAATAATTTTTGAGGTGACATGCACCTACACAATCTTGATCATGTATGTAAGCATTTGTGAGCTGGGATCATAAGAACTTAAAACATGGGCATGAAGATATAATCTTGACAATAAGAAACTTAGCAACCATGTTGTAAACATAAAAATGAACACAAACAAAAGATCATGAAAATGAAACAATGAAAGTCAAACGTGTGTTCAAATCATAAGGAAAAACATACAAATGGTTTTCAGCTTATCCTTCAAAGAGAGCAAAACATAAATGCATAGGACACGTTCAAGTTTAAGAGAGCGACTAGATACAAATAATTTGAGAACAAGTGAAACCAACAATATGAATCAATCAATGAAAACTTTGGGACAATACACATTATACTAAGAATGACAACTATGCTCTCTTAATGGTGCATAAAGAAAGAAGGTGGTGACTCAACATAAAAGTAGAAGAAAGGCCCTTCGCAGAGGGAAGCAGTGATTGCAAGTTTTATAACCTTCAAAAATTATGGTACTTACCGGCTTTGAGCTCGCATTGCGCCCATCATAAGCATCTTGAATGGTTAAAGTTAATGCGAGAACAATTATGATGCATATGCTTGACAAAACATAAGTTGAAAACCTCGTGCCCCGTGAATACGAGTACCCAAAGCTCATGCTACTTTACTTAGAGTCCCAAGCAAGGCTCTTGTCATTGTAAGTATATGCATATCATTGAGAACCGCCAATGGGGTACCTCCGTGCCCGATGACATGGAACAAGCCCACACCAAAATGACAGGACAAGCAGACAATGAACACCTCGACATCTCTTTTATTTGCCTTTTGTTTAGCTTTTTATTGTGAGATGCGTCGTCAAATGTTCACCATGGGTATGCTACAAATTTCCACCATGAATTATGCATGGCTTAGATTGGCGGCCCGGCATTTTCCTAACACATATACAAACTCCATGATCCCCACAAGATTCCCAATTCATTTCACACCGCGGGCATCCATAAACAAAAGATCACGATATCAACTCAAATAAGTGCAATGTTGAAAGCTTGCCCCATGACTGCATGGCTGGGCTAGTCTCCAACTTACAACTTGCAAGCATAACAACTCAACATAAGAGACCACAATGTCAAATTTTTAAGAATAGGAAAAAGTCAAGTGTGCCTTCCGGTTCGTGAGAGCTTTACTGACCGAATTTCGCATAACACTGGTAAGAGTTTAATTTGAAGAGAAAATAAAAGCAAGTCAAATTTACTTGGAATAGCAAATTGCTAGTAGGTATGTATGGTGGACACTTTGGAAAACTTTGGCTTTTAGGAGTTGGATGCACGAGTAGAGCTCATACTCAGTACAAGGCGAGGGCTAGCAAAAGACTGGGAGCGACCAACTAAGAGAGCAATAATGGCCATAATCATGCAAAGCGACAAAGCGACATTAAAAGAAGCATAAGATGGCATCAAAAGTCAAAAACTAAATGATCGTAGAGGCTATTGGCGACTTTGTAAGAGTCTAACATGTGTGAGCATGCGCCAAGTCAACCCAAATAAAGCATCAAGGAGAAAACCAAAATAATGCTTCCATACAATAAAAACAACGCATGATTTTTTCAAAGGCTCATTAAGCAATCTCATTCATTTGAGACAAGTCATGCTACAGAAAAACCACTAAGCATACTATCAAAAAGACATCAAGCATGACATGAAAAAGCCTAAGCCGCAGTCTACACAAGCTTCTTCTTGTACCACTATTTTGCATAAAGCTTTTTCTCTTTTCCAACACCATTCGAAATTTTTATAGACACCTCTTTTGATGAAAACCAATAAAGATCAGAGGCAAAAATACACATTAATGAAAAGATATTACAAGGTCTGAATGCAAATCAAGGCCAAAACGAAAACCAAAAGCAGTAGCAGAAAAAGAAGAACACCCAGTGAAATTGTAAGAATGAAAAACGGAGTGTTCTTTGCAAATGAAAACGAGTACATCTCCTCCAAAAGAAATTTGTTGGGGTCCAACCATTTATTACAGCAAACAAACAAACTAAACCAACTAAGAAAACTAAGACAACTGACGCTCCAAGAAAAACACATAGTGCATGAAGTAATAAAAATATAGTGTCTTGAAAGGTGACCTGATTTTTGCCGATGAAGAAGGGGTGCCTCGGGGGTATCCCCAAGCTTTTACACTTGTACTTCTTGGATATTTCTTGGGGTGATGCATGGGCATCCCCAAGCTTGAGCTTTTGTCCATTCTTCAACTCATCTCATCATTCTCCAATCCCTACACTTGAAAACTTCCTTCATACAAAACTAAACACAATTCTATTAGCAACATTAGTGTAGGCATAACATATAATCAACCTCTTTTTGCTTTAGGTTTCAACTCAAAACTACCACATATATAGCAAATACTACTGTAGCAACCTCCCCAAAAGTTCCATGATCAAAAGAACTCAAAAGAAAGCGATAAAGTGGCAAACACAAATATTGGCAGAAATCTGTCAAAACTGAACAGCTGACAAAGGCCGAATTTTTGAGGGGTTTTCTGTTGCTCAAATCAAAAAGTGTTCAACTAACGAAAGTTTGGATATAACCTGGGGCATATGTATAAGAAATCGCAGGTCCAAAAGATATACATAGAATTTATACAAATTTTTACGGTGCAGCACCGAAAACAGTTTCAGGACAGCAACATTTCCAAATCTTTACCTCACTCGAATTAGAGGCTTCTCTTGGCACAAAAACAAAATAAACAAGATAAGGAGTGATCATTACAGTAGTAATGACTTCCAAGACTCAAATAAAAGAAAAAGTACTGAAAGTAAACATTGGGTTATCTCCCAAGAGTGCTTTTCTTTAACGCCTTTGAGCTAGGCACAGAAAATTGTGAATCAAGTAAGATCAAGTGATGAAGCATCAAGCTCATAATTTGCTCTAAGAATAGAGTCAAAAAGTAATTTCTTTCTTTTCCTAAGGAAGTGTTCCATACCTTTCTTGAGTGGGAATTGATATTTAATGGTGCCTTCTCTCATATCAATGATGGCACCTACAGTTCGAAGAAAGGGTCTTCCCAAAATAATAGGACATGAAGCATGGCATTCAACGTCCATAACAAGAAAAATCAACGGGAACAAGGTTATTGTTAACCACAATAAGAACATCATTAATTTTTTCCAAAGGTTTCTTCTTAGCAACATCAGCAATAGGAACATCATAATAACACTTTTCAAGCGGTGGTAAATCAAGCATGTCATAAATCTTTCTAGGCATGATAGAAATACTAGCACCTAGATCACATAAAGCATGGCAATCATAACCATTAACATGCATATCAATGATGGGTTCCCAACCATCTTCTAGCTTCTTGGGAACATAAGCTTTTTGCTTCAACTTTTCATCCCTAATTTTCATGAGAGCATTGGTAATATGCTTAGTAAAAGCAATATTCAAAGAACTAGCATTGGGAGTCAAAGCAAGCTTTTGCAAGAACAAAATAACTTCAGATATATTGCAGCCATCAACATTAAAATCATTAAAAGAAGTAGAGCTATCATCTCCTATACTCCGAAAAATTTCAGCACTCTTTTGAAAAAAAGTTTTGGCAGTTTTAGGCTTTTTAACATAAGGAGTGGGAGTTTTCTCTACACCAATCAAAGTAAGAGGATTGCTAGCATTTAGAGCAACATCATTAGAGGTAGTAATGGTACATACCTTCATCTCTCTAGCCATCTCATCTTCTCTTTCCCACCTGGCATGCAATTCCGCTAACAATCTAATATTTTCATCAATTCCAACCTGAATAGCATTAGCGGTAGCAAAAATATTGTTCTCTTTCACATCATTAGGCAACACTTTTAATTTCAGAAGTTCAACATCATGAGCAAGACTATCAACTTTAGAAGCAAGAATATCAATTTTGCCTAACTTTTCCTCAACAGACTTACTAAAAGTAGTTTGCTTACCGATGAAGTCCTTGAGCATTACCTCAAGCTCGAAGGGCGCGGCCCTAGTGCTGTTGTAGGAATTACCATAAGAGTTACCATAACCATTACCATTGGTAGAAGGATACGGCCTATAATTGTTACTAGCAAAATTATTCCTATAAGCATTGTTGTTAAAATTATTGTTTCTAATGAAATTCACATCAATATGCTCTTCTTGAGCAACCAAAGAGGCCAAAGGAACATTATTAGGATCAACATGAGTCCTATCATTAGCAAGCATAGCCATAATGGTATCAATCTTATCACTCAAGGAAGAGGTTTCCTCAACAGAATTTACCTTCTTATCTTGTGGAGCTCTCTCGATATGCCATTCAGAATAATTTACCATTATGTTGTCAAGTAGCTTTGTTGCGGCGCCCAAGGTAAGGGACATAAAAGTGCCTCCAGTAGCTGAATCAAGTAGGTTCCTCGAAGAAAAATTCAGTCCTGCATAAAAAGTTTGGATAATCATCCAAGTAGTCAGTCCATGAGTGGGGCAATTCTTTATCATAGATTTCATTCTTTCCCAAGCTTGAGCAACATGTTCATTATCAAACTGAGTAAACTTCATAATATTGCTACGCAAGGATATAATCTTAGCAGGAGGATAGTATCTACCAATAAAAGCATCCTTACACTTAGCCCATGAATCAATACTATTCTTAGTCAAAGACAGTAGCCAATCTTTAGCTTTTCCTCTCAAAGAAAAAGGAAACAACTTGAGCTTAATAATATCACTATCAACATCCTTATATTTCTGCATCTCACATAGCTCAACAAAATTGTTGAGATGAGCTGCAGCATCTTCAGTACTAGCACCAGAAAATTGCTCTTTCATAACAAGGTTCAACAAAGCAGGCTTAATCTCATAAAAGTTTGCAGCAGGAGCAGGTGGTGCAATAGGAGTGCAGATAAAATCACTATTGTTCGCGCTAGTAAAGTCACACAACTTGGTGTTTTCAGGATTGGCCATTTAAGCAAAACTAAAGTAAACAAGTAAAAATAGCTACCAAGGATTCTAATTTTTTGGGTTTTTGATAAAAAATGACGCAGGTAAAATAAATAAAGTAAAGCAAAACAATAATAAAGTAAAGGATGTGCGTGTGAAAAACTCCTCTCGCAGAAGTCTTCTACTTCCTCCCCGGCAACGGCGCCAAAAAAGAGCTTGATGCTACCGTGTTGATGAAGTAAACAACCGGCCCATTGGGGACCCCAAGAGGAAGGTGTGATGAATATAGCAGCAAGATTTTCCCTCAATTAAGAAACCAAGGTTTATCATTCTTGGAGAGGAGAGACAAACGACTGAAGGTGATGCAGACTGGCTTAATAGCACTCCAACAAGGGCGACATTTAACGATACTTGTTGACTCGTCTTCGGCCAGTAGCAACGCGGAACCTGCACACACACAACCAAGAACTTTGCTCCCAACTTACGATGAGGTTGTCAATCTCACCGGTTTGCTTGAAACAAAGGTTATGAGTGTATCGAGTGGAAAACAGTAAAATATGCGAGTAAAGTAAATAGTGCGAGTAAAGTAAATAGGTGATAGCAATATGATAGAAATAGGACCGGGGTCCATAGTTCACTAGTGGTGTCTCTCCATAAGATAAATAACACATGCTGGGTAAACAAATTACAGTTGGGCAATTGATAGAATAAAGATAAACGTGATATGTCAAGAAGATCACTATGAGATTTACTCTGGGCATTACAACAAGATACATAGACCGCCATCCAACTGCATCTATGACTAATAATCCACTTGTGGTGAATCAATCCGAGAACTCCACAAGTATTAAGTTGCGAACAACAGATAAATGCATTAAGCAAAGTGTGTAATGTAAACAAAGCATATGCCCTTGAGCATATGAATGCTGTTTTATCCCTAGTAGCAATAGCACATCCACAACCTTAGAGGTTTCTGTCACTCCCCCAGGTTAAATAGAGGCATGAACCCACTATCGAGCATAAATACCCCCTCTTGGAGTCACTAGCAACTACTCGGCCAAGATAGCTACTAACAACAGAGAGCATGCAAGATCATAAACAACATAGAGATAACAAAAGATAATATTTAGTACAACAACTCAATCATAAACACCAATATTCATCAGATCCCAACAAACCAAACATGTAGAATTACATAACGGTGATCTCAATCATGTAGGGCAGCTCATGAGATCTAAACATGAAGCACATGGTGGAGAAGACAACCATCTAGCTACTGCTATGGACCCATAGTCCAAGGTAGACTACTCACTCATCGCTCCGGAGGTAAGCATGGCAATGAAGAAGACCTCCGGTGGCGATTCCCCTCTCCGGCAGGGTGCCGGGAAGAGCTTCTGGACCCTCTCGATCTTCGGGTCGACGGCGGTGGTGGATCGCGATGTGTTCTGGAAAAGTGATCAGGTACTTAGGTTTTTTTCCATCGAGGGGTCTTTATAGGCGAAGGGGCGATGTCAGAGGAGGGACCAGGCGGCCTCACACCTGGCTGGCGCGGGCCAGGGGCTGGCCGCGCCACCATGGTGTGTGGGGCCCCTGTGGCCCCTCTCCTTCTCTCCTTCGGATCTCTGGAAGCTTCCGGGTAAAATAAGACTTCAGGAACTTGTTTTGTCCAATTCTGAGAATATTTCCTGTGTATCACTTCTGAAACACAAAAATAGCAGAAAACAGGAAACTGGCACTGTGGCAACTTGTTAATAGGTTAGTTCCGGAAAATGCATAAAAGTGCCACAAAGTGTAACGAAACAATAGGCAAATGGTGTAAAAACAAGCATGGAGCATAAAAAATTATAGATATGTTGGAGACATATCAAACGCCATGAAGTGTAATGAAACACTAAGCAAATGGTGTAAAAACAAGCATGGAGCATCAAAAATTATAGATATGTTTGAGACGTATCAGGCGACGCGCAGGGGCGATGGCGACGAACGGTGGCAAGACCGACAAATCGCTGTGGTTAGATGGAAGAGCTTGGGGGGACAAAGCAATTGCCCCACATGGCGACGACGGAGCTCACCGGAGCTCTCCGAAATCGAGCGACATAATCGCCGGCGGTTTGAAATCGCCAGAGAGGGGAACATGCTAGGGTTAGGGTTAGAACGACCGAGGGGGAGAGAGTGAGGAGGGCAGCTGGCTGGGCCGGGCTGGTTCGATCTAACCCATTTGGGTTGACCTGATGACCAGTGGGCCCAGGCTGTCAGCTGCCAATTTTTATTTTTATCAATTCTAAAAAACCTAGAAAAAACCCTAATCTGTTTAAAACAAATCCAGAAAAATATCTAAAATTAACTAAAAATAGAAAATAACTATTTTTAGTCCTTCTAGGAATTTTGAACTCATTTGAAAAATAAAATAATCATATGAGTTAATTGTACAAAAAGAAAAGGAGTTAAATGATTTTTCTAAAAAATATTAAAAACTTGCTAGTCATTTAAGAAAAATCTGGTAAATTCTTAACTCTTTAAAATAAATTCCATTCAAGAATATTTGATGAATATCCTTGAATGAAATTACCATTAACATATATTCTTTAAAATCATAAAAAGAATATATAAAAGCTAGCAAATGAATAAATCACTTTAGTGGGGTATAAATTAAACACACACCATAAAGCATGTATTTTTTAATCTTTTAACCATTGCCCTTATCGGACAATGATGTTGTTTTCCAGAACCCGAGGTCCCGGGTCACTTCAACAAATCCAATTGCACTACCTTGCAGTTTGCAGGCAAGTTCACTCTTGCTCATATCTCTTGATTATCTTTATCAAATTACTTGTAAATATATACCCGTGGTATTACTACTGCATTTTAAAGCAAAAGTTATGCTTTCTTAATCAAATTGATTAGTGGTTAGCAACCACGGTGGTTGTTACCCTAGGATGGTGGGCTGTGGGACCATGGTATGGATATTGGTGGAGGTCCCACTGCAACTGGAAAGTTCATATAGGAATTAATAACCAATGTCGTCGGTGATTCTAGCGCCGTAAATAATGATCAACCATAAGATCTGGAATGGGACGAAGAAGTTAGTTGTACCAACTTCCTTCTGCATATCAACGGATGCGCGTACCATAGCTGTTGGTCTCCTGCTGGGAGCAACATGAGGGTGGAATCCCCTTAATGATTCCATGGTACTGTGGTCTATGATGAATTGTAGGAGACCAACTGATACGTCTCCAACGTATCTATAAGTTTTGATGCTCCATGCTTGTTTTTACACCATTTGCCTACTGTTTCGTTACACTTCGTGGCACTTTTATGCATTTTCCGGAACTAACCTATTAACAAGTCGCCACAGTGCCAGTTCCCTGTTTTCTGCAGTTTTTGTGTTTCAGAAGTGATACACAAGAAATATTCTCGGAATTGGATGAAACAAGTTCCTGAAGTCTTATTTTTCCCGGAAGCTTCCAGAGATCCAAAGAGGAGACGGAGTGGGGCCACGAGGTGGCCACACACCAGGGCGGCACGGCCCAGGCCCTGGCCGCGCCCCCTATGTGTGAGACCGCCTCGATCCACTCCTAACGATGCCCCTTCGCCTATAAAGACCCCCCGACGGAAAAAACCTAAGGACCCGATCAATTTTCCATAAACACATTGCGATCCACCACCATCGTCGACCCGAGATCGGGAGGGTCCAGAAGCTCTTCCCGGCACCCTGCCGGAGAGGGGAATCACCACCGGAGGTCTTCTTCATCGCCATGCTTACCTCCGGAGCGATGAGTGAGTAGTCTACCTTGGACTATGGGTCCATAGCAGTAGCTAGATGGTTGTCTCCTCCACCATGTGCTTCATGTTTAGATCTCATGAGCTGCCCTACATGATTGAGATCACCGTTATGTAATTCTACATGTTTGGTTTGTTGGGATCCGATGTATATTGGTGTTATGATTGAATTGCTATACTGAAATATATCTTATGTTATCTCTATGTTGTTTATGATCTTGCATGCTCTCCATTGTTAGTAGCTATCTTGGTCGAGTAGTTGCTAGTGACTCCAAGAGGGGGTATTTATGCTCGATAGTGGGTTCATGCCTCTATTTAATCTGGGGGAGTGACAGAAACCTCTAAGGTTGTAGATGTGCTATTTCTACTAGGGAGAAAACAACATTCATATGCTCGAGGCCATATGCTTTGTTTACATTACATACTTTGCTTAATGCAATTATCTGTTGTTCGCAACTTAATACTTGTGGAGTTCTCGGATTGATTTGCCACAAGTGGATTATTAGTCATAGATGCAGTTGGATGGCGGTCTATGTATTTTGTTGTAATGCCCAGAGTAAATCGCATAGTGATCTTCTTGACATATCACGTTATCTTTATTCTATCAATTGCCCAATTGTAATTTGTTTACCCAGCATGTGCTATTTATCTTATGGAGAGACACCACTAGTGAACTATGGACCCCGGTCCTATTTCCATCATATTGCTATCACCTGTTTACTTTACTTGCACTGTTTACTTTACTCGCATACTTCTACTGTTTTCCACTCGATACGCTCATACCCTTTGTTTCAAGCAAACCGGTGAGATTGACAACCTCATCGCAAGTTGGGAACAAAGTACTTGGTTGTGTTGTGTGCAGGTTCCGCATTGCAGTTAGCAAACAAAGCTTGGACGAGGCGCCATATATAAATTGTCCGAAGCTGTCGCAAGCTAGCAAGCATCACCTTCAGTCGTATTGCCCGCTCTTCTCCTGATCGACATAACCTTGGTTTCTTAACTGAGGGAAAACTAGCTGCTATACTCATCACACCTTCCTCTTGGGGTTCCCAACGGGCTGGTCATTCACCACGCATCAAGCTAATTTTCTGGCGCCGTTGCCGGGGAACGAAGGAGAATAAGCTCCCACGTCAACTAGGCACCAACTAATTTTCTGGCGCTGTTGCCAGGGAAGAGTGGAAGACCTCTGCAAGGGGAGTTTTTCGCACACACATCCTTTACTTTGTTTTAAGTTTTGCTTTACTTTATTTTTACTTGCATCATTTTATATCAAAAATCCAAAAAAATAGAATCCTTGGTAGTTGTTTTTACTTGTCTACTTTTAGTTTTGCTGAAATGGCTAATCCTGAAAACACCAAGTTGTGTGACTTTACTAGCATGAACAATAGTGATTTTATCTGCACTCCTATTGCACCACCTGCTCCTGCTGCAAATTTTTATGAGATTAAGCCTGCTTTATTGAACCTTGTTATGAAAGAGCAATTTTCTGGTGCTAGTACTGAAGATGCTGCAGCTCATCTCAACAATTTTGTTGAGCTATGTGAGATGCAGATATATAAGGATGTAGAAAGTGATATTATTAATCTCAAGTTGTTTCCTTTTTCTTTGAGAGGAAAAGCTAAAGATTGGTTGCTGTCTTTGACTAAGAATAGTATTGATTCATGGGCTAAGTGTAAGGATGCTTTTATTAGTAGATACTATCCTCCTGCTAAGATTATAGCTTTGCGTAGCAATATTATGAAGTTTACTCAGTTTGATAATGAACATGTTGCTCAAGCTTGGAAAAGAATGAAATCTATGATAAAGAATTGCCTCACTCATGGACTGACTACTTGGATGATTGTCCAAACTTTTTATGCAGGACTGAATTTTTCTTTGAGGAACCTACTTGATTCAGCTGCTAGAGGCACTTTTATGTCCCTTACCTTGGGCACCGCAACAAAGCTACTCAACAACAAGATGGTAAATTATTCCGAATGGCACACCGAGAGAGCTCCACAAGGTAAGAAGGTAAATTCTGTTGAGGAAACCTCTTCCTTGAGTGATAAGATTGATACCATTATGGCTATGCTTGCTAATGATAGAGCTCATGTTGATCCTAATAATGTTCCTTTAGCCTCTTTGGTTGCTCAAGAATAGCATGTTGATGTGAACTTCATTAGAAATAATAATTTTAACAATAATGCTTATAGGAATAATTTTGCTAGTAACAATTATAGGCCGTATCCTTCTACCAATGGTAATGGTTATGGTAATTCTTATGGTAATTCCTATAACAACACTAGGGCCGCGCCCTCTGAACTTGAGGTCATGCTCAAAGACTTCATGGTAAAACAATCTGCTTTTAACAAGTCTGTTGAGGAAAAGTTAGGAAAAATTGATATTCTTGCTTCTATAGTTGATAGCCTTGCTCATGATGTTAAACTTCTGAAATTAAAAGTGTTGCCTAATGATGTGAAAGAGAACAATGTTTTTGCTACTGCTAATGCTATTCAAGTTGGAATTGATGAAAATCTTAGATTGTTAGCAGAATTGCATGCTAGATGGGAAAGAGAGGATGAGATTGCTAGGAATATGAAAGTTTGTACTATTACTACCTCTAATGATGTTGTTCCTAATGCTAGCAATCCTCTTACTTTGATTGGTGTAGCGAAAACTCCCACTCCTTGTGCTAAAAAGCCTAAAACTGCCAAAACTTTTTCTCAAAAGAGTGCTGAAATTTTTCAGAGTGTAGGAGATGATAGCTCTACTTCTTTTAATGATTTTGATGTTGATGGCTGCAATATATCTGAAGTAATTTTGTTCTTGCAAAAGCTTGCTTTGACTCCCAATGCTTGTTCCTTAAATATTGCTTTTACTAAGCATATTACCAATGCTCTCATGAAAATTAGGGATGAAAAGTTGCAGCAAAAAGCTTATGTTCCCAAGAAGTTAGAAGTTGGTTGGGAACCTATCATTGATATGCATGTTAATGGTTTTGATTGCCATGCTTTATGTGATCTAGGTGCTAGTATTTCTATCATGCCTAGAAAAATTTATGACATGCTTGATTTACCACCTCTTGAAAAATGTTATTATGATGTTCCTATTGCTGATGTTGCTAAGAAGAAACCTTTGGGAAGGATTAATGATGTTCTTATTGTGGTTAACAATAACCTTGTTCCCGTTGATTTTCTTGTTATGGACGTTGAATGCCATGCTTCATGTCCTATTATTTTGGGAAGACCCTTTCTTCGAACTGTAGGTGCCATTATTGATATGAGAGAAGGCACTATAAAATATCAATTCCCACTAAAAAAGGTATGGAACACTTCCCTAGGAAAAGAAAGAAATTACTTTTTGACTCTATTCTTAGAGCAAATTATGAGCTTGATGCTTCATCACTTGATATTACTTGATTCGCAATTTTCTGCGCCTAGCTCAAAGGCGTTAAAGAAAAGCACTCTTGGGAGATAACCCAATATTTTATTTTTAGTACTTTTTCTTTTATTTGAGTCTTGGAAGTCATTACTACTGTAATGACTGCTCCTTATCCTTTTTATTTTATTGTTGTGCCAAGAGAAGCCTCTAATTCAAGTGAGGTAAAGATTTGGGGATGTTGCTGTCCTGAAACTTTTTTCGGTGCTGCACCGTAAAAATTCGTGTAAATTCTCTGTATATCTTTTGGACCTGCGATTTCTTGTGAATATGCTTCAGGTTATATTCAAACTTTCATTAGTTTAACACTTTTTGATTTGAGCAACAGAAAACCCCTCAAAAATTCGACCTTTGTCAGCTGTTCTGTTTTGACAGATTTCTGCCACTATTCATTTTGCCACTTTATCGCTTTCTTTTTGAGTTCTTTTGATCATGGAACTTTTGGGGAAGTTGCTACAGTAGTATATACTTTATATGTGGTGGTTTTGGGTTGAAACCTGAAGCAAAAAAAGGTTGATTATATGTTATGCTTACACTAATATTGCTAATAGAATTGTGTTTAGTTTTGTATGAAGGAAGTTTTTAAGTGTAGGGATTGGAGAATGATGAGATGAGTTAAAGAATGGATAAAAGCTCAAGCTTGAGGATGCCCATGCATCACCCCAAGAAATATCCAAGAAGTACAAGCTTCAAAGCTTGGGGATGCCCCTGAGGCACCCCTTCTTCATCGGCAAAAATCAGGTCACCTTTCAAAACACTATATTTTTATTGCTTCATTCACTATGTGTTTTTCTTGGAGCGTTAGTTGTTTTAGTTTTCTTTACTAGTTTAGTTTGTTTGCTGCAATAAATGGTTGGACCCCAACAAATTTCTTTTGGAGGAGATGTACTCGCTTTTCATTTGCCAAGAACACTCAATTTTCACTCTTATCGTTCAACGAGTGTTCTTCTTTTTCCGCTACTGCTTTTGATTTTTGTTTTCACCTTGATTTGCATTCAAACCTTGTCATATCTTTTCATCAAGGTGTATTTTTGCCTCTGATCTTTATTGGTTTTCATCAAAAGAGGTGTCTCTAAAAATTTCAAATGGTGTTGGAAAAGAGAAAAAGCTTTATGCAAAAAAGTGGTACAAGAAGGAGCTTGTGTAGACTGCAGCTTAGGTTTTTTCATGTTGTGCTTGATGTCTTTTTGATAGTATGCTTAGTGGTTTCGCTGTAGCATGACTTGTCTCAAATAACTGAGATTGCTTAATGAGCCTTTGAAAAAATCATGCGTTGTTTTTATTGTATGGAAGCATTATTTTGGTTTTCTCCTTGATGCTTTATTTGGGTTGACTTGGCGCATGCTCACACATGTTAGACTCTTACAAAGTCGCCAATAGCCTCTATGATCATTTAGTTTTTGACTTTTGATACCATCTTATGCTTCTTTTAATATCGCTTTGTCGCTTTGCATGATTATGGCCATTATTGCTCTCTTAGTTGGTCGCTCCCAGTCTTTTGCTAGCCCTCGCCTTGTACTGAGTATGAGCTCTACTCGTGCATCCAACTTCTAAAAGCCAAAGTTTTCCAAAGTGTCCACCATACATACCTACTAGCAATTTGCTATTCCAAGTAAATTTGACTTACTTTTATCTTCTCTTCAAATTAAACTCATACCAGTGTTATGCGAAAATTGGTCAGTAAAGCTCTCACGAACCGGAAGGCACACTTTACTTTTTCCTGTTCTTAAAAATTTGACATTGTGGTCTCTTATGTTGAGTTGTTATGCTTGCAAGTTGTAAGTTGGATTCTAGCCCATCCATGATGTCATGGGGCAAGCTTTCAACATTGCACTTCTTATTTGAGTTGATATCGTGATCTTTTGTTTATGGATGCCCGCGGTGTGAAATGAATTGGGAATCTTGTGGGGATCATGGAGTTTGTATATGTGTTTGGGAAACGCATGGGCCACCAATCTAAGCCATGCATAATTCATGGTGGAAATTTGTAGCATACCCATGGTGTACATTCGACGACGCATCTCACAATAAAAAGCTAAACAAATGTTAAATAAAAGAGATGTCGAGGTGTTCATTGTCTGCTTGTCCTGTCATTTTGATGTGGGCTTGTTCCATGTCATCGGGCACGGAGGTACCCCGTTGGTGGTTTTCGATGATACATATATACTTACGATGACAAGAGCCTTGCTTGGGACTCTAAGTTGAGTAGCATGAGGTTTGGGTACTCGTATTCATGGGGCACGAGGTTTTCGACTTATGATTTATCAAGCATATGCATCATAATTGTTCTCGCATTAACTCTAACCATTCAAGATGCTTATGATGGGGGCAATGAGAGCTCAAAGCCAGTAAGTAACATAATTTTTGAAGGTCTATAAAACTTGCAATCACTGCTTCCCTCTGCGAAGGGCCTTTCTTTTACTTTTTTCGTCGAGTCACCACCTTCTATCTTTATGCACCATAAGAGAGCAAAGTTGTCATTCTTAGTATAATGTGCATTGTCCCAAAGTTTTCATTGATTGATTCATATTGTTGGTTTCACTTGTTCTCAAATTATTTGTATCTAGTCGCCCTCTTAAACTTAAAGGTGTCCTATGCATTTATGTTTTGCTCTCCATGAAGGACAAGCTGAAAACCATTTGTATGTTTTTTCTTATGATTTGAACACACGTTTGACTTTCATTGTTTCATTTTCATGATCTTTTGTTTATGTTCATTTTCATGTTTACAACATGGTTGCTAAGTTCTTATTGTCAAGATTACATCTTCATGCCCATGTTTTAAGTTCTTATAATCCCAGCTCACAAATGGTTACATATATGATCAAGATTGTGTAGGTGCATGTCACCTCAAAAATTATTCTTTTGTTATCACTTACCTACTAGAGGACGAGTAGGAGTTAAGCTTGGGGATGCTTGATACGTCTCCAACGTATCTATAATTTTGATGCTCCATGCTTGTTTTTACACCATTTGCCTACTGTTTCGTTACACTTCGTGGCACTTTTATGCATTTTCTGGAACTAACCTATTAACAAGTCGCCACAGTGCCAGTTCCCTGTTTTCTGCTGTTTTTGTGTTTTAGAAGTGATATACAGGAAATATTCTCAGAATTGGACGAAACAAGTTCGTGAAGTCTTATTTTCCCCGGAAGCTTCCAGAGATCCAAAGAGGAGACGGAGTAGGGCCACGAGGTGGCCACACACCAGGGCGGCGTGGCCCAGGCCCTGGCCGCACCCCCTACGTGTGAGACTACCTCGGTCCACTCCTGACGATGCCCCTTCGCCTATAAAGACCCCCCAACGGAAAAACCTAAGGACCCGATCAATTTTCTAGAAACACATCGCGATCCGCCGCCGTCGTCGACCCGAGATCGGGAGGGTCCAAAAGCTCTTCCCGGCACCCTGCCAGAGAGGGGAATCGCCACCGGAGGTCTTCTTCATCGCCATGCTTGCCTCTGGAGCGATGAGTGAGTAGTCTACCTTGGACTATGGGTCCATAGCAGTAGCTAGATGGTTGTCTCCTCCACCATGTGCTTCATGTTTAGATCTCATGAGCTGCCCTACATGATTGAGATCACCGTTATGTAATTCTACATGTTTGGTTTGTTGGGATCCGATGAATATTGGTGTTATGATTGAGTTGCTATACTGAAATATATCTTATGTTATCTCTATGTTGTTTATGATCTTGCATGCTCTCCGTTGTTAGTAGCTATCTTAGCCGAGTAGTTGCTAGTGACTCCAAGAGGGGGTATTTATGCTTGATAGTGGGTTCATGCCTCTATTTAATCTGGGGGAGTGACAGAAACCTCTAAGGTTGTAGATGTGTTGTTGCTACTAGGGAGAAAACAACATTCATATGCTCGAGGGCATATGCTTTGTTTACATTACACACTTTGCTTAATGCAATTATCTGTTGTTCACAACTTAATACTTGGGGAGTTCTCGGATTGATTCGCCACAAGTGGATTATTAGTCATAGATGCAGTTGGATGGCGGTCTATGTATTTTATTGTAATGCCCAGAGTAAATCGCATAGTGATCTTCTTGACATATCACGTTATCTTTATTCTATCAATTGCCCAACTGTAATTTGTTTGCCCAGCATGTGCTATTTATCTTATGGAGAGACACCACTAGTGAACTGTGGACCCCAGTCCTATTTCCATCATATTGCTATCACCTGTTTACTTTACTCGCACTGTTTACTTTACTCGCATACTTCTACTGTTTTCCACTCGATACGCTCATACCCTTTGTTTTAAGCAAACCGGTGAGATTGACAACCTCATCGCAAGTTGGGAACAAAGTACTTGGTTGTGTTGTGTGCAGGTTTCGCGTTGCAGTTAGCAAGCAAAGCTTGGATGAGGCACCATATATAAATTGTCCGAAGCTATCGCAAGCTAGCAAGCATCACCTTCAGTCATATTGCCCGCTCTTCTCCTGATCGACATAACCTTGGTTTCTTAACTGAGGGAAAACTAGCTGCTATACTCATCACACCTTCCTCTTGGGGTTCCCAACGGGCTGGTCATTCACCACGCATCAAGCTAATTTTTTGGCGCCGTTGCCGGGGAACGAAGGAGAATAAGCTCCCGTGTCAACTAGGCACCACCAACGAGGGAAGCCCGAGGTCGAAATAAACCGGCGTGGGGTATATCTGCCGAGGTCGGGACTACCAAAGGGTAGGAGGACGACGTAGGTAAGTTAAATCGAGGTCGGGACTACCTTCGGGTAGGAGACCGGCGTGGATTGTATCAATCGAGGTCGGGACTACCAAAGAGTAGGAGACCGGCGAGGATTGTTTCCGAGGTTGGAACTACAAAAGGGTGGGTATGCAGGGTCGCGGAGGAGGACAGTGATTGGGTTGGACCACATGACTGGGCCCCATACAAAAGAAGTATGGACGGGAAAGTACGTCCGGTTGTGCAGCAAAGCATTGATCTCTTATGGATACAAGTGACCACCTCTGCAGAGTGTACAAAAAGTATCAAGATACTCCCTATTCAAGAAAGGAGCTACGAACGTGGCAGGAAAGGAGCCCATCGAAGCTCTAATAAACTTGTGAAGACTGACGGACATAGTTCTTTTGAATAAAAGCAATCTTTAAAGAAATGATTATAAAAATTGCATTTGACCTAAGACTTTCACGTCTACAGTCGTAGCTAGTGCATCAAACACCTCTATACTATTAAATGAACTTGTTGGGTAACGCTCGTTACTCACCCCATTCCCTCTTAACCCTTGCTTAGACTTGGAGGGCCAGAACGAGGAAACTGAAGGGGCATCGGAGGACTACGAGGAAGTCTACTACAAAGAGCCGGACCTTTCCGGTGGAGTTGAAGGCGTGGATTACACCATCGCCTATGGGAACAACGAAGGAACCGAGGAGGAGGCCGACAACTAGTAGTTTCGAATAGTAGCTTGAGTCGCACCGAACTTTATAGAATAAAGTGACTTAAGTCAGTTATCATGTTTGGTCTATTTCTTTCAGTCATAGTTAAGGTTTGTAGCATCAAAGTAGAACCTACTAGTGTTCCTCTTTGGATCGAGGAGGAACTGGAGTCCTTTGTAAGTTTGTGGCTTGTAATATTAAGTGCTTGAATAAAAGACCGCTATGTTTCTCCTGTACCACTCTGAGGGATGTAATATTTGTGAAATGGTACTTCACGAGTGTTATATCAATGACTTGCATACTACAACATGCAGTGGTATGCTGGGTCACCACAATAGTCAAGTTTTAGAAATTGATTCCGGTGTACCTAGGTTCGAAGAATCCGCTACCTGAATAACGAGCTATTCATCTACCAAACTTGTGCAGTGACTGGGATTTTAGAACATGTATGCATAGCCACATAGGTTTGAAAGTTTGCCTTGTCCATTTGTGTACCATCTACCAAACTATCACGGGAGGAAGAAGGGTGCATAAGTGTGAATGGGAGCTGATCAGCGGCTTGACGACAACGTAAAGAAGACGTCATGCACAGTTGGATCGTGAATGAGCTTTTTGTCGAGATTAGAGAGAGATATCTAATCTGAATGTGGATGCCTGCCCAAGACCATTGATTAGGTATGATGAGTGTCTCCCGGAGAAATTCGTGCTCCACCGCTGCGCGTGAGCTAACCACGATGGCGCCTCACAGCGTCGCTAACCTCATTGGAGGCGTGGTCATGGAGCTGCTCCAAGTGACCCTTGGATCTTAGTGGACGTACAGGTGAGGTCCAAGCAAAAGCTCTCTGATGATGACGTCTATGGGTGTCACCCCCTTCTTGAAGGCGTCACAAGGGACCCCTGTTCTCGCCATTGACAATGGTTCTCATGCCTAGCTGGGGCTTCTGTGCAGTGGTGGATCTAGGATGAAATTTGTGGGGGTGCTAAGCTCAAAACTTCCCTATTAAGCTTTGTATTTAAACACAATTAGTACACATTTTATAAGCTAAAAGGAGGATTTGTATTTCTGGAGGGGGTGCCATGGCACCCCCACCGGATACGCCACTGCTTCTGTGGTTCTACGGCTGTGTGCAAGGATGGATGGAGGAAAGGATTTCAAGCAAGACCTTGCTTTTCTGCGGGTGATGGCGACGCCCATGGGCGCCGTTTCTCTCCTTGGAGACATTACCATGGATCCCCTTGTTCTCCTTCCAGAGGTGTTGCTCCGGTACTGGTCGGTGGGAATCTGGCGTCGGTGTCCATCAGCACCGCAGGACTGCCGTCCACCATCATCTTCTCGTGTGTGCCTATCATGAGGTCTCTCTATTCTGCTGTGCAAGCTCCAAGAGGCAGCACTCAACAGCGAGGCCTTCATCCTTGCAGTACTGCCATGTGCCTCCTTCGGTTTCCGATCTAGGTCTGTTGTGAAAGCTACAAAGGCGACGCTTGACTCCTGCTCAAGTGTTTATGTCGTCTTCTTCCCTTTTTTTGATAAAATTTTACACCATTTCATTTTACATAAAAACTATCCAACTACTAACGGAGAGAGTATCTCCTACTCTAAAAAAATGCATATGTGATTATTTGGTTGAAGCCAGCGTGCAGGTTGTCACCGACCAATCAAACTGGATCAATGAGAGCAGACAAGTCAGTCATAGCCTTGTTCTAGTTGCCTTGTCTCGTATCTACACCCCTTCGATTGAAACATTGGACGGCCCAGATCAATCACGGGAATCAAGGGTTTCAGTCACCGGTTCCTCCCCAAACAGCGACTAATCAATCCCTTCGCACTAGATCCAGCCCATGGCCGCGGCCGCCGCCGTCGCGTCGCCAGCCGACTGGACGGTCGTGCGCCGGCGCGGACGCCGCCGCCAGGGAGACGCAGCGGCGACCGCCTCCCACCCCGACGCCCCGCCGCCGCTCCCGGTGACCCCGGTCCCCTGGTCGCCCTCCGACCCGTCCGTCGACCCGGCCCGCGTCGCCCGCCTCCTCGACCGCACCCGCGCCGCCATCTCCCGGGTCGAGGCCTCCCGCCTCTACCACCGCCTCCTCGAACGCGCGCGGCCGGACTCGCCGCTTAGCCGCTGGCTCGCCTCGCTCGGCCCCGCCCGACTCTCCCTCCTCGGCGTCGGCAGCATCGAGTCCTCTCCGGCCGCGCGCCTCCAGCTCGCGCTCGCCGCCCTCCTCCGCCGCGACCTCCTCCCAAGCCCGTCCGCCACGGCCGACCTCTTCGACCCCGTCCTCTCCGCCGTCGAGTGCGCCGCTGCCGCAGCCCTCGGCTTCGTCGTCCCGAGCCTCGACGACGGGGCCCGCCGCCGCGTGTCGGAGCCCACGCTCTTCTACATGCCCCACTGCGAGGCGTCGCTCTACGACGCGCTCCTCGCCGCCAACTGGGAGCCCCGCTCCCAGCTCCGCCGCCTCTGCGTGCTCGGCAACAGCTTCCGGCGCTACGCCCTCCAGGCGGAGGAGAACCGCTCGGGCCCCGCCGCCAAGGCCAAGCTTGTCCTTGAGGCGGGGCGGTTTGCGTGGGAGGAGCGTGTCGACGAGGTCGGGGATGTGGACGAGGAGGACGGGTTCGCCCGTGCGTTCAACGAGACGAGCTGGCATTTCTTCGACGTGGACGACGACAGCGTGGAGCAGAGGAAGGAGATAAGTCCCGAAGCTTTGTCCTTCGAGAAGTTATCACTGTAATTCTATGAATTGTGTTATTTGATTGATTGCAGATGCATTCAAAGATTGAGAGCTGGGACGTCTTAACAGATTTTTCGCTGTAACACTGAATTGTATTACTTGAAACACTGAATTGTATTACTTGATTGGAGATGCATTCAAAGATTTAGAGTTGACATCTAAACAAAATTGGTGTTTGCTTCACCTTGATCTACAATGATCAAGAACGAATGATGTGCGCATTGTGTTGTTCTTAGGAATTCTGACACTTGTCATCCCCCGTTTTGTGGCTGCGGTCCATTGAATTAAGATAATAAATTCTCAGTATATAGTGTTGCATGTGTCATTTCATAAGCTCCAGTGTCTCATGAGGTTAATTGATTGGTTTTTCTGCTCTCTGAATTGGTACTCTGCTACAATTTGTATGCCCCATTATACGTCTAGATCATTTACCTGTATGTCTGCGCCATGAATATTCGTCCATAGGACATTTTTCTGTTGCTTTGCTAAAAGTCATGGCTCACCGATTTGATTGCGGGAACCATAAGATTCAATGCAAAACACTTGCCTATGATTCAAGGTGAGCAGACTGCTATGCTTTCCTATGAATTGAGAAACCCAAATGCAGATGGGTTTGCCCTTCACATAACTAAAAGAGTTCCATAGAACACCATGCCCTATTTTTTTCGTTTCCCCTAGAATCGCTACCGTCAGCAGCGTTCCAAAACCCCAGTTCCGTAGCTTTGTCCCTCGAGAGATTATTACTGTAATTGTATGATTTGTTATTTGGTTGGAGTTTTTTTCAAAGTTGACATCTTAACAAAATTAGGTGTTCACATAATCCTGTTTTGCAATGAACAAGAATGAAAGCTGTTTCCAGTGTGTGATTCATAGGAATTCAGAAATTGAAGTATGAGATTAGCCTGTTTGGAATGGATTTAATTGGTCGGTTTTTTTGATCTGGGAATTGGGTAGTACCATTCTTCAGTAGGACTTGCTAACTTATTTTGCATTGAGGGAACCATCAAGGTTCATTATGAACCACCGTAATACTATGAATTGTATTATAGTACTTGATTGGAGATGCATTCAAAGATTTTGACTTGACAACTTAACAAAATTGTGTGTTTATTTCATCTTGTTTTGCAAAGAACTAGAATTAAAGTTATCAGGTCGGCATTGTGTCGTCATTAGGAATTCAGACAGCAAGTCCCCAGATTTTCTGCTGTGACCCAATTAGTCAGGACAATAATTTCTCAATATAGCGTCGCATCTGTCAAATTTCAGGATGCTCCAGTATCTCATGAGGTTACTTGTTTGATTTTTTTCGCTGTGAAAAGGTGCCACGCCATAACTTGTATGTCCATGTTTGCCTCTCAAAACATTACCTACAAGGTTACGTCATCCTTCTCTCTGACCATTTATGTTCTGCCAAAGGGATATGATTTCATCGATAGAAAACCATATAAATTTGAGTACGAACCACTTTAACAAAATGCCAGGAAAAACATAACAAATGTTTTTATTTATAAACAGCCGGCTATCGTATAGTACATTCAGACAGGTAGATGCAGATTGATTTGCCCCATAGTAAAATCACATGAATATAATACGCTGCCGGCAGCGTGAATGTGCATTGCAACTATTTGCTGGGTGAAAAACAGAGTAATAAATAAATAACAAAAAGTGGATATTCTACGGAAGGATTATCCTTCACTATCTAGCTGGCTGTTGGCTAGAGCATGGAATACATCAGGTTGGCGTACAGCAGCCGCTTAAATTCATGGAGAATTGCAGCTTCTGCACACACGATAACTCGCACGCCGCCGCCGTCCCCCGGAGAAGTGTCTATCAGGTGCACGAAGCCTCCCCGGTTAGATTCAGCACGCAGCACCGCCACCGGCTTCCCCCAAAGGAAGTCGGCGTCGTAGAGCGGCATGCCGAGCCAGCTGATGACCCTCAGGTCTGTCGCCGGCAGGCTGCCTCGAGCAGGCCGGCTGTCGCTCCTGGCCAGCTCGAGCTGGTCGACCGCCGAGCGCACCAGCTCGTCGTCCATCCGGCCGATGACGCCTCTGATTCTCCCCGCGACCGAGGCCAGGTCGCCCGCGGCGGCGATGTCTTTGGCCTTGCTCGCGGCGACCAGGACGATCACCGCGTTGCCGAAGTAGCGGTCCGGGAGCGGCGGCGTGAGGCTGCGCCGGACGTTGGCCGGGAAGATGAGGCGCGTGGTGCAGCCTGGCGGCAGCCGTCGGGCCAAGCACATGCACCGCCACACGTGAGCGCTCACGGCGCAGAAGGTGCTCACGCCGCCGCCGCCGCAGACGCGCTTAAGGGTGGAGACGTGGTCCTTGCCGAGGAGGAAGACCTCGGTGGCGACGCGGCCCGACGGCTGGGATAGGGTCAACGCTGGGCAGAGAACGGAGAGGGCGTCGGGGCGAACGACCGGCGGGTCGCGCGCGGACAGTAGGGCGCGGTCGTGGCAGGGGAGCTCCACCACGGCTCCCTCGCCGTCCCTGGAGAAGGAGCACCATGTCTGGAAGAAGTGGAACGCACCATTGCCGTCCTGGGCGAGATGGTGCAGCGCCGTCCCTATGGCAACCCCACCACACTTGAAGAACGTCACCTGGGTGGCGCACACGATACGGGCCGCCTCGGCTGAGTCGAGGCGGGGAACGAGCAGCCTCCTTAGCTCCGGCGACGGCTTGAAGTCGCTCAAGTCGTCGACGGTGAGGTGAGAGCTATAGGCCACGACAAAGAGCGCGCCTTGTCCGTCGCAGTTGATCTGCAGCCTGCCGTCGTTGTCGACGTCGATGCGGCCAGCAAGGGGGTAGAAGGCGACGAGGGCCCTGCCTAGCGCCGCCTTCAACCTCTTCACGTCAAAGAAGTCGGCGGCGCCGCCGGAGTTACGGTAGAAATGGAGGAGCGGGGTGTGGCCTCTGTTGGACTTCAAGAGGTCGAGCTGGGAGAGCCAGAGGGCTCTCGTCGGCGTCTCCGAGCTCGGCGTCACAAGGCAGGACTCTGCCGCCACCACTTGCGCCATTCGATCTTCTCACCTGCTCTCCTCTTATATTTGT
Source organism: Dactylis glomerata (assembly GCA_007115705.1). Lineage (NCBI taxonomy): Eukaryota > Viridiplantae > Streptophyta > Magnoliopsida > Poales > Poaceae > Dactylis > Dactylis glomerata. The sequence goes on from QXEO01001238.1 coordinate 7,156,609, forward strand.
ACTGTATTACTACTTCTTCCTCCTCGGCTTCTCTTCACATTCGCTTGGCATTATAAACACGGGCACGACAAAGTTGTATCAATAATTAGTGATAGGGACAGGCACAGGCCACACATGGTATGTCCCATGTTTTTCACTGTATGGACACGATTGTGACCCGAGTCGTCCGAGCTTGCCCGACCGTCGCCACAGTTTTTTATGCCATCGTAGATTTTCTTTCTTATCAACCCTACGGAGTGGTATGGCTGAAATGCCAAATCTGACCTCGCGACAACAATATAGTTCGAATGAACTTTTTTCAATTTTTTAGCCAAATCTACCCAATTCAGTACAGCCAAACAGGCGGCGGTAGGTTTAGAGGGGTACCGCTGGGTTGTTGGCGGTAGCACTCCAGGTCCACGGTAGCACGAGCGTGGCTAACTTTGCTGACGTTGACAAGTAATATGGATCAAAGGTAGATGCCAAGGCTCGTGATGTGTGATTCTTGACTGTGTCGTTTCGATCTAACTTATGGTGGCGGTGTTGAATGCAATGTTTATTTTGTAGTTCTTGTGTGTCAGCTGATTGTGAGGCACTGAAGAAAAATCAAGGATGGTGAAATGGGTGTGGAAGAAAGATGGGATTACATGATGAGATCTGTATAACTGAGCAGACAATGTTGGGATCATAGGAACTCATCTCGGATTCCTGCAGATATTTCAAACGATTTTCTATAACATCGTGTTTCTAGGAAAAAAATCTTAAAATTATGCAACCAAATTTGAACGATGCGTTAGAATTCTGCATGTTCCATGTAGGTCAGCGTATTGGGCTTACCGGCCTATAACAACCCATCCTTTACCACGTGTCATACTTTACCGACCCAATGCGCAAAGCTCGTTCTTCTCAGCTGGCAATGCAAACTTCAGATGCCAATCAAGTGGTTATGGTTATCATAGCAATATTAAATAATCCTTCAATACACAGAAAAGTTTCTTGGCAACAAATTTACAGAAGGCTTTCCTGCTGAACCAAAAACGTAAGGTTGCAGAATGGCAGCATAACTACAAAATGGTGGAGATATCCTGCGATAACATTCGTTTTCAAACACTGCTACTGACAGGTCATATGAACTGCTTCAAGAACTCCGTCGCCACTAGCCGGCCCCGTGTATTCACTGACAGCTTCAGCTCGCTGATCTCCTTGTCAATGTCCTACGTCACAAAGAAGCAGATGTTATGTTCAGATCGTAAACAGGTTCTGATATATACCATCAAAAGGAGACCTGCACCAGACTGTATTTTTCGGTATGGTCAGATGGGGCAATTTTGCTGTGCTATGAAAAATATTAACAAGATTGGCGAGTATTCTGCATTTTTCTCTTATTCACCGGTAGTTTGGGCAATCCAAGTTTGAGAACGGTTAAGCTGTGCGTCTACCAGCTTTATGACATCAGTTATTCATTATGTACTGAATAATCATTTGTACCAGGAATTCCAATGACTTTAAAACGAACTGCTGGATGTTTTTTTTACATTTTACACTGAAGCGTGCACGGCAACATTAGGGAAACTACAAGCATGTCCAACCTTACTCTTGCTCTCGATTGTTCATTTATCAGGTGATGAGAGAACTTTTTAGAAAAAAAGAAACTTAGAGAATCTTTACTTACCTCCATAAACTGCACAATGAAATCTATGAGCTTATGCTTGTGCATGTCCTCGCAATGGTAGTTTGTTATGAGGAAGCTAATATCATAACCCTGAAAGAAAAGCGAACCAGGTTAGCCACTTTCCTATGGTGTCCCTCGATATAGTGCAGTTCACTTACATCCTGGGGTAAAAGAAGTGATAAAATGAATAATCAGCATTATGAACAATCAAGATAGAAGGTCGGAAGCTTCTCAAACTCTAGAAAATAGTATCGACTATATACCACTTAGTTCGCGTGAATACCGTGCTACTGGGCTTATAGCACTACTAGCCCTGCTTCAGATTAATACAGTTCATGTCATACCTGAACTGGTTTTCTTCTCAAAACTTGGAATGCCTCTGCCCTCATCGATAAAAACCTAAGAAACTTCTTTGCAAGGATATTTTCTAGCTCATCTGCCTGCTTAACCTGTCAAATAAGAAAATAAGCAAATATAAATGCCATAACAGATGACAAATGGTTGAGTTATATTGTCCTAACAAGATTAACATCCACCAGCTTTTGTTCGCTACCTTCAAGCTTATACGGATTGAATTTATTGAAGTCTCTACCAAACACTTCTCGGCTTCGTTACGGCATATAAGCACCTGTAAAAATTACAATCTAGATTATGAACCAACGTTCTGAAGAAACTTCATTTTGCAAGTTTCCCTAAGAAGCATAATCATAAACAGATGTTGTAGGCTACATATGCAAGTTAGGAGCAAGTGATTCAGTTGGGTTCAGAAGTTTTAAACAATATGAGGGTCTTTAGACTTGCCACAACATCCTACTTGATGGAATATGCCTTTTGTCATTGATGCCAGAGTTTTGTGAATGCAAATGTTAATGATAGACTATTACTTCGCTATGTCATGTTCTATAACAACATGAAAGTATACTGAAATAAAAAAAATCATAATCTGTGTCCTAGTTTCCATAATGCTATGCATGTATATGAAGCATAAATTCCAGTGTGTCTATGTCACAGCCATAAGAACAGAGAAATACTGAGAATCATGTAATTATGCTGGTTTAGTATACTATAATTAAGTACAATTAAAGCACCTTCCTTATTAGTTTGGTTGAGGTACCTGATCGTTATCAGACAAAGATGGCCCATGTTACTTATTCTTACCTAGCGAAGGATCTGGTCTTAATAATGTAGTGTTGGAAACTTCATGACATGATGAAAGAACAATCAATTTCTAGCTAAGATAATTCTTTCTTAAGAACATCGTCAACTGAAGTACTAAGAACAATCAGCATGAAATAAAGCTGTTCATGATTCTCAGCATAGTCGAGTAAAGAATGTGCGTTCTGTTAGAAACTAACAATGACAACATGACGACACCATTGTTTTTTCTTGTCAGTTTGTTACATGATGGAGTACCATTTACTTCTACCGTGGGTGTCTTAAGATATATTCTACTCACAATACCCCCAAAAGGAAATATTTAGCTCAAATTGAGAAAGAGTAATTTCATTGTGAGATATGAACAATACTGGTGCATATGATTTTTACTTAAAGGCATTTAACAAGATATCTGAATTACTGTCTAGTGACCACAATATTTTACATTTGGAACGATCATTTGCTCTAAAATCAGTATGAGAACAGGAGAATGCATGATCAGTTCATGCATATAAGGGAAGTGCACTCACAAGATATATTTCTAGCAATATCAAAGAATGAAAGTTAAATTCGAGATGCTGCTAAAAGATTCTCCCTTACTGGATTCAGCAGAAGCTCAGGGCTAGTCCTGTAAAGAAAATTGAAGAAACGACGATGTGAGCCAAACCTGATTTATTCACATTCATGAGCTTCAGGGGAAGGTGCAGAAACAAAAGGGGGATTATGATATTTGCACACAAATACAAAAATTGCTAGTATCGGTATGAGCAGCATTTTCTTTGAGCAAATCTGCAAATGTCTGAGGAAACGTGAGCACATGTGAATGTGTGACTACAAGTTTATAGTGTCGTAGGCTAGAAACAATCAAGGAAGCCAAAAATAGTGCAGGTATTCTTGTTGTATTCCATCTATTAACTAGGGCCAACTCTAGCCTGTTTCTAGCATGTAGCACGATAGGATTCATCAAGTTGGAACATGAACGTCACAGCACACAAAATGCATGAAACACGAAAATGAGCAGGATCCAGTTTTCATCGATTTTCAACTATCATGAGCAGAATCGAGTTTCTTAAATATACATCATTGAGCTAGCTTCTTATCTTTGTCTGAATCAAATCACGTAGAGATAAAAGAATGCACGCGATGGATAAATAGTCTCCAGTTCGAAAGATAGCATACTTGAGCTCCACCTCTGGTTTGTTGTGCCTCTCAACTTCTTGGCAGGGAAAATTCTAGAGGTAAACCATGCACACATGTTACCTAAGTTAGACTTTGGGGGGATTAAGCAAATACACTACTGTAAACTTCAGATAAATCCCTGATCATTGTGTAAGAAACGGTGATTTTGGAAGTGACCAAATGGGAATACCTGCAGGCACATGGCAGCCTCCAGAGTGTTCCGGATGCAAGTCAGATACAGTCGCAGCGTATTAGCCTACAGAAATTACAAGAACACATTAACACCTATGCTGCGTGGAAGTGTACCATAGATACGATCAATCAACGGGAGTAAGCAGAGTGATAAGTGAGAATCGAGCGTTCAAATGTAGACTCTGGTCTACAGTTTTCCAATCATAACAAAACAACCTAGCGTTCGAAAGGGAACTTCGCTTAACTGAATTGACAAAATGTAACCTAAGCTGGCAGCGTACCACAGATAAGATCATCGACGGGATTAAGCAGAGTGGTAACTGAACCTAGCATTCAAATGGAGACTCGGGCTCTACAATTCTCCAATCGCAACAGAACAACATAGTGCGTGTTCGAAAGGAACCACATTTGACTAACTGACGAAATCTGGAAACTACTGAAAGGTCAAACGTAGAGTATTCAACTAGATACCCCTAGTTGCAGGACTCGGTGACTACCCAAATTCGGCGGCGACGGCGGTGTTCAGGGAATGGTGGGATCTAGAGAAGTGAGAGGGTGACCAACTCACCATGGTCAGCGAGGGGGCGCTGTCCGCGGGGATCAGACGAGGGGGAGAGAAGGGATCTGGTAGCGGGAGAGGATGGGGTGGCCGCCGGTCGCCGGACTTCCACCGGGAGGCGTGAGAGTGGGAGGGGGAGGCGCCGGCGTCGGCGGTGACCGGGAGGTGTGGACGTGATGCTGTTGGTGGGCCTGGGCCGTATCCAGTCATGCATCCGTTTTCTGGATGGAAATTAGGCACATCAGTTTTTCTATAAGGAAAAAACAACAGTTTTTTTATTGTAAAAAAACAGTTTTTTGGGAGGAAAATAACAGCAGTTGGGACAGGGCAGATGCAGACCTACCGTCTTCAAAAGTCTATATCTATATATATCTATATATCAAAAGTCTTCAAAAGCCGTCGCCGCAGCTGCTTTCTTCATCCTTGCCGCTGCCTCCCGCGCCCGCCGGTCCTTGTTCACCACAGACCGCCGCTGGACGTCCACAGCCCAATCGGTGTTCGACATCCCCTCCGGCTGCTTTTTTTCGTCGCCCGCGGCTTCTTCGTCGCCCGCGGGAGGGAGTCACTGTCGTTGCTTCTTGGAAGGACAAATTTTCTAGGCAACATCGTGGCGATGCGGTGCGAGTCAAGACACGGCGGCGATGTGTCTTGGCGGCTGGATCGGGGGGAAATGGTGGGAGAACGGTTGGGAGGCGGCTAGATAGGGAGGAAAAGGAGGGAAAACTAGCCGTCTCTCGCCGACACCTGCGGCCCACCCGCTTTTCGACTTGCGTCGGCGCCCCCGCTCGCCCCCTGTGGGCCTGGGTGCGCCGGATGGAAATTACGCCCGCACCGGACGAAATTAATTTGGGAGGGGGGGGGGGTGCTGGGCGAGATTTTAGACGCTGGTGCCCCCAAACGGCGATTGGGGGGCGTTTGGGGGGGGGGGGAGGGAGTGGAGATGCTCTAACGACGGCCCGCCACCACCGGGGTCTTGGTAGCTTCTAGAGCTTCCCAAGTTTAGATATCAGACAAGGTGATACCCACAAGTTTGGTACTTGTGCAGTTCCAACCTTCTACTGGGATATTTACAGTCTACTCCAATCCAAACATTCCAGAGTTCACTGAATATGAGCCACATGAAGCTTCATTGTCCAACATGGTATTACGTTGAAGTTGATTGCACATAAGCTTTACAGTCATACACTCCAGAGCTTTGTACATATGCGGCTGCACCTAACCAAGCTAGTTAGACACTAGAGCTCTCTGTCAAGATATTAAATTGCTATTGAAAATATTAATAAACAGATATATAGAACACAGTGTAATGCCAATCTTATTCCCACTCACAACCTCTCCGTCTAGAGCTAGTTCCTTATTCCATAATCAACAGAACTAGAGATCCGCATAGGATAAATGGACGAGGGCTCCAAAGCTTGTACATTAAACATACTTTCAAAAACAATTTACTATATTTATAGCTATATTTTGCCTATATTGAAAGAGTAAGAAAATCAAGTTAATACATCATTGGGAAAATGAAATAATATGCTGCAATGTAAAATCAACTTTTGTTTTCTAGAATGTGTCAAAGTCAGGTTGTAAACTAAACATACTTTCAGTTTTGTTTTCACTATATTTTGTCTTTATTGAAAGAGTAACAAAAAAAAGTTAAGACAACATTGTGAAAATGAAATAATAGTCTGAAATGTAAATTCAATTTTTGTTTTCTAGAATGTGTCAAAGTATTTAAACTCAGCGGAGGACGAGAATGATGATACACTCAGAATCATTAATATCAGAGAGGACGAGGAGGGTGATCTCAGAATCATCAATATCAGAGATATAACGATCAAAGATGAAGAATCAAGAAGCAACAACTCATTTGAGCCAGATAGTCCTATCTCTGATCCACCCTCAACACCAAACCATGAAACCAAGCTTGTGCCACAGCCTCAACCCAAACACAAGGCCGACCAAGCATCACGTAAATGATTATTTGTGGGTTAGGGATTTGATAGGTGGACGGGTCGATGTGTGTTATTGTGTTCTCGTGTTTTCTTAATTAGTTTGTGTGTTTGTGTGTGAGTGCGTGCGCGTGTGTGTGTTCATGTGATTTTATGTATTTGTGATGTCCTTAGGATAGTAGGACAGATTTTGAGCTGATGTGTGGTAATGTGGGTTATTTCATAGTGGTTGCTGCCCTCATAAGCTCATATAAGGAATAAAAGGTGGTGTAAACGTAAATTTGTGTTTTGTTCTCTCCTTCCTCATTACTTATATGAGTACACTAGTTAGTGTGTACGTGCAATGCACATTTTAGTTAAGCAAATCACAATGCTGACGTCGTCGATAAAGCTTTACCTTTTGTTAGCATTCATCCTATTCCCAAAGAACAATCTTGTCTGGAGCACTCTATAACTATATACTCCTAGATAATTTCAGAAAAAAGAATCACAGAACTTGAAACACCAGTATGGTATTAGGAATTTCATGCATGACAAGCTCCACTAATGGTTTATCTACATGACTACAATCGATAACAGATTGTGAAATTCTAAAGATTTAGCACTACAAGAAACAAAACATCAGTACTGTTAAGAATCTAGGCAATTTTCCGATTAAATTAATCCATGAATAAAACATGAGCATGATGTGGACATACTGATATTTGAACATATAACTATGCAATACTAGGCAAATCGTAGAACCACCTACAGAAATCGCTAGTACTATGCACATGGAAGTAAGAAGGAGAGGGATAAGCATATAGTACCCTCCAGTAGGCCAGTTGGCCGAAGCAGCAGCAGCAGCGGCGGCGGCAGCCTCTGAAGCAGCAGCGGCGGCAGCCTCATCGGCCACCCTCTTGGCGGCAGCAGCTTGTTCAGCTTCAGTAGACATGATGATGACGAGGACGACGCGGAAGAAGAGGAAGCAGACGATCGAAGTTGAGCAGTCGCGTACAAGACGCTCCCCAAAAACCTAATCGCCCTTCTCCCGTACAGGATCTCGAGAGGGCGGGGTTTCGGAGGCCTGCTCTCCCGCACACCGTGTACGCGGTGGACGGAATGGGATCACCGGAGGCAGCAACAGTGAAGGAAACGCAGGGATTGTGTTCTGTTCTTCAGAGAGGAGCGACCCCTCCAATATATAGGCACGGACACAGGGGCGGATGGAAAAGAAACGCACGTAATAAAGGCCATAATCGCCCGCAATGAAGGACTGGAAACGCCCGTACTTAAGAGCACTTAATACAGACGTTTCAGCTCGTATTCATTCTCATTAACGGCCCGATTAAATAGCGTTTCAGTCGCAACCGTTTGTGTCTGTTTCTGCGCGACAAAAAGAAACTCGGCTCGGCGAGATTCCCGCAACCCGCGGCGCGCGCGCGCGTCGTGACGAGGCGAGGCGAGGCGAGGCGTGGCGTGGCGGGCGTGCGTGCGTCGTCGTCGGAGGAGCGCGCGTGTGGAGCTCCTCTTTCTTCTCACACTTCCACATACTAGTGGTGGAAGAGATCACCTTATATGTTGGTGCTCATCTCTCCCAACTAGCAATGTGGGACTAAACTCCCACCACTTCCCTTGCCAAGCATGAATGGGCCCTTAGGGATTTTCTGAAATTATTAAGTGGGCCTAAAGCCCACCCTATATTTCAACAATCCCCCACCAGATCCCAAAGGCCCATAATATTGTCTTCTGTTTCCAACATTGTTTTGATATACCGGTATTTTCAGTGGAGACCTGTTAGGGTTGAACATCCACCTAGAACAGATAGCTACACTCCTTTACAACGAACAATGGACTATGCCTTGAATTGTCAGTTTGGCGTAAAGTAGTTTCACCAAATGTCTTACCAGTACTAGGCTGTCGAAGGATGACCCCTCGGGTGGAGCATATTAGTCACACTCCTGGCCTATTCATGAGCTTACTAGAGATCACCCTAATCTCATAGACTGTGACCAGCAGTCGGGCTCATATAGGTGTGTTCCTCCAAAGATCGCTCTGTAGGATAGCGTCTTGCTTATACAAGCTTTGGAACACATTAAGACAAAAGTCATCCTGCCATACAGTTTCTGAGAGTACTGCATCTCCAACGGAGTGGGTTAGTAAACTACTCTCCTCTGTTCACCACTAGCTTGTTTTCCCAGATCCTACTTCACGGGATCTCCGATCACGTAGGTTGGGTTACTACCATGGCAACTCATGTGGGTCTCATACCCATCTCCCTCGATGCATTTTCTATCACAACACGTGATAGCCCTTTGGTAAAGGGATCTGCCAGATTCTTAGCCGACTGGATATAATCCAATGCTATCACTCCGGAGTTTCTTAAATGTCTGACAGCTTTTAATCTCATTCTTATGAATTTGTTGGACTGCTTGTTGTTCTTTGAACTCTTTACCTTGACAATTACAGTTTGATTGTCACAGTTCATAAGAATAGCCGGTACTGGCTTTTCAACCACCGGCAAGTCCATCAAAAGATCTCGAAGCCATCCTGCTTCGACACTAGATGTGTCTAATGCTGTTAATTCTGCTTCCATTGTCGATCTTGTTAGGATCGTTTGCTTGCAAGACTTCCAGGAAACAGCACCACCTCCAAGGGTAAACACATAACCCGTTGTGGCTTTCATCTCATCAGCATCAGAGATCCAATTTGCATCACAATACCCTTCAAGTACCGACGGTTGTCCGGTATAGTGAAGTCCATAGTTCACAGTACCTTTCAAGTAGCGCATAATCCTCTCCACAGCACACCAATGCTCATCACCCGGATTAGAAACAAACCGGCTTAGTTTGCACACAGCAAACATGATGTCAGGTCTTGTGGCGCTAGCTAGATACATGAGTGAACCAATAATTTGAGAATATCTCAGCTGATCCTTAGCTGTGCCTTCATTCTTTCGAATCCGCACACTAGGATCATATGGGGTTGGAGAAATTTTGCAGTCTGAATATCCAAAACGACTCAGAATTTTCTCAACATAATGGGATTGCAGAAGCGTAATCCAATCCTCGTTATCTCTCAGTAGCTTGATATTCAAGATAACATCAGCCACACCAAGATCCTTCATCTCGAAATTCTGAGATAGAAATGACTTAGTCTCCTCGATGACTTTGAGGTTAGTCCCAAGTATCAGTATGTCATCAACATACAAGCATAGTATAACTCCTTCGCCCCCACCATAGCGATAGTATACACATTTGTCAGCTTCGTTGACAACAAAGCCAGCAGATGTTAAAGTTGTATTGAACTTCTCATGCCACTACTTAGGCGCCTGTTTCAGGCCATATAAAGATTTCAGTAACTTACACACCTTTCCTTCCTGACCATCTATCACAAAGCCATCGGGCTGTTGCATATAGATTTCCTCGTCTAGCTCTCCGTTTAGAAAAGCCGTCTTAACATCCATTTGATGGACAAGAAGACCATGCGAGGCCGCCAACGAGAGTAACACTCGAATGGTGGTCAGTCTGGCCACAGGCGAATAAGTATCAAAGAAATCTTCCTCTTCTTTCTGAGAATAGCCCTTGGCCACCAGTCTAGCCTTGTACTTTTCAATAGTACCATCAGGCCTAAGCTTCTTTTTAAACACCCACTTACATCCCAATGGTTTACAGCCATAGGGACGTTCAGTAATTTCCCATGTCCCGTTAGCCATGATGGAATCCATCTCGCTACGGACCGCTTCTTTCCAGTAGTCAGCATCTGAAGATGCATAGGCTTCTGAAATAGAAGTGGGAGTATCATCCACGAGGTACACGAGGAAATCATCACCAAAAGACTTTGCAGTCCTCTGTCTCTTACCCCTACCAAGGGTTTCCTCGTCATCCTCCTCAGGATTTTCATCAGGTGTTTGTTCATAATATTCCATAGGAATGGCAGGCTCAGGAGTCTCCTCTGATTCCTGTCTAGAAGTGCTTGGCATATCTCTCATAGGAAAAATATCCTCAAAGAATGTAGCATCTTTAGACTCTATAATTGTACCGACCGTCACATCAGGTACCTCAGGTTTCACTACTAGAAATCTATAGCCGACGCTATTCTTAGCGTAGCCCAGATTAACGCAATCCACCGTCTTTGGTCCAAGCTTACGCTTTTTGGGAATCGGCACATTGACTTTCGCCAAACAGCCCCATGTACGTAAGTATGAGAGTGTTGTTCTTCTCTTCTCCCACTGCTCGTAAGGAGTAATCTCATTGTCCTTTGTTGGAACTTTATTCAGGACATGACATGATGTCAGTATAGCCTCCCCCCACCATGCCTTGGATAAACCCGCTGTATCTAACATGGCGTTAACCAAGTCTGTTAGAGTACGATTTTTCCGTTCGGCAACCCCATTTGACTGGGGAGAATAGGGAGGCGTCCTCTCATGAATAATACCATGTTCCGCACAAAAAGAATCAAACTCATTAGAGAAATACTCTCCACCACGATCAGACCGGATTCGTTTAATCTTCTTTTCAAGTTGGTTCTCAACTTCTGCTTTATAGATTTTAAAGTAGTGTAGAGCCTCACTTTTAGTGTTTAACAGATATACATAGCAAAATCTAGTGGAATCATCTATCAGCGTCATGAAGTATCTTTTTCCACCTTTAGTCAACACACCATTCATCTCACACAGATCAGAATGTATGAGTTCTAATGGTGCCAAGTGTCTCTCCTCCGCAGCTTTATGGGGCTTGCGAGGTTGCTTTGCTTGCACACACGAATGGCACTTAGAACCTTTGGCTAAAGTGAAATTTGGGATTAAATTTAGTTTTGCTAACCGTGTCATAGAACCGAAACCAATGTGACAAAGACGTGAATGCCAAACTTCTGTTTCATTAACATTCGAATGAATATTGTTCACGACTTTATTACAGAAATCAGCAAGGGAAAAGCGGAACAGACCTCCGCATTCATAACCTTTTCCAACAAACAGTCCATATTTCGTAACAACTACTTTATTAAACTCAAAGACCAACTTAAATCCTTCTCTGCAAAGAAGGGAGCCACTAACTAGGTTCTTCTTGATTGCGGGGACATGCTGCACATTCTTGAGCTGCACGATCCTTCCCGAAGTAAACTTCAGATCGACCGTGCCAACACCATGAACAGAAGCACTCGCGCCGTTCCCCATCAGTACGGAGCCTTTCCTTGTGGCCTGATAAGAAGAAAACAATGAGATGTCAGCACACACATGAATATTTGCACCCGTGTCAATCCACCAATCGGTAGATTGACTTACTGAAAATACTGTAAATAGATTACCGTACCCAGATGCCCCACTTTCATTGTTGCTCACAATCATGTTGGCAGTCTTGGAGTCCTGCCCTGGCTTCTTAAACTTGTTTGGGCACTTGTTAGCCCAATGTTCATCCGAACCACAAGTGAAACAGCCACTCTTCTTCTTATCCTTCTTGAAGGTCTTGTTGCCCTTCTTCTTGAAGTCGGTATTCTGTTGGACACCCATCTTCCCTTTGGACTTGTGGGAGTTGAAGTTCTTCTGTACCACATTGGCAACTGAAGTCCCTTCTCCTTTTCCATGCGAGTCCTTTGCTCTCAAATTCTGCTCAACACTCAGATGACCGATGACATCCTCCACTGAGAATTCACGCCTCTGATGTTTCAGAGTGGTGGCAAAGTTCCTCCAGGAATTTGGCAGCTTAGCGATTATGCATCCCGCGACAAATTTGCCCGGTAATTCACACTTCAGGAGCTCAAGCTCCTTGGCGATGCATTGTATTTCATGAGCCTGTTCCAAAACAGAACGGTTTTCAACCATTCTGTAATCGTGGAACTGCTCAATAATATACATCTCGCTTCCAGCATCAGTTGCACCGAATTTAGATTCGAGTGCTTCCCACAAATCCTTGGCAACCCGCACATGTAAATATGCATCAACCAACTTATCTCCGATCACGCTCAGAACTGCTCCAACAAAGACGACAGTGGCCTCCCTGAACGCCTTCTCCTGATCAGGAGCAATTGTTCCAGTGGGAGTGACACTGGCGACCCAGAACACGTTCATCGCCGTGAGCCATAAGATGGTTTTGGTCTGCCAACGCTTAAAGTATGTCCCCGTAAACGGGGCAGGTTTCAGTGTAGCAGCAAAACCTTGAATCGAAAATTGCCTACACAAATTAGGTTTTTGGATTGTTAAGAATCTAGGCAATTTTCCGATTAAATTAATCCATGAATAAAACATGAGCATGATGTGGACATACTGATATTTGAACATATAACTATGCAATACTAGGCAAATCGTAGAACCACCTACAGAAATCGCTAGTACTATGCACATAGAAGTAAGAAGGAGAGGGATAAGCATATAGTACCCTCCAGTAGGCCAGTTGGCCGAAGCAGCAGCAGCAGCGGCGGCGGCAGCCTCTGAAGCAGCAGCGGCGGCAGCCTCATCGGCCACCCTCTTGGCGGCAGCAGCTTGTTCAGCTTCAGTAGACATGATGATGACGAGGACGACGCGGAAGAAGAGGAAGCAGACGATCGAAGTTGAGCAGTCGCGTACAAGACGCTCCCCAAAAACCTAATCGCCCTTCTCCCGTACAGGATCTCGAGAGGGCGGGGTTTCGGAGGCCTGCTCTCCCGCACACCGTGTACGCGGTGGACGGAATGGGATCACCGGAGGCAGCAACAGTGAAGGAAACGCAGGGATTGTGTTCTGTTCTTCAGAGAGGAGCGACCCCTCCAATATATAGGCACGGACACAGGGGCGGATGGAAAAGAAACGCACGTAATAAAGGCCATAATCGCCCGCAATGAAGGGCTGGAAACGCCCGTACTTAAGAGCACTTAATACGGCTCGGCTCGGCGAGATTCCCGCGGCGCGCGCGCGCGCGCGTCGTGACAAGGCGTGGCGAGGCGGGCGTGCGTCGTCGGAGGAGGAGCGCGCGTGTGGAGCTCCTCTTCCTTCTCACACTTCCACATACTAGTGGTGGAAGAGCTCACCTTATATGTTGGTGCTCATCTCTCCCAACTAGCAATGTGGGACTAAACTCCCACCACTTCCCTTGCCAAGCATGAATGGGCCCTTAGGGATTTTCTGAAATTGTTAAGTGGGCCTAAAGCCCACCCTATATTTCAACAAGTACTACAGAGAAACTCATCTGTTCAACCATTTATTCTACCCTAGACTCCTGTCTGAACCATGCATGGTGCTAACACAAAACAAAACATACTTAAATTTGGGCATTGGTTACGTCCAAACCTGCCAAAAAGTGTTGCGATATCTGTAAATATTGTAGAAAACAAACAAAACTCTACATCAACCATATTCAAAGTTTGGCCATACCCATAAAAAAACTGTCTTACCCATACCCAATAAAATTAGGTTTTGGGGTATTGCCCACTGGATACGGATTACCCATGGACAAGAGTTAATTAGTAAAATCCTGGCAAAAAAAAAGTTAATTAGTGAAATACAGTGGAGCTACCTGATATTCCTCCGATGAGCTAGCACACCCCAGATCGATCAGCACTACATCACTCGGGCATTGCACACGCGACGCGCACACGCGGTGCTGACCGCCGGCCGTCGCCTCTGATCTGACCTGCGCAAGCTCCTAGAAGGTGATGCCCGCCTACTGCGGTCCTGCCTCCCATGCTCGGTGGTCCTCCTTTCCTACCGCCGTCGACCATGGCACCTCCACGCGGTTCCGTTCCGGCCAGCATCCTACGTGTAAAACAGCGAATAATCCATTCACGCTAAATCTGATTCAATCCATGGCCACCGTCACCGTCGCTGTTAGACATCTCCACATAAATACATGATCATGTTCGATTCAATCAAGAGAACAAGATCAAGTTGTACCGTTGGTTTCCACATATAGTTCAAAACGAGCTAGCCTAACTTGTAGTCAAAGTTTTACTTTGTATATCCCCCACAAAAAAAAAGTTTTACTTTGTATAAATACCAATCCTATCAATGAAATTACTGAGGCATGCCATTGCATCCCGACCTTGTTATCCTACATGTTATCAAATTAGATTGTCCCTTGTCCTCCCTCTATCTTCTCCAAAAACACTAGCCCACACCTCTCTTCGTAACCCCAGCCTCTAACCCCTCCGTTGCCATGACTCCAAATGAGATCAAAGCCAAAGAGTCCGAGCTTGGTAATTATGCTCAGGAACTTGATGAGTGATGAATGTGAGGCCAAGCACACGTGTCAAGTCGCCGTCGATTTCGAAGGAAAGGGCAAGATGATGGTCGTGGAAAAACCAGCGTCGGCTACTCCATTCCCTCCCAGCCCCTCCACCTATGCCACATCTATCAAGTTACATGTTCTGATCACGCTCGACCTCACCACCTCCAACTACACGAACTCCTCGAAACAGGCTTTTGCCCCGCTTTCTAAATAAAGCCAAACGGCCAAACTGATACATAGTGATGAGGAGATCCTCTTACAAGCAGATTAAAGATAAACAACAAAAACAAAGAAGCATCAAGCTTGCCACCGAAGCCGTCGGGAAAATAAGGAAACTTGAGCTCCACGACAATGTCCCCAAGGAGGTAACGACGCAACAAGCGCCGTCGTCGCCAAGACCACAAAGGCCTAGGGTTTTCACCCGGAGCCTTATTGCGGAGAGGGTAGCAACAACGACGCTCTCAAGAGAGTCACGACACCCTCGGTGTCGCCGTCGTTGGCACCGAAGCGCTGGGATTTCTCCCGAAAAAACCTTCGCCACAGCAGGTACCTCAGCAAACTAGCCAACCCCGAGCTGAGCATCTACCACGCGATCTGGGCACTGACCACGCCAAGGCGCCACCAGCACCAGGAACCCCGACGCCTACTCCTCGCCACCCTCATGGCTCCAAGAGACGGCCATCACCACTGCCATGTCGCCCGCCGTCGAGCCACTCGTGCAGTCCACCTTCTGGGGACGCCGCTCCGACATCCGCGAACTCACGCTCATGTGGCAGGTCCATCGCGTGACCTGCGAGTCGAAAGAGGTCGGAGGGTTGGAACCAGAGGATGGCAACAGCACAACCACCAGAGGATATCCTCCACCGTCGACTGCGGTGCCGACCGAACACGACAGCAGAGACATACCAAGCCCAGCAGGCCCGGACAGGCCCAGGTCGGGCCCGTAAAGTCCCTGCCGCCATGCTGCTGCACGTAGGCATCGCTGCCGCTACCCTCCTCCTCTGCACCGCACCACCACCACGAGCTCACAGGAAAAGCCATCAGAGTGAGCAGGCCAACCCGCCTTGGCCCAGATGGGTCCACATGGCCCAGATCTGGGCCATCGGATCCTGGCCGCTAACTCCCCGCTGCTCTGCCGCTCGAGCGCCGCCACGACGCCACCAGACACCTCGAGCCGAGCCGCCACCTCCGCCACCTCCGCCGCCTACCGCCAAGAAGCACCGCCGCTGAGGTTGAGGACGCCATCGTGCACTGCCGCCTGCCTACCAGCCCCGCCTAGGAGAAGCTTGTGCCGGGTAGAGAGGAGGCCATCGCCGCCGGCACCGCCCGGGCTTTGCCTGGCGGCTCCCGCCGGCGGCGGCGACGAGTGGGAGGAGTAGGAGGGGGTTTAGGGACGCTGGGGTTCTGTCTCCCCTAGAATCGCCCGTATGAGGGCGACCAGGAGCTCGAAGCGTTTTCCCCAACTACATGAACTGGGTGAGCTAATCCTTGCTATCCTACGCAAATATGGCCTCACTGCTCATGCCCTTAGGGCATCTCCACCGGGCCGACGCAAATGACCATCCCGCGTCCGAACGCGTCCGTGCGGATAGAAAAATAGGGAAACACCATCCCATCGGCCTGACCCAAACAGCCAAAGGCGGTCCGGCCGACCCATTCCCGGCCCAAATTTGGGAGCAAAATGGGTGAAAGCGGACAGGCAAACCGTCCGCGCGCATGTCCGCGCGTGCCTTTTCGTGTCCTTCCCTGGCCCACTAGTCAGCCACCGCAACGACCGTTCTTCTCTGCTAGGCAGTTTGCTCCACCGCTTCAACCTTTCTCAGCGCGTCGTCGGCATTGATGCAGCGCCTGGGTGTCTGCGCCAGCCATCAACACGCCCTGCGACCGCGCTGGGCGGCCAGTGGACGTGCGTCCTCTACATAAAGCCCCTTAGCGCTAGCCCATCGCTGCACATACAAGCACGCGAGACCATGGAAGAAGGACGGTGGCCGTTCTGCAAGGGCAAGAACGACCACAAGTCGTTGGGCTCACGCCACTGGCTGCCTCTCGAAGACGATGATGGCTCACCTCCGTGCACCGCTGCTCGTGCCCCGAACGATCGGGTGTACGTGCCCATCTGGATGGCTCGAAGCCTGTACGCGCGCAACAGGCCCGTGCCATGGCCCAATGCCAACCTCCCGGCGAGGTGGCTTCTCAACAGCCGGCGTGTGCCGGTTCCTCCTATTCCCCATGAAGGTCCGGAGCATGTTCCGGAGATCATGTGGCGGCGTGCCCTGCTCCCCCCTCACCTGCGGTGTGACCCAGCGTTCGCCATCATGTCCTCGTCCTGGGACATACTCGGGTCCTGGGAATGGCGAGTGGACAGGCGTGCCGGGTATCTGGGCAATGATGCCTGGTAAATGACCGGCCCGTTGGGAACCCCAAGAGGAAGGTGTGATGAATATAGCAGCAAGATTTTCCCTCAGTAAGAAACCAAGGTTTATCGTTCAGGAGATGAGCAGACAAACGACTGTAGGTGATGCTTGCTAGCTTGCGACAGCTCAGGACAATTTATAGGGCGCCTCGTCCAAGCTTTGCTTTGCTAGCTGCAACATGGAACCTGCACACAACACAACCAAATACTTTATTCCCAACTTACGATGAGGTTGTCAATCTCACCGGTTTGCTTGAAACAAAGTGATAATAGTATGTGAGTAAAGTAAACAGTGCGAGTAAAGTAAACATGTGATAGCAATATAAAGGAAATAGGACCGGGGTCCGCAGTTCACTAGCGGTGTCTCTCCATAAGATAAAATAATACATACTGGGTAAACAAATTACAGTTGGGCAATTGATAGAATAAAGACAATGTGCATATGAAGAGAGGATCACTATGAGATTTACTCTAGGTATTACAACAAGATACATAGACCACCATCCAACTGCATCTATGACTAATAATCCACTCACGGGGATATCGTCCGAACACCCCATAAGTATTAAGTTGCGAACAACAGATAACTGCATTAAGCAAAGTGTGTAATGTAAACAAAGCATATGCCCTCGAGCATATGAATGTTGTTTTCCCCATAGTAGCAACAGCACATCTACAACCTTAGAGGTTTCTGTCACTCCCCCAGATTAAATAGAGGCATGAACCCACTATCGAGCATAAATACCCCCTCTTGGAGTCACTAGCAACTACTCGGCCAAGATAGCTACTAACAACGGAGAGCATGCAAGATCATAAACAACATAGAGATAACATAAGATAAATTTTAGTACATCAACTCAAGCATAACACCAGTATTCATCGGATCCCAACAAACCAAACATGTAGAATTACATAATGGTGATCTCAATCATGTAGGGCAGCTCATGAGATCTAAACATGAAGCACATGGTGGAGAAGACAACCATCTAGCTACTGCTATGGACCCATAGTCCAAGGTAGACTACTCACTTATCGCTCAGGAGGCAAGCATGGCGATGAAGAAGACCTCTGGTGGCGATTCCCCTCTCCGGCAGGGTGCCGGGAAGAGCTTCTGGACCCTCCCGATCTTTGGGTCGACAGCGGCGGTGGATCGCGATGTGTTGTGGAAAAGTGATCGGGTCTTTAGGTTTTTCCCGTCGGGGGGTCTTTATTGGCGAAGGGGCAACGTCAGAAGTGGACCGAGGTGGTCTCACACATAGGGGGCGCGGCCCAGCCCCTGGCCGCGCTGCCCTGGTGTGTGGGACCCTCGTGGCCCCACTCCAACTCCTCTTCGGTTCTCTGGAAGCTTCGGTGAAATTCTGGGCGACTGGCTTTGGTTTTGTCCAATTCCGAGAATATTTCCTGTGTAACTTTTCTGAAACACAAAAATAGCAGAAAACAGGGAACTGGCACTGTGGCGACTTGTTAATAGGTTAGTTCCGGAAAATGCATAAAAGTGCCACGAAGTGTAACGAAACATTAGGCAAATGGTGTAAAAACAAGCATGGAGCATCAAAAATTATGGATACGTTGGAGACGTATCAGGCAACAGCGACTGGGACCAGCGCTGGGCCCCGGAGGCCCCCAACAATGGCGGTAGGGATGACGGCGGCGGGGACAACAGGGACGGGGAGATGGAGGCGGCCACGACGGGGACTTCGACGATGGCAACAAGGACAACGGTCGCCAACCTCCGTCCCCACCTCCCAGCTGCGACGATGACACCGACAAGGAGGTACATTGACGATTTTGTTGGCAATGTTTGTGTACAATGTTCTCCTTGCGACGATTGCACCGGTTTTCTACCTTGCCATTGAAATGCTTGCCTTTTTTCTTTAAGGGATGCTTGGGCAGAAGAAAAACGACGATTGTGTGGGTACGCATTCTTCCTATATTTATCCAGAGATATACTTTTTGTCTCATCCAAACAGTGCGTGCATGCATTGTATCCCTTGTTTGACTGTCCTGAAATGTTACTAAGAGCAGGCCAATCATTGATGGTTACGAAAAGCAACGCTCGTAGGTCAAATTCCTCTTGTTTGTGCTCATCCCACACACGTACAACTGGTTCGGCCCACAGCTGTAAAAGTTTATTAACTAATGGCCTTAGGTACACATCAATGTCGTTGCCGGGGTGCTTTGGACCTTGGATGAGCACTGGCATCATAATGAACTTCCGCTTCATGCACAACCAAGGAGGAAGGTTGTAGATACATAGAGTAACGGGCTAGGTGTTGTGACTGCAGCTCTGCTCCCCAAAAGGATTCATGCCATCTGTACTTAGACCAAACCATAAATTCCTTGCGTCACCTGCAAAGCCCGGGAACTCTCTCTCGATTTTTCTCTACTGCCGACCATCAGTGGGGTGCCTCAACTTGTCATCTTTCATACGGTCTTCCATGTGCCATGGCAACAACTTCACATGCTCTTTATTTCTGAACAGACGTTTCAACCGTGGTATTATAGGAGCATACCACATCATCTTGGCAGGAACCCTCTTCCAGGGTGGCTCGCCCTCAATATCACCAGGGTCATCTTTTCTGATCTTATACCGCAATGCAATGCATACCAGGCATTTATCCATATTCTCGTACTTATGTCAGGGTCCTTGGCTAGATCTAGAGGATAACTCAGGCGATAGTTTGGCAAGCAATCAACGAGAACGAATTTGCAGATGAGTAAGATAGCTAGAACAGGAAATTGCAGGGAGAAAGGAAATTGACGAGTAGAGATTTTAGGGTTTTGGGATGCGTGCCACCCAACCTCCCACTCTCTCGGGTTATATAGAGTACCCCGGTGAGCCACACTTCCGATTAAGTCTTAACCATAATGTCAGTGCTTAAAGCACACTTAAGTTAATTATTACAAGGTGAGCCGTTCGATCAGATCGAACGGTCAGAAAAGGTCCAACTCTAAGAAACTATCTCTTGCTACTGAAATAACATGACGATGCCTGACAATACCCCTTCCAGGAAACCATACTTCAAGGATGGAACTCTGGAAACGTTGCCTGTATGAAACTGGCATATTCCCAAGTAGCTTCTTCTGGAGACAGGTTTTCCCAGTGTATCAACCATTGAGGAATCGGAATGTTATACGAACCTGACCTGCGAGGAACTTGTCGATGTTGCAGAATTGCCAGTGGAGCCACCTTGATTTTGCCGTCTATAGTGAGTAATGGTAGAGTAGCATTCAGAATAGCTGCTGGACCCAGGTGTTTCTTGAGTTGATTGACGTGGAAAACGTCATGGAGGAGAGTACCTGCTGGCAATTGCAATTGATAGGAAACCTGACCGACTTTTTTCAAGATGCAAAATGGTCCGTAATATTTGGAGGACAGTTTCAGTGAGTTCCTGAGACCCGGAGCTGTCTCGCGGTAGGGATGCATCTTTAAGTACACCATGTCTCCCACTGCAAAGTGACGTTCAGTTCGTTTGAGATCAGCGTACTTCTTGTATCGGTTTTGTGCCTTCTGCAAGTTAGCTTTCAAGGACTGGATCATGTGGTCTTGTTCTTCCAATGTGATTTCAACATCAGGAGAAACATCACAAGGAAGAGCCACTTCACTTATCTGGGGGGGGGGGGTTTGTAGCCATACAGAGCTTCAAACGGAGAGCATTTCAGAGAAGAGTGGTAAGCTGTATTGTACCACCATTTTGCAGAAGGAAGCCAGTCAGTCCACTTCTTTGGCTCTTTGAAAACCATGCTCCTTAGGTACTATTCGAGACATTGATTAACCCTTTATGCTCGGCCGTCAGATTCTGGGTGATGAGCTGTACTGAGGTGTAACTGAATGTTCAGAGAAGAGAAGAGTTCCTGCCAAAACTTGGAAGTGAATATAGTGTCTCGATCACTGACTATGGTTCTAGGAAGACCACGCAGTTTGCTGATATTGTCCATGAATAATTTGGCGACTTGTTGAGCATTGTAAGGGTGGGATAAAGCTAGAAAGTGTGCATACTTAGTTAGTCTATTGACTACCACTAAGATCACATCCTTGCCTTTGGATTTGGGAAGACCCTCGACGAAATCCATGCTCAATTCTGACCATTTGGAGTTGGGTATGTGGAGGGGATCAAGTAAGCCAGGGTAGTGTACACGCTCTGTTTTAGAAATCTGACATACTGGACAGATAGCCACTCTGTCTGCTATGTATTGTTTCATATGCGGCCAGTAGAATAGTTGTTTGAGCCTATGGTAAGTTACTCTGCTGCCGGAGTGGCCTCCAAATGTCGAGGAGTGGAAGGAAGTGAATAATTTTTCCTTGAGGTCAGTAGTAGGACCGATCACACTCCTATTTTTGTACCTGAGTATGCCTGCTTGTAAGGTGTAGTTGGCATGGCAGTCTGGTTTGATTGCTAGTTCTTGAAGGAGTTGAGTGCACTTCTCGTCCTGATGGTAAGTTTTCTCCACATCATTCATCCAAGTAGGCACAGCTTTAGAGATGGCATTGCAAGTTTCCTCTGTAGTTTCATACTTCCTGGAGAGTGCATCAGCCACTGTATTCTCTTTACCTTGTTTATATTCAATGGAAAAGTCGAATTCGAGCAGCTTGAGCATCAGTTTGTGTTGTATGCCCTCAAGTAAATGTTGGCTAGACAAATATTTGAGGCTTCTTTGATCTGTCCTTATGATGAGTTTATTGCCCAAGAGGTAGTGCCTCCACTTTCTCAGTGATTCCAAGATGGCCATGTCTTCTTTTTCATAAATGGACTGAGCCATTGCTTTGGGGCCAAGTGCCTTGCTGAAGAAGGCAATAGGTCTGCCTTGCTGCATGAGGACTGCACCCAGACCTGTACCAGAAGCATCCGTTTCTAGGTGGAAAGGCACTGTGAAGTTGGGTAGGATGAGAACAGGTGGTTGAGTCATAACTAGTTTCAGCTTCTCAAATGCTGCTTGTTGAGCTCCAGTCCAGATGAAGGAATTTTCTTCAAAGCATCATGTAGTGGTCTGCAGATAGAGGCATAGCCTTGGACAAATCGTCTATAATAACCTGTAAGTCCGAGGAATCTTCTCAGTTGTTTAATTGTCTGTGGTGCTTCCCAAGAAGTTATTTCCTTGATCTTTTCTGGGTCTGTTGCCACTCCTTCTCCCGACATAATGTGCCCCAGGTATTCCACTAATGGTGTTGCAAAGCTACATTTGGACAGTTTTGCTTTCAGCTGGTTAATTCTTAGAACTTGGAGGACTTGCACCAGGTGGTGTCTGTGGAGCTTGATGTTCTTGCTATAGATTAATATGTCGTCAAAGAAAACCAAGACAAATTTCCTCAAGAAGGGTGTGAATATGCTGTTCATGAGTTGCTGAAATGTTGCAGGTGCATTGGAAAGCCCAAATGGCATCACTAGGTATTCATAGTGTCCTAAATGCGTGCTGAAAGCTGTTTTGGGAATATCTGATTGATTCATTCTTATCTGATGATAGCCAGATCGTAGGTCTATCTTGGAAAACAGTGTGGCTCCTTGTAGTTCATCCAACAAGTCCTCAATGACGGGTATAGGGAACTTGTTCTTGATTGTCAGGTTGTTGAGTTGTCTGTAATCCACACATAAACGCCAGGTCATGTCTTTTTTCTTCACCAATATGGCAGGTGATGAGTATGGGCTATTGTTGAGTCTGATTTCATTATTCTTGAGCATCTTTTGTACCAACTCTTCCACAATGTTTTTCTGTTTATGTGGCATGCGGTAAGGTCTCACATTTGGGGGGTTACTGCCTTCTTGGATGGGTATTGTGTGATCACAGGCTCTAGAAGGAGGTAGGCCAGTAGGTTCAGCAAACACATCTGCAAATTCAGTGAGTATGTCAGATACTGTAGTAGTACTGGTTGTGTCTTGTGCAGTCGTGGAATTGCTTGGTGTTTGTTTATCTGGCATCAGTCAGATGAGATATGCTTGAGCACCCCCTAACAGTAATTTGGAACAAGCTTTTGCTGAAATCACTGTATTACTTATGTTAGCAGCTCTGTCCTTGAGTGTGACCCATTTACCATCAAGAGTGACTGCAATGCTTCTGTTCTCCCAGTCAATAAAATTGGGACCAGGGTGTTTGAGCCAATTAGCTCCCAGTACCATATCGTACCCTTTGAGTGGCAAAACCTTGCAATTGTAACTGAACTGAGTGTTATGTATCTTGAAGTTGCACTGGGGAATGTGTCCAACTGAGTGCAATTCGCCACCACCTGCTACTATGATAGTATGTGTGGTTGTAGGTGTTACCAGTAACTTAACCCTTGAAACAAAGTTGCTATCCAGGAAGGTATTAGTGCTACCACTATCAATAAGTGCCACTGCTTTGTATCCACTGATGAAAACATCAACTAAGAGTGTAGTATCTCTAGGTATGCCATGAAGTGCCTCTGCAGAAATTTGCATGATGGATTCAGGTAGTGGTTTGGAGCTTCTGTGGTATCTTCTGGATTGGCATTGTGTGCATCTTCCTGAGTGAGATTGGGGACTACATCATGAAATGTATCAGGAATATCAGCCATATCCTCCTCATCGCTGTGGCCTTGTAGCTGTATAGCATTCAACATGCTTTTCACTGTTGCACATTTGTGCCCAAAGACCCAAGGTTCGGGGCAGTACCAACATTTGCCTCATTCTCGTGGCTTGTCCAGGGCCACTCTCTGTCTATTGTTTGGAGGGAGATGAGGGGCAGTCTGGAACTGAGGCTTGTAACAGGATGTGGAGTTGGTTGCCTTCTGATGGCAGAAAGATAAGCTTGCTCTTGTTGCCGGGCTTGCCAATAAGCTGTGCATAATGTAGACGGATTGTGGCTTTTGACAGAGTGCTTCACTGTGTCCTTGAGGCCAGCTATGAATCTCAGCAAGAAAAAATTATCTGTCAGGTAAGGGTGATCCCTTTTCATCTGAATCATGTACTCTTCAAACTGGTCTGTGTAATTGTTGACTAAAGAAGTCTGTTTCAGGTGCTGAAACTGTTCCATAGACTCATGCTCCCCAGGTGCTGGAAATCTGTCGCAAATCAAGTCACAGAATTGTGTCCAGTTGAGCAGATATAGGTTGATGTTGCTGCTAGCCATCCAGGTTTTTGCTTTTCCATGGATGTGTGCATTGGACCACTTTACTTTGGAATCATTTGTGATACCCATGAGCTGGAAGATACTCTCACATTCTTCAATCCAAGACAAAACGTTGTCCCCAAAGAACAATGGTAGATCAACACTAGGTGTTCTGATGTAAGGTTCTTGGCCCCCAGAAGGAATATGTGACCGCTCTGGTGTCGGATTCACTGGTTGTTGAAAAGGTTGACTTGGTTTTGGTTGTGGGGGTGGAATTGGTGGAATATGTGGTGATGTAGAAGTGTAGGTGTAGTGTGGTTGGATTGGAGAGGGAGGTGGGTAGTTGTAGTAAGCAGGTGGAGGAATGAACTGGTGTTGGATGGGTGGTGGGTAGTGATATGGGTAATTCTGTGTTTGTAATGGTGGTGGGTAGTAGGATGATTGGGGTGGTGGAATTGGGTATGAACTAGTGGGTGGAATCGAATACATATGTGGGTGAGTGGCTGGGTTTGTGGTTTGGTGAAATTGTACAATTGGTGCAGAGGTGGGTGATTGCTGGTAGATGACGCCAGAAAAGAGTTGGTGTCTAGTTGAATGTCCAGCCCGTTGGGAACCCCAAGAGGAAGGTGTGATGAATACAGCAGCAAGATTTTCCCTCAGTTAAGAAATCAAGGTATGTCGATCAGGAGAGGAGCAAACAAATGACTGAAGGTGATGCTTGATAGCCTAGTGACACTCCAACAAGGGCGCCGTTTCACGATAAAACGAGTTAGCATGTCTTCAGCTAGTAGCAACGTGGAACCTGCACACAACACAACCAAATACTTTGTTCCCAACTTACGATGAGGTTGTCAATCTCACCGGTTTGCTTGAAATAAAGGGTATGAGCGTATCGAGTGGAAAGTGATAATAATATGCGAGTAAAGTAAACAGTGCGAATAAAGTAAACAGGTGATAGCAATATAAAGAAAATAGGACCGGGGTCCATAGTTCACTAGCGGTGTCTCTCCATAAGATAAAATAATACATGCTGGGTAAACAAATTACAGTTGGGCAATTGATAGAATAAAGACAACGTGCATATGATGAGAGGATCACTATGAGATTTACTCTGGGCATTACAACAAAATACATAGACCGCCATCCAACTGCATCTATGACTAATAATCCACTCACGGGGATATCATCCGAATACCCCATGAGTATTAAGTTGCGAACAACAGATAACTGCATTAAGCAAAGTGTGTAATGTAAACAAAGCATATGCCCTTGAGCATATGAATGTTGTTTTCCCCCTAGTAGCAACAGCACATCTACAACCTTAGAGGTTTCTGTCACTCCTCCAGATTAAATAGAGGCATGAACCCACTATCGAGCATAAATACCCCCTCTTGGAGTCACTAGCAACTACTCGGCCAAGATAGCTACTAACAACGGAGAGCATGCAAGATCATAAACAACATAGAGATAACAAAAGATAAATTTTAGTACTTCAACTCAAGCATAACACCAATATTCATCGGATCCCAACAAACCAAACATGTAGAATTACATAACGGTGATCTCAATCATGTAAGGCAGCTCATGAGATCTAAACATGAAGCACATGGTGGAGAAGACAACCATCTAGCTACTGCTATGGACCCATAGTCCAAGGTAGACTACTCACTCATCGCTCCGGAGGCAAGCATGGCGATGAAGATGACCTCCGGTGGTGATTCCCCTCTCTGGCAGGGTGTCAGGAAGAGCTTCTGGACCCTCCCGATCTTCGGGTCGACGGTGGCGGCGGATCGCGATGTGTTTTGGAAAATTGATCGGGTACTTAGGTTTTTCCCATCGGGGGGGTCTTTATAGGCGAAGGGGCATCGTCAGAAGTGGACTGAGGTGGTCTCACACATAGGGGGCGTGGCCCAGCCCCTGGCCGCGCCGCCCTGGTGTGAGGGCACCTCGTGGCCCCACTCCAACTCCTCTTCGGTTCTCTGGAAGCTTCGGTAAAATTCTGGGCGACTGGCTTTGGTTTCGTCCAATTCCGAGAATATTTCCTGTGTAACTTTTCTGAAACACAAAAACAGCAGAAAACAGGGAACTGGCACTGTGGCGACTTGTTAATAGGTTAGTTCCAGAAAATGCATAAAAGTGCCACTAAGTATAACAAAACATTAGGCAAATGGTGTAAAAACAAGCATGGAGCATCAAAAATTATGGATACGTTTGAGACGTTTCAGCATCCCCAAGCTTAACTCCTGCTCGTCCTCGAGTAGGTAAGTGATAACAAAAGAAATAATTTTTGAGGTGACATGCACCTACACAATCTTGATCATATATATAAGCATTGTGAGCTGGGATCAAAAGAACTTAAAACATGGGCATGAAAGACATATTCTTGATAGAAGAAACTTAGCAACCATGTTATAAATATGCAAATGAACACAAACAAAAGATCATGAAAATGAAACAATGAAAGTCAAATGTGTGTTCAAATCATAAGGAAAAACATACAAATGGTTTTCAGCTTGTCCTTAATAGAGAGCAAAACATAAATGCATAGGACACCTTCAAGTTTAAGAGGGCGACTAGATACAAATAATTTAAGAACAAGTGAAACCAACAATATGAATCAATCAATGAAAACTTTGGAACAATACACATTATACTAAGAATGACAACTATGCTCTCTTAATGGTGCATAAAGATAGAAGGTGGTGACTCAACATAAAAGTAAAAGAAAGGCCCTTCGCGAAGGGAAGCAGTGATTGCAAGTTTTATAACCTTCAAAAATTATGGTACTTACCGGCTTTGAGCTCTCATTGCCCCCATCATAAGCATCTTGAATGATTAAAGTTAATGCGAGAACACTTACACTGCATATGCTTGACAAATCATAAGTTGAAAACCTCGTGTCCCGTAAATACGAGTACCCAAACCTCATGCTACTTTACTTAGAGTCCCAAGCAAGGCTCTTGTCATTGTAAGTACATATATATCATCGAGAACCACCAACGGGGTACCTCTGTGCCCGATGACATGGAACAATCCCACATCAAAATGACAAGACAAGCAGACAATAAACACCTTGACATCTCTTTTATTTACCATTTATTTAGCTTTTTATTTTGAGATGTGTTGTCGAATGTCCACTATGGGTATGCTGCAAATTTCCACCATGAATTATGCATGGCTTAAATTGGCGCCCAGGCGTTTCCCTAACACATATACAAACTCCATGATCCCCACAAGATTCCTAATTCATTTCACACCACGGGCATCCATAAACAAAAGATCACGATATCAACTCAAATAAGAAGTGCAATGTTGAAAGCTTGCCCCATGACGGCATGGCTGGGCTAGTCTCCAACTTACAACTTGCAAGCATAACAACTCAACATAAGAGACCACAATGTCAAATTTTTAAGAACGAGAAAAAGTAAAGTGTGCCTTCCGGTTTGTGAGAGCTTTACTGACCAATTTTCGCATAACACTGGTAAGAGTTTAATTTGAAGAGTAAATAAAAGCAAGTCAAATTTACTTGGAATAGCAAATTGCTAATAGGAATGTATGGTGGACACTTTGGCAAACTTGGTTTTTAGGAGTTGGATGCACGAGTAGAGCTCATACTCAGTACAAGGCGAGGGCTAGCAAAAGACTGGGAGCGACCAACTAAGAGAGCAATAATGACCATAATCATGCAAAGCGACAAAGCGACATTAAAATAAGCATAAGATGGCATCAAAAGTCAAAAACTAAATGATCATAGAGGCTATTGGCGACTTTGTAAGAGTCTAACATGTGTGAACATGCGCCAAGTCAACCCAAATAAAGCATCAAGGAGAAAACCAAAATAATGCTTCCAAATGATTAAAACAACGCATAATTTTTTCAAAGGCTCATTAAGCAATCTCAGTTATTTGAGACAAGTCATGCTACAGCAAAAGCACTAAGCATACTATCAAAAAGACATCAAGCATGACATGCAAAAGCCTAGGCCACAGTCTACACAAGCTCCTTCTTGTACCACTTTTTTGCATAAAGCTTTTTCTCTTTTCCAACACCATTCAAACTTTTTATAAACACCCCTTTTGATGAAAACCAATAAAGATCAGAGGCAAAAATACACCTTGATGAAAAGATATAACAAGATCTGAACACAAATCAAGGTGAAAATTGAAAGCTAAACGCAGTTCTAGAAAAAGAGAACACTCGTTGAAACGAATAGAGTGAAAAACAGAGTGTTCTTAGCAAATGAAAAGCAAGGCAACTTCTCCAAAAGAAATTTGTTGCGGTCCAACCATTTATTGCAGCAAACAAAACAAAACTAAAATGAAAACTAACAACTGACGCTCCAAGAAAAACGCATAATGCATGAAGCAATAAAAATATAGCGTATTGAAAGGTGACCTGATTTTGCCGATGAAGAAGGGGTGCCTCGGGGGCATCCCCAAGCTTTGACACTTGTACTTCTTGGATATTTCTTGGGGTAATGCATGGGCATCCCTAAGCTTGAGCTTTTGTCCATTCTTCAACTCATCTCATCACTCTCCGATCCCTACACTTGAAAACTTCCTTCATACAAAACTAAACACAAATCTATTAGCAACATTAGTGTAAGCATAACATATAATCAACCCATTTTTGCTTCAGGTTTCAACCCAAAACCACCACATATAAATCATATACTACTGTAGCAACTTCCCCAAAAGTTCTGTGATAAAAAGAACTCAAAAAGAAAGCGATAAAGCGGCAAACACAAATATTGGCAGAAATCTGTCAAAACAGAACAGCTGACAAAGGTCGAATTTTTAGAGGTTTTTCTGTTGCTCAAATCAAAAAGTGTTCAACTAATGAAAGTTTGGATATAACCTGGGGCATATGCACAAGAAATCGCAGGTTCAAAAGATATACAGAGAATTTTTACGGTGCAGCACCGAAAACAGTTTTAGGACAGCAACATCCCCAAATCTTACCTCGCTCAAATTAGAGGCTTCTCTTGGCACAAAAACAAAATAAAAAGGATAAGGAGAGGTCATTACAGTAGTAATAACTTCCAAGACTCAAATAAAAGAAAAAGAACTAAAAGTAAAAACATTGGGTTATCTCCCAAGAGTGCTTTTTTTTAACGCCTTTGAGCTAGGCGCAGAAAATTGCGAATCAAGTAATTTTCAAAGAAGCATTAAGATCAACTGCAGAAGTTTTATCAATAAGGCATTGTATTTCATCCACATAAGTTTTTGAAGACCCTTTGTGATCACGCTTTGGTTCACTTAAATCACTAAAAAGATTTTTGGGACAAATCCAATCAAAATTATTTTCAAAAGCTTCATACAATCCCAAAAGCTTGCTAGGTATAGGTATTTTGGTTCCTTCATCGTTTGTACTAATAACCTTTATAGGTGTAACGAGTTTAATAAAACGCTTAAGAACTTTCCTAGCTTCAATGGCAACATCTTTAAATTCTAAGCGCAAAGTTTCCAAGATAAAGGCTTTCTTTTCAGGATCCTTAATTTCATGAAGCTTAAGGAACATGTGTTGCATAAAAGGATTAAGGCTAGCAAACCTAGCTTCTAACATGTGAATTAAATAAGCAGAAGCAACTTCAT
Organism: Dactylis glomerata; assembly: GCA_007115705.1. Classification (NCBI taxonomy): domain Eukaryota; kingdom Viridiplantae; phylum Streptophyta; class Magnoliopsida; order Poales; family Poaceae; genus Dactylis; species Dactylis glomerata. Next base: position 7,186,537 of record QXEO01001238.1, read on the forward strand.
AACTAGGAGCAAGCTCAACCAAAGGCTTTTCCTCAACTTCTTTATGCATACTAATATGATTAAAGAACTCCTCAATGTTATCTTTCCCAATAATTGAACCACTACCTACTGAGAGGTCCTCCAGAACATACTTAGGGAACAACATAATGAACTAAAGTAAAGAAATAACAACTACCAAGGATTCTAATTTTTTTTGATTTTTGATAAAATGATGCAAGTAAAAATAAAGTAAAGTAAAGCAAAACTTAAAACAAAGTAAAGGATGTGCGTGCGAAAACTCCCCTCGCAGAAGTCTTCTACTTCCTCTCCGGCAATGGTGCCAGAAAAGAGCTTGATTGCTGGTACATGGCGCCAGAAAAGAGTTGGTGCCTAGTTGACTGTCCAGCCCATTGGGAACCCCAAGAGGAAGGTGTGATGAATACAGCAGCAAGGTTTTCCCTCAGTTAAGAAACCAAGGTATGTCGATCAGGAGAGGAGCAAACAAACGACCGAAGGTGATGCTTGATAGCCTAGTGACACTCCAACAAGGGCGCCGTTTCACGATAAAATGAGTTAGCGCGTCTTCAGCTAGTAGCAACGTGGAACCTACACACAACACAACCAAATACTTTGTTCTCAACTTACGATGAGGTTGTCAATCTCACCGGTTTGCTTGAAACAAAGGGTATGAGCGTATTGAGTGGAAAGTGATAATAATATCCGAGTAAAGTAAACAGTGCGAGTAAAGTAAATAGGTGATAGCAATATAAAGGAAATAGGACCGGGGTCCACAGTTCACTAGCGGTGTCTCTCCATAAGATAAAATAATACATGCTGGGTAAACAAATTACAGTTGGGCAATTGATAGAATAAAGACAACGTGCATATAATGAGAGGATCACTATGAGATTTACTCTGGGCATTACAACAAAATACATAGACCGCCATCCAACTGCATCTATGACTAATAATCCACTCACGGGGATATCATCCAAACACCCCATGAGTATTAAGTTGCGAACAACAGATAACTGCATTAAGCAAAGTGTGTAATGTAAACAAAGCATATGCCCTTGAGCATATGAATGTTATTTTCCCCCTAGTAGCAACAAGACATCTACAACCTTAGAAGTTTCTGTCACTCCCCCAGATTAAATAGAGGCATGAACCCACTATCGAGCATAAATACCCCCTCTTGGAGTCACTAGCAACTAATCGGCCAAGATAGCTACTAACAACGGAGAGCATGCAAGATCATAAACAACATAGAGATAACAAAAGATAAATTTTAGTACTTCAACTCAAGCATAACACCAATATTCACCGGATCCCAACAAACCAAACATGTAGAATTACATAACGGTGATCTCAATCATGTAAGGCAGCTCATGAGATCTAAACATGAAGCATATGGCGGAGAAGACAACCATCTAGCTACTGCTATGGACCCATAGTCCAAGGTAGACTACTCACTCATCGCTCCGGAGGCAAGCATGGCGATGAAGAAGACCTCCGGTGGCGATTCCCCTCTCCGGCAGGGTGCCGGGAAGAGCTTCTGGACCCTCCCGATCTTCGGGTCGATGGCGGTGGCGGATCGTGATGTGTTCTAGAAAATTGATCGGGTACTTAGGTTTTTCCCATCGGGGGGTCTTTATAGGTGAAGGGGCATCGCCAGAAGTAGACCGAGGCGGTCTCACACATAGGGGGCGCGACCCAGCCCCTGGCCGCGCTGCCCTGGTGTGAGGGCACCTCGTGGCCCCACTCCAACTCCTCTTCGGTTCTCTGGAAGCTTTGGTAAAATTCTGGGCGACTGGCTTTGGTTTCGTCCAATTCTGAGAATATTTCCTGTGTAACTTTTCTGAAATACAAAAACAGCAGAAAACAGGGAACTGGCACTGTGGCGACTTGTTAATAGGTTAGTTCCAGAAAATGCATAAAAGTGCCACTAAGTGTAACGAAACATTAGGCAAATGGTGTAAAAACAAGCATGGAGCATCAAAAATTATGGATACATTTGAGACGTATTAGTGGGTGGTGGTGGGTTGTTGCTTGTGCTAGGAGCTCGGGAGGAGGGCGGAAACTGCGGGTGTGGGAGCTGATCCGGTGTTAACTGACCAAAGTGCACAGCTTGAGTGGGTTGTTTTGGTCGATTCGGTAGATTATGAGACGGTGGTGGAGTGGGTTTTTTGGTGATGGGGCTGAGGTGTGGTGGTGGTGGGGGTGGTGTGTGGAAATGATGATTTCCCGACTCTGTCACAGTAGATTCAGATGGGGATTGCTCATGTGCACGCTACAGATTTACTCCCAATTGTGCGACCATCTTTGTGAGTTTGGCAATATTACCTTGGATGGAATCGACCGAAGTCTGTTGCTGTTCTAGCCGCCGATTGATGTTCAGAACTTTCCGGGGTAAATGGGTGCTGATTGCTTCTTCTTCCTCTGCCTGAGCTTGTGCTGCAGCCAGGAGCGCCTCTTCCTCGGCTACGATGGGGAATCATTCAAGGTGGAGACTTGGGAGGATTTGGCTCTGATGCGTGGTGAATGACCAGCCCGTTGGGGACCCCAAGAGGAAGGTGTGATGAGTATAGCAGCTAGTTTTCCCTCAGTTAAGAAACCAAGGTTATGTCGATCAGGAGAAGAGTGGGCAATACGACTGTAGGTGATGCTTGCTAGTTTGCGACAGCTTCGGACAATTTATATATGGTGCCTCGTCTAAGCTTTGCTTGCTAGCTGCAACGCGGAACCTGCACACAACACAACCAAGTACTTTGCTCCCAACTTGCCATGAGGTTGTCAATCTCACCGGTTTGCTTGAAACAAAGGTTATGAGCGTATCGAGTGGAAAATAGTAGAAGTATGCGAGTAAAGTAAACAGTGCGAGTAAAGTAAACTGGTGATAGCAATATGATGAAAATAGGACCGGGATCCACATTTCACTAGTGGTGTCTCTCCATAAGATAAATAACACATGCTGGGTAAACAAATTACAGTTGGACAATTGATAGAATAAAGATAAACGTGATATGTCAAGAAGATCACTATGCGATTTACTCTGGGCATTACAACAAAATACATAGACCGCCATCCAACTGCATCTATGACTAATAATCCACTTGTGGCGAATCAATCCGAGAACTCCACAAGTATTAAGTTGCGAATAACAGATAATTGCATTAAGCAAAGTGTGTAATGTAAACAAAGCATATGCCCTTGAGCATATGAATATTGTTTTCTCCCTAGTAGCAATAGCACATCTACAACCTTAAAGGTTTCTGTCACTCCCCCAGATTAAATAGAGGCATGAACCCACTATCGAGCATAAATACCCCCTCTTGGAGTCACTAGCAACTACTCGGCCAAGATAGCTACTAACAATGGAGAGCATGCAAGATCATAAACAACATAGAGATAACAAAAGATAAATTTCAGTATAGCAACTCAATCATAACACCAATATTCATCGGATCCCAACAAACCAAACATGTAGAATTACATAACGGTGATCTCAATCATGTAGGGCAGGCCATGAGATCTAAACATGAAGCACATGGTGGAGAAGACAACCATCTAGCTACTGCTATGGACCCATAGTCCAAGGTAGACTACTCACTCATCGCTCCGGAGGCAAGCATGGCGATGAAGAAGACCTCCGGTGGCAATTCTCCTCTACGGCAGGGTGCCGAGAAGAGCTTCTGGACCCTCCCGATCTTTGGGTCGACGGCGGCGGTGGATCGCGATGTGTTCTAGAAAATTGATCGGGGACTTAGGTTTTTTCCGTCGGGGGGGGGGTCTTTATAGGCGAAGGGGCATCATTCGAAGTGGACCGAGGCAGTCTCACACGTAGGGGGCGCGGCCAGGGCCTGGGCCGCGCCGCCCTGGTGTGTGGCCACCTCGTGGCCCCACTCCATCTCCTCTTTGGATCTCTGGAAGCTTCCGGGAAAAATAAGACTTCAGGAACTTGTTTCGTCTAATTCCGAGAATATTTCTGGTGTATCACTTCTGAAACATAAAAATAGCAGAAAACAGGGAACTGGCACTATGGCGACTTGTTAATAGGTTAATTCCGGAAAATGCATAAAAGTGCCACGAAGTGTAACGAAACAGTAGGCAAATGGTGTAAAAACAAGCATGGAGCATCAAAAATTATAGATACGTTGGAGACGTATCAAGCATCCCCAAGCTTAACTCCTGCTCATCCTCGAGTAGGTATGTGATAACAAAGAATAATTTTTGAGGTGACATGCACCTACACAATCTTGATCATATATGTAAGCATTTGTGAGCTGGGATCATAAGAACTTAAAACATGGGCATGAAGATATAATCCTGACAATAGAAACTTAGCAACCATGTTATAAACATGCAAATGAACACAAGCAAAAGATCATGAAAATGAAACAATGAAAGTCAAACGTGTGTTCAAATCATAAGGAAAAACATACAAATGGTTTTCAGCTTGTCCTTCAAAGAGAGCAAAACATAAATGCATAGGACACCTTCAAGTTTAAGAGGGCGACTAGATACAAATAATTTAAGAACAAGTGAAACCAACAATATGAATCAATTAATGAAAACTTTGGGACAATGCACATTATACTAAGAATGACAACTATGCTCTCTTAATGGTGCATAAAGATAGAAGGTGGTGACTGATGTCTACACACGCTTCTGTTCTTGTAGACAGTGTTGGGCCTCCAAGTGCAGAGGTTTGTAGAGCAGCAGCAAGTTTCCCTTAAGTGGATCACCCAAGTTTTATCGAACTCAAGGAGGAAGAGGTCAAAGCTATCCCTCTCAAGCAACCCTACAATTACGATACAGAAAGTCTTTTGTGTCCCCACCACACCCAATACACTTGTCAGATGTATAGGTGCACTAGTTCGGCGAAGAGATAGTGAAATACAAGTGGTATAGATGATTATAAGTAGTAAATGCAATCTAGAATAAAAATAGCAGCAAGCAAACAAGTAACAAAACAGCAAGTAAACGGTGTGCAAAACTTGGAAACAAGGCCTAGGGATCATACTTTCACTAGTGGACACACTCCCAAAAAATATAACATAATTGAACAAATAAATAACTTCTCTTCACTATGGTACTCTGAATTACTCTCCTATTGAATAACACTAATAATTGCGTAGGGCTACGAAGCACTCCTCAAAGTTCATCAAGTACTTGACAAACACCACTCATAGAGATATCCAAATCAAATCACAACTCAAGATAGATATTATTGCAACTTAGACCAAGTACTAACACGGTGCACACACTGTCAACATTACACCATGAAAGGAGAAATAGATCACTTCAATACTATCATAGTGATAATTATTCTCATAATCCATAAGAGATCACAATCGTAGCCTAGACCAAGTACCACCATGATGCACGCACTGTCACCGTTACACCATGGCAGGAGGAATAGATTACTTTAATAACACACTAGAGTACACATAACGATGAAGAGTAACATCTACTTATTCAACATGATACAAAGCTCACGATCACATAAAGATCACATCATGGGAGAGAGAAGTGAACCACATAGCTACCGGTAGAGCCCTCAGCCCCGGGGGAGAACTACTCCCTCCTCATCATAGGAGACAGCAAGGTTGATGGAGATGGCGGTGAGGTCGATGGAGACGGCGGAGACGGCGATGGAGACCGATGGAGATGGCTCCGGGGGCACTTTCCCATCCTGGCATGGTGCCGGAACAGAGACTTCTGTCCCCCGAAATTTGGCTTCGACGGCGGCGGTGCTGCGGAACTCTTCTAGAAATTTCGCCGACTCCTTTAGGGTTTTCCGTCCCAAGGCTTTTTATAGGCGAAGGGGCGTCGTCAGGAGTGGCCCCAGGCCTCCTCACACCTAGGCGGCGTGGCCAGGGCCTGGGCCGCGCCGGCCTAGTGTGAGACTGGCCTGTGGCCCCTCTCCTTTGCCTCTTCGGATCTCTGGAAGCTTCCGGGAAAAATAAGACTTCAGGAACTTGTTTCGTCCAATTCCAAGAATATTTCCTGTGTAGCTTTTCTGAAACACAAAAATAGCAGAAAATAGGGAACTGGCACTGTGGCATCTTGTCAATAGGCTAGTTCCGGAAATCGCATAATAACACCATGAAGTGTAATGAAACACAAGGCAAATGGTGTAAAAACAAGCATGGAGCATCAAAAATTATAGATACGTTTGAGACGTATCAGCATCCCCAAGCTTAACTCCTGCTCGTCCTCGAGTAGGTAAGTGATAACAAAAGAAATAATTTTTGAGGTGACATGCACCATCACAATCTTGATCATATAGGTCAAGCATTGAGTGCTGAGATCAAAGAACTTAAAACATGGGCATGAAAGACATAATCTTGATAATAGAAACTTAGCAACCATGTTATAACATGAAAATGAACACAAACAAAAGATCATGAAAATGAAATAATGAAAGTCAAACGTGTGTTCAAATCATAAGGAAAAACATACAAATGGTTTTCAGCTTGTCCTTCGTGGAGAGCAAAACATAAATGCATAGGACACCTTCAAGTTTAAGAGGGCGACTAGATACAAATAATTTGAGAACAAGTGAAACCAACAATATGAATCAATCAATGAAAACTTTGGGACAATGCACATTATACTCAGAATGACAACTATGCTCTCCTAATGGTGCATAAAGATAGAAGGTGGTGACTCAACATAAAAGTAAAAGAAAGGCCCTTCGCAGAGGGAAGCAGTGATTAAACATGTGCTAGAGCTTTTCATTTGTAAAACAGAGAGATAAAACTTGAGTTTTAAGAGGTGGTTGCTTTTGTCAACGACTAGCAATGGGGTTCTTACTATCTTCCATACAAAAATGAAGCAAGTTTTTGAGAGAGAGATTGGCACTTTTGTGCTCTTTTATAAAGCTTGGCACTCCTCCCCACCTTTTTCCTTTCACAAACCATGGCTAACCGATTCCATCGGGTGCCCACCAACATTCACATTCCATGGAGGAGTGCCTTTTTTCTCTTTTTTTTCTTTTTGGAATAAGACAATATGGAAGATAGCAAATCCGACCACTACGTCCCCATGAGCTGAAAACAGTGTCACAAAATGAGAAGTATTTTGAAGGTTTTTTGAAAGGTAGCACATGAAAATTTACTTGGAATGGCTTGCAAATACCATGCATAGGAATTTATAGTGGACACAATGGCAAACTTGATTTTTGGGAGTTGGATGCATGAGTAGAGCTCATACTCAGTACAAAATGAGGGCTAGCAAAAGACTGGGAGCGACCAACTAAGAGAGCAATAACGGCCATAATCATGCATAGCGACAAAGCAACATTAAAAGAAGCATAAGATGGCATCAAAAGTCAAAAACTAAATGATCATAGAGGCTATTGACCACTTTGTAAGAGTCTAACATGTGTGAGCATGCGCCAAGTTAACCCAAATAAAGCATCAAGGAGAAAACCAAAATAATGCTTCCAAACGATAAAAACTACGCATGATTTTTTCAAAGGCTCATTAAGCAATCTCAGTTATTTGAGACAAGTCATGCTACAGCAAAACCACTAAGCATACTATCAAAAAGACATCAAGCACAACATGCAAAAGCCTAGGCCGCAGTCTACACAAGCTCCTTCTTGTACCACTTTTTTGCATAAAGCTTTTTCTCTTTTCCAACACCATTCAAACTTTTTATAAACACCTCTTTTGATGAAAAACAATATAGATCAGAGGAAAAAATACACCTTGATGCAAAAATAAAACAAGATCTGAACAAAAATCAAGGCGAAAAATGCAAGCTAAATGCAGTAGCAGAAAAAGAGAACACTCGTTGAAACGATAAGAGTGAAAAACGGAGTATTCTTGGCAAATGAAAAGTGAAGTATGTCTTCCTCCAAACCAACATGATGTGATCAACCATTTATTGCAGCAAACAAAGCAAAAGAAAACTAAAAACAAAAACAACTGACGCTCCAAGAAAAATGCATAGTGCATGAAGCAATAAAAATATAGTGTCTTGAAAGGTGACCTGATTTTTGCCGATGAAGAAGGGGTGCCTCGGGGGCATCCCCAAGCTTTGACGCTTGTACTTCTTGGATATTTCTTGGGGTGATGCATGGGCATCCCCAAGCTTGAGCTTTTGTCCATTCTTCAGCTCATCTCATCACTCTCCGATCCCTACACTTGAAAACTTCCTTCATACAAAACTAAACACAAATCTATTAGCAACATTAGTGTAGCATAACATATAATCAACCTCTTTTTTTTCTCCAGGTTTCAACCTAAAACCACCACATATATATCATATACTACTGTAGCAGCTTCCCAAAAAGTTCCGTGATCAAAAGAACTCAAAAGAAAGCGATAAAGCGGCAAACACAAATATTGGCAGAAATCTGTCAAAACAGAACAGCTGACAAAGGCCGAATTTTTTAGGGGTTTTCTGTTGCTCAAATTAAAAAGTGTCCAACTAACGAAAGTTTGGATATAACCTGGGGCATATGCACAAGAAATCGCAGGTCCAAAAGCTGTACAGAGAATTTTCACGAATTTTTATGGTGCAGCACCGAAAACAGTTTTAGGACAGCAACATCCCCAAATCTTTACCTCACTCAAATTAGAGGCTTCTCTTGGCACAACAACGAAATAAAAAGGATAAGGAGCAGTTATTACAGTAGTAATAACTTCCAAGACTCAAATAAAAGAAAAAGTACTGAAAGTAAACAATGGGTTATCTCGCAAGAGTGCTTTTCTTTAACGCCTTTGAGCTAGGCGCAGTAATTTGCAAAGATGCTCATGTGGGCGCCATATAAGAGCTTGAGGCAAAGGCGCCATATAGGAACTTAAAGCAATAGAGAGCATTAAAAAGCAAGTGTGAAAGACATTTAAATCTAAACCACTTCCTATGAAAAATAGTCTTGTAAAGAGACAAGTCATGAAAGCGCAAAGCAAAAAACATAGGAAGGCAAAACAAGTACAACTTCAAGAATTGAAATATAAAGAGGGGAAACTTATTGTTGAGATCCATCAAACCGTGTTTCCCTCTCTCATAATAACTTTCAGTAGCATCATGAATAGAATTAATAATATAACTATCACATAAAGCTTCCCTATCATGAGCCACATGCATAAAAGAATTAATACTCCCCACATGAACAATTGTAGTAGGAGCAGATTCAACAGAATAATTATTCTCATCACCATAATCATCAAAAACAGGAGGCATATTGTAATCATAACTAATTTTCTCCTCAAAAGTAGGTGAACTGAAAATATTATACCCATCATCACAAGCTAGAGAACTACTATGTCGCAAAGCATATTCATCAAACATATCATCATAAGAAGGAACATGGATAGTGCTAATGGTACAACAATTATTAACCTTAGAATGGGTACCAAAAAGATTTTTCAATATCAAAAGTAGAGTGCTTTTCCCAATCATGATCACTAACATAGGTAACAGGCATGGGAACATCATCCCAATCAGAATTATCATAATCTATAGCAGGATCATAACGCTTAGGGGAAGATACCGTGTCCTCTCGCCTTTTACTCTTCTTCTTCTTCTTCTTCTTCATACTCTTCTTACTCTCTCCTTTAGGAGGGAGAGACTTGAAGGGCATCTTCTCCATATATTCTCTAGGAGGGAAAGGCATCTTCTCCACATAATCTGGTTTGCTGACAGGAACAACAGAAGAAACTTTGGAGGATTCCTCCTCTCTATTAATAAGATTGAAACATCTATTAGTCCTGTCATAGCTTGGCAAAACGTCATGTTTTATAAGATCTTGTAAGTAAGTATTTGCAAGGCAATCTTTGGCACAATAGAGACGACAACCACGGAGGGTGCTATTTATGTCAACATCTCTCATATCAACCAAAGAGATCTTTCTAGATATCTCTTCACAATTCAAAAACAAAGTAAGCTCATCATACTGATTGAAAGTAATCTTATCATCACAATACAAATCTGTGGTACTCGTTCGATTAATTGGGCATTGAAAATTAAAGTGACCCTTTTTACCGCAAAGTTCACAAAGAAAAGGATAAAGCTCACAAACCCTTTTACCAAGCACATCTAGATCCTTAAGCCACATACTGGTTTCTTCATTTGCGTGGGTGATGCAATAATCTTCCTTGTTGTAACTCTATTCACAAGGTCTATGTATTCCACAAAAATTAACATGCTTATAAGAAATAGGACTTTTAGAAGTTTGAGCATGTTTATTGCAATCATCAATAACAATATCACTTTCTATGCAAGTGTCCTTAAAAGGTTTATGATACACGTCCCCATTTCCTTTAGGAACATTCATATGGGAAGCAAAGGCTTTAAAGCAATTAACCATAATTTGAGGATCAATACCATATTTAGCACTAAGCTCTTGAAAATTAGCAGTTTCAGCGAAAGACTTAATGCAATCAAACTCATAATTCATACCTGATCCTTTACCTTTATCGCTATCCCAACCTTCAATATTGTTTTGAATTGTCTCAAGCAGATCCCACTTGGTGTCAACATCCTTGCTTGTGAAAGACCCATCAAAGCATGCATCTAGATAGTCCTTGTAATATCCTGAAAGCCTTGCATAAAAATTATTAATAACAATATTACGGGGAAGATCATGAATAGGACATTTGTGCATTAGTAACTTCAATCTTCCCCACGCTTGGGCAATGCTTTCTCTATCATGAGGCCAAAAATTGTATATCTGATTACGATCTTTATGAATCTCACTTGGAGGATAGAATTTAGAATAAAAGAGAGGTACAATTTCCTCCCAGCCAATAGATGGACCATCCTTAAGCAGCCGATACCATTCCTCAGCTCTGCCTTTCAGTGATAAAGAAAATAGCTTCTTCTTAACTTGGTTCATCGAAATACCTGCACACTGGAACAACTCGCATAATTCATGTATAAAGAGAAAATGATCACCAGGATGGACAGTTTCATCTCCTAAATAGCAGTTATTCTTAACACATTCAACAATCTTCGTAGGTATTTTAAAAGGATGAGGAGCACAAGCATCATTAGAAACATCATATATGGGAGATAAAATATCATCAGAGCAAACTTTCTCCACTAAAGCTGGGGGACTAAAAATATCATACTTAACAAAACCAGCTTCCCCAAGCTTAGACTTTTCTATAGCATTAGCATTAACAGTATTCAAAGCATTCATACTAATAACATTGCTATGCGAAATAAGCTCCAAAGGATTTTCAATTTTCTCATCAAATCTAAAATCAGGAAAAAGACTAAAGAACTCATTGTTTTCCATTAAGCCTAACTAGTGAAAATAAAAACAAGAAATAAAAAGATGTAATCGCAGAATCTAAAGGAAATAACTTTGAGCACTCACACAGGAGGATGCGAGTACCTTTTACCTTACCTCCCCGGCAACGGCGCCAGAAAAGAGCTTGATGTCTACACACGCTTCTGTTCTTGTAGACAGTGTTAGGCCTCCAAGTGCAGAGGTTTGTAGAGCAGCAGCAAGTTTCCCTTAAGTGGATCACCTAAGGTCTATCGAACTCAGGGAGGAAGAGGTCAAAGCTATCCCTCTCAAGCGACCCTGCAATTACGATACAGAAAGTCTCTTGTGTCCCCAACACACCCAATACACTTGTCAGATATATAGGTGCACTAGTTCGGTGAAGAGATAGTGAAATACAAGTGGTATAGATGATTATAAGTAGTAAATGCAATCTAGAATAAAAATGGCAGCAAGCAAACAAGTAACAAAATAGCAAGTAAACGGTGTGCAAAGCTTGGAAACAAGGCCTAGGGATCATACTTTCACTAGTGGACACACTCCCAACAAATATAACATAATTGAACAAATAAATAACTTCTCTTCACTATGGTACTCTGAATTACTCTCCTATTGAATAACACTAATCATTGCGTAGGGCTACGAAGCACTCCTCAAAGTTCATCAAGTACTTGACAAACACCACTCATAGAGATATCCAAATCAAATCACAACTCAAGATAGATATTATTGCAACTTAGACCAAGTACTAACATGGTGCACACACTGTCAACATTACACCATGAAAGGAGGAATAGATCACTTCAATACTATCATAGTGATAATTATTCTCATAATCCATAAGAGATCATAATCGTAGCCTAGACCAAGTACCACCATGATGCACGCACTGTCACCGTTACACCATGGCAGGAGGAATAGATTACTTTAATAACACACTAGAGTACACATAATGAAGAAGAGTAACATCTACTTATTCAACATGATACAAAGCTCACAATCACATAAAGATCACATCATGGGAGAGAGAGGTGAACCACATAGCTACCGGTAGAGCCCTTAGCCCCGGGGGAGAACTACTTCCTCCTCATCATAGGAGACAGCAAGGTTGATGGAGATGGCGGTGAGGTCGATGGAGACGGTGATGGAGGCCGATGGAGATGGCTCCGGGGGCACTTCCCCATCCCAGCAGGGTGCCGGAACAGAGACTTCCATCCCCCGAAATTTGGCTTCGATGGCGGCAGCGCTGCGGAACTGTTCTGGAAATTTCGCTGACTCCTTTAGGGTTTTCCATCCCGAGGCTTTATATAGGCAAAGTGGCATTGTCAGGAGTGGCCCCAGGCCTCCTCACACCTAGGCGGCGCGGCCAGGGCCTGGGCCGCGCCGGCCTAGTGTGAGATTGGCCTGTGGCCCCTCTCCTTCGCCTCTTCGGATCTCTGGAAGCTTCTGGAAAAAATAAGACTTCAGGAACTTGTTTCGTCCAATTCTGAGAATATTTCCTGTATAGCTTTTCTGAAACACAAAAACAGCAGAAAACAGGGAACTGGTACTGTGGCATCTTGTCAATAGGTTAGTTCCGGAAATCGCATAAAAACGCCACGAAGTGTAACGAAACACAAGGCAAATGGTGTAAAAACAAGCATGGAGCATCAAAAATTATAGATACGTTTGAGACGTATCAGTGACTCAACATAAAAGGTAGAAGAAAGGCCCTTCGCAGAGGGAAGCAGTGATTGCAAGTTTTATAACCTTCAAAAATTATGGTACTTACCGGCTTTGAGCTCTCATTGCCCCCATCATAAGCATCTTGAATGGTTAGAGTTAATGCGAGAACAATTATGATACATATGCTTGACAAATCATAAGTTGAAAACCTCGTGTCCCGTGAATATGAGTACCCAAACCTCATGCTACTTTACTTAGAGTCCCAAGCAAGGCTCTTGTCATTGCAAATATATGCATATCATTGAGAACCACCAACAGGGTACCTCCGTGCCCGATGACATGGAACAAGCCCACATCAAAATGACAGGACAAGCAGACAATGAACACCTTAACATCTCTTTTATTTGCCATTTGTTTAGCTTTTTATTGTGAGATGCGTCGTCGAATGTCCACCATGGGTATGCTGCAAATTTCCACCATGAATTATGCATGGCTTAGATTGGCGGCCCAGGCGTTTCCCTAACACATATACAAACTCCATGATCCCCACAAGATTCCCAATTCGTTTCACACCGCGGGCATCCATAAACAAAAGATCACGATATCAACTCAAAAGAGAAGTGCAATGTTGAAAGCTTGCCCCATGACAGCATGGATGGGCTAGAATCCAACTTATAACTTGCAAGCATAACAACTCAACATAAGAGACCACAATGTCAAATTTTTAAGAACAGGAAAAAGTAAAGTGTGCCTTCCGGTTCGTGAGAGCTTTACTGACCAATTTTCGCATAACACTGGTAAGAGTTTAATTTGAAGAGAAGATAAAAGCAAGTCAAATTTACTTGGAATAGCAAATTGCTAGTAGGTATGTATGGTGGATACTTTGGAAAACTTGATTTTTAGGAGTTGGATGCACGAGTAGAGCTCATACTCAGTACAAGGCGAGGGCTAGCAAAAGACTGGGAGCGACCAACTAAGAGAGCAATAATGGCCATAATCATGCAAAGCGACAAAGCGACATTAAAAGAAGCATAAGATGACATCAAAATTCAAAAACTAAATGATCATAGAGGCTATTGACAACTTTGGATGAGTCTAACATGTGTGAACATGCGCCAAGTCAACCCAAATAAAGCATCAAGGAGAAAACCAAAATAATGCTTCCAAATAATTAAAACAACCCATGATTTTTTTCAAAGTCTCATTAAGCAATCTCAGTTATTTGAGACAAGTCATGCTACAGCAAAACCACTAAGCATACTATCAAAAAGACATCAAGCACGACATAAAAAAGCCTAAGCTGCAGTCTACACAAGCTCCTTCTTGTACCACTATTTTGCATAAAGCTTTTTCTCTTTTCCAACACCATTTGAAATTTTTATAAACACCTCTTTTGATGAATACCAATAAATATCAGAGGCAAAAATACACCTTGATGAAAAGATATGACAAGGTCTGAATGCAAATCAAGGCAAAAACGAAAACCAAAAGCAGTAGCAGAAAAAGAAGAACACTCGTTGAACAATAAGAGTGAAAAACTGAGTGTTCTTGGCAAATGAAAATGAGTACATCTCCTCCAAAGGAAATTTGTTGGGTCCAACCATTTATTGCAGCAAACAAAACTAAACTAACTAAGAAAACTAAAACAACTGACGCTCCAAGAAAAACACATAGTGCATGAAGCAATAAAAATATAGTGTTTTGAAAGGTGACCTGATTTTTGCCGATGAAGAAGGGGTGCCTCGGGGGCATCCCCAATCTTTGACGCTTGTACTTCTTGGATATTTCTTGGGGTGATGCATGGGAATCCCCAAGCTTGAGCTTTTTTCCATTTTTCAACTCATCTCATCATTCTCCAATCCGTACACTTGAAAACTTCCTTCATACAAAACTAAACACAAATCTATTAGCAACATTAGTGTAGCATAACATATAATCAACCTCTTTTGCTTCAGGTTTCAACCCAAAACCACCACATATATAGCATATACTACTGTTGCAACTTCCCCAAAAGTTCCGTGATCAAAAGAACTCAAAAAAAGCGATAAAGCGGCAAACACAAATATTTGCAGAAATCTGTCAAAACAGAACAACTGACAAAGGCTGAATTTTTGAGGGGTTTTATGTTGCTCAAATCAAAAAGTGTTCATCTAACTAAAGTTTGGATATAACCTGGGGCATATGCACAAGAAATCGTAGGTTCAAAATATATACAGAGAATTTATACGAATTTTTACAGTGCAGCATCGAAAACAGTTTCAGGACAGTAACATCCCCAAATTTTTACCTCACTCAAATTAGAGGCTTCTCTTGGCACAACAATGAAATAAAAAGGATAAGGAGTGGTCATTACAGTAGTAATGACTTCTAAGACTCAAATAAAAGAAAAAGTACTGAAAATAAAACATAGGGTTATCTCCCAAGAGTGCTTTTTTTAAACGCCTTTGAGCTAGGCGCAGAAAATTGCGAATCAAGTAATAATGAAAGGGGGATCAGGATCCACTATAGGAATAAAGAAATGAATACTATCCAATTGAGGTTTTGAGTATCCCTTGTAGTCACGCTTTGGTACACTATTTTCATCAAAAAGATTTTCAGGACAAATCCAACGAAAATTAGTTACCAAGGCATTATGAATTCGTACGAGTTTACAAGGTATTGGCATTCTAGAATCTTTGTTGGGTGTACCAACAATTTCAACAGGCGAGCCAAGCTTATTAAACTTCTTGAAAACTTTCCTAGCCTCAATTGCAACATCTCTAAAATCTATGCGCAAAGTTTCTAAGATAAAAGCTTTCTTTTCAGGATCTTCAATTTCATGAAGCTTAAGGACCATGTATTGCATAAAAGGATTAAGACTAGCAAACCTAGTTTCCAACATGTGAATTAAATAAGCAGAAGCAACTTCAATACTAGGAGCTAGCTCAACCAAAGACTTTTCCTCAACTTCCTTATGCATACTAATGTGATTAAAGAACTCCTCAATGTTATCTTTCCCAATAATTGAACCACTAGCTACTGAGAGGTCCTCCAGAACGTACTTAGGGAACGACATGATGAACTAAAAGTAAAGAAATAACAACTACTAAGAATTCTAATTTTTTTGGGTTTTTGATATAAAACGATACAGGTAAAATAAATAAAGTAAAGCAAAACAATAACAAAGTAAAGGATGTGTGTGCGAAAAACTCCCCTTGCAGAGGTCTTCCACTCTTCCCCGGCAACGGCGCCAGAAAATTAGCTTGATGCGTGGTGAATGACCAGCCCGTTGGGAACCCCAAGAGAAAGGTGTGATGAGTATAGCAGCTAGTTTTCCCTCCGTTAAGAAACCAAGGTTATGTCGATCAGGAGAAGAGCGGACAATACGACTGTAGGTGATGCTTGCTAGTTTGCGACAGCTTCGGACAATTTATATATGGCGCCTCGTCCAAGATTTGCTTGCTAGCTACAACGCGGAACCTGCACACAACACAACCAAGTACTTTGCTCCCAACTTGCGATGAGGTTGTCAATCTCACCGGTTTGCTTGAAACAAAGGTTATGAGCGTATCGAGTGAAAAATAGTAGAAGTATGCGAGTAAAGTAAACAGTGCGAGTAAAGTAAACAGGTGATAGCAATATGATGAAAATAGGACTGGGATCCACAGTTCACTAGTGGTGTCTCTCCATAAGATAAATAACACATGCTGGGTAAACAAATTACAGTTGGGCAATTGATAGAATAAAGATAAACGTGATATGTCAAGAAGATCACTATGCGATTTACTCTAGGCATTATAACAAAATACATAGACCGCCATCCAACTGCATCTATGACTAACAATCCACTTGTGGCGAATCCATCAGAGAACTCCACAAGTATTAAGTTGCGAACAACAGATAATTGCATTAAGCAAAGTGTGTAATGTAAACAAAGCATATGCCCTTGAGCATATGAATGTTGTTTTCTCCCTAGTAGCAACATCACATCTACAACCTTAGAGGTTTCTGTCACTCCCCCAGATTAAATAGAGGCATGAACCCACTATCGAGCATAAATACCCTCTCTTGGAGTCACTAGCAACTACTCGGCCAAGATAGCTACTAACAACGGAGAGCATGCAAGATCATAAACAACATAGAGATACCAAAAGATAAATTTTAGTATAGCAACTTAATCATAACACCAATATTCATCGGATCACAACAAACCAAACATGTAGAATTACATAATGGTGATCTCAATCATGTAGGGCAGCTCATGAGATCTAAACATGAAGCACATGGTGGAGAAGACAACCATCTAGCTACTGCTATGGACCCATAGTCCAAGGTAGACTACTCACTCATCGCTCTGGAGGCAAGCATGGCGATGAAGAAGACCTCCGATGGCGATTCCCCTCTCCGGCAGGGTGTCGGGAAGAGCTTCTGGACCCTCCCGATCTTCGGGTCGACGGCGGCGGCGGATCGCGATGTGTTCTGGAAAATTGATCGGGGACTTAGGTTTTTTCCATCGGGGGGTCTTTATAGACGAAGGGGCATCGTCAGAAGTGGATCGAGGCGGTCTCACACGTAGGGGGCGCGGCCAGGGCCTGGGCCGCGCTGCCCTGGTGTGGGGCCACCTCGTGGCCCCACTTCGTCTCCTCTTCGGATCTCTGGAAGCTTCCGGGAAAAATAAGACTTCGGGAACTTATTTCGTCCAATTCCGAGAATATTTCCTGTGTATCACTTCTGAAACACAAAAATAGCAGAAAACAGGGAACTGGCACTGTGGCGACTTGTTAATAGGTTAGTTCCGGAAAATGCATAAAAGTGCCACGAAGTGTAACGAAATAGTAGACAAATGGTGTAAAAACAAGCATAGAGCATCAAAAATTATAGATATGTTGGAGACGTATCAGGCTCCTCGAGACACAAGATCTGAGTAGGCGCGGGTGGCAGAAGGGATTTTACACCTAGATCAGGGCGATCCAGGAACCTCTGCCATGGCTAGTACGCCGCCGTCGGGGGAAAGAAAAGGATCTTACGCGTGGGGGAGAAGGCTTCTGATACCACTTGTCAGGGTCCTTGGCTAGATCTAGAGGATAACTTAGGCGATAGTTTGGCAAGCAATCAACAAGAACAAATTTGCAGATGAGTAAGATAGCTAGAACAGGAAATTGCAGGGAGAAAGGAAATTGACGAGTAGAGATTTTAGGGTTTTGGGATGCGTGCCACCCAACCTCCCACTCTCCTGGGTTATATAGAGTACCCCGGTGAGCCACGCTTCCGATTAAGTCTTAACCACAATGTCAATGCTTAAAGCACACTTAAGTTAATTATTACAAGGTGAGCCGTTCAATCAGATCGAACAGTCAGAAAAGGTCCAACTCTAAGAAACTATCTCTCGCTGCTGAAATAACATGACGATGCCTGACAACTTATCACAGCGGTAAAGGATGCAGTCATTAGGGCATGCATATATCTTCTGCACGTCTAATCCTAGAGGGCAGACAAGCTTCTTTGCTTCGTACGTGCTGGCGGGCAATTCGTTCTTTCTTGGAAGCATCTTCTTCATTAGTACCAGTAACTTTTCAAATGACGAGTCAGTCACACCGGTCTCTGCCTTCCACTTCAGCAATTCTAGTGTGCTACCCAGCTTCTTCTGGCCATCTTCACAAGTTGGGTACAACAATTTCTTGTGGTCCTATAATATCTGCTCGAACTGCAACCTCACCTTTTCTGTGTCGCAGCCTCGCCGTGTATCAGAAATGACCCGACCAAGATCATCAGCGGGCTCATCTGGTGCCTGTTCTTCACCCTGACCTTCTTCTTCATTGTCTTCCATTGCGGTATCAGCGTACTCAGGGAACATAGATCGGTAGTTGTCATCATCGTTCTCTTCTTCATCGCCGTCTTCCATCATAACCCCTCTTTCTCTGTGCTTGGTCCAAACATTATAGCCAGATATGAAACCGGACCGAAGCAGGTGGCTCTGAATGACTCTTGAGGAAGTGTGATCCTTCTCATTCTGACATTCAACTCATGTATAAAACATAAAGCCACCACCATGCTTGTTTGCCTCGGCCGCATCTCAAAAAGAATGCACGCCTTCTCTATAAGCGGTTGTGCGTCGGTCACCGTACATCCATGGATGGCTCATCTGCATCATACAAAAGTATATCAAACGCAATCATGATCCTAAAATTAGTATCGCACGGTCTAAACAAGAAAATATAGTTGCTAACCTTTTAGGACAAGTGGAAATAAAGAGGAGGCTTAAGCGTGCCTCGGGCACCTCATATCATGGTTGTCTTCGGTGAACTTAATTGGCACCGCTCTAACACATATTTCAACAAACACCTCTAGTGCATAGGAATAAAATAAAAAACTAGCACAAACCCACACTCCTCCATTCAGAAAAAAACAAGGGAGAGGGGAGAAGTGTGCAGCCATATATATAGGGCCAGCACATTGGTCCCGGTTTGAGATACAAACCGGGACTAAAGGGGGTGCACCTGCCCGCCGCTGGCCGCATAGCCCTTTAGTCCCAATTTGTATCTCAAACCGGGACTAATATGTCCTAACGAACTGGGACCAATGGATACAGTACGCGTGGGCGATTTCGGGGCGACGTGGCCAGACCTCTAGTCCCGGCCCAGATGCCGCCCGAGACTAAAGGTGCCTGACGAAAGGCCTGTTTTCCACTAGTGGTAGACAGTTTTTGATATATTATATGTTTTTTCTAAGTCCGTACGCAAAAGTTGAAGCCGTTTTAATTTCCAACAACCCTTTTTTTACAAAAAATATCAAAATTCAAAATTTCAAATTTTCCATAAAAGTTGGTTGCGTGAGGTACATGCATGTCAAAGAATTTTGAAATCTGAAGTTTTTATCATTTTTGTTTTAAACGTATTTTCTGCGCGGGGAGGGGGGGGGGTAGGCTTGGGAGGATAAATGGGCGTCGGACCTTTAGTCCCGGTTTGGCCACAAACCGGACTAAAGGGTAGACTAAAGGTCACTATCCTTTAGTCCCGGTTGGTGGCCAAAACCGGGACTAAAGCCCCCCTTTGAACTAGGACTAAAGCTTCCTGGCCCACATTTTTATTTGAACCGGGACTAATGCTCACATTAGTCGCGGACCGAATTGTTTGGAGACTAAAAGGGGTGAATGGAAGCCCTTTTTTCTACTAGTGTTCGTGGCACAAACCGGTGCAAAGGTGGTACCTTTAGCACGGCTGACGCAACACCTTTAGCACCGGTTCGTGACTAAAACCAGTGCTAAAGGTTCCTTACGAACCAGTGCTAAAGCTCTGCGGGTTCCCTGCGACGTCCTGTTCGCTTGAACCGGTGCTAAAGTACCCCTTTAGTCCGGATTAATAGCACAACCGGTATTAAAACTCTGAATATCTCTAAACAAAAGCCTTGTTTTCTACTAGTGCTAGATTGAACATGTGCGTTTTTGGTTGTTTGTTCTTCTTTGGAGCATGCACGCGCGCGGCGGGAAAGCATATCGTACGTCTAGGTTTTCGGCCGGATGCGAACGAGGAAGCACGCGTGCGACTCTGGATCGCAAAGCATGCATGCTTATCTTTCCAATCTGCATGTATGCATCAGACTAAAAAATCATGGTAGCCAACAAGGATAAGGACTGTTTTCTTATGCCCTACTTCCCTAAGTAAGTAGTCCTTCGCTACCTGTCGGTACATTAATTCTTCCGTAAATTTCCTTTATCTAAGGATCACGTGTTGTTTTACGCAGAGGAATTCACTGTACCCTCCTCGTCGTGCACCCGTATGAATCGGGAGTGGTTTACCTGGACTCAGGGAGTGCGAATCACAAGGACTACACCGAGATTAAGGATGTTCTTGATAAAGCCTTCAACAGCTTCGTCGCTAAGGCCGACCGCCCCATCAAAAAGCAGAAAAAAATACGAGGCTGCTTCACCCTCTTCCACAGAACTGAGTTCTGCTGCCACAAGCAGGCCAAGCCAGATAGCAGGCTGGAGGCCTGGTACGCCATCCTACATATGAGGGACATCATCAAAACAGAACAAGACCTCTTGGTGCCAGAAAGACTCCGAAAAGCTAGCATAGACATGGCGAACGCCGCCGATGCACAAGTGCGAGCTGAGTTCCGTGCCATTCAGCGAACCATTTGCTCGAGGGTGGCTTGTTCCACGCCGGCTTCACACCACCGCTAAATGCAGAAATCGAGACCCGCTTAGAGTTGTGCTATGACACAAGGACATTCAACACGCTCAACGGAATCCATCCCTTCCCGCCGAAACCCAAAACTTAGAGTTAGTTCATAAACTTTATTTATTGCATAACTTGTCGCTTTTAATAAATTTTGCTGCACAACTTTCATGCTTCATTACTTAACCACTAACTTTTTCCTTGTGTGTAGATAACGCGGTATGTCGTGTACAAGGGAAAGGTTCCCGGAGTCTACGACGACTAGGAAAAATGTAGGAGGCAGGTACACCGTTTCAGCGGCAATAGCTACAAGGGATACATCACTTTGGCGGAGGCAGAAACTCGATATGCCAACTATCTAGCGCGAGAGAGGACGAGGGAGATGGAGAGGAGCCGGGTGACCACCTTCCTCGTGATGATACTCACCGCCGCCACTGCCTTTCTTTTCTATGCGTTTCTTGTTTAGCGACTTTGTGTACTCTCGAACAAGACTTGTACGTCCGTACCGCCACTTTGTGCTACTTGTTGTCTATGTATGTGTGTAAGTCGAGATCGAGACTTTGTGCAACTTCAGATCGATACTTTTGCGTAATATTGGAGTCTTAATCACTTGTGTATATTATTCCTTGTTTTCCTATATTATTTGCTGTTATTCTGAGTATATCTGCTGTATTAACCGTGTATATCTGTTGTATTCTCTGTATTTTATTTTATTTTTTTGCTGCCATAATTAATTTCGCTGGCGCATATATGTTATCTCTGGCGCATAACGTACTCGCCAGCGCAAAGTTAAGTATCCCT
The DNA here is from genome assembly GCA_007115705.1 of Dactylis glomerata. NCBI lineage: Eukaryota > Viridiplantae > Streptophyta > Magnoliopsida > Poales > Poaceae > Dactylis > Dactylis glomerata. The sequence goes on from QXEO01001238.1 coordinate 7,208,386, forward strand.
GACGCATATGCTTGTTCGCCGGTGAAAATCCTTACCCGTGGCGAATTGAGCTATGTGCCGGCGGTATTTTCAGTCATCGTCGGCGAATAATAAAATACGCCGACGATAACATATTTTGGTGCGCCGGCGATAAAGTTTTCTCTACTAATAAAACGGTGCGTCTCTTCATGCCTGAATAAAAGCATACATAGGTGAGTGCCGCACACGGCGTTCCAGCACCGTCAAAAGAAACTTCGCTGCCACACGTGCTAGGGATCTGGATTGCAAAAGGAAAGAGGATACCTGCACAATGCACGAGTCTCTCACCCCGACGCTCGGCCAAGTTTGGTACTCGTGCAGCTCCAACCTTCTACTGCGATATTTACAGTCTACTCCAATATATCCAAACATTTCAGAGTTCACTGAATATGAGCAACATGAAGCTTCACTCTCCAACATGGTATTACGTTGAAGTTAATTGCACATAAGCTTCACAGTCATACACTCCAGAGCTTTATACATATGCGGCTGCACCTAACCAAGCTAGTTAGACAGTTGACATCTCTAGAGCTCTCTGTCAAGATATTAAATTGCTATTAAAAATTATTAATAATAAGATATATAGAACACAGTGTAATGCCAATCTTATCCCCACTCACAACCTCTCCATTTAGAGCTTGTTCCTTGTTCCATAATCAACAGAACTAGAGATCCGCATAGGATAAATGGACGATGACTCCAAAGCTTGTACATTAAACATACTTTCAATTCCTTTTCAATATATTTATAGCTATATTTTGTTTTTATTGAAAGAGTAACAAAATCAAGTTAATACGGCATTGTGAAAATGAAATAATATTCCGTTTAAAAAAAATGAAATAATTTGGTCCAATGTAAAATCAACTTCTATTTTCTAGAATGTGTCAAAGTCAGGTTGTAAATTAAAAATACTTTCAGTTTTGTTTTCACTATATTTTGTCTTTATTGAAAAAGTAACAAAAGCAAGTTAAGATGGCATTGTGAAAATGAAATAATAGGCTAAAATGTAAATTAAAATTTTGTTTTCTAGAATGTGTCAAAGTATTTAAACTCAGCGGAGGACGAGAATGATGATACACTCAGGATCATTAACATCAGAGATATAAATTGAGAATGAAGAATCACGAAGCAACAACTCATTTGATCCAGATAGCCGTATCTCAGATCCACCCTCAACGCAAAAACCTGAAATGAAGCTTGTGCCATCAACCGAAACACAAGCCAGGCACATCGTCACATAAATGATTCTCTAGGTTAGAGCATTGATGATCAATATGCCTTATTGTGTTCTCAAGTTTCCTTATGTTTGTATTGCGTGTGGTTTTATGAATTTGTGGTGTTCTTAGGGTAGTAGGACGGACTTTGAGCTGAGGTGTGGTAAATGTGGGTTATTTCATGGTGGTTACTGTCCACATAAGCTCATATAGGAAATACTGGGGTAAATGTAATTTTGTTTTGTGTGCTCTCCTTCATAATTTACTTGTATGAGTACGTGATCATATTAGTTAAAATATAAACTGGCCTAAAGAAGGTTGCACAAGAACGGATGAGAACGATCAAGGCTGCAAATTCAATTAATCTTGTTATTTTTTTTATATAAATATGGTTTTTGTTTAGTAAAGGTTTTGATACTTCAGCTCTCTGGTTTCATATAAAAATATGGTTAAGTTTAGTAATAACCAATTAGTTTATGTTTGATATAGATAATATATAATAGTTATATTATCCAAAGTTGGTGCAAAATAAGGATGAATTATTTTTAAGGTCATATATTCCAATATAACAAAAAAGACTATAAAAATAGTAGTAATATATTCAGAAGTAACCCGAATAACCCATAGACACATAAAAGTTAAATCAAGTAGCAAATCCCATACTGCGTGTTGTGTATGTTTGTTAGTCATGACTAACAACGTGCCATTGTACAATGACAAATGATGTGTGAACCAGATAGGGTGACTCTGAGTGAAGGAATGCCAGTGCCGACTTAACACTCTTTTCTCGAGTCCGTGATATGTGATTTCGTTCGACTAACTCCTTAGTCAGACAACCTCAAATAGCACTTAATCGAGTTGTGCATAGTCATGCTTCTAAATCATATATCATGAGAATGCCCAGAGAATATCTCTCCATGGCAAAGGGGCCAATTCTGAGTTGGTGCATCCATGTCAAGTGGCTTGCTTTTGAGTCGACCCAAGCACCACCTATATAACTGCCCATTACGAATAGCGTTTGGCATACTCACCGGTTAGTCCACAACATAGACCATGTGATCACGACAGGTCTAAGGATTCCATTGCTCGACTTGGACACATGACGACTTGCTCATGCCAACTTAATCTTTGGGTCAGTCCAGCTTGCCTAAATATTTAACATAGCCAATGCAAGTTGGTTCAGCATCTCCATGCCCCACGATAGGTGGAAGCTAGTAGGGTGTGTCTGACTGATGCATGTAAAGTGCATATATGCCCTTTGTAGTTTATTGTGCTATATTTCATCATAATTGATTCATATTAGATGTTAGAATCATGTTTTAGAATGATTTTGTGGATTTTTCTAAAATATCCCTTTTATTTGGATTATAACTCTGCAGGGCGGAAAACTCCATTTTCCATATTTTTTCACTTTGAGGGACTTTTGCAAACTCAAAAGGGCCTGGGATTTTTTTCTACACAAGTTTTACAAAAATAGAAGACCCGGAGAACTTGGGCCACACCTGGAGGGCTAGGAGGGCCAAACGAGATAGGTGGTGCGGCCTGATACCCCTGTCACACCACTATAGTGGGCCCTGAGGCTCTGATGGCATTGATATTCGTCTCCGCAGACTTGTCTTGACCTAAAATAGTCCATAACAAGGGTATCGATCGCGATTATAGAGTATGGTGCACTATGAAGATAGAAACACAAAACAGAGGAATTTTTGCAAAGATTTTAGGGGGAAACACTGTCGGATCACATCTCTGACCTCTTCATTGACATCTCCTTTGACACCATGCTAAATCGAGAGTAGTCCTCCCCTGGTCTATGGGCTCATGGAGTAGCTTGCTCGATCTCTCTCTGATGCTACCGGGTTGATGAAGTAAATAACCGGCCAGTTGGGAACCCCAAGAGGAAGGTGTGATGAATATAGCAGCAAGATTTTCCCTCAATTAAGAAACCAAGGTTTATCGTTCAGGAGAAAAGAGACAATTACGACTGAAGGTGATGCGAACTGGCTTAATAACACTCCAACAAGGGCGCCGTTTACGATTCTTGTTGACTCGTCTTTGGCCAGTAGCAACGCGGAACCTGCACACACACAACCAAGTAATTTGTTCCCAACTTACGATGAGGTTGTCAATCTCACCGGTTTGCTTGAAACAAAGGTTATGAGCGTATCGAGTGGAAAGTGATAATAGTATGCGAGTAAAGTAAACAGTGCGAGTAAAGTAAACAGGTGATAGCAATATGATGGAAATAGGACCGGTGACGAGGGTTAACTCGACAAATGTCCTAGATGAAGGACTTAGGATCGGGGAGATAGGGCGTCGGATGAACTCGAAGGTAAAGTTAGTCGAAATAGGTGTATATCGAAAGTAAACTTGGGTGTTCAACCTGGCTTGCTTTCAATCTGCCCTCCACCGTCCTCTCCTGGCCCCTATATATAGGTGGCTAGGTCTCGAGGATCGGGTCGGGTTCGATACAGATTACAAATATCGACATACGGTAATAACTCGTATTCGACTATCATTACAATTGGGCCTAACTTAACGGGCCTCAGGGGTACTCAACTAACGGGCTCTAGTAATTATACCCTTGTCAGTAGCCCCTGAGATTCTACCAGAATTGCAGATTCAGGTTGAATCTCTAATCTTCAAATCTTTGACTTGGATAATTCTTCATCTTCTTCAAATCTTCGACTTGGTCTTTCGACTTATGATAATGATAATTCGCTCGCAAGGGGTCTCGATGAACAAGCCTGACAACTCTGACGGATCAAGAGGTCAGTTAACTGCCGGAGCAGATACTTGTCACCTACTTCAAATTCAATCCCCTTGGACTTGAATTCGGGATACCGGTCAAACTCACTCTTTTGCCTCATTTAGGACTTACAAAAAATGAATCCCAGTGGTTCTCAGGGTACCCAGTGCGTCCACCAGGATTTTCTTCGCGTCGTAGACACGGATACATACCAGCAGAGCGCATCCATGTGCGTATACTAGGCCACACAGGACGGATCCCGGGGTCTTACCTTCGTGATAAATCACGGCATTCGAGTTTCGTTGCGATAACGCAACTCGAGAATCTCATGTCGCAGTCAAAGTTTGACTGAAAATATTCGGGTTTCTACAACCATAAAACTCGCTCCCGATGGGAGTAATTTCTCTTCAATTTGTCGACTACGTAGTCGAAGTTTTGTATGCTTATCCTTCTGCAATTTCAATATTGACTATTTCATCTCTGTCGGGTGCGCGCTCAGCGCTTCCGATGGGAGTAGCCCCCGAGGCTATGTTTGGCAACTTGTAGTCAAGCATAGGCTCAAAGTTCAGCTCTTCTTTCTACTGTGGACCTTTTACTATTTGACGAGCCCCCGAGTCCAAGTCGAGGTTTCCATATCGCACGATCATAGTCTCCTGTCTTGTTTTTCTTTATTGATACTATCGTCTGCTGTACGCAGAATTTAACTCATACTTAAAATTTGTTTGTGGGCTACGCTGTAGCACGGGGGCCCAATAATACGCGCTTATAAATAAAGCACCATCTGTTAAGGATAAAAACCCTAATCAGATCCTTTCCTCTGCCGCATCATCTTCTCTCCTCCATCTAGGGTTTTTCTGAGGTTTCTCTCTCGCACCCATGGCAGATGCTGCAGGCTCCCGTCTGAACCTTGGTTCCCCGGCGGCACCACGAGGTCGGGGTCGTCCTCGCGGCAGCAAGAACAAGAACACCGCGCCGGCCGCCGCAGGGACTTCGTCAGATGCTCCGGCTAAGCGCCGTCCCGGCCGCCCACCTGGTAGTAAGAATAAACCCAAAGTGACTAACATCACTCCAGGTCCAATCGCTCCTCCATCTGCTGCTCCAGCTGCTCCTTCTGCACCTCCCCGTATCTTTTCTTTCCTTTGCATTGCCATGGCGCAGTGCCGTGAGATTCAGCGCTTGCCGCTAGATTTCACGAAGTTTATGGATGGCCGCGAACTGCGAGAGGCGGTTCTTCGTGAACAGTCTGGCGGTGGCATCCCCTATGAGGTGGAGGTGTGGTATGATGGCGACGGCGAGCAGTACTTCAGAGGAGGCTGGTCGCAATTTGCTAAAGACCACGACATCCATCAAGGCTTCATCATGGCCTTCGACTTCCACGTCGGTACGTCGAAGTTTGACGTGAAGATCTACAATGGCACTCTTTGCCAGAAGGAGTATGAAGCTTGAAGCCCTCTTTTATTAGGATCTGTTATCCATGTAATTTCGTTTGACAATGTCCTTCCTGCAATGATATTTGCAATAAATATTCGTACTTTGTGTCGATATCGTTTACTAGTACCATGAGAACAAGTCATGTTCTGAGATACGCTTTCCATATGTCGGGTTCTTTGCGAACCAATAAATGTAAGGATGATATCGGGTTCTTTTTATGAACCAAGTTCTCTCTGTATTTATCGGGTTGTGTAAACAACCTTATAGTGAAGGAAAACCCCCCCATCTTGTCATAACGATTTTTTTCGTACGACCTAGGGGTTGAAGCCCCCGAGCGGAGAAGTAACACGCGAATCGTACAATTTTGTCGAGTTCAACCCAAAGAACCCGACCTGTGGCCTCATGTTCTGGGTCCAGAAGGTTAACTCGAATATATTGATATCTCTATACTTAGTCTACGCGTAAAAACGTCGTAGCTGTTCTGCATTCCACGGGTTGCTTTCGTCCTTCCCAGTCTTCTTGTCTTGTAGTCGATATGCTCCTCCTGGTATTACTTCCGTGACGATGTAAGGTCCCACCCACGGGGACTCCAATTTCACATGGCTATCTTGCCTGAGTCACAAAACGAGGTCTCCTACCACAAAGGATCGTGGACGAACTCGACTACTATGGTAGTTTCGTAAGCTTTGCTGATATTGCGTAGCCCTTTCTAATGCTTTGTCTCTTGCTTCATCTAGCGCATCGACGTCGTCTTGCAATGCTTCTGTCGATGTCGCCTCGTCATATGCCGTCACTCTTGGAGCCTCGTGTGTAACCTCGACTGGAAGCACAGCTTCTGCGCCATGGACCAGGAAGAAAGGAGTTTCTTGAGTTGCTGCATTAGGCGTAGTTCTTAGACTCCAAAGAACGGAGGGCAATTCTTATACCCAAGCACTCTTGGCTTTCTCGAGAGGTGCTAAAAGCCTCTTTTTTATTCCACTACTTATCAGGCCATTGGCTTTTTCGACTTGCCCGTTTGTCTTCGGGTGCGCCACAGATGCAAACTTAAGTTTGATCCCCAATCCTTCGCAGTAACTTTTGAATTCTTTTGAAGTAAAATTTGTCCCATTGTCTGTGATGATGCTGTGTGGTACACCAAAACGAAAAACTATCGACTTGATGAAGCTGATTGCTGCTGTAGAGTCTTGAGTTGTTACTGGAGCTGCTTCCACCCATTTGGTGAATTTATCGACTGCTACTAGCATGTAGACATGCCCTCCTGGCCAAGATTTGTGCAGCTTTCCTACCATGTCAAGACCCCATTGTGCGAAGGGCCAGGATAGTGGTATTGTTTGTAGCTCCGCTGCTGGTGCGTGCGGTCTAGATGCAAACCTTTGACATGCTTCACACTTTCGAACTATATCTTTTGCGTCCTCGATGGCTGTTAGCCAATAGAATCCCGCTCGAAAAGCTTTTGCCGCTATTGCTCTGCTGCTGGCGTGATGGCCACATACTCCGCTGTGTATGTCTTTCAATATTGTTTGCCCTTCCTGGGGTGTGACACATCGTTGTAAAACACCTGTAATACTTCTCTTGTATAGTTTTCCTTCAATCACGACAAATGCTTTCGCTCTTCGAGTTATCCTCTTAGCCTCCACTGCATCTTCTGGTAGCTTTTTATTTATCATGTACGCAAGATATGGCTGCATCCATGTTTCTTCTATCATCATGACCTCCTCTGGCTCTGACATAGCCCCCGAGCCTGCCGTGGTAGTCGAACTTTTAGCACTTTTTATTGACATTTCCGCTATTTCTTCCCAAAATACTCCAGATGGTACAGGTAAGCATTGTGATCCAATGTTTGCTAAAGTGTCAGCTTCCTCATTGTTGTTCCTGCTAACGTGAGAGACTTCGCATCCATCGAACGTTCCTTCTAGATAATGGTACAAATTCTTGTAGGCCATCATGTTGTCATTGATTGTGTCACACCTGTTCATAACTTGCTGGACAACAAGGTTAGAGTCTCCAAATATCTTTAGGCGAGTTGCTCCACAAGCTTTAGCCATCTTCATTCCGTGCAACAAAGCCTCGTACTCCGCTTCATTGTTAGAAGCCTGCGGGAAGCTCATCCTTAAGACATACTTTAATTTCTCGCCATGAGGCGATATTAATACTACTCCTGCGCCTGCTCCTTGCACTCGCTTTGAACCATCGAAGTACATTGTCCAAGTACTCGATAAATCTGGTGGTCCCGTGCTTTGCAGCTCGAGCCACTCTGCTGTAAAATCTGGCAAAATTTGCGACTTAATCGCCTTCCTTTTTTCATACGTGATGTCCATGGGAGATAACTCGATTCCCCACAAAGAGACACGGCCTGTTGCTAAAGGATTGTTCAATATGTTCGATAGTGGTGCTTCATTGACCACTATAATTGGGTGCACAGTAAAATACTGTCGTAACTTACGTGCAGTAGTGAAGACACTGTACGCCAATTTCTGATAATGCGGGTACCTCTGGTTGGTTGGGGATAGCACTTCGCTGATGAAATATACCGGTCTCTGGACGCCATGAGCTTTGCCTTCTTTACTTCTTTCGACTACTAGAACTGTACTTACCACCTGATGGGTTGCGGCGATGTACAGTAGCAGTGGCTCTTTTTCTTTAGGTGCGACCAGCACTGGCGGCGTGGAAAGCACTTTTTTCAATTGCGCAAATGCTGCGTCTGCTTCTTCTGTCCACTCAAATTTGTCGTCTGACTTCTTCATAAGTGCATAAAAAGGAAGCGCCTTCTCCCCTAGTCGAGCAACGAAACGACTTAATGCCGCGACTCGTCCTGCTAATTTCTGTACGTCATGGAGTTTCGTGGGTTTCCCCATTGTTAGAATTGCTTGAATTTTCTCTGGATTTGCCTCTATTCCTCGTGCTGATACCAAGAATCCCAAAAGTTGCCCTGCTGAAACTCCGAAGGAACACTTTGTCGGGTTCAACTTAAGCTTGAACTTGTTCAGGTTGTCGAAGGTTTCTGCCAAGTCGCTGATTAAAGATTTCTCCTCTCTTGTAGTGATGACTACATCATCAATGTAGACTTGTATGTTGCGCCCTATTTGGCTCCCGAGGCAACTTTGCATCATCCTTTGATAAGTTGTTCCTGCATTTTTTAGGCCGAATGGCATCACTTGGTAGCAAAACACCCCATACGGTGTGATGAAGGCCGTTTTTTCCTCGTCCTCTTTCCTCAGCTTGATCTGGTTATAGCCAGAATATGCATCCAAAAAGGAAAGCCTTGCGCAGCCCGCTGTTGAATCGATTATTTGATCGATGCGGGGTAAAGGGAAGGGATCCTTTGGACAATGCTTATTGAGAGATGTGTAGTCGACACATACTCTTTGTACGTCTGTGTTCTTCTTGGGTACTATTACTGGGTTCGACACCCAACTCGAAGTTTTGATTTCTCTGATAAATCCAGCACTTTCTAATCTGTGCAATTCTGACGCTATTGCCTTCCTCTTGGGTTCATCGAATCGTCGCAGTGGTTGCTTGACTGGTTTCGCCTTGGGATCTACATTTAGTGCGTGCTCGACGAGTTCCCTGGGAACCCCTGGCATGTCCGATGGACACCAGGCGAAGATTTCCCAGCGCTCACGGAGGAACTCGACGAGCGCGCCTTCCTATGCGGGATCCAAGTTTACCGCAATTGATGTCGTCTTGTTTGGGTCCGTAGGGTGGACCTGTATTTTCTTTGAATCCTGCGTTGTGTCGAAAGCCTCATCTGGCAGGGATCGTCCAACGTCGGGTAGCACATTATGATCTGTTTCTCCTTTTAACCTCTCGTATTCTGCTGTCATGCCGAAGGTTTGCGCCATCTTGTTGAATTCTCTGTCGCATGTGTTGGCTACTTCAAAGCTCCCTTGTACTGTGATTGTTCCTTTGGGCCCTGGAATTTTTAACGTGAGATACGCGTAGTGCGGTACTGCCATGAATTTTGCAAATGCTGGGCGCCCCAGGATTGCATGATATTGTGATGGCCAGTCCATAACTTCGAACTCCAGTTTCTCTCTTCTATAGTTTTCGCTGCTACCAAAGCAGACATCGAGTTCTATTCTTCCCAAAGGGTAGTTCGCTGCTCCTGGTACTATCCCGTGGAAAGAGCAATCTGTTGGCTTCAGAATCGCCGGTGAGATGCACATAGCCTTCAGTGTTCTAGCATATATTAAGTTTATGCCGCTCCCTGCATCCATGAACACTCTTCCGATGTCGTATCCTCCTATTTGCGCTTTTAGAACCATGGGCGAGTGGCCCGGCCTAGGAACTTTCCGTGGGTGATCCGCTCTACTAAACTTGACTGGTTGCTCTGACCATCGTAGGTACTCTGTGGTAGCTGGTGGTGATGATATTGCTAGGTTCACTTGCCTGGATATGCTCTTTCGCTCTTTTTTCGACTTGAGCACTGGTTGAATCATGGCTGATATGTATACTTTTGACTCTAGATGCTTTGATAACCTTTGAGTTTGATATCCTTGACTTCTACGTTTTTCTCCTTGCCTTCCTTCTTGGCTCGAGACCATGGCACCTTGCAACCTTAGGAATGTTCTGCAATCCTTCATCTGGTGATTTGAAACCCTTTTCCCGTCGAGGTACGCGTAGTGGATTCGACAAGGTCCGTATAGCATATCCTCAGCCGAAGGACCAGAGTATCTTGACTTTTCTGTTCCTTTTGCCTGAAACCTCCTACTTTCGTACCCTTCCTCTTCTTCTAGTATATATCCTGCGGCTATCTGATTTTGCCTTCCTTGGTTACCCCCGCTTCGGTATCGTCTCCTTTGTCGACTTATTCTGTCGACTTCTGGCGAGCGCCCTCTTTTATTGTTATATGCGTCCTCTCCATCAGCGAATTTGTTGGCTTGTTCCATTAGCTCAGTTACTGTCGTAGGTCTTGTTCTTCCTATTTCTTCTACACGATCTGAGCGACGAAGTCCTTCCGAAAAGGCGTCTATTGCTCGTTCATCAGAGACGTCCTCTGCTGAGTTTTTGATTATACTCCAGCGTTGTATATAAGATCGTAGCGTTTCACCTTTCTTCTGCACACATGCTTTAACTTCTTCCAGTGATGCTGGGCGCTTGTAGGTGGAACGAAAATTTCTTGCGAATCGACTTTCGAGTTCCCCCCAGCTTCCAATGGATTCGTCGGGTAGGGTGTTTAACCAGGACCGGGCGGCACCGGTGAGGTGCAGCTGCAAACTTTGCATTGCAGTCGCCTTTGTTCCCCCTAATATCTGCACTGCTTGTAGATAATCTGATAGCCATAAGGTGGGTTCCTGCGACCCATCGTACTTATTCTGGTCGTGCGGTAGTTTGAATCCTTTGGGTACCCGCGTTCTGCGAACTCTACAAGTAAAACATAACGCACCCATATCTTTATCGTCGTCTTCGTAATTCTCTTCCCTCCAAGCATGTCGCGATTTATTTACTCGAGCTTGAGCTATTATACTTCTTGCATCCTCCTTCTTTTTCTGCTGCTTTTTCTCTTCTAGTGACTCGCTATAGTCGCTGTCTGTGCGGCTGTATCTGAACTTCTCTTTGTGACTTGTCGGCTTTATCTCTAGGCCCTGCTCCCTAATCTTTCCTTCTACTATTCCGAGGCTTCGTATCGCGGCTCGGTGCATATCTTCTCGCGGGTCCCCATGCTCTGGTCTTGTGGCTAGTAAATACGCTTGTGCTGCTGCTAATGCCGCCTCTGGCGTTTTTTGTATCAGGTCATCTTCCTCCTCTTCTAACTGTGGGGTGGGGCTCCTCGAGTACCCCTCTTCTCTGTCGCGTGCTGTTGCCTCCCTTCTGTGTTTTGGATCTCCACGCCTCTCTCTGCTATATTCTGAGTCTTCACTATAGTCTTCCCAATATTCTTCCCTTGATATGCTGTTGTTGTCTTGAAACATCATTTCTCTTTCCTCCCTTAGTTTCTTCTTGTGTTGGTATAGTGCATACTGATATCCCATTAGAACTTCTCTTCGCGATCCCTCGGGTACTTCTGTACCATGATTAATGGCTGATGTAATCATCCTCCATTCACCAGCCGAGACATGGACTTTCTCTTTTTCCTTTTTGTTGTGATTTTTCACTTTGTTGACTTGCCTGTCGACCCTTTTACTCTCTTCGCTGTTGTTTCCTTCCTCTGCTTCAGTGATAATAACGCATAACTGATGTACTTTGGAGACGCCGCTGCTTCCTACGGTGAAGTCCTTTGCGTTGTTGTGAATCTGACACGCTTTTTCTTCTGAGTCGAATTTTTCCTGAATTTCGTCGCTTTCTGCGATTAATGCTTTTTCTAAGCTGACCGGCGAGTTTACCTCGCTGGAAGAGCCTTCTGATGATTCCAATGCTTCCTTTGTTTCGGGCTTGCTTGCCGACGGATCTGGCTTTGTCGACTCCGAGAGGCAGGATGAACCCGATGGCCCGATGAGGATGCTCATACTTCCAATTGTCAGTTCTACCTCTTGACTTCTGTCGATTTTTGGACTGCTGTTGGTTAAAAGCGAAAAAGCCATCGAATTCATGGTTCCAACGCCCAAAGTCCCCACGGTCGGCGCCAATTGACGAGGGTTAACTCGACAAATGTCCTAGATGAAGGACTTAGGATCGGGGAGATAGGGCGTCGGATGAACTCGAAGGTAAAGTTAGTCGAAATAGGTGTATATCGAAAGTAAACTTGGGTGTTCAACCTGGCTTGCTTTCAATCTGCCCTCCACCGTCCTCTCCTGGCCCCTATATATAGGTGGCTAGGTCTCGAGGATCGGGTCGGGTTCGATACAGATTACAAATATCGACATACGGTAATAACTCGTATTCGACTATCATTACAATTGGGCCTAACTTAACGGGCCTCAGGGGTACTCAACTAACGGGCTCTAGTAATTATACCCTTGTCAACCGGGGTCCACAGTTCACTAGTGGTGTCTCTCCATAAGATAAATAACACATGCTGGGTAAACAAATTACAGTTGGGCAATTGATAGAATAAAGATAAACATGATATGTCAAGAAGATCACTATGAGATTTACTCTGGGCATTACAACAAAATACATAGACCGCCATCCAACTGCATCTATGACTAATAATCCACTCACGGGGATATCATCCGAACACCCCATGAGTATTAAGTTGCGAACAACAGATAATTGCATTAAGCAAAGTGTGTAATGTAAACAAAGCATATGCCCTTGAGCATATGAATGTTGTTTTCTCCCTAGTAGCAACAGCACATCTACAACCTTAGAGGTTTCTGTCACTCCCCCATATTAAATAGAGGCATGAACCCACTATCGAGCATAAATACCCCCTCTTGGAGTCACTAGCAACTACTCGGCCAAGATAGCTACTAACAACGGAGAGCATGCAAGATCATAAAGAACATAGAGATAACAAAAGATATATTTCAGTATAGCAACTCAATCATAACACCAATATTCATCGGATCCCAACAAACCAAACATGTAGAATTACATAACGGTGATCTCAATCATGTAGGGCAGCTCATGAGATCTAAACATGAAGCACATGGTGGAGAAGACAACCATCTAGCTACTGCTATGGACCCATAGTCCAAGGTAGACTACTCACTCATCGCTCCGGAGGCAAGCATGGCGATGAAGAAGACCTCCGGTGGTGATTCCCCTCTTCGGCAGGGTGCCAGGAAGAGCTTCTGGACCCTCGCGATCTTCGGGTCAACGGCGGCGGCGGATCAGGATGTGTTCTGGAAAATTGATCGGGTACTTAGGTTTTTCCCGTCGGGGGGTCTTTATAGGCGAAGGGGCGATGTCAGAGGTGGAGCCAGGTGGCCTCACACCAGGGCGGCGCGGGCCAGGCCCTGGACACGCCGGCCTGGCATGTGGGGCCCCTGTGGCTCCCCTCCTACTCTCCTTCGGATCTTTGGAAGCTGCCGGACAAAATAAGACTTCAGGAACTTATTTCGTCCAATTCCGAGAATATTTCCTGTGTATCACTTCTGAAACACAAATACATCAGAAAATAGGGAACTGGCACTGTGGCAACTTGTTAATAGGTTAGTTCCGGAAAATGCATAAAAGTGTCACGAAGTGTAACAAAATATTAGGCAAATGGTGTAAAAACGAGCATGGAGCATCAAAAATTATAGATACGTTGGAGACGTATCAAGCATCCCCAAGCTTAACTCCTGCTCGTCCTCAAGTAGGTAAGTGATAACAAAAGAATAATTTTTGAGGTGACATGCACCTACACAATCTTGATCATATATGTAAGCATTTGTGAGCTGGGATCATAAGAACTTAAAACATGGGCATGAAAGATATAATCTTGACAATAAGAACTTAGCAACCATGTTGTAAACATGCAAATGCACACAAACAAAAGATCATGAAAATGAAACAATGAAAGTCAAATGTGTGTTCAAATCATAAGGAAAAACATACAAATGGTTTTTAGCTTGTCCTTTAAAGAGAGCAAAACATAAATGCATAGGACACCTTGATACGTCTCCAACGTATCTATAATTTTTGATGCTCCATGCTTGTTTTTACACCATTTGCATATTGTTTTGTTACACTTCGTGGCACTTTTATGCGTTTTCCGGAACTAACCTATTAACAAGTTGCCACAGTGCTAGTTTCTTGTTTTCTGCTGTTTTTGTGTTTCAGAAGTGATACACAGGAAATATTCTCGGAATTGGACGAAACAAGTTCCTGAAGTCTTATTTTACCCGGAAGCTTCCAGAGATCCGAAGGAGAGTAGGAGGCGAGGGACCAGGGCCCCACACGCACAGGTGGCGCGGCCAGCCCCTGGCCCGCGCCACCCCCGTGTGAGGCCGCCTGGCCCCTCCTCTGACATCGCCCCTTCGCCTATAAAGACCCCCCGACGGAAAAAACCTAAGTACTCGATCAGATTTCCAGAACACATCGCGATCCGCCGCCGCAGTCGACCCAAAGATCGGGAGGGTCCAGAAGCTCTTCCCGGCACCCTGCCGGAGAGGGGAATCACCACCGGAGGTCTTCTTCATCGCCATGCTTGCCTCCGGAGCGATGAGTGAGTAGTCTACCTTGGACTATGGGTCCATAGCAGTAGCTAGATGGTTGTCTTCTCCACCATGTGCTTCATGTTTAGATCTCATGAGCTGTCCTACATGATTGAGATCACCGTTATGTAATTCTACATGTTTGGTTTGTTGGGATCCGATGAATATTGGTGTTTATGATTAAGTTGCTGTACTGAATATTATCTTTTGTTATCTCTATGTTGTTTATGATCTTGCATGCTCTCCGTTGTTAGTAGCTATCTTGGCCGAGTAGTTGCTAGTGACTCCAAGAGGGGGTATTTATGCTCGATAGTGGGTTCATGCCTCTATTTCACCTGGGGGAGTGACATAAACCTCTAAGGTGGTAGATGTGCTGTTGCTACTAGGGAGAAAACAACATTCATATGCTCAAGGGCATATGCTTTGTTTACATTACACACTTTGCTTAATGCAATTTTCTGTTGTTCGCAACTTAATACTTTTGGGGTGTTCGGATTGATATCCCCGAGGGTGGATTATTAGTCATAGATGCAGTTGGATGGCGGTCTATGTATTTTGTTGTAATGCCCAGAGTAAATCTCATAGTGATCTTCTTGACATATCACGTTTATCTTTATTCTATCAATTGCCCAACTGTAATTTGTTTACCCAGCATGTGTTATTTTATCTATGGAGAGACACCACTAGTGAACTGTGGACCCCGGTCCTATTTCCATCATATTGCTATCAACTGTTTACTTTCTCGCACTGTTTACTTTACTTGCATTCTCTACTATTTTCCACTCGATACACTCATACCTTTGTTTCAAGCAAACCGGTGAGATTGACAACCTCATCGCAAGTTGGGAGCAAAGTACTTGGTTGTGTGTGTGCAGGTTCCACGTTGCAGCTAGCAAGCAAAGCTTGGACGAGGCGCCATATATAAATTGTCCGCTGCTGTCGCAAACTAGCAAGCATCACCTTCAGCTGTCATTGTCTGCTTTTCTCCTAAACGATAAACCTTGGTTTCTAACTGAGGGAAAACGAGCTACTATACTCATCACACCTTCCTCTTGGGGTTCCCCAACGGGCTGGTCATTCACCACGCATCAAGCTCTTTTTCTGGCGCCGTTGCCAGGGACTTAAAGAAGAAGAAGCTCCTACATCAACTACATTCTCCCACGTCAACTACGCGCCAGCAGCTCTTTTTCTGGCGCCGTTGCCGGGGAAAAGTGGAAGACTTTTGCGAGGGAAGTTTTCGCACACACATTCTTTACTTTGTTTTATTGTTTTGCTTTACTTTATTTATTTTACCTGCATTCGTTTTTATCAAAAACCCAAAAAAATTAGAATCCTTGGTAGTTGTTTTTACTTGTTTACTTTTGTTTTGCTGAAATGAGTACTCCTGAAAACACCAAGTTGTGTGACTTTACTAGCACGAACAATAGTGATTTTATCTGCACTCCTATTGCACCACCTGTTCCTGCTGCAAATTTTTATGAGATTAAGCCTGCTTTGTTGAACCTTGTTATGAAAGAGCAATTTTCTGGTGCTAGTACTGAAGATGCTGCAGCTCATCTCCACAATTTTGTTGAGCTATGTGAGATGCAGAAATATAAGGATGTTGATAGTGATATTATTAAGCTCAAGTTGTTTCCTTTTTCTTTGAGAGGAAAAGCTAAAGATTGGTTGCTGTCTTTGACTAAGAATAGTATTGATTCATGGGCTAAGTGTAAGGATGCTTTTATTGGTAGATACTACCCTCCTGCTAAGATTATATCCTTGCGTAGCAATATTATGAAGTTTACTCAGTTTGATAATGAACATGTTGCTCAGGCTTGGGAAAGAATGAAATCTATGATAAAGAATTGCCCCACTCATGGACTGACTACTTGGATGATTATCCAAACTTTTTATGCAGGACTAAAATTTTCTTCGAGGAACCTACTTGATTCAGCTGCTGGAGGCACTTTTATGTCCCTTACATTGGGCGCCGCAACAAAGCTACTCGACAACATGATGGTAAATTATTCTGAATGGCACACCGAGAGAGCTCCACAAGGTAAGAAGGTAAATTCTGTTGAGGAAACCTCTTCCTTGAATGATAAGATTGACACCATTATGGCTATGCTCACTAATGATATGACTCATGTTGATCCTAATAATGTTCCTTTGGCCTCTTTGGTTGCTCAAGAAGAGCATGTTGATGTGAATTTCATTAGAAACAATAATTTTAACAACAATGCTTATAGGAACAATTTTGCTAGTAACAATTATAGGCCGTATCCTTCTACCAATGGTAATGGTTATGGTAATTCTTATGGTAACTCCTACAACAACACTAGGGCCGCGCCCTCCGAGCTTGAGGTAATGCTCAAGGACTTCATCGGTAAGCAAACTGCTTTTAATAAGTCTGTTGAGGAAAAGTTAGGCAAAATTGATATTCTTGCTTCTAAGGTTGATAGCCTTGCTCATGATGTTGAACTTCTGAAATTAAAAGTGTTGCCTAATGATGTGAAAGAGAACAATGTTTTTGTTACCGCTAATGCTATTCAAGTTGGAATTGATGAAAATATTAGATTGTTAGCGGAATTGCATGCCAGGTGGGAAAGAGAAGATGAGATGGCTAGAGAGATGAAGGTATGCACCATTACTACCTCTAATGATGTTATTCCTACTGGTACCAATCCTCTTACTTTGATTGGTGTAGAGAAAACTCCCACTCCTTGTGTTAAAAAGCCTAAAACTGCCAAAACTTTTTCTCAAAAGAGTGCTGAAATTTTTCGGAGTGTGGGATATGATAGCTCTACTTATTTTAATGATTTTGATGTTGATGGCTGCAATATATCTGAAGTTATTTTGTTCTTGCAAAAGCTTGCTTTGACTCCCAATGCTAGTTCTTTAAATATTACTTTTACTAAGCATATTACCAATGCTCTCATGAAAATTAGGGATGAAAAGTTGAAGCAAAAAGCCTCTGTTCCCAAGAAGTTAGAAGATGGTTGGGAACCCATCATTGATATGCATGTTAATGGTTATGATTGCCATGCTTTATGTGATCTAGGTGCTAGTATTTCTATCATGCCTAGAAAGATTTATGACATGCTTGATTTACCACCGCTTGAAAAGTGTTATTTTGATGTTCCTATTGCTGATGTTGCTAAGAAGAAACCTTTGGGAAGGATTAATGATGTTCTTATTGTGGTTAACAATAACCTTGTTCCCGTTGATTTTCTTGTTATGGACGTTGAATGCCATGCTTCATGTCCTATTATTTTGGGAAGACCCTTTCTTCGAACTGTAGGTGCTATCATTGATATGAGGGAAGGCACTATCAAATATCAATTCCCACTTAAGAAAGGTATGGAACACTTCCCTAGGAAAAGAAAGAAATTACTTTTTGACTCTATTCTTAGAGCAAATTATGAGCTTGATGCTTCATCACTTGATATTACTTGATTCGCAAATTTTCTGCGCCTAGCTCAAAGGCGTTAAAGAAAAGCACTCTTGGGAGATAACCCAATGTTTTCTTTTCAGTACTTTTTCTTTTATTTGAGTCTTGGAAGTCATTACTACTGTAATGACCGCTCCTTATCCTTTTTATTTCGTTTTTGTGCCAAGAGAAGCCTCTAATTTGAGCGAGGTAAAGATTTGGGGATGTTGCTGTCCTGAAACTATTTTCGGTGCTGCACCGTAAAAAATCGTATAAATTCTCTGTTTATCTTTTGGACCTGCGATTTCTTGTGCATATGCCCCAGGTTATATCCAAACTTTTGTTAGTTGAACACTTTTTGATTTGAGCAACAGAAAACCTTTCAAAAATTCGTCCTTTGTCAGCTGTTCAGTTTTGACAGATTTCTGCCAATATTTGTGTTTGTCACTTTATCGCTTTCTTTTGAGTTCTTTTGATCATGGAACTTTTGGGGAGGTTGCTACAGTAGTATTTGCTATATATGTGGTGGTTTTGAGTTGAAACCTGAGGCAAAAAGAGGTTGAGCATATTTTATGCTTACACTAATGTTGCAAATAGAATTGTGTTTAGTTTTGTATGAAGGAAGTTTTCAAGTGTAGGGATTGGAGAATGATGAGATGAGTTGAAGAATGGACAAAAGCTCAAGCTTGGGGATGCCCATGCATCACCCCAAGAAATATCCAAGAAGTACAAGCGTCAAAGCTTGGGGATGCCCCTGAGGCACCCCTTCTACAACGGCAAAAATCAGGTCACCATTCAAGACACTATATTTTTATTGCTTCATGCACTATGTGTTTTTCTTGGAGCGTCAGTTGTTTTAGTTTTCTTAGTTGGTTTAGTTTGTTTGTTTGCTGCAATAAATGGTTGGACCCCAACAAATTTCCTTTGGAGAAGTTGCCTTGTTTTCATTTGCAAAGAACGCTCTAGTTTTCAATCTTATTGTTCATCGAGCGTTCTACTTTTTCTGCTACTGCTTTTGGTTTTCGTTTTTGCCTTGATTTGCATTCAGACCTTGTCATATCTTTTTCATCAAGGTGTATTTTTGCCTCTGGTCTTTATTGGTTTTCATCAAAAGAGGTGTTTATAAAAATTTCAAATGGTGTTGGAAAAGAGAAAAAGCTTTGTGCAAAATAGTGGTACAAGAAGGAGCTTGTGTAGACTGCAGCTTAGGCTTTTTCATGTCATGCTTGATGTCTTTTTGATAGTATGCTTAGTGTTTTTGCTGTAGCATGACTTGTCTCAAATAACTGAGATTGCTTAATGAGCCTTTGAAAAAATCATGCGTTGTTTTTATTGTATGGAAGCATTATTTTGGTTTTCTCCTTGATGCTTTATTTGGGTTGACTTGGCGCATGCTCACACATGTTAGACTCTTACAAAGTCGCCAATAGCTTTCATGATCATTTAGTTTTTGACTTTTGATGCCATCTTATGATTCTTTTAATGTCGCTTTGTCGCTTTGCATGATTATGGCCATTATTGCTCTCTTAGTTGGTCGCTCCCAGTCTTTTGCTAGCCCTCGCCTTGTACTGAGTATGAGCTCTACTCGTGCATCTAACTCCTAAAATCCAAAGTTTTCCAAAGTGTCCACCATACATACCTACTAGCAATTTGCTATTCCAAGTAAATTTGACTTGCTTTTATTTTCTCTTGAAATTAAACTCTTACCAGTGTTATGTGAAATTCGGTCAGTAAAGCTCTCACGAACCGGAAGGCACACTTTACTTTTTCCTGTTCTAAAAATTTGACATTGTGGTCTCTTATGTTGAGTTGTTATGCTTGCAAGTTGTAAGTTGGATTCTAGCCCAGCCATGCTGTCATGGGCAAGCTTTCAACATTGCACTTCTTATTTGAGTTGATATCATGATCTTTTGTTTATGGATGCCCGTGGTGTGAAATAAATTGGGAATCTTGTGGGGATCATGGAGTTTGTATATGTGTTAGGGAAATACCGGGCCGCCAATCTAAGCCATGCATAATTCATGGTGGAAATTTGCAGCATACCCATGGTGAACATTCGACGACACATCTCACAATAAAAAGCTAAACAAAAGGAAAATAAAAGAGATGTCGAGGTGTTCATTGTCTGTTTGTCCTGTCATTTTGGTGTGGGCTTGTTCCATGTCATCGGGCATGGAGGTACCCCATTGGCGGTTCTCAATGATACATATATATTTACAATGACAAGAGCCTTGCTTGGGACTCTAAGTAAAGTAGCATGAGGTTTGGGTACTCGTATTCACGGGGCACGAGGTCTTCAACTTATGATTTGTCAAGCATATGCATCATAATTGTTCTCGCATTAACTTTAACCATTCAAGATGCTTATGATGGGGGCAATGAGAGCTCAAAGCCGGTAAGTACCATAATTTTTGAAGGTTATAAAACTTGCAATCACTGCTTCCCTCTGCGAAGGGCCTTTCTTTTACTTTTATTTTGAGTCACCACCTTCTTTCTTTATGCACCATTAAGAGAGCATAGTTGTCATTCTTAGTGTGATATGCATTGTCCCAAAGTTCATTGATTGATTCATGATGATTGGTTTTACTTGTTCTTAAATTATTTGTATCTAGTCGCCCTCTTAAACTTGAAGGTGTCCTATGCATTTATGTTTTGCTCTCTTTGAAGGACAAGCTGAAAACCATTTGTATGTTTTTCCTTATGATTTGAACACACGTTTGACTTTCATTGTTTCATTTTCATGATCTTTTGTTTGTGTTCATTTTCATGTTTACAACATGGTTGCTAAGTTCTTATTGTCAATATTATATCTTCATGCCCATGTTTTAAGTTCTTATGATCCCAGCTCACAAATGCTTACATAGATGATCAAGATTGTGTAGGTGCATGTCCCCTCAAAAATTATTCTTTGTTATCACTTACCTACTCGAGGACGAGCAGGAGTTAAGCTTGGGGATGCTTGATACGTCTCCAACGTATCTATAATTTTTGATGCTCCATGCTTGTTTTTACACCATTTGCATATTGTTTCGTTACACTTCGTGGCACTTTTATGCGTTTTCTGGAACTAACCTATTAACAAGTTGCCACAGTGCCAGTTTCCTGTTTTCTGCTGTTTTTGTGTTTCAGAAGTGATACACAGGAAATATTTTCGGAATTGGACGAAACAAGTTCCTGAAGTCTTATTTTACCCGGAAGCTTCCAGAGATCCGAAGGAGAGTAGGAGGCGAGGGACCAGGGGCCCACACGCACAGGTGGCGCGGCCAGCCCCTGGCCCGCGCCACCCCCGTGTGAGGCCGCCTGGCCCCTCCTCTGACATCGCCCCTTCGCCTATAAAGACCCCCCGACGGAAAAAATCTAAGTACCCGATCAGATTTCCAGAACACATCGCGATCCGCCACCGCCGTCGACCCGAAGATCGGGAGGGTCCAGAAGCTCTTCCCGGCACCCTGCCGGAGAGGGGAATCGCCACCGGAGGTCTTCTTCATCGCCATGCTTGCCTCCGGAGCGATGTGTGAGTAGTCTACCTTGGACTATGGGTCCATAGCAGTAGCTAGATGGTTGTCTTCTCCACCATGTGCTTCATGTTTAGATCTCATGAGCTGCCCTACATGATTGAGATCACCGTTATGTAATTCTACATGTTTGGTTTGTTGGGATCCGATGAATATTGGTGTTTATGATTAAGTTGCTGTACTGAATATTATCTTTTGTTATCTCTATGTTGTTTATGATCTTGCATGCTCTCCGTTGTTAGTAGCTATCTTGGCCGAGTAGTTGCTAGTGACTCCAAGAGGGGGTATTTATGCTCGATAGTGGGTTCATGCCTCTATTTCACCTGGGGGAGTGACAGAAACCTCTAAGGTGGTAGATGTGCTGTTGCTACTAGGGAGAAAACAACATTCATATGCTCAAGGGCATATGCTTTGTTTACATTACACACTTTGCTTAATGCAATTATCTCTTGTTCGCAACTTAATACTTTTGGGGTGTTCGGATTGATATCCCCGAGGGTGGATTATTAGTCATAGATGCAGTTAGATGGCGGTCTATGTATTTTGTTGTAATGCCTAGAGTAAATCTCATAGTGATCTTCTTGACATATCACGTTTATCTTTATTCTATCAATTGCCCAACTGTAATTTGTTTACCCAGCATGTGTTATTTTATCTATGGAGAGACACCACTAGTGAACTATGGACCCCGGTCCTATTTCCATCATATTGCTATCAACTGTTTACTTTCTCGCACTGTTTACTTTACTTGCATTCTCTACTATTTTCCACTCGATACGCTCATACCTTTGTTTCAAGCAAACCAGTGAGATTGACAACCTCATCGCAAGTTGGGAGCAAAGTACTTGGTTGTGTGTGTGCAGGTTCCACGTTGCAGCTAGCAAGCAAAGCTTGGATGAGGCGCCATATATAAATTGTCCACTGCTATCGCAAACTAGCAAGCATCACCTTCAGCTGTCATTGTCTGCTTTTCTCCTGAACGATAAACCTTGGTTTCTAACTGAGGGAAAACGAGCTACTATACTCATCACACCTTCCTCTTGGGGTTCCCAACGGGCTGGTCATTCACCATGCATCACACCTTCAAGTTTAAGAGGGCGACTAGATACAAATAATTTGAGAACAAGTGAAACCAACAATATGAATCAATCAATGAAAACTTTGGGACAATGCACATTATACTCAGAATGACAACTTTGCTCTCTTAATGGTGCATAAAGATAGAAGGTGGTGACTCAACATAAAAGTAAAAGAAAGGCCCTTCGTAGAGGGAAGCAGTGATTGCAAGTTTTATAACCTTAAAAAATTATGGTACTTACCGGCTTTGAGCTCTCATTGCCCCCATCATAAGCATCTTGAATGGTTAAAGTTAATGCGAGAACAATTATGATGCATATGCTTGACAAATCATAAGTTGAAAACCTCGTGTCCCATGAATACGAGTACCCAAACCTCATGCTACTTTACTTAAAGTCCCAAGCAAGGCTCTTGTCATTGTAAGTATATGCATATCATTGAGAACCGCCAATGGGGTACCTCCATGCCAGATGACATGGAACAAGCCCACATGAAAATGACAGGACAAGCAGACAATGAACACCTCGACATCTCTTTTATTTGCCATTTGTTTAGCTTTTTATTATGAGATGCGTCGTCGAATGTTTACCATAGGTATGCTGCAAATTTCCACCATGAATTATGCATAGCTTAGATTGGCGGCCCGGCGTTTTCCTAACACATATACAAACTCCATGATCCCCACAAGATTCCCAATTCATTTCACACCGCGGGCATCCATAAACAAAAGATCACGATATCAACTCAAATAAGAAGTGCAATGTTGAAAGCTTGCCCATGACTGCATGGCTGGGCTAGTCTCCAACTTACAACTTGCAAGCATAACAACTCAACATAAGAGACCACAATGTCAAATTTTTAAGAACAGGAAAAAGTAAAGTGTGCCTTCCGGTTCATGAGAGCTTTACTGACCGAATTTCGCATAACACTGGTAAGAGTTTAATTTGAAGAGAAAATAAAAGCAAGTCAAATTTACTTGGAATAGCAAATTGCTAGTAGGTATGTATGGTGGACACTTTTGTAAACTTTGGCTTTTAGGAGTTGGATGCACGAGTAGAGCTCATACTCTGTACAAGGCAAGGGCTAGCAAAAGACTGGGAGCGACCAACTAAGAGAGCAATAATGGCCATAATCATGCAAAGCGACAAAGCGACATTAAAAGAAGCATAAGATGGTATCGAAAGTCAAAAACTAAATGATCATAGAGGCTATTGGCGACTTTATAAGAGTCTAACATGTGTGAGCATGCGCCAAGTCAACCCAAATAAAGCATCAAGGAGAAAACCAAAATAATGCTTCCAAATAATTAAAACAACGCACGATTTTTTCAAAGGCTCATTAAGCAATCTCAGTTATTTGAGACAAGTCATGCTACAGCAAAACCACTAAGCATACTATCAAAAAGACATCAAGCATGACATGAAAAAGCCTAAGCCACAGTCTACACAAGCTCCTTCTTGTACCACTATTTTGCACAAAGCTTTTTCTCTTTTCCAACACCATTTGAATTTTTTAAAGACACCTCTTTTGATGAATACGAATAAAGATCAGAGGCAAAAATACACCTTGATGAAAAGATATGACAAGGTCTGAACGCAAATCAAGGCGAAAACGAAAGCCAAAAGCAGTAGTGGAAAAAGAAGAACACTCGGTGAAATTATAAGAATGAAAAACGTAGTGTTCTTGGCAAATGAAAACGAGTACATCTCCTCCAAAAGAAATTTGTTGGGGTCCAACCATTTATTGCAGAAAACAAAACAAACTAACAAAGGAAACTAAAACAACTGACGCTCCAAGAAAAACACATAGTGCATGAAGCAATAAAAATATAGTGTTTTGAAAGGTGACCTGATTTTTGCCGATGAAGAAGGGGTGCCTCAGGGGTATCCCCAAGCTTTGACGCTTGTACTTCTTGGATATTTCTTGGGGTGATGCATGGGCATCCCCAAGCTTGAGCTTTTGTCCATTCTTCAACTCATCTCATCATTCTCCAATCCCTACACTTGAAAACTTCCTTCATACAAAACTAAACACAAATCTATTAGCAACATTAGTCTAGCATAACATATAATCAACCTCTTTTTGCTTCAGGTTTCAACTCAAACCACCACATATATAGCATATACTACTGTAGCAACTTCCCCAAAAAGTTCCGTGATCAAAAGAACTCAAAAGAAAGCGATAAAGCGGCAAACATAAATATTGGCAGAAATCTATCAAAACAGAACAGCTGACAAAGGCCGAATTTTTGAGGAGTTTTCTGTTGCTCAAATCGAAAAGTGTTCAACTAATGAAAGTTTGGATATAACCTGGGGCATATGCACAAGAAATCGCAGGTCCAAAAGATATACAGATAATTTATACGAATTTTAATGGTGCAGCACCGCAAACAGTTTCAGGACAGCAACATCCCCAAATCTTTACCTCACTCAAATTAGAGGCTTCTCTTGGCACAACAACGAAATAAAAAGGATAAGGAGCGGTCATTACAGTAGTAATGAATTCCAAGACTCAAATAAAAGAAAAAGTACTGAAAATAAAACATTGGATTATCTCCCAAGAGTGCTTTTCTTTAACGCCTTTGAGCTAGGCGCAGAAAATTGCGAATCAAGTAATATCAATAAATGAAGTGCTAGGATCAGCGGGTGCCTTCCGTCTTCCCTTCTTACCTTTGCTCTTAACTCTAGGAAAGACATGGCTATTGCAAGGTGGAGAGATAAATCTTATGTTGCCTTTTCCCACATCAATGACAGCGCTTAGGAGCTTTAATAGAGATCTTCCAAGTGTGATTTGTCCTTTTCCTACACATTCAATAACAAGATAATCAGTAGATATCATTCTTCCTAGGACTTTTGTAAAGACTCCTTCAGCAACTCCAATGGGAAATATAATAGCATTATTAGTAAGAGAAATTCCTTCTCCCCCCTCAGAAAGCTTCCAAAGACTCAAAGATTCATAGACATCCTATGGCATAAGACAAAATTCAGACATAATATCACATCGAGCATGAAAAGTTTTACCATCAATAGTGATTTTTACCATAGGATACCAACTCGAAGGTTCAGAATTTGTTGGCACATAATCAAAATGCTGGCGCAAAGTATTATAGCAAGTATTCAAACTAGCAGTGCAAGTCTCAAGAGTATCAAGTCTATTAAAAATGCACACAAGAGAGGAATCAAAATAGGTTGGCATGCTATAAATTGTAATCAAATTTTTTATAATATTGAAGGCTTGATCTCCATCACAATGAAGGAAATCTCCTTCTGCAGTAGCATCCAAAGCATATCTATAATGAAGAGCAAGTCCAAAGTAAAAGCTACTAAGAAGCAAACTCAAAGTCATTTTAGGTTCAGTTTTTCCATGCCAATCATAAATTCTAGACCAAGCTTCTTTAAAACTTTCCTCATCCTTTTGTTAAAAAATGAAAATCATATCCTCGGGCGACATAGTAATAGCAACTGAACTAGACATAATAAACAACTACTAAGGATTCTAATTTTTTTTTGGATTTTTGATATAAAACGATGCAAGTAAAAATAAATAAAGTAAAACAAAATAGTAACAAAGTAAAGGATGTGTGTGCGAAAAACTCCCCTTGCAGAGGTCTTCCACTCTTCTCCCCGGCAACGGTGCCAGAAAAGAGCTTGATGCTACCGGGTTGATGAAGTAAATAACCGGCCAGTTGGAAACCCCAAGAGGAAGGTGTGATGAATATAGCAGCAAGATTTTCCCTCAATTAAAAAACCAAGGTTTATCGTTCAGGAGAAAAGAGACAATTATGACTGAAGGTGATGCGAACTGGCTTAATAACACTCCAACAAGGGCACCGTTTACGATTCTTGTTGACTCGTCTTCGGCCAGTAGCAACGCAAAACCTGCACACACACAACCAAGTACTTTGTTCCCAACTTATGATGAGGTCGTCAATCTCACCGGTTTGCTTGAAACAAAGGTTATGAGCGTATCGAGTGGAAAGTGATAATAGTATGCGAGTAAAGTAAACAGGTGATAGCAATATGATGGAAATAGGACCGGGGTCCATAGTTCACTAGTGGTGTCTCTCCATAAGATAAATAACACATGCTGGGTAAACAAATTACAGTTGGGCAATTGATAGAATAAAGATAAACGTGATATGTCAAGAAGATCACTATGAGATTTACTCTGGGCATTACAACAAAATACATAGACCGCCATCCAACTGCATCTATGACTAATAATCCACTCACGGGGATATCGTCCGAACACCCCATGAGTATTAAGTTGCGAACAACAGATAATTGTATTAAGTAAAGTGTGTAATGTAAACAAAGCATATGCCCTTGAGCATATGAATGTTATTTTCTCCCTAGTAGCAACATCACATCTACAACCTTAGAGGTTTCTGTCACTCCCCCAGGTTAAATAGAGGCATGAACCCACTATCGAGCATAAATACCCCCTCTTGGAGTCACTAGCAACTACTCGGCCAAGATAGCTACTAACAACGGAGAGCATGCAAGATAATAAACAACATAGAGATAACAAAAGATATATTTCAGTATAGCAACTCAATCATAACACCAATATTCATCGGATCCCAACAAACCAAACATGTAGAATTACATAACGGTGATCTCAATCATGTAGGGCAGCTCATGAGATCTAAACATGAAGCACATGGTGGAGAAGACAACCATCTAGCTACTGCTATGGACCCATAGTCCAAGGTAGACTTCTCACTCATCGCTCCGGAGGCAAGCATGGCGATGAAGAAGACCTCCGGTGGCGATTCCCCTCTCCGGCAGGGTGCCGGGAAGAGCTTCTGGACCCTCCCGATCTTCGGGTCGACGGCGGCGGCGGATCACGATGTGTTCTGGAAAATTGATCGGGTACTTAGTTTTTTCCCGTCGGGGGGTCTTTATAGGCGAAGGGGCGATGTCAGAGGTGGAGCCAGGTGGCCTCACACCAGGGCGGCGCGGGCCAGGCCCTGGCCACGCCGGCCTGGCGTGTGGGGCCCCTATGGCTCCCCTCCTACTCTCATTTGGATCTCTGGAAGCTCCCGGACAAAATAAGACTTCAGGAACTTATTTCGTCCAATTCCGAGAATATTTCCTGTGTATCACTTCTGAAACACAAAAACAGCAAAAAATAGGGAACTGGCACTGTGGCAACTTGTTAATAGGTTAGTTCCGAAAAATGCATAAAAGTGCCACGAAGTGTAACGAAACATTATGCAAATGGTGTAAAAACAAGCATGGAGCATCAAAAATTATAGATACGTTGGAGACGTATCACTCTCTCACTCTCACTCTCACTCTCACTCTCTCTCTCTCTCTCTCTCTCTCTCTCTCTCTCTCTCTGTCTTTACTAATTAGAATCACATGAGCTGCCTACATGATTGTGATCATATATGTAACCACTGCTAACTATTCAGGAATTTCTAGGGTGCTTTGAGTTAAGGAAAAAGTATATGCGAGTTGTCGAAAGCTCGATCCTTTTCATTTAAAAAAGCTTGATTCCATCGTGACTTCCGCTCCCTCCAGTTTAAGAGATCTCTCCCGCAATCCTCCGATCCACCTGTTGGCCAGGTCAAATGCCACCGATTCATCTGTGGGTCGTGTCCTTCTCCCTGAGCAGTTCCAATCCCCATCTGCAAATATCATCTCACGTTCGTCATCTCATGGCCAAAGCAACCACAAATCGAAGCTGCTCGTTTTTAAGCAGCTCTGCCATGAAAGATGGCAAGGAAGCATGAGCTCTAGTATATAGTTTATATTTTCTTTAGCACATCTTGATGCATGGAGAGATTTGTTTTTATGGAAAAGTTTTGTCTAAGCAGGGTCTCAGCTACACCCTCAGACTTTTTCAAATTTTTCTTTTTATATCTCTCAAACTATGTAACATATAGATTTCAAACTTTGCAGATCACTGTAATATTACAACTAGAATGTGGGAAAAATAGTTCAGATTTTTTTGTGAAATTTAACATTTTCAAATATTTAAATTCAACAAAATTTGTAAATGTATATATATAGTATAACAAAATCCCGAACTATTTTTGCCACATTCTATCTCAAATGTTCCAGTGAACTGCAAATTTCCAGATTCAAAATTTGTATAGAGCGAGAGATAAAAAATAGAAGTTGTTTGAGAGGGCTAAAAAAGACTAGCACGGATCTTGATGCACCTATTAACAATCCAGATAGGGGAGTGTAACTTAGAAAATCCACTCTCTTGTTTTTATACTCCACGCGCTATCCATGGATGGCATGTCCGAGTATTTTATCTCACACAGTAACTGGTCATTGGTTCATTGTAGATGACGACAAGATATTGGTTTTGAGGAAATAGAAACTGCAGATTGATTTGGAGAAGATGAATGCTGTTTTATTTTTTGAACGGACAAACTCTCAATTTGTATATCTTAGTTTTTGACAATTAGAGGGAGAATATCACACATATTACCTACGGTCGTCCACTAAGTATGCTAATATTAAATAGAATAAATCAACAATTTTAGTTTCGGTTCTACATAAATTTGGTTCCAGTCCCACATTTTTGGCAGTGTTGGGTTCCGTCAGTTTGGTTCCATCCATTTTGACACTGTTAGATCGAGCTGGATGGGCGATCTAAAAAAATGTCAATTACTGTAAAACTTGTATTATCTAGGAGGGGCAATTGTCCCTGACAATTCATGGTGTTAAGTTGGGGCTGTCTGGCAGCACATCCCTCACTGCTCTAATGCAGAAATGGCTCAAGTCTCAGCCTCGGGCCATATCGCGATATGGGAAGCGGAACCTTGGGGGCATTGCTGATAGTTTTTACCGGATTCAGTTTCACAGCCGTTTCAAACTTAAATATCTCATGCTTTCCTGTAGTTCACAACTTACCGCAGCTTATTCAAAATCTACGGTGGAAACAAACATACGCTAACACTCTAGTAATGTGTTTAAGCATCAACACCACTTCCAGACGAGAGAACTATACAAATACATACGAACGTGACTGGTTCAACCATGAACACAAACGAGAGTTGGATTTGTGTTGGCCGACTGGCTGTCGCAGGCTGGCCTGCCAGGACACGCTTTAGACTTCTTCGTTTCTGCTTGCTTCACTTGGGAGTTAGTGAAGACCGTTTCCTTCATGTATATCCAGTAGTGCGTCTCGACAGGAGAATCATAGAAAGGCTAGCTCCACGGTCCTTCCTTTAATTTCCCTATATATACCAGCCTCCTTCAACACTTCGAAGCATCAGTCCACACCCACAGCACCAGCACAGGAACTGGTTTGCATCGCTCTCCATAAAGCGCACTTCATTGAGTGAGAATCAACGTCGGCATCCGATCCAAATGGCCTTCAAGTTCTTCCTCTTTGTCCTTTGGGCTCTGTCGGTCTCTCGTGCCCTTGCCTCAGACCCAGGCCAGCTCCAGGACTTTTGCATTGCCGACAGGACATCCCAAGGTATGTATAACCAGACACATGCATATGGCGCAATGTTTTTTTTTACGGTATATGGTGCAATGTTCAAGTTACTTGTTAGTGCATGTTAATCTTCAGTATTCCTGTGATTAAGTTACTTGTCAATATTTATGTACAGTAGTTGTTAACTTCACATAACATGTATGTGTGCAGTGTTTGTCAACGGATTTGCATGCAAAGACCCAAAGACCGCCGTGGTAGAGGACTTCTTCTTCGCCGGCCTTCATAGTGCCGGGAACACTAGCAACAAGCAAGGCTCCGCTGTGACCGCCGTTAATGTGGCACAAATTGCTGGTTTGAACACTTTGGGCGTCTCCTTGGCTCGCGTCGATTATGCACCATATGGTCAGAACCCACCCCACATTCACCCTCGGGCATCCGAGATCCTGACAGTGGTGGAAGGCTCGCTCTATGTTGGCTTCGTGACCTCAAACCCTGAGAACAAACTATTCACAAAAGTTCTTAACAAGGGTGACGTGTTTGTGTTTCCACAAGGCTTGATTCACTTCCAGTTCAACTGCGGAACCAACAAAGCGATAGCCATTGCGGCACTAAGCAGCAAGAACCCTGGAGTGATCACAATAGCCAATGCGGTGTTTGGATCCAAGTCATCTATCGCAGACGATATCCTTGCCAAAGCCTTCCAGGTGGACAAGAAGATTGTAGACCATATTCAAGCTCAGTTCTAAGAATCTGGTGACTTGCTTGGTTGATTTGTTAGCTCTTTGTTTAAGCATTATGTCTGTGTGTTTCTTTAAATGTAATTCTTCTACATGATTATGTTAATTGATCGATCAAACTTAATTGAAAGAAAGACAATAATCTTGTCTATTTTTTCTTGATTATCTGTATTTATAAAAGTGAGAAGCAAAATAGGTCGTCAGTAATAGCGACCCTGCTGGTATCAGTAGAGTCCAGTTTGGCATGACAACAAACTATGGAGTGGTCATCAAAAGAGTAGAGGGCAGCGGCCAAGAGGGTTGATAGTGAGCTATCATATCCGTAGAAGGAAAAAAGTTGCTGGGAACGGATAAAAGGAGAGGTTCAAAACGGTTTCATAGTTTAGACAGCTTAGGTTACTTCGTTGTAGGGTTCACTAGGGCAGCCATGACTTTTCTTGGCCTAGGTCCGGGCGTTAACGGGCCAGCCCAGCGCACGCCCACGCGGGCGGAGCCGAGTTCCTCCCCGCTAACGGGCGGAGCATAGGAATTGCCCTCCCGCTCGTAGCGGGAGCAAAAGCACTCCGCAAACGCGGTTTGGTATATGGGCCTGGCCCATTTGTTCATTCTGGCACTGTTTTGATTTTTGAATTTCGTTCATGTTTAAAATTGGTTCGCATTATGATTTTGCAAAAATTCGAAATTTGTTAGGATTCAAATTTTGTGCAGATTCAAAATTTGTTCCAAACTTGAAATCGGCTCCAAATTAGAAATTTGTTCCAATTTTTGAAATTTGTTTCAATTCTGAAATTTGTTCCAATTCCAAAATTTGTTCCAATTTTTGAAAAAATTTAAATTTTAAAAAAATTGAATTCAAAATTTGTGCAATTTCTAAATTTGTTCCAACTTGAAATTATGAAACAGTTCAAAAAAATGTACGAAAGAAAAACAGGGGTGCGAACGAAACGAACGAAACATACTGAGCAGATGAGGGAACCTATGTGATTGTATGGAAGGAAAAAAACCCGAATAGGGAATCGGGCGACGCGTGAAGGATTAAATGGGTTGAGCCCATTACTAGGAACCATGCTGCAGAGCGCCTTTTGCTCCCGCAAAGCGCGGGACATAGCAGCTCCCCTCTGAGGGAGCTCCTGTTCTCCGCTTCAAGGCGGAGCCAAGATTCGCTCAGGAACATCCTGTTGGGCCGGCCTGGTAAGGGCTTCTTCTTTGTTTTTTCTTTTCTGTTTACCTTTTTTTGAAATTTGAACAATTTAAAATTTCAAAAGTCGTTCATAGTCTAATTTTAGTCAAATTCCAAATTTGAACAAATTTTAAATTTTGAACAATTTTTGAATTGTGAACAAAATTCAAATTTAACAATTTGAACAAAATTTGAATTTGAACAAATTTGGACTGTGAACCAATTTCGAATTTGAACAAATTTCGAAAATAAACAAAAATTCATATTTGAATAAATTTGGAATATGAACAACATTTGAATTTTAACAAAATTTTGATTTTGAAGAAATTTAAAAAATGTTCAAAGTTGAAAATTTTCAAATTTCAAAAAAAAAACAAAATTGAAAATGTTCAAAAAGTAGAAGAAATGAAAACTGAAAAGAATAGAAAAAAGCGGCAGAAAACGGAAAAACCCAAAAAACATCAAAGACCGGAAAACCCTAGAAAAAACCAACCAGAAAATTCTCTCAAAAAACAAAAAAAAAACACCAACTGGGCCAGGGTCATGCCATGAGACGTGCATGCGGAGACTATTAGGGCGCACGCTTGGGCTGACTATATGAATTGCCATTCTCTCAGGCCTCATCTCCATGCACGTAGGGATGTAGATCACATTGGACAGACGACTACGTGGCGCAGGTACTGACAGGTGTCCAAGGCACCCCGCAAGTTCCCAATGTAGAGGGGATGGCATGGGAACGTTATTGGGCCGCACGCGACCAAAGTTCTATTTAGGGGCACATGGTTGAGTGCGTTTTTTAGTCCAGCGCACCCAATAGCCCTCTGCCACGTCGTTTGGGGAACGTGGGTGGAAATGCTCTTAGAACCGCCGCCCCAGCATCGATCCCATGGGGAGCATCCGTGAGTGTTTTCCTAGAAATCCACGAGATGCATAGTTAGGCATGTTGTTCCTTAGAGGCCGCAATAATGGACCCTCCCGTCGAAGTTCTTGGCCAGTGGAGGGTGGTGGAGGGAACCAAGGGGTGAGGACTTGATGAGAGGAATCCGTTGGGGAAGTAATGGCTTATATTATCATTGATTTTATGACCACACTACCTACATATAGACTAAAAGCAAGTTATTCTTCTAAAAGGTTTCATTTTTGGAGTTTGTTAAACAAAAAGACCATTTAATTTTATCGTATATCTTTTCAGAGTCAATTCTAAATATTTTAGATAAAAGGCATCCCTGCCCGACTTTAAATTAATAAAGCCGCCACGAGTTCACAACGAACATACCACAGTCATATAGTACCCTTACAAAGGCGAAATTCACAAGGCAACACTTGCCTTGCGCGCCCCACAACTAGAACAAGAAGTTTAAAACAAGTACTCAAGTTACATCAGCATGTCCTGGAGAAGGAGTGATTCTTGTTTGACGGTACAAGCAGCGAAGGGCGTCAATCATGGAGTCGATTCTGTCAACGTGCTTCTCCTTCATGAGGGGCCTCCAAAGCTGTAGGAGAGTTGCAGTTTTGAAGAAGCAATCAGCAGGTTGTTTGGGGAAAATATTTTCAATGGTAAGCTTGTTACGAATGAGCCATAGTGCCCAACATTGTGCTGCAAACAAAGTCCAGAAAGAATGATGCTGCCTAGGGTTAAGATGATTAATAATCGACAGGAAGTCAGGAAGACATTGGGGGTTCCACTGAACTCCAAATGCTTCCCTGATTCCACTCCACATCAATCTTGCAAAGGCACATGAAAAGAAAATGTGGTTAATTGATTCCACTGAACCACAAAGAACGCAAAAGCCATTAGATTTTCCATGCCGGCGGTTAATCTGCTCATTAACTGGCATTTTTCCTTTAGCCATCTGCCATAAGAAAATTTTGATTTTTAAGGGGAGCTTCGCTTTCCAGAGAAGCTTTTCGTGAGGCAGGCTGGGACCATGGTTTATTTTACGGTAAAGAGAAGAAACCGAGAATTTCCCCCCAGGTTCCAAAGCCCACGAGACCTGATCATCAATGGCTGTAGGCTGCAAATGGTGGAGGTCCTGCACTAGGAGCTCCCAGGCATTTACTTCATCCATTCCAAAGGAACGTCTGAACTGGAGAGTGATTGGAGAGATCGGAAGGGCTTGAGCAACCGAGATTGATTTTGAGGTACAGATGTCAAAAAGTCTCGGGAATCTGATAGCAAGGGGGCCCTCCCCTTGCCACCAGTCAGTCCAGAAAAGAATTTTTTCCCCAGAGCCAAGTTGGTATTTAGCCCCTAACTTGAACAAGTGCTTGATCTTATTGATACTGCGCCAAAATTGAGATCCACCCTGACTGTTACGAGCAAAGATGTTGTCCACACTCAAGTATTTAGCTCGAAGTAACTTGTACCACAAATTATGATGTTCTTCTGGGTCAAAAATTCTCCAGATCCACTTAACCATCAGGGCAGCATTGAAAAATCTTGAGTTAATGATTCCCAGACCCCCTTGGTCCTTTGGCCGGCACACTTCCGGCCAGTTAACCCAGTGGTAGCTACGTTTGTCTGAGACACCTTCCCAGAAAAACCTTGCTAAGATCTTATCAAATGCAGCATGTGTGCCATCAGCGAGAAGAAAGAGACCCATCGCATACATAGTCAAGCTGGACAGAGATGAGTTGATGAGAGTTAGTCGAGCTGCAGATGACATGAACCGACCTTGCCAAGGATCAACTCGATGTCCCACCTTGCCCACCAGGCCTTCCCATTCGATCATGGAGAGAGGTCGATCAGCCATTGGAAAACCAAGATAAGTGAAAGGAAAAGATCCCTGCTTGCAATTGAGAGCATTTGCCACTCTGGTTTGCTCTTCCGGGGAAGCTCCCATGACAATGACCTCGCTCTTGAGGAAATTGATCTTAAGACCAGACAGAATTTCGAAAGCAATCAGAAGGAATTTCAGATTAATTATAGAGTTATCATCCAACTCAATAAGTAAGATTGTGTCGTCTGCGTACTGAAGATGAGTTACCCCTCCTTGAATCAGGTGAGAAACGACACCCTTAATGTGTCCGGCACTACTAGCCGCGTCTAGCATGGCAGAGAGGGCATCAGCCATGAAGTTGAAGAGCAAGGGGGAGATGGGGTCGCCCTGACGAACTCCTCTCTTGTTACGAAAGAAAGGACCGATCTCCCCATTAATCTGGATTGCGGTTTGAGCCCCAGTGACTAATTGCATTATTCTATGCACATTGCCAGTCTCAAAACCCTTTCGAGAGAGGACAGTTTGCAGAAAAGCCCAGCTCACTCTGTCGTAGGCCTTCACAAAATCCAGTTTCAAGATTACTGCACGATGACCTGAGAATTTGATTTTATCTAGAATTTCATGAAGTGCCAGAGCACCATCATGGATAAGTCTACCTTTAATGAAAGCAGTTTGAGTAGGAGAGATCACACGATGCGCTATCGGTGATAACCTACTAGCAAAAGCTTTGGAGATAAACTTAAAGACTACGTTGATCAAAGCGATGGGGCGAAAAAGCTTGATAGAGTCTGCACCAGGAACCTTGGGCAGAAGAGTAATCACAGCAAAGTTCAGCCTAGAGATATCCAGTCGACCCAAAGCAAAATCATTGAGTATGCGAAGGATAAGATGTTTTAACATTGGCCAAAAGGATTTAAAAAAGGCCACAGGGAAGCCATCTGGCCCAGGTGCCGTATCGATCTTGGTTTGAGCAAGGACCTCATCTAGCTCCTGCTGTGAAAAGGATAGGGCAAAATTCTCATTCTCCTCGGCAGAAACTCGAGAAGAAACGTCCCACAGGTCGTTAACCAGAGTTAGCAGCTGAGGTTCATCTGTACCCATCAGTTCACGATAGAAAGCATACACATGTGATTGAATATCTTGTTGATCAGAAATTGAACCAGATGGAGTAGATAGGGTGGTGATGGCACACTTTCTCCTTCTCCCATTCGCAATAGCATGAAAATAGGCAGTATTGGCATCTCCTTGCACTGTCCATTTAATGCGACTACGTTGCCTCCAGTAATCCTCTTCCTTCTGATAGAGGTTGACTAGAGATTCTTCTAGATGATAACGTCACGCCCAACCTTCATCATTCAGTCCTATTCCA
Source organism: Dactylis glomerata (assembly GCA_007115705.1). Taxonomy (NCBI): domain Eukaryota; kingdom Viridiplantae; phylum Streptophyta; class Magnoliopsida; order Poales; family Poaceae; genus Dactylis; species Dactylis glomerata. The sequence continues at coordinate 7,244,235 of QXEO01001238.1, forward strand.
TCTGCAACAAGATCCAGCTCTTGTATCTGTTGCAAAATAGAGTCTTTCTCAAATCTTAGGTCTCTGCGAAGATTGGCGCCCCAGCCCTTGAGGTATCGTCGCAGGAGGCCAATATGGAGGTGCCAGAAACCAATAGCATCAAAGAAGCTTCCTTGAGCAGGAGAGAAGGTTCCCCATTTATTCTTGATCAAATCTGAAAACCCTGGCATCGCCAACCAGGAGTTTTCAAAGAAAAATCTACTTGCCCTAGGAGCCAAATCCGTCCCAGTGGCAAAGACTAGAGGAGTGTGATCAGAACCTATACTAGATTCAGCTACCAGCGAAAGCAAGGGAAAGGCAGTTTCCCACTGAGGAGAAATCAGAACTCTGTCCAGAACGCTGCGGACAGGGTTCAACTGCTTGTTTGTCCAAGTGAACCGAGCACCCGAACGAACAACTTCTCTAAGTTGCAGGCGGGCAATAGAGTCATTGAACATGTTAACCCTTGGCCAATCAATGTTTCTATTATTCTTGTCATTTCTCCCTCTAATCAAATTAAAGTCTCCCGCCACCAAGACTGGAGAGGTTGCCCGGGAAACTACTTCCTCCAGCTCTTGGAGAAACAAAGGAGAGCGGCTGTGATCAGCAGGACCGTAAACTCCCACAAACTGGAAGAAGAAACGAGAAGCTTTTAGGACAAGTTGGATTGAGATAAGGAACTCTCCCTTATGAACAATTCCAACATCGAAACATGAATCTCTGAAGCCAGCCAATAGGCCACCCGAATGCCCAGACGCGGGGAGCCAAGTCCAGAAGAATTTATCTCCAACTTCTAAACTCTCCAACTCTTGGAGGGAGAAGTCTTGTCTAATAGTTTCTTGAAGGAAAAGAATATCAACATGGGCGTTTCTAAGAAAGTCTCTGAGCTGGTTTCGGCGCCCTCTGCGTCCGAAACCCCGGATATTCCAAATGAGCGCTCTCATTTGGAAACAACTGGAGAAGCTCGTGCTTGGCGAGATGGAGTTTTCCTTAAGGTTCTGGGAGCCTGAGCATAATCAACAGCAACCTGTTTTTTACCGGCACGCTTCGGCTTAGGAATGACTGGGATAGATTGCGCTAGTGGACGAGTAGGAGATGACGTGAGGGGAACTGGATCGCCAGCAGCCACACTGGATGGAGTTTGCGAATCCCTTGCAGCCTCTGCTGCTCGGGCACTTTCTTCTTCAGCACGTTTTGCAGCCAACGCTTGGGCTTGAGCGAGAGAAGCTTGAGCGAGTTCTTTAGCTTTAACAAGAGAAATTAAATCCCCAGCAGTCCCCACCCCAGAACATAAAGCAAGCCCCGAATCCATAGCAACCTCAAGGAGATGATCAACCGGAATAGAAGAAAGAAGCACGAAATCAGCCGAGGGAGCAGGCATACCTGGGGAATCCTTCGATGCCTGCACGCGGACGGCCTTCTGCAGCATGTTCTCAGCGTCCTTTCCTTTGTTCCTTCCACTCTTGCGCGTGCCAGAGGTTGGAGTAGCCGAGGTGATGGTTGAAGCGACAGAGCCTGACTTGGAGGTCTTGGATGGAGACGCGGAGGAAAGCATAGGAGAAGCCGCCACTGCCGCTGAGCGCTTTCCTTTAGCGACAAGCATGCCCGCCGACGCCTCAGCAGTAAGGTCCAGTTTCTTAGCCACCCCGGCAAAAGACCGTCCCACCTTGAGCTTCTTGCAATGCTGGGCGAGAGTCTCATTCTCAAAGTCCCATTGAGTGGGGCTCTCCCAGCCAATGTCAGCACGGTCCTCCGCAGACAGTTTGGACACCTTGTCAGGGGAGAAATGGGGCCCTCCCACCTCCAAGGAAAGTACCGGCGAGTCTGAGATGGAGATTGGGGACACAGCAGCCGCAAGCTTTGCTGCAAAGGAAGGGCCCGCCTCCAAGTTGGAGCCGTATTGACGGATGGATGGAGCAGGCGCAGAGGAAGGCGACGCTACACGCTTAGCTTTCTCCTGAAGAACTGGCGCACTGCACGTGTCCTTCCTCGGTGGTTTGACCCCGGCCTTCTTTGGCCTAGATTTGGGCAAGGAACTTGACTGCTGGCCTGCAGAGTAAGATTACGCCAACATGGACACCATTCCCGGTGTATATATGCCTCAAGCTTATGTTACGCAGGGAATATACCTTTTAAATTAGGGAAACCAAAAAAAGATCCGGAGAGAGAAGAAATTGTCATGATTTCAAGGTGTGTGTTTGTTTCCTGCAGTAGTAGTTTAGGTGTTCTAGTATGAAAAATGAGACCATCCAGGCACTAGCACCTAACAGCTTTTTTCAAGGTGTGTGTTTGTTTCACTTGGGTCGGCATTGCCACCAGGCAACTGCCTGGTTCTCAGGTGTTCTAGTATGATTCGGAATAGTATTATACGTTGGTGAGTTTTGACACCCGTTAGGTTTCCTAGTTTTTTTCCAAGTCGGTTTAGTAGTAGCTAGCTTCTGAACTATATCCCAATTGCTAAATAGTGCTTGGATGCTATGTGTCAAAACGAGCATCCGTTTTCTGACCGTCAGATGCCTCTGTAACGCGCCAGATCGCGTCTCTCGGAGGAGCTCCGCTCAGACATATCAGCACCTGGGCCCCGACCGCTTCCCACCTGACCCACGTGAGGGGAGGCGCGACACTGTGCCTCTCACTTTGCCTCGCTTGCGTTCTGTTCCCCATTTACCCCGATGTGCTCAAATAGCTAGGGTTTCTCGCCGATTCCTCATGTGATCCGGTGATTTCTCCGGCGATTCTCAGTGGAGAGTGCTGTGCTCGGGTGGTTGGCGAGCTCTTCGACGCCGGAGAGGGAGCTGCGTGGGAGATCTTCAACCTCGGCGCTGGAGAGCGAGCCGCGTGTTCGCGAGAGGGCAGAGAAGCTCGTCGGCGGAGGGTGTCTCGTGCGCCGCTTGGAGCTCCTACCTCCACATCGCTTCCCCCACCTCCACCGGGCGCCGCCGGAACACCCGACCTCCATGCTCCCTCCTGCAGTGAGGACGCGATTTTGGGTCCTCTCCGACCTGTACATCTAACGCTCAGCACCTCGACCTCCAGTGCAGCGGCGCCATGGAAGCAGGCATGGCATCATGCGCCTCCAGATCTTCTTCCTCGGGCAGTAGATCGAGACCTCTGATGGCATGAACATGCCCGTCATCTCTACTACTAGCGCCCGTCTCCATCAAGGTAACCCCTATAGGCCTTCCCAATCCTTCCTCCCATCTCGTCTTGCCAAGTGCAGCGTTTGTGATTGCTTCGTGGGCATGCGGATGTGCGGGCGTGCTAGCTTGGCTTGCTGCTGAGAGTTGGGTGTATGCCCATGTGTGTGTTTAATATGCGTGGTTGTAATTTTGTAGTACCTTTGAAGAGAAGTAGGCAAAATCAAGTTAGCCAGAATTTATCTGTAGGTATAGGAGAATTTTACAAGAAAAAAACTTGGAATTGAACAAAAATAGCTATTGCTCGTGATCCATAACCTGTTTGCTTCCCACTTATCCGGGAATTGTTTGCTATTAGTGTGGTAGGGTAGCTCAAGACATGTTTGAAGATGTGGGCACCAATCTAAATGGGGGAAGAAAAGAAGTTATAGCACAAGACAGAAAAAACAGTGCATTTTTACTGCAAAAACAAAGTTACCTGAGTACATCGGAATTATGGTTAACTAGCGTTGGGCCTGTGTGTTTCTGCGTAAGTTTATTCGTATTGGAATATATGATCAATTGCATATTCGTAAGTTGCTGCAAAGTCTCTTATCCTTTCTCATTAATTTGCTTTATCCTGGCAATGTAGTTGTTCATAGTTTTTAGTTAACTTACTTATCCCCTGCCTTTTGGTTGCTCATACCTTTTAATTACGTGGCTTCTCCCTTCTCATTAAGTTGATTATCACTGGCATTTTAGTTGCTCATACCTTTCAATTAGATTTTACTTGCCATCATGCTCAAGTTGCTTTTTGTTGTATACCTAAGGTGCACCTGTAATACTTTTTTTAAGCTATATGCATAAACTGTCCATAGGTTCAATTAAGTTGACTTGTCATCATCATTTTAGTTGCAATTTGTTATCTATCTATATTGCTTTTGTTAAGTTTTGGTCATAGTTTCAATTAAGTTGACTAATTTCTTTTTTTGATGAAAACGCAAAATTACATACTTCTTACTGTCAAGACCTTATAAATTCATTGGTGAAGTTTTAATCATTCAAAGGTCTTGAAGACATTAAACCCCCAAAGCAATTGACCAAGTGAGTACAACAACAATTTTTTCTACTTTTTTAAAGCAACCTATGTAAGTTGAATAATGGTTTAAGTAAGTTGCTTCTATCATCTGGCCTAAGTTGCATACTGACATGCACTAAGTTAAGTTGCAGACGGATATGAACTAAGTTGCGATTCTAATCATTAATAAGTTGCAAAATGCAATGAACCAAGTTGCGATTCTCATCATAAATAATTTGCAGACTATTGAACAACCTCTTTTTTCTTATTAGTTGGTTTCTGATTTTGATTAAGTTGTTCTCTCATCATAACTGTGTTGTCTGCTCAATCTAACCAAGTTGGTTTTCGTGTAATCATACTTTTAACTTGGATCTTTTTTGCTATATTTTATCAACCTCTTTTCTCATTAGTTGGTTCCTAATTTTGATTAAGTTGCTCTTTCATCAAAACAAAGTTGTCTTCTCAATCTAAAGAAGTTGGTTTTTGTGTAATCAGGCTTTTACTTAAGAACATTTTGCTATTTTTATCAACCTCTTTTGCTTATTAGTTGTTTTATGATTTTCACTAAGTTGTGTTTATTGAACTATAGCACTACTGTTTGAATTAGGGGGAGGGGTACTGGTGTATATTTAAGTTACTTCATCGAAATGATTAAGTTGGATACTAGTTAAAATAAAGTTGCATTCGTTTACTTGGTTAATTAGGTCACTAAAAGGTACTGAGTACACGTAAATTCGATTGAATAAGTTGATTCCTTAACAATATTAAGTTGCCTTAGGAACATAACCTAGTTGGATTTTCGAACTTGCTTAAGTTGTTATACCAAAACTTAAATTTATTTTCATCACGCAAACTTGGTTAAGTTATATAGCCAAGGTTCCTTTCTTGTTTGAACAAACTGCATAAGTTAAATTTGGTGGCTTATAATAGTTGATTACAAATAACAACTTAGGTTAATTTAGTTAGTTTGCTAGTTTTATTCAACTTGATCCTTGAGAATGATTAAGTTGCTAACCTCAGAGCATTAAGTTGACTTATCAACTTATAGTGAAGATTAATGTGGTTTACTTAATTTTATTACAACTTTTAATGACTGGTAGTACCAAGTTGTTTCATTGAAATAATTAAGTTGGATACTGGTTAAAATTAAGTTGCATTTGTTTGCTTGGTTAAATTAGGTCACTAAAAGATACTGAATACAAGAAACTTCGATTAAATAAGTTGATTCCCTGGCATTATTAAGTTGCCTTATGAACATAACCTAGTTGGACCTTCGAACTTGCTTAAGTTGTATACCAAAACTAATAATTTTTGGGTGAGCAGATTTAGTCTAGACCTGCGACGGAGTGGGAGGCCGGCCACAGCCCGGCACTGGAAGACGACAACCATGCCGCCGGTGAGGATGCCCAGCGGCAGTGAAAGAGACGGAGACAGCGCCTCCACCATCCCCATGACCTCTGGCACCGCTTAATTCTGCACGCCGCTGAGGTAACAAATGGTGTTCCATTTGATTTTCGGTTAATATATGATGTGAAATTTGAGTGGCCTGATGTGCAATTCAGTGATGTTTGCTCTCCAATTCGACGGAGCTGTGCCCTGCAATTGAGTGCTTAAATGTCAGATGGGGCAGAAGGGGGCGTCGGAGGGGACAGAGCAAGCCGCCAGAAGGGAGCGGAGGACGCCGTTGCGGCTGCACGGAGGAGGCCATTGGAGTGGTGGCGTAGAAGCATGTCGGCGCCGTTTTGTCCAGTTGCGGCGGCTGGTGCTCGCTCCTACCTCTTTCTCACGATGGCGCCAGTGGTGGCAGAGCTCCGCCGGACATGATCGCTAGCTGCCCCTTAGATTTTTATGGAGGTTGAATCATGCAAAGGAGCAAGGCAAGTCTCTGAATCCCAGTATGAGAAAGAGTGCGTGGAGGTGGAGCTGGGAATCGCTGTATAATTGTGGCACATCTGGCGACAGACCGCCTTTGCTTTTCATGTGGTCTTTTTTGTCTGTTTCACCTTTATGTAGCAAAAGCAGCTCTATTAACTCGGTCAAGTGTTGGATTGCACCAACCAGCGTCCGAGTGCCGGGTTAGGCAAACCAGCATCCGGATGCTAGGATGGACAAACCAGCACCGGATGCTGGCTAGCCGCGTCCGAACTATATATATACCTGCACTTTCGAGCACCGTGAGTTGAGCTTTATTGAGAAACAAAAGAGAAAAAGGAGGAGTTTTTCGCGTTCCTGTGTTCACGATATCCTCATGTGATCTATATGTGAGCTAATGCCAACAGTCGTCGACTCGCACAATCACACACCTACATACAACAATGGAGGATCGGCGGCGCGTAGTGATCCAGCGGCGTGGACCAAATCATCCCGGTAAGGGGGTGGTGAACCAAGAAAGGTCGCAGCTGGTTGCTACCGTGCATAACTCGTTCGAGGAGGCGCGCCGGCTCCGGCAAGCCGCCGGCTTCTTCTCTTGCATTGGCCTCCTCGACCCCGTCTCCAACATCGCTGTGAACGCCACCATCTCCGACACCGCCGCGGCCGAAAACGGAGAGGATCTCGAGCGCCGGTCTGTGGACGGCATGGTCATCTTCCTCACCACCTTCTTCCCCTACCTCACGGACTGGGAGGCCGTGCACTACCTCCTCCTCGCCCACGCCCACCTCCTCGCCGCCGCCTGCCTCGTCCTCAAGGACCGCGCCATGGAGATCTCTGCTGGACACGTCTGCTCTATGCTCAGGACTGCCCTGAAGTGCGCCGCCCTCGCCGCAAGGGACCCGGAGCCCGAGCGCCGCGTCACCGCGTGGCTCTCCCTTTCTGCCCGCCAGCTAGATGACATCGTCGCCGGCAACCTCTCCACCGTTCGCCTCGGTGAGCTGGTCGATGATGGGGCCAAGAAACCCTGGGAGCTCGCCGCGTCTCGGCAGCAGCTGCTGCTGGAGGGTGACGTGCCGTACTACTACCACACGAGGTCCCTCAGGCGCGCGCTCCTCGACAAGGTCCACCGGCACTACCTGCGGGCGCTCGCCAGGCTGCCGCGGCGCGAACTACGCGGCCGCTACCACCGCGGCCTGCTCGCGGCCAGCGGCTGCTACGGCCCGCTCGACGACCCCGCGTCCAATGTCGTCCTCAACATCGTATGGTACGACGTCACGTTCCCGCCAGCGAGACGCGACCGGAAGGAGGAGGCCGTGGACATGATCGGCACCGACGCCCTCGCGCGCGCCGCCAGCCGCTCGGTCTTCGGCATGCTGTCCGAATTTTTGACGAATCAGACCACCTGCGCGTGTATTGTCAAAAAGGACCACTTCCGAAAAGGGCCTGCCGCCCACTGCCATCGCCGGCATGGCGCTGGCTGGTGCCCTGCCGCCACTCCCGTACCCGGCATGGTGCCACGTCACCATGCCGCCTCGCCCGGAGCCGGCACCCTGCCAAATTCTGACCAGCACTCACTTCTAGATATTCCTGATTTTCATGCCCGGGCGGGAGATTCGTTTGCTGTTGTGTAACGGGTATTAGACCACCGACGAATAATTATGTCGCTTAGCTGCAGCACTCAAAATGATAATTTATTTCAAACTAAATTCATTACAAACTAAATTCATTACATAATAAGTTCAGGATACATAATGATAATTTATTACATTACATCGAAGCTAGGAAAATACAACATTCGAAATGACTAGCTGCGGTAGGGGCATTCCCTGCGTGGGTGTCCAGCGCACCTACAAATGCGACATCGACGTGGTTCTCCAGATTGGCTATGGTCCATGTCGTTCCTATGCCGTCGAGATGGTCGGCGTCCCTTATCGGTTCTAAGCATCGCCGGATTTGGAACATATATGATATTACTGCGCTTGCACACATCCCTGTAGTGTTCATCTATGCCCCAGGCCCAGAATTCACCATTCCAGGTGTTAAGAAGACTGAACGTGCTGAAATAAGGAGACAACTACGACTAATATGACTATTATAAATAAATACTCACAACCAATTCACACGTTGATTTTTACCTTCCTAGTTTATATCGCTGCCTTAATAATCCTACGACACACTAAACAGTTCTGCTAAGCTGCACAACATATCTAATATTATTCATACACACAATCACTATCTAACTAAAATTTCCTATCTATACATAAAATTATGACTAACTCCTCTTGTCTGCTGACATTTACTACTACTACGTAACATTAGTATCTCTCTTAGTTAGCTTTGGGCTAATTACATAATTAACTTATATACTACTAGCCAGAAACATTACCTTTGATGACTCCTTCCTTCAACTATATCAACGTCTGCTTCAAATCTGATCTTCACTCAGCTGCTTTCGACTACTCTTCTTCTCTTCCTATGAAATGCTCTTCTCTGGAATGACGAAGCTCTCTATACGAACACACAATGCCTGCCATGCAGACCTCTGCCCCTTCTTAAAAGAGCTGAAAGCAGCGAAGCGTTACTTTCGGTGGTCTAAAATAGTACAAAGCAGCCAAAGTTTTCAGTCAGGTATAGGAATCTGTCACAGTCACGCGTGGGAATCAGTGTTGTCGGTTGTTGGTGCAGAATTTGGCAGGGTGCCGGCTCCGGGCGAGGCGGCATGGTGACGTGGCACCATGCCGGATACGGGAGTGGCGGCAGGGGCACCAGCCAGCGCCATGCCGGCGATGGCAGTGGCGGCAGGCCCCTTGCCGGCAATGGCCCAGGCGGAAGGTGGTCCTTTTTGTCAATCTTTTTCGGAAGTGGTCTTTTTTGACAATACAGTGGCGCAGGTGGTCTGATTCGTCAAAAATTCCATGCTGTCCTTCCTGTGCACCCGCTTCGACGGCTTCTCCGAGCACGACGCCGTCCGTTGCCTCCTCGACGCCGACGCCGACCTCCACGCCGCCGCCCGGGATGCGGAACGCCGCGGCCACCGTCTACGCGCCGGCACCACCCTGCAAGAAGCCTACGTGGCCGCCGCCACGGCCGCGGGCCACCCGGATGCCAACGCGCAGGCGGCGTTTCTCGCCGCAGGTTCCTTGGCTCTGCAGCAGCCGCTTGAGTCTCCAGAGGACGTCCTCAGGCTCGCCGAGCTGCTGTCTCCGGCAACGCCGCCAGAGCCGATGGTTCCCGAACCGGCGACCAAGCTGTACTGGGCCCTCATAAGGAAGCGGAGAAGGCAGTTCAGGGCCGACCAGGCGAGGATCGCGGGGAAGGTGAAGGCCGCGTTGGAGCAATACGCGGCAGCGCAGAACATCAGCACCGGGTACGAGCTTCACGCCATCTGCGCCGTGAACGAGTACGTCTCCGGCCCCAGCGAAATCCCCAGCACCGACAGCAGCATCCATCTGTTTCCGTACAGATACAACCGCTCACACATGAACTTCCTGGCGGCAAACAGCGGCGGCGGCGAACCGGTGCTGTTCTTCGCCGAGTGCCGCAACTACGAGGACGTCGAGGAGGAGCAGGTGCCGCTCTGCGTCGTCCCGGTGGGCGCACCGCCGCCGCCGAGAGCCTCTCTGGTCCGGTGCCTGTACTGCGACAGCCATGGGGGCATGATCGTGCACCCGGCGTCGACGGAGTTCCATGGCCGTGACAAGAAGTTCGAAGCGGCGGCGCGCGGCCCGATGCACGTTCGGCAGGTGCACCGGAACGAGGCGCTTTAGACAAAAATAACCCAAACTTGAAACAATCTCACAAAATGAACCATCGGCGAAAATTTTTCACACGAATAACCCTTTTTTGCCGCGCCATTCACGGTGGCGCGGCTAAGTAAGGAGCGGCGCCACTACTAGTGGCGCAGCACATGCTGACACGTCGACACGGCGGGGCCCGCTCGGTTAGTGCGGCGCCACTGTGAGTGGCGTGGCTGTGGCTTGTGCGCCGCCACTGAGCACGGCGCCGCACTTTAGAATTGCCATCGTCTGCGAATGGCAACCAGGTGTTCGCGTAATCATGGCGAGGCAAAATCCACACGTTCAGATCTGCCTCCTCTGCACTGTAATGCTTGGGTCCTTGAACTTCGTGGCGTACGCTCATGTCGGCTAGTCAATAAAACATATGCATTGCTGACAAAGTACACATGTCGGCTAGTCAACCGTTCACTCCCTGTGGTCATGCACAGCTCCACGTAGAAATCAAGAATGACTAAGCCACTACTCCCTCCTTAAAATATCTTGTAGTACTACTCTAATACCACAGGAGTGCATGCATACATCTGATTAACAAAATGGCTCATACGACTTGCATGAAGAAGCTAGCTCAGCTACTTCTACCTCTACAATTATCTCCATCGACACATGCATGCGAACTACTGATTAGGCTAGTTAGGTTAAACAATAGATGCTTGAATTAGTACAACTGGTATGAACGCACAATAAAAATTAGGTTACTTTGATTAACTCCTCTATTTTCTATTGCATGCAAAGAGTAGCATCCAACTCAAATATGAGAGTTTAGCAAACAAATTAAAGATATTAGAAATCAATTATGGTTTAACTTAGATTAATTAATAACTTAAAAATATGGGTTATCACATCCTCTCCTCCTTATTAGAATTTCGTCCCCGAAATTCACCAAAACATAATTATTTATTTTAAATAAACATGCAAAATTTTGCTTGCTCAATCATTAGTAAAAAAAATTATCATAAAAGCAAATAATAATGCTGCTATGGTCTAAGTCTAACTTTTTTACTAGCAGTGGTGAACAAGTGCATTTGCAACAAATTACATAACAAAATCTAAACAGCTGCAGATATAATTACAAGACAAGTGTACGATTCTAGCATGGCATAAAATCCTGGAACTAGATACCGAAATACTTCAATCAAATGAATAAGGCAGAATGAAAATGTCAAGTCAGATCGTTTCTAACTTACGCGGTAAAACTAACCCCTTAGTTGAACCCACATTAGTTGTAAAATTTTATTCACACATGACAGCAAGCATTCCCTACCCGGAAGTCACAGGGGTGAATATTCACGCTTTTACACTCTGCAGAGGGGTACTCCGACATCGACAGTCTCGACTAGCTCCACACAGGTGCTAGCCGAGCAGTGCTCTTTTACCCGCTAAGACCCGGACACCCTGACTTACTGATGTCGATCGCTCCTACGGATCCATCACCGACACGTTCCATGACAAGAGCCGTCCCCAGCGGAAAATACAGACAGTCTCATACCTGAACTATGACCGGTACAATACGTTTGCCGTCGTGATACCAGAGATTTATCAAACAAGGATTAATCAGATGATTTCACCAAGAAAGTATGGCCAGATGCTCCACAAGTTAAGCTTATAGTCTTTATAAGCTACCATCGACATACTAGTATCCATACTAGTCTCACTGATGTGCGGAATCAAGAAACATCAAGTGGCTTGCATGAGTTAATCAGCTACATGCATGCACAAAAATCAAATAAGCTAGCACGGTTGAGAGGGAGTAGAATAGACAAAGGAGTGCATGCATGGATCATAGCTACAGACGTTGCACAGGAATCAAATAGTAGCTGGACTGATTTCTTAGATACTGAATAAAATATGGGTTATCACAGTGTCTCCTCAGGGAACATGTGTACTTTGTCAGCAATGCATATGTTTTATTGACTAGCCGACATGAGCCTACGCCACAAAGTTCAAGGACCCAAGCATTACAGTGCAGAGGAGGCAGATCTGGACGTGCGGATTTTGCCTCGCCATGATTATGCGAACAGCTGGTTGCCATTCGCAGACGATGGCAATTCTAAAGTGCGGCGCCGTGCTCGGTGGCGGCGCACAAGCCACAGCCACGCCACTCACAGTGGCGCCGCACTAACCGAGCGGGCCCCGCCGTGTCGCCGTGTCAGCATGTGTTGCGCCACTAGTAGTGGCGCCGCTCCTTACTCAGCCGCGCCACCGTGAATGGCGCGGCAAAAAAGGGTTATTCTTGTGAATTTTTTTTGCCGATGGTTCATTTTGTGAGATTGTTTCAAGTTTGGGTTATTTTTGTCTAAAGCGCCCCGGAACGAGCAGATCATCCAGAGAGGCGATCACTGTGCGCAACCCATGCGTGCGCTGGACGAGGACTGCATATACGTCGACAGCGACGGGGCGAGCAGCGATGATGATCAATACCTTCTTTCCATGTGTGAATCTGACGAATGAATCCTCAAACCGCATTTACTCTAGATTTATTCACCTAATAATTCGTGTATAACCCTTTTCTGCCAGGCAAAATGACTAAAAATAACCCAAAGTTGTAACAAATTTAAATAATAAACTTTTGATAAAATAATTTTACACGAATAACCCTTTTCCGCCCGCGGCACATCATTGTATCGTGCCATAGACAGTGGCGTGCCATTATTGCGCCACACACTACAAATTGTGCAACGCCATTGTCTACGGCGTGGCATAATGGTGTGCCACGTCACTGGCATAATGGTGTGCCATGTCACTGCCTATGTCGCAGCATAATAGTGTGCCGCACCACTGTCTACGCCGCGGTACAAAAGGGTTATTTATGTAAAATTCTTTTGCTAAAAGTTTATTATCTAAATTTCTTACAACTTTAGGTTATTTTGTCCATTTCGTTTGCGTGCCCAACGAAGTTGTACTCCCTCTGAGTCATAATAGTTGTATTTAGTAACATTATTACTCCCTCCGATTCATATTACTCTTCGCTAATACGGATATATCTAGACATATTTTTATAGTAGATACATCCGTATTAGCGAAGAGTATTATGGATCGGAGGGAGTACATTTAGTTGATGGGGGTATTTTTAATTTACAATATGCCGACATATCATAATTTTAATGAAATACTAGTTGAATGTTCGTGCGTTGCTATAGTTTTACTAAAAGGTCCCCGTGTGGCATTGGGGGAACTCTAAGTCCCACCGCTGCCGCCCCCTCCTCACCTCCCTCCCCTCCTCCGCCACCGCCAGAGGGCGCGATCGGGCAAAGCCTGGTCGTTGCCGGCTGCGGTGGGGCCTTCTCGCCCTCTCGTGTGAAGGAACGACACGAGACGTCGCCTCCATGGCGCGGGCGTGGTGCGGCCGCTGGGCACCACGGCGCGGCTGCTCTTTGGCGTTCCGCGGCGGCGGTGCTCTGGATCGGCAGATGCGTGTGGATGGCGTGGCGGATGGGGAGGCGCGGAGGAGGAAGAGTAGATGGCCGAAGACGGTGGTGTGGCCTGCCCTAGCGGCGGCCTCATTGTATCCTAGGCTCATCACTCTGGGGCTACCTCGGGCTCGTCTAGGCCGGAGGTCGATCTGCTTGCTCTAGGGTTCTTGCTTGCGCTAAGATGAGGATCTATCGGAGGCCCTTCTTCATGGATCTGGCAGGAGTGGCAAGTTCCGGAAGGCTCCGCCGACAAACTCCACTAGGCGATCATGCCTGGAGATTGCTGGATCGGACGGGATTCGGTCGGGCGCACCCATGTTTTATCTGACTATTTGGTTTCAGAGGGAGCGTTGCGAAGCTCTGCTGACTATTTCTACCATGCGACGTGATCTCTCCTTCCATGGTGAAGTCAGCTAGCAGGAAATGTCATGGCTGCCGAGTCCTGGAGAATTGCATTGGTGGTTTGAATCTTTGTGGCGAAGAGGAATCTTGCTTCGTGATTCCTGACTTGTAGCAGCGACATGGTTAGTGGGGGCGACAGTACAGGAGAAGTTCAAGGTCCGACCTTGCAGGGTGAAAATCCAAGGTCTGGCCTTAATTGGTTGTGCCAGGCAATTGCCTTGTTGAAGACGATGGTGTTAGTGCACTGTTCCCTTCTTGGAGGCGTTGCTTTTTGGAGAAGTTGGACTTTTGGTGCTGTCTTGGTGGTGTTAGTGTTGATGCTACAAGGAATTTATCACTGTAGCGGGGCTTTTCCTTTTTCTGTAATTCTTCTTCTTTTTTGGCTGTGTGCATCCGTATTATCACTAGGACACTGCTTTGTTGCGGAGGCTGGATATAATTGGTATCATCTTGATATTAGTATATATTCTTTATCTAAAAAAATAGTTTTACTAAAAAAATATTCACATAAAACATATATCCTCATAATATTTAAAAGAAAATGTTATAATTTTCTTAATATAATGTGCCGTAAGCTATAATTTGGTACCAGGTGGACCAAAAGCTACAACTCAACAATCATTTCTTGTTAGTTAAGATTTATCTATAACTCCTGCAAAGTTAGTCCATATAATTCTGAAAATAAAATTTGTTTGTAACCAAATTTAGTGGACTTAATCTATCCGTGTCTTATTCAAGCTACTAATTAGTGAGTAGTCGAATATTCTTAGAGATCAGAGATTCGTGTCCAGCCTTCACAGCAGATGTTGTGTTATTCTGTACCGGTGATATGGACATTTCCTATTATCTTTGCAGACCATTATCCTGAGAGAAGATTTTCCTCTGTGGTTGACTTAAACTAGCAAATCTGTGGCGTATGTACCTTGTGAATATGGTGTAGGTGAACTGTTAAATCTTGATCAAACTAGTATATTGTGTTAATGTATTTTATTTGGTCCGACTGAATATTTATTTCTGCAAATTATATCCTTTAAAAAAGTCCAAATTACAGAAAAATGTTAGTAAAAATATTTACTGAATAGTATTAAGACTCTGTTTTGACGAGAGTCAGCACACTATTCGGTCAGGACCGAACCCGAATTGTCGGGTACCCGAGATTGTTGGGTAGCATATTCTGCAAGTTTTTTTTGATCTTTATTTTTTCTAGATCGAATTTAAAATAGACCGAATTACAAAGATCGAAATTTTGGTTTAAACCGAACACCCACCCCTCTCTCCATGCACGTAGGGATGTAGAGCACATTGGACAGACGACTACATGGCATGGACACCGGCAGGTGTCTGGGGCACCCGCAAGTTCCCGATGTAACAGGGATGGCATGGGGACGTCATACCGTTTATTGGGTCGTGTGCGACCAAAATTCTATATAGGGCGCATGGTTGAGCGCGGTTTTTAGTCCGGCGCGCTCAATATATAGCCCTCTGCCGCGTTGTTTGGGAAACGTGGTTGGAAATGCACTTAGCACCGCCGCCCCAGCATCGATCCTATGGGGAGCATCCATAAGTGCTATCCTAGAAAGCTGCAAGATGCATAGTTAGGCATGTTGTTCCTTAGAGGCTGCGATGATGGACCCTCCCGTTGGAGTTCTTGGCTAGTGGAGGGTGGTGGAGGGCACCAAGGGGTGAGGACTCGACGGGGAGGAATCCGTTGGGGAAGTAATGGCTTATATTATCATTGATTTTTATGGCCACACTACCTACATACAGAGCAAAAGCAAGTTATTCTTCTAAAAGGTTTCATTTCCAGAGTTTGTAAAATAAAATGACCATTTAATTTTATCGTATATCTTTTCAAAGTCAATTGTAAATATCACTCTTTAAATTATTCATGGCGAAGAGCAAGATTCTACGCTTTTTTCTAGAAGGTAGTACACCTCATTATCTTGTCACTAAGATCCGTCAATATCAAACTTATGCACCAAAAAATGCGCTGGTAGCCGAAGCTCATTGTATCCCTTTATTTTAAAACTTTGAAATTGACATTTTAAAGTTTTTTTTTAATATATACATGTAGGTAATTATGTATACTTTAAGTGTACAACACCTTAATTTGAAATACATTGTATAACAGGCTACACATAAAAGACAACATCTAACAAGGTTTGAAGCTAC
Source organism: Dactylis glomerata (assembly GCA_007115705.1). NCBI lineage: Eukaryota > Viridiplantae > Streptophyta > Magnoliopsida > Poales > Poaceae > Dactylis > Dactylis glomerata. The sequence goes on from QXEO01001238.1 coordinate 7,260,100, forward strand.
ACTATTCATATATCTAGATCTAAATTTTTCTCTTTTTGCATAGAGTAGAATATAATGTATTTTTGGTTGAAACTTTGCATATTTAAGTATATATCATATATTTTTAGAATTTTTTAGAACTTATAAAATATTTTTTTCGAATGTTCAAATAAAGGGCACTAGTGAGCCCGGGAACCGAATCGATGCACCATTTAATAACTTTAGCAATGACCACTTCTGCATCATTAACTTTTGTAGCCGCACAACCTATAGATGAAAAGCACGCCACTCTTCTAAAATCTTTCATTCTCCGATAAGTGTTTTTGGCTCCCGGGCACCAGTGCTCCATCCATTATAAAAAAAATTAAAAATCATAGTTTTAAGTTTGAAAAAAAATCTTTGTATTGTGGGATACACAAAAATAATAAAATCTGATAAAATTTGATGATTTGAAATATACATACATACTCAGATCTAGATGTTTGTCATTTTTGTGTAGCCCAAAATATAAAGTATTTGCACAAGATTTTTTGCACACTGGTGCGATATTAGTTGGCTACATGCGATTTTTTTTCAAATTTTTGTAAAACTCAGAATTATGATGTTTAATTTATTTAAAAACACGAGCTCACATATGCCCATATGCACCAAATCTTTACTCTTTCATTCAAACAACTAGACCATTTGATTTTATCGTATGTCTTTTTAAAGTTAATATAAAATATGACCCGTTTTATAACTGTTTACTATAAAGAGCAAGATTTTCTGCATTCTCTAGAAGGTAGTACACCTCATTGTCTTGTACTCACTCAGACCCGTCAATATCGAACTTGTGCAAGTATCTTCGGCAACGACCATCTTTTGCATCAAGCACATGGAGTTGGTGGCACAGTGTAGATCTTGTCACTGAATACAACGAGGAGTCCACTGAGCTGACGCGTCCATCGTGAGAACTTTCGTCCCCATAAGATCCACGCGTCTGCAGCAAGAGTGACCACCCATTTGCACCGAGCATCACCTTCAGCACACATGGAGAAGAGCAGGGTTCTCGTTGTTGGCGGCACCGGGTACATCGGCAGGAGGATAGTGAGGGCGAGCTTAGCCCAAGGCCACCGGACCTTGGTCCTGATGCGGCCGGAGCTCGGCATGGACGTCGACAAGCTCCAGCTCCTTCTTTCGTTCAAGGCGCAGGGCGCGGTCCTCGTCGAGGCGTCGATGGACGACCGCCGGGGCCTCGTCGCCGCCGTGAAGCAGGCCGACGTCGTGGTGTCGGCCATGGCCGGGACGCACCTGCTGCAGCAGCTCAAGCTCGTGGAGGCTATCAAAGAAGCCGGAAATGTCCAGGTCCGTCAAGCAGATCTTGATTCAGATGAGTATATGAATTAGTCGAATTTCCTCTGGAATATGCGAAGATCTTTTCCTTTTCAAAGCCTCCTCCCTAGAAACCGCAAGTAGGCTGACATGTGGCTCATATATGGGTGGACAACACTCGTTTTAGACTTTCAGTTTGTTCGCATATTTCCATCACCCACATGGAACACCTAAAAGATGCAGTAATGGAAAATGCATCAATGTGAAAACCTGTCGACCTACCTAACGCACCTCAATTCCGTGCACGCGTGACAGAACAGAAATGTTAGACGATGAGAATTTCAACATGAGGGTGTGGAGGCTGAAGAGATGATATCCAGACAGAAACTTAGAAAGTAGTACCAAGCCAAGCCCACTGTAATCAGGAGCCAGTAGTGGAAGAGTGCAGACTGTTGGAGCTCGGGCCATATATACGTAGCCCGTTAAAAAAAAAAGATTTCAAAGTTTCAAATGATCTGAGGTAAATTCTAGATCTAGCCAATGATTTGCACTAAAAGGGTGTAAAATCGGGATGCAAAACACTTTGTATCTTAGGTTACACAAAAATGTGGATCTGAGTAAACCGTACATGTTTTGTAAAACACAAAATCAATTCTGGGCTACCTAGGAGTAGATTTATCATTTCTGTGTAGCCCAGAATAGGAAGTATTTCACATTTTTAATTACTTCTCTTGCTACTTCTGGGCTAGTACGACATTCACATGTTCTAAATTATTTCAGGTTTTAATTTTGCGCTAAGTTAAAAAAATTAGAAGTTTGACTAAATTTATTAATAACGTGTGATGTTGGAGAAGGGATTTGGTGCACATGGGCACCAGTGCTCCCTCAATTTTTAGAATTTTGAAAATTTTAAAATCTCACACTTCTATATCTTCAAAAATTATGGCGTTAAATCTATAGAAAGATATATACAGGAGGAGCGTATGCAAAAAAGTCCCGTTAAAAAATACGTTGTATTTTAGGAAATATAAAAAAGACAAATTTCTGAGAGCAAATAGTAGTAACATAACAGTACAATAGTATGTCTTTTTGTCAGAAATTTGTCTTTTTTGTATTTTAAAAAATATAAAGTATTTTTTAACGGGACTTTTTATAAACTTAAAATCAGTTATACATAAACTTTGCTCATGGCAGAGCTAGAAATTCGAATAATTTGGAACGAGGAAGTATCTAAGAGATCTGGACACCCACTCTCAGTTTAGGATCTTTAGTTGTAACTTATCTTAACACACACTTACGGTACACATCTGGATTCAGATTAGATACAACGCCTGCTGTAAAATGCAACAGTAAATCTTTAAACACAGCGTCTGGTGCTAAACAAACTAACTGACAGATAATCAAATGCTCAAATTCTTTGATGCTCTTTTCTGAAGTTTGTGAAAATGACACTAATAGACTAATTTAATCTTGCATTCAGCGGTTCCTACCATCCGAGTTCGGCATGGACCCTGCTAGGATGGGGCACGCTCTGGCGCCAGGGAGGATCACATTCGATGATAAGATGGTGATAAGAAAGGCAATAGAGGAAGCAAATATTCCTCACACCTATGTCTGTGGTTCCTGCTTTGCGGCGTACTTTGCTGCTAACCTCTCTCAAATTGGTACCCTTTTCCCACCCAAAGAGAAAGTTCACGTATATGGAGGTGGCAATGTCAAAGGTGTGATCATAAGTATTACTACTTCTACTGTGTTCTTCTAGTATTATTAGTCCAACATTTAGTTCAAGAATCTGTAAAGCATAATTATCATTTTTTATCACAAAGACACAATTTCAATTTCCCCAAAACATGGCAAATTTACAGCTTGCTTTTGATAACATTCCTGTGTTGGATTACACATACTAGCTACACATTCTAGAGAAATACAATAATCGCATCTCACTTTGTTTAGTTGTATTGTACTGTGCAGTCACTTTCATGGACGAAGATGATGTCGCAACATACACAATCAAGTCCATTGATGATCCTCGGACCTTGAACAAGACAATATACCTAAGACCAGCGGAAAACGTCCTTAGTCAAAATGAGCTGATTGCTAAATGGGAAAAGCTCTCAGGAAAAGTTCTTCAGAAGATTCCTATTCCCTCTGGGGAATTCTTGGCATCAATGGAAGGTAAGAGAAAAATGATCTATTGGGTAAGCTAAATTATGAAAGATGAGCTTGGCACCAAAATGGTCAAAAGGGACGCATGGATTTTCTGGTTAATGTGCTGCTATTTTATGTCATCTTTATACTAACTAGCAAGGTTGCCCTCGCAAATGCGGGCCAACATCTTAAAAGGCTTTTTTACTTTTAATTACTCAACTTTTTCTATAATAGTTTGTATGTTGTAACTTTATAGAAGTAACGCTATACAATTATTAAAATTTACTACCAAACCTATAATTTTTAATAAATTTTACACAAATTAATTATTTTTAGTTGCTATGTATACTTGGCTCAACTATCAATGGTCGTGCCATATATCCATTAATACCAATCAGTTTGGCTTTGTGAATTGGCACAGAGACGCAAGTTACATGAATCTAGATAAAGTACTCATTTAATATTACGAAACAATTACTCATAAAATATTCAAGAATAAATTAAATTCAAAGTATTACGCAACAATAAGGGTATAGTTACTTTTTTTCACACCTTTGCACTATAGTTGTGCAATTGCATTCCTTCCCGGAGTTTCTATGTTCAAGGGATTTCCCTTTGATGCATCAATATATTGTTACGACCATAATCATAGTCATGAACGTACATCGGGTTAAAATCGTGGCAATATGTTCCTAATGATCTTCATTTTACTATTATGTGTCTCGCTGAATTGTACGGCCAATATTGTCCCAACGCTTGGGATCATGTACATGAGTTCTGGTTGTAAGTTTTTTTTTCACTTCTTGTTGATTGAAAATAATTGAGATCAATATTTTCTTGGGAACTTCCGTTTCCTAACTGCCGGTTTGACGGAAGTCTGCAAATCTTACCATAATAATCTAGAATTTAGTATGTTTTCTAAAGCTGAATTTAGTATGTCGTGACATGTACAAACTCGTTAATTTCCACAAAGGCGTGACTTACATAAATCTAGATAAACTACTCATTTAATATTACAAAAAAATTCTCATAAAATATTTGAGAATAAATTAAATTCAAAGTATTACGCAACACTAAGGATATAGTTAATTTTTATCACACCTTTGCACTATAGTTCTGCAATTGCATTGCTTCCCGGAGTTTCTGTGTCCAAGGGATTTCCCTCTGAAGCATCAATAAATTCTTGCGACCACAATCATAGTCAAGAACGAACATCGGGTTGAAATCATGGCAATATGTTCCTAATGATCTTCATTTTACTATTATGTGCCTCGCTTAATTGTATGGCCAATATTCTCCCAACGCTTGGTATCATGTACATGAGTTCTGGCTGTAAGTTTTTTTTTCACTTTTTTCATGTAGGTACGTGACCCGTGGTTTCATTATTTTAAAGTTTACTTCATGTGATCTCATTATGTACATATGATGTAGAATGCATTTTTTTTCTAGCTGTTAGTATATATGGAAAGAGGCATAATTTTTGGGCCACCTTGTTTAGGATGGACTCAGCCTAGAATAACTTTTTCTAGCTATTCGTACATATTAGATAGAGGCACAGTTTTTGGGCCACCTTGTTTAGGATGGACTCAGCCTATTAATTCAGCAATCAATTTTGTGCGTGTCAGCCATGGACGTTTTTTTTCTTTTCCTGGCGAAAAAAAAAGCCATAGACGTTTTTTACGTAACTGATTCTATGTAACATCCGGTCTTCCTGTACGTGTCAGCCATGGATTTTTTTTGTACGCGATGATGCTACGTAATATCTACTTATCTTTTAATCTCAACCGTAAATTTTAAATCTAAGAATCTAAATAATTCTAATGATGTGGATTAACGTGGTGTCTCTATTTTAGACTTCCGTATTGTGCTTTTAGTATATATTAGATAAAATGGAGTTATCAGCACACGTTTTCAAATACAGTCTTACAAATAATAAGTTCCTTATGAAAATCTATCTTAAGGCATGCATGTACCACAGTATTATGTTTTTTTTAATGATTACCGCGGTATTATGTTAAACCTCTCTTAAAAATGTGACAGAGTGAAGAGTGAGAAGCTTGGTTTCCTTTAGCAAGGAATGATCTTAGATCTTACTGCCTAAGAGAACATGTTATTCTCTGTTGTACGGGAAGTCAATAATTGTCACCTCATTTCTAATTTCCATTCACCACATACTTTTAACATATGATCGGCAAGCAAAACCTACTATATATAACATGCTTTCATGTCATCTTTAGATGTTCTAGATGCCCAATAGAAGGTTGTTTCCCTACTACTCTACATGTGTCTCTCCTGGAATTACAAAGTTTGAACTGAATAAACGATATTTTTCTAGCTATCGGTAACAATATAAAAATAATAAGGCTATGACTTTGGTCTTGAATGGCAATGTTATCAAAATCAGAGTAGTCAAACTTCTGTATTGATAGCTTATATGTAGGAAAACAATTTGAATCACCTAGATGGCTAGATGAAATTGTGCGATTAAATTATTGACATCAAATCTTCAAAACCATACAAAAGAAGGTATCGTTGGAAGTTGAAAATAAAAGCCTGGTGTACCTCCTTTTTTGTAATAAAATATATTTTCGTTATGTTTTACATACCCACCAAATTATTTCTGCTGTTTGGAGACAAGTTTTTCTACGAAGCTTGAAACACAAGTTTATCCCGTAAACACGCAGATATTCGGATTTGACATACCTACTTTTGTACTTGCATCACGCAGGTGCGGACGAGTTTTATCAGTTGGTAGTTGGACATTTCTACCACATTTTCTATGAGGGCTGCTTGACAAACTTTGACATTGCGGACGATGAAGAAGCTTCTCTACTCTACCCAGAGGTTCAGTACACCCGGATGGACAAGTACATGGAACGCTATTTGTTGTAGAAAGTTGTGAATTCCTAATTCTATGTTGTATTGCTTGGACCCTTGTGAGGGTATGTATAGAAGTATACGAGGTAGGTAAAGACTTGAAGTACAAGTAATGTAGAGTTCTAGTCTAATACAAACTACTACGCGTACTTGTATTATACGTCTAACATTCCCCCTCAGTCGTAGCGGGAGTGAAGCGGACTAAATTTGAAGTCTTGCGCTTTTGTCATCTTCTTCTCCATGTTCTCTGATGGGTCGGCACCTCTGGTGTCTTCTGTGTCTCTCCTCTCTTTCGTCCCGCAGTCACAACGGGAGTGGCGCCGTGGACGCAAGTGACGATACGAACGCTATTGACTGGAGTTTTTGAGTTGCTGTAGACGGTGTTTTTGATGTCGATGTCGAGGTAGCCGATTATGATGTAGTCGTGGTCGAGGTTGTCGTGGTCGTTGTAGCCATAGAGCCGAAGGCGCAAAAAAAAACTGCGGGTTTTTGTTTTGTCTTGGGCCGCGCGGCGGCCGGTTTTTGGGCGGCGGCGGCAACGGATCTGCAGCGGCGGCGACAGTGGATCTGCGGCGGCGGTGGATTTTGTCATATGCGGCGGTGGCGGGTTTTGTCTTGTGCGGTGGCGGCAGCGGTTCTGCGGCGGCGGCAGGTTTTGTCATAGGCGGCGGCGGCGATCGAAGATCGCGGCGGCGGCGGGTCTTGTCGTAGACGGCAGCGGCGATCGAAGATCATGGCGACGGCGGGTTTTGTCGTAGGCAGCGGCGGCGGGTTTTGCCGTAGGCGGCGACGACGACAGCGGCGGTCGAAGATCACGACGGCGGTGGGATTTATCGGCGGCGGCGGAAGACCATGTAGACCTTGGCGATTTAGAACTCGACGAATATTATAATATAGTCGTACAGCTTAACGTTTATATTCGAATCGATGTAGTCCAGCTTAATGCAGTGCAGATCTGGATATCGGTGTGGATGCCGTCGAGGTGGAGTAGCGTGGTGCAGGTTCGGCAGTTGGTGGCGCAGGACACCGATCGCTGGAGACGCACGGTAGACTGATCGCCGAAGACGCCAGACGTGCGGTCGTACCCGCTAGACTGGATCGCCATGGAGCGATCTGTAGGCTGATCAGATCTGATGTTGATGTGGCTTGATGACGTCCATGCTAGGATCACGCGCGTGGCCTTGGACGCCGGTTGTATGCACGCCTAGACGGCGCACATCGGCACATGTCTTCTAGCCGCGTTGCCGCGCGATGCCCGTCGAGGCCGGAATTTTTGACAAATGAGACCATCTGCGCGAGTGAAATGCTAAAAAAGACCACCTGCGAAATTTTTTGTCAAAAAAGACCCTGACACGTGCCGCCTAGGCCAGTGCCGGCAGGCCCCTGCCGCCAATGGCAATGCCGGCACGTAGTCTCCGGTCGGCCAGGGCCGACGATCGCACGCGCCACGTCACCTGCCGCCAATGGCAATGGCGGCATGGTGTGAGCCACGTCACCTGCCGCCAATGGCAATGGCGGCATGTGGTTGGCAATGGCGGCACGTCACCCGCGTCCATCGCATGCCAGGGTGCCGCCAATGGCAACGGCGGCAGGGGCCTGCCGGCACTGGCCCAGGCGGCACGTGCCATGTGTCGCCTGGCCAGGCCTGCCGCCACTCGTAGGGGGTCTTTTTTGACAAAAATTTTCGCAGGTGGTCTTTTCTAGCATTTCACTCGCGCAGGTGGTCTCATTTGTCAAAAATTCTCGAGGCCGCCGATTTGCCTACTTCCGATCACATGTTAGGTGCGTTGCTATGGCGTCCTTGATTTTCATCGGATCGTGGCGGAAGGGATTATGAAGATATAGAGATTTTATTTGGCTAATTGGATTTAATCTAGGAATCAGAAATTTTGAAAGTTAGATCTAAAATCTAATCTAAGAACCGAACTGATCATTGATTGAGATCGGGTGCTGTGCCCCCGAGGAGAAATCTCCTTGGGGGCGGCATGGATGCGGAAGTGGTGAGAAACCCTAGGATCGGCGTCGCGAGACTAATAGCTCTGATATCATGTAGAAAGTTGTGAATTCCTAATTTTATGTTGTATTGCTTGGACCCTTGTGGGGGTATATATAGAAGTACACAGGGTACGTAAAGACTTGAAATACAAGTAATGTAGAGTTCTAGTCTAATACAAACTCCTATGCGTACTCGTATTATACTTCTAAGTACTTCTAACATTTGTAACACAATATATGAGGGGTGGATTTGTCATGTTTTTTCCAAAATGGGGAAAAAAATCTTGGCCTCTGCATCAGATAATGCACACAACCCTTTTATTGCGAAGTTTGATTTTTTTATATGGGGTGGATTTGTCATGTGTGTATCATTAATGTAGATCGTTAATTGCGCACGGTTGTGACATTCCCATCGATGATGAGCGTGTGGTCACTTCGCTTGGAACTGTGTATGTATGTCTGCGTTGTAATTAGTTGTCCTTAGTTGTTTGTGTGAAAAGTTGTTGTAATTAGTTGTGCTTAGTAGTTTGTGTGGAAAGTTGTTGTGGTAGAAGCGACACTTTGTCTCGCACCGGTTACGTGTTTATATAGGAGCAATGCCACAATTACAGGAAGAGATTATGGGAGCATTTACATCTCGATTGACTCAATCACTAATTACCGAGTTGTCTTATAATCCTAGCACACTCGGTTTACAATGAATAGCGTGATTTCCTTCTAACATCCACCTTAATCGTAGCGGGAGTGAAACGAATAATTGCGACTGATTTCAAATTTCCGTGCTTTCATTATCTTCTCCTCTTTGTCATCAAATGCGTCTCTGATTCTCCTAGGCCGACACATAGGGCGGTGACTGTAACGACCCGGAAAAATCCCCAATAATAAAATTGTTTCTTTTTTTTCGCGTCAATTTGACGTCGTGCATCATCATGCATCTATAACCTTGCATGTTTTATCAAACAAAATTGCTTTTATTAAATCCTATTTTATTTTGGCTTGTATGGTTTTATATAAACCCTCCCCTTGCCTTTCTTATTTTAAACTAAACCTATCATATTTGCAAACTTAAATCAAGTCTTGGGAATTTGTTTGTTTGGAAAATTTGCATTCTCTTCTTTTCTTCTTTTCTCTCTATATTCGTTCTTCCCGTTTGATTCTCTCTCCCTTTGATCTTCTTACCAATTCAATTGCAAGATTCAGAAAAATTCGTTGAAGACAAAGAAGACCGGCTCTCTTTCTTTGGCCCAACTTACCAACCCCGAAGCCCACCTCGCCGTCACGTGGAGTGGATGCGTCCATTCTTTTCTTGTGGTCTTCCTCCCTCACGCTGGAGGCGTGACCCCTGAAAGGACACGGATGTCGCCATGAGGGGGGGGGTGAATAGGCGATTAAATTTTTTTACGAGTGGCTTGACAAATGCAGAATAAAACTAACGTTTAATTTGTCAAGCATACAAAACCTAAATAAACTAGGCTTACCTATGTGCACCAACAACTTATGCTAAACAAGATAAACAACTATGTGATAGCAAGATATATAAGACTTCAAGCACGATGGCTATCACAAAGTAAATTGCATAAGTAAGGGAGCTCGGGTAAAGAAATAACCGAGGCACGCGAAGACGATGATGTATCCCGAAGTTCACACCCTTGCGGGTGCTAATCTCCGTTGGAGCGGTGTGGAGGCACAAGGCTCCCCAAATGCCACGGAGGCTCACCGTAATCTCCTCGAGCCCTCCCACCAAGATGGAAGACCCGATCCACTATGGGACCCTTGAGGGCGGTCACCGAACCCGCACAAAGCTTGGGGCAACTCCACAACTTAATTGGAGGCTCCCAAAACCACAAAGCCACTAAGATTGGGGCACACTCCACAACTCAATTGGAGGCTACCAATAATCGCCACGGAGGCACCACAAAGCTTGAAAAGATCTCTGATACGTCTCAAACGTATCTATAATTTTTGATGCTCCATGCTTGTTTTTACACCATTTGCCTATTGTTTCGTTACACTTAGTGGTACTTTTATACATTTTCCGGAACTAACCTATTAACTAAGTGCCACAGTGCCAGTTTCCTGTTTTCTGCTGTTTTTGTGTTTCAGAAGTGATACACAGGAAATATTCTCGGAATTGGACGAAACAAGTTCCTGAAGTCATATTTCACCGGGGAGCTCCCAAACATCCGAAGACCTGACGGAGGGGGGCCACGTGGCCCCCACACACAGGGGCGGCGCGGCCTGGCCCCTGGCCGCGCTAGCCCCGTGTGAGGCCGCGTGGCTCCACCTCTGACAGCCCCCCTTCGCCTACATATACCCCCTGACGAGAAAAACCTAAGGGCCCGATCAGTTTTCCAGAATACATCGCGATCCGCCGCCGCCGTCGACCCGAAGATCGGGAGGGTCCAGAAGCTCTTCCCGGCACCCTGCCGGAGAGGGGAATCGCCACCGGAGGTCTTCTTCATCGCCATGCTTGCCTCCGGAGCGATGAGTGAGTAGTCTATCTTGGACTATGGGTCCATAGCAGTAGCTAGATGGTTGTCTTCTCCACCATGTGCTTCATGTTTAGATCTCATGAGCTGCCCTACATGATTGAGATCACCGTTATGTAATACTATGATGTTGGTTTGTTGGGATCCGATGAATATTGGTGTTTATGATTAAGTTGCTGTACTGAATTATATCTTTTGTTATCTCTATGTTGTTTATGATCTTGCATGCTCTCCGTTGTTAGTAGCTATCTTGGCCGAGTAGTTGCTAGTGACTCCAAGAGGGGGTATTTATGCTCGATAGTGGGTTCATGTCTCTATTTCACCTGGGGGAGTGACAGAAACCTCTAAGGTGGTAGATGTGATGTTGCTACTAGGGAGAAAACAACATTCATATGCTCAAGGGCATATGCTTTGTTTACATTACACACTTTGCTTAATGCAATTATCTGTTGTTCGCAACTTAATACTTTTGGGGTGTTCGGATGATATCCCCGAGGGTGGATTATTAGTCATAGATGCAGTTGGATGGCGGTCTATGTATTTTGTTGTAATGCCCAGAGTAAATCTCATAGTGATCTTCTTGACATATCACGTTATCTTTATTCTATCAATTGCCCAACTGTAATTTGTTTACCCAGCATGTTATTTTATCTATGGAGAGACACCACTAGTGAACTGTGGACCCCGGTCCTATTTTAATCATGTTGCAATCACCTGTTTACTTTTCCCGCACTGTTTACTTTACTAGCATTTTACTACTGTTTTCCACTCGATACACTCATAACCTTTGTTTCAAGCAAACCGATGAGATTGACAACCTCATCGCAAGTTGGGGACAAAGTATTTGTCTGTGTGTGTGCAGGTTCCACAAACACCTTCAGTCGTCATCGTCTCTCTTCTCCTGTTCGATATACCTTGGTTTCTTAACTGAGGGAAAACTAGCCGCTACACTCATCATACCTTCCTCTTGGGGTTCCCAACGGGCTGGTCATCACCACGCACAAGGACATACTGCTCCCACGTCAACTAAACGCCACAGCTCTTTTCTGGCGCCATCACACGAGTAGCAGCTTCTTTTCTGGCAACGTTGCCGGGGAAGAGAGAAGACTTCTGCGAGGGGAGTTCTTCGCACACACATTCTTTACTTTGTTATTTGTTTTGCTTTACTTTACTTTATTTTACCTGCATTGCTTTTTATATCAAAAACCCAAAAAAAATAGAATCCTTGGTAGTTGTTTTTACTTACCTGCTTTTAGTTTTGTTACAATGAGTAATCCTGAAGTAGAAGTTCGTAGTTTCAAGCAACAAGGGGGAGAAAGTTTAAAAGATGCTTGGTACCGTATTAACAATGCTCATCATAGGTGCACCAAAAAGCACTCCACCACGATCCTCCTTAGAAATTTTTATGTTGGTATATCTAGCTGGAATAGGTATGTTCTTGATACTCTTACAGGAGGTAATTTTCTGGGTACTCCCGCGGGAGAAGCATGCACTATAATTGAAAGTTTAGTGGGAGTACCACCTATTCATGTTGCTAAAACTGAGACCTCCTTGGAAGAGGTGGTAGAAAAGCTCAGCTCCTTAGAAAAAAGTTTGCCAAGTATCCTAGAAAATGCTAGCCACGATAGTGAATTAATAGAAAATATTGGTAAGAGAATTACCATTTTAGAGGCTAGCACTACTCATGACAATCAAAACTTGAGGATTGGTAAACTAGAGGAGTCTATGGAAACTCTTAGTTTAATCTTCTCTTCTCTTAAATTTAAGAAGGAGAAAGTGTTTGTTGGAAAAGAGCAAAAATTTATGTATGTTCCCAAGGTTTCTGCGCTTAAATCTCAACATGTTCTTAAGATTGGTAAGACTCTTAGCTCCACTAAGGGTAACTTACAGGTTGAATCATCTTCGGGAACCTTCAAAGAACCTACTGAGGTAACTAGCACTTCATCTATTGATATTACTTGATTCGCAATTTTCTGCGCCTAGCTCAAAGGCGTTAAAGAAAAGCACTCTTGGGAGATAACCCATTGTTTACTTTTCAGTACTTTTTCTTTTATTTGAGTCTTGGAAGTCATTACTACTGTAATGACCGCTCCTTATCTTGTTTATTTCGTTTTTGTGCCAAGAGAAGCCTCTAATTTGAGTGAGGTAAAGATTTGGGGTTATTGCTGTCCTGAAACTGTTTTCGGTGCTGCACCGTAAAAATTCGTGAAAATTCTCTGTTTATCTTTTGGACCTGCGATTTCTTGTGCATATGCCCCAGGTTATATCCAAACTTTTCTTAGTTGAACACTTTTTGATTTGAGCAACAGAAAATCCCTCAAAAATTCGTCCATTATCAGCTGTCCAGTTTTGACAGATTTCTGCCAATATTTGTTTTTGCCACTTTATCGCTTTCTTTTGAGTTCTTTTTGATCATGGAACTCTTGTGGAAGTTGCTACAGTAGTATATACTTTATATGTGGTAGTTTTGGGTTGAAACCTGAAGCTAAAAGAGGTTGAATATATTTTATGCTTACACTAATGTTGCTAATAGAATTGTGTTTAGTTTTGTATGAAGGAAGTTTTCAAGTGTAGGGATTGGAGAATGATGAGATGAGTTGAAGAATGAACAAAAGCTCAAGCTTGGGGATGCCCATGCATCACCCCAAGAAATATCCAAGAAGTACAAGCGTCAAAGCTTGGGGATGCCCCCGAGGCACCCCTTCTTCATCGGCAAAAATCAGGTCACCTTTCAAGACACTATATTTTTATTGCTTCATGCACTATGTGTTTTTCTTGGACCGTCAGTTGTTTTAGTTGTCTTAGTTTGTTTAGTTTGTTTGTTTGCTGCAATAAATGGTTGGACCCCAACAAATTTCCTTTGGAGGAGATGTACTCGTTTTCATTTGCAAAGAATGCTCTAGTTTTCACTCTTATTAATCGAGCATTCTACTTTTTCTGCTACTGCTTTTGGTTTTCGTTTTCGCCTTGATATGCGTTCAGATCTTGTCATATCTTTTCATCAAGGTGTATTTTTGCCTCTGGTCTTCATTGGTTTTCATCAAAAGAGGTGTTTATAAAATTTTCAAATGGTGTTGGAAAAGAGAAAAAGCTTTGTGCAAAATAGTGGTACAAGAAGGAGCTTGTGTAGACTGCGGCTTAGGCTTTTTCATGTCATGCTTGATGTCTTTTTGATAGTATGCTTAGTGGTTTTGCTGTAGCATGACTTGTCTCAAATAACTGAGATTGCTTAATGAGCCTTTTAAAAAAAAATCATGCGTTGTTTTTATTATATGGAAGCATTATTTTGGTTTTCTCCTTGATGCTTTATTTGGGTTGACTTGGCGCATGCTCACACATGTTAGACTCTTCCAAAGTCGCCATTATCCTTCATGATCATTTAGTTTTTGACTTCTGATGCCATCATATGCTTCTTTTAATGTCGCTTTGCATGATTATGGCCATTATTGCTCTCTTAGTTGGTCGCTCCCAGTCTTTTGCTAGCCCTCACCTTGTACTGAGTATGAGCTCTACTCGTGCATCCAACTCCTAAAAGCCAAGTTTACCATTGTGTCCACTATAAATTCCTATGCATGGTATTTGTAAGCCATTCCAAAGTAAAATTTTCGTGTGCTACCTTTCAAAAACCTTCAAAATACTTCTCGTTTTGTGACACTGTTTTCAGCTCATGGGGACGTAGTGGTCGGATTTGCTATCTTCCATATTGTCTATTCCAAAAAGAAAAAAAAAGGAAAAAAAGAAAGAAAAAAGGCACTCCTCCAATGAATGTGAATGTTGGTGGGCACCCGATGGAATCGGTTAGCCATGGTATGTGAAAGGAAAGGTGGGGAGGAGTGCCAAGTTTTATAAAAAGAGCACGAAGTGCCAATCTCTCTCTCAAAAACTTGCTTTATTTTTGTATGGAAGATAGTAAGAACCCCATTGCCAGTCGTTGACAAAGACAACCACCTCTCAAAATCAAGTTTTATCTCTGTTTTACAAATGAAAAGCTCTAGCACATGTTTAAATCACTGCTTCCCTCTGCGAAGGGCCTTTCTTTTACTTTTATGTTGAGTCACCACCTTCTTTCTTTATGCACCATTAAGAGAGCATAGTTGTTGAAAGTACAAGGATGTCGCCTAGAGGGGGGGTGAATAGGCGATTTAAAACTTTTACGAGTGGCTTGACAAATGCGGAATAAAACTAACGTTTAATTTGCCAAGCATACAAAACCTAAACAAACTAGGTTCACCTATGTGCACCAACAACTTATGCTAGACAAGATAAGCAACTATGAGATAGCAAGATGTATATAACTTCAAGCACGAAGGCTATCACAAAGTAAATTGCATAAGTAAAGGAGCTCGGATATAGAAATAACCGAGGGACACGGAGACAATGATGTATCCCGAAGTTCACACCCTTGCGAGTGCTAATCTCCGTTGGAGCGGTGTGGAGGCACAAGGCTCCCCAAACGCCACGGAGGCTCACCGTAATCTCCTCGAGCCCTCCCACCAAGATGGAAGACCCGACCACTATGTGACACTTGAGGGCGGTCACCGAACCCGTACAAGCTTGGGGCAATCTCCACAACTCAATTGGAGGCTCCCAAGAATCGCCACTGAGGCACCACAAAGCTTGGGAAGATCTCCACAACTTAATTGGAGGTCCCCAAGTAATTGCCACGGAGGCACCACAAAGCTTGGGAAGATCTCCACAACTTAATTGGAGGTCCCCAAGTAATTGCCACGGAGGCACCACAAAGCTTGGGAAGATCTCCACAACTCAATTGGAGGTCCCCAAGTAACCACTAAGCCACTAAGCCGTCTAGGGTTCCAAGAACCCAAGAGTAAAAAGCTCAACGAACTTTCACTACCGAATCTCCGAGGAGAACTCAAACCGATGCACCAAATGCAATGGCAAGAACACACGAAGTGCTCAAATCCTTCTCTCCCAAATCCCACCAAAGCAACAAATGCTATGGAGGGATATGAGAGGAAGAACAAGGGAGGAAATCCACAAAGAAATCCAAGATCTAGATCCAATAGGTTTCCCTCACAAAGAGGAGAAAGTGATTGGTGGAAATGTAGATCTAGATCTCCTCTCTCTTTTCCCTCAAAAAGATGCAAGAATTATGGGAGGGATGGGGAGGAAGGGCAAGCTCTTCAAGGTCAACAATGGAGGAGAGAGAAATGGAAGAGCCAACCTCCAAATGAGGAAGAAGGGGCTTTATATAGCCCCCGCACGAAATCTGACCGTTACAGGATTTTTAACCCGGAAATTCCGGCCTCGGGGGCGGAATTTCCGGCCCGGGGGCGGAATTTCCGCCCCCCTTATAAAATTTCCGGCCCAAATTTCCGCCCCCCCTACTGCAGGTTGCACCACAAAAGACTTAGCAGAATTTCGCAGGGCCGGAAATTATGGAATTTCCGCCCCCCGGAAATTCCGGTCGCGGGGGCGGAATTTCCGGCCCTGGGGAAAACATCAGTACGAAAATGGCTGTAACTTTTGCATCCGGACTCCGTTTTCGATGATCTTGGGCTCGTTGGAATCACCACAACAAGCTCTACAAGTATATTCATAGAAACATCATAGTCCAATAAAGGAGGATGAAGCCAAATGATAAAAGGTTTGACTTAGCTATAAAGAAGAACCGGTAAAACCTCCAAACACCAAAAACGCAATAAGAGTTCCATACGAAATCCGTTTTTGATGACCTAGAGCTTGTCATGGAAATAACCACAAGCTCTAGAACCTCACATGGATAAAAGCCAAATAAGAACCAAGAAAGATAATGCCAAGTATGCAAAGGTTTGAGCTCTCTCCGAACGATACAATTAAGTTACTCACTCGAGAGCCCCTCTTGATAGTACGGCTACCAATCCTATAATCCGGTCTCCAAACTAACACACGAGACCGGTAGAAGAGAAAACCTATCAAGAACAAACCTTTGTCTTGCAATCCACTTGAGCTAGATGATGACGGTCTTGACACCCTCAAGTTGGACTACCTTTCTTGATTGCGCTTGCTCGGTCTATCTTGAACTTGCGCTTCGACTTGATCAACATTGCACTTCATCTTCTTCCTTCTTAAGAATGATGTCTTGAGAATGCACATGAGAGTTCACTCCATCATCTTATTCCTCAAGACACAATCTATATAGGCTCAACTCCCTTGATCATCACATAGACTTCTTTATTTGCAACTTCTTACAACCTTGAAACCAACAAATGGCTCAAGCGTTGTCTACGGACAAGTCCTACAAATAAAACTCGATGCAAACATTAGTCCATAGGGATTGTCATTAATTACCAAAACCACACATGGGGGCAAATGCTCTTTCAATCTCCCCCATTTTGGTAATTGATGACAATCTCTTTGAGAGGGTTTATATAATGAATTTAAAGGACTAAGATGGTTACACTAACATCAAATACTACAAAAGTATGTCATGTTAGTAGAACCATCATATATAGAGCAAACTCCCCCACAATCTATGCACGTGTGAATGAACTTGAATTTCATTGCATATATTGCTAACCAATGTTGTTGGTGGAGTTTCCACTATATATACTCAACCATGCAAGGCAAATGCTTAAGAACAAAACAAAAGCATGAAACCCAATTCCCTTCAAACCCTCAAAACTTCTCCCCCATTGGCATCCATTGCCAAAATGGGAGAAAAGGCTTAGAAGGCCAATATAGTGAGAGTTCCTCCTCAAGGTGTGCATGGCACAAAAAGGTGAAAACACATGCACAAATTCAAGGACAAAATTTGGAGGAAATCAAACTATATTGAGCATCAAAAATTGCAAACAAAATAGGATGACATGATGGTTAAACTTCCAACAAATGAAGATAGCAATCAAAAGTTCCAAATAGCGAGTCAAATAAAGATATTATGAGAAGACCAAAACAATGCTCTAAATAATATGAAGAAGCCCCCCAAGGTTTTTGCACAACATATTCCATATGAATTGAAGTATAAGGTGCATAAACATGGAATCATCACTCCCTCGATATTATTCAAAACAAAATGATACCAAGTGACATCAAAATACTATGATAACCGCAAAATGGTGCTTTAAATAAAATGAAGAACCTCCCCAAGGTACGTGCACAAGATAGACTTTTTGTATTTCAAATCAATTTGCACAACATGGAATCCTCACTCCCTCACTATCATTTAAAAGCAACCATTAGCAAGAGATCATAGAAAAGACAATATTCTTAACACTTGTATCAAAGAAATGGTTGAGCAACAAGTAAGGAACCGACATATTAAATGGCTCAACCAAAGGAATGTGTGATAGGAATGAAAGCATATTATAAGACTAGTACAAGGATGCACAAAGAGCATCCACATAGTCCTCAATGAATGATATTGCTTAGCATTCCATCCCAACACACAAGAAAAAAAAAGATATCAATTAAGGAGATATCATCTCTCATGTGTATAAGTTTCTAAGTAGACAACATCACCAAGATAATTATCACAAAGAAACATATACACATAAAATAGATACAAAGAATAGAACATGATATCTAAAGAAGTTCATGCAATATACCAATGAGATTTTTGCTTTTAAAGCATGGCCAAAGGCTCAATTTATCTTATTGCATATTGAAGAACTTCAACCACAAACATGTCAAAGACATCACAAATATCAACAAGGGAAAGAACATAGTTGGGATGTTTTGAGAAAAGCAACAAGTATCACGAATAAGTATACCAAAAGAAAGAAATAAATTTGCACTTTCATCAATATTGCACATGTGAGGAACTTGAGCAAATGATATGCAATAAAATTGCTAGATAGACATATTTGGGAAGGGTTTCCCAAAAAATACACTCATCTCAAATTACTCACATTTACAATAAAGAGGTTTCATTAAGATCATTGCAAATAAAGATTTTCATGCCATGAAATGACCCACACAAGGTTAGATGCTAGAAAAGTATGCATGAATAAGATACTTGTTACCGAGATATCATTGGAAGGATGTAGTAGATAGGAGTTCTTCAATAATCCTAGCTTGCCACAAATTATCAACTAGTCACCGCTTCATGCTTATTATTGAGACAAGCACCAATATATCTCCCATGTACCTAAAACAAATTCAAGTACAATATGGTCCCCAAATTCATTGGGTCCGAAGTAGTTAGAGACACTACAATATATAGGACAAGCTCCACATAAATATGTGCATATAGATATGAACTTGAATTTCATGCACATCTTAGCCGATTTAGGATTTATTGGAGTTTACCCTATATATTGGATCAAAGAAAGAAAAGCATGCCATAAAATATGTAGTAAGTAAATATGCATGCTAAAAACTTTCAAGAGCCAAAGGGAGATACAATTTGGACGAAACACCAAGAAGACCAAAGAGTCACACGAAGGTGTGAAAACCCAAAAGTTGTCCAAATTATATCAAAGGATCAATTCAACACAATATTGACTCCAAAGTCCACCAAGTGAACAAAGCAAACGCCAATGAGCATAAAGGATCACTAAAAGACATATGCCCAATGACTTATCTCATTTTAAGAATATAGAGCAAAATCAAGAAAAGAGATAGCCATTCTCCCAAAGAGAGCAAGGTTCCAACAAACAAACCAAACTCTCCACTCTTTTTATGATGGCACACTAAGTACCAAAAACAAAAAGATTTGTCTTCCAACAATAACCAATACCAATTGAAATAAGCCGCAAGAGTATGTTATAGAAAATATAGGAGAGCTCCCCCAAGATTAGTGCATTATTTATGATTTTGCATTTGAATACAAAATGCACACAAATGGGATCATCATCTCTACCTACATTAAAAATAACACAAAACAAGTTCAACAAAATCAAATGGAAACAAAAGAGTCAAGGAAGACAATGGAAAAAAACAAATACATTTCTTGGCTAGAGATAAGGAAATTAAAAGCAATAACCAATGTAAATATGATCAATATATATATACCACAAAATAAAGTACCAATTGTCCAAGGACAAGAGGTATTTGGAGTTATTAATTTCCCGGTGGTATTTTACACATAAAACCAAGATCATCTTCACAACAAGAAGCATATGAAAAGGATAAGAATTCAACACCATGCAAAAGAAGATATTCTTGATAGACTCAAATAGTTAAACAATCACGCAAAGCAATGATTAGGATAACTTGAAGTAAATGGTTTTCCAATTTTGATGTAGAATTCCATGTTTTAGGAAAACCCTACCAAGAATGTATCTCACAAACAAGATCTAAAACAAGAGCAATAAAACAATTTGGCAAATTGAAACTTGTTTGAGCAAACATGTCACATAGAAGAAAGATAATTTGCAATATCAACACTATGTGACACAACCTCAAATATGCACATTTTATTGTTTTGTAGTATGCACAAATCATATTACTCCCCCATAATGTGATAAAGCATTTATTTTCACAAGAGGCAAATGAAATCCAATATGAGAAGATTAATGGACATTATAGAATTTGAATTTCTCATGAACATGATATACCACATAGAGACAAGATAAATTCAAATATCGACACTAAGTGGTATTCCTCATGTGCACACATATTTAGGATTGTGAAGTGCCAAAGCATATCACTCCCCCAAAATGGGATAGTCCACTAGTCTCTCAAAAGAGCCAAATAATATAAAAGAAGATGCAATAGGCTCAAACTCAAACACACATACATGGTGTGCAAACCCACAAGTACATACTTGATTAATCAAAATAAAACAAGTAGGTAGCACAACATATACCAACACATGTAATGGAACACAACCAACACATGCAAAAGGGGCGAGTAACTTTCAATGTAGATAAGTTGAGTACATGTTACCGCAAAGAGGAACATTAGATATATGATATAAACAAGATAATCCAATTGACTTGACTTGAGACAATATATTGATGAAGATCCCTTAATTCTTCATGATATAGCCAAGTCTCTAATGCCCTCCATCAAACACCTATTGATCAAGTTTTGGTGTGATGGTCCCCAACCAAGTTGGGTCCTAAGAGGTTAGTCACAATAGGCTTGGCAACCCAAATGGTTCTTTTCTTGACACCACTTTGAGTACCAATATATTTGGCAAACACATTGCCAACCTTATCCTTGCAAAGAGAATAAGCATCATCAATTATGATAGGGTTGGATGAGTTACCCATAGTGCATGAAGAAGAAAGGTGACCCTTCTCACGGCATATGTAGCAAGTTCTTTTCTTCACCTTCTTCTCACTTGATTTCTCCGCAATGGGAGCATTAGCTTGATTCTTCTTGGGAAGTGACTTTTCTTCAACACGAGGTTGAGCATGGCCTTGAACTTGAGGCCGCTTCCCTTGTTGCTTCTCAACTAGTGCCTTCTTCTTCAAAGGGCAAGATCTAACATGGTGCCCTTCAATTTTGCACTTGAAGCAAACAATCTTGGCCGGATCATTGACTTGTCCTTGGCCCTTCTTATTCTTCTTAACCTTGGACTTCTTCTTGTTGTTGGAGATAAACCCAAGTCCACTCTTGTCATTGGGGGATTTTTGCACACTCAACATATTGTCGAGTTTGGATTTCCCTTCATGACTCTTTACCAAGTCTTTCTTCAATGAAGTGACTTGGGCCTTGAGCTCATTGATTTCCTCTACATGGTTAGTAACAACACAAGTACTAGAGGAAGTAGAAGCTTCATTGTTAGAGCAATAAGGCAAGGAAAGTAATTCATCACAAGATGTAGTAATATTATGAGTGGATGAATTACTAGGACTAGCACAAGGCAATATGGCATTTTGAGAAGTAGTGCAAAAGTCCATATGAGGCTCACTAGATGTTACCTTTGACATAATAGCCTCATGAGCTAATTTTAGCCTATCATGGGAAGCTAGAAGATCCTCATGGGAGCTAGAGAGCTTTCCATGTTTTTCTTCCAATTTCTCATAATTGCTAGCTAGCAAATCAAGTTGAGCCCTTAGCTCAACATTCTCCTTCAAGATGGATGCTTCACAAGAAGTAGAGTTAGTAGCACAAGCATCATCACTAATGGAAAGCGGAGAAGGCAATTTAGTAAGCTCATTTGAATTTGAAGCTTTAAGTTGCTCATGCGACTCGGTGAGAATGATGGGCTCACACGAAATGACCCTAGAGTCATTTTTAAGAAGCACAACATTCTCAAGGAGTTTAGCATAAGTAACTACAAGCTCTTCATATTTAGTTTCAAAATCATTTGCCACCACAAGAGTCCTATCATAGGATTTCTTTATTTTAGATAACTCTAAAGTAAAGGTCTCCTCAAGAGATTCCTTGGTGGTTTGTTCTTCTTCTAGAGCTTCTTTTAGATCCGCGATCTCATCCGCGTAATCACGGGCATGATCTTGCATTTTAAAGATGGTATTTTCATGCTCCTCAATAATTTTATTACTCTCGGTGGCAATAGCTAAAATCTTATAGAAGTAAGAGCAAGCAATTTTATTCTTATGAATAGCATGAAAAATCATTTCACTCTTCTCAATTAAAGAAGCAAGATCATCATCCTCTTCTTCATTATCCTCATTATCATCATCACTAGATATATTGGGTTCCAAAGTAGGAGATACCTTTGAAGCCCTAGCCATAAGGCTAATGTGGGAAGCACTAGATGATGATGAATAAATACTTGAAGCTCCAAGAGAGACCATGTCTTGGCCAATAGAATTTCCGGTTTCCTCTACATTGTTAGACACACAACAACTAGAGGAACTAGAGGTATTTATATCATGGTAACAAGACGAAGTGAGCATATCATTATGAGATGTGTTCAAGGAGCATACACATGATATGAAAGGACTATCAACACAAGCATGTAAAGCATTTATGGTGCTAGAAGTGTTTAAGTCCAAAGATGAATCATGGCAATGAGATAGAGATGAATGATCATCACAAGTAAGCTCACTATCAACATTGCAATTTCCATCACCACTCACCATAGAGTTACCTTGTGTCTTGCTACACTTTGGTGAAGTGGAAGAGAGTTCATCACAACCGGAAGTGGAGGGAATACAATCATCCTCAATCTTGTTGGACATATCATATTTGTCTTGAAGCTTTGTCCAAAACTCATGAGCGCTACGGAAAGGCATGATTGCAAGAATAACTGCATCACTCACAAAATCAACAAGCACATTAGTAGCTCGAGAATTAAGATAAGAGTTTCTCTTCTCCTCTAAAGATAGACTTTGGGGATCCTTAGGAGGAGAGAAACCCATATCTAAAATTCTCTCTATATTTGGGTCCATATCTCGAAAGTGGATAAGCATGCAAGTTTTCCATATATCATAATTAGTGCCATCAAATATAAAAGTGTGATTGTGCACTAATCCCCTAGCCGACATCTTTGCTCTCAAGGCGGTGAAGCCTAAAAATGAGAGACCTGCTCTGATACCAAATGAAAGTACAAGGATGTCGCCTAGAGGGGGGGGGGGGTGAATAGGCGATTTAAAACTTTTACGAGTGGCTTGACAAATGCGGAATAAAACTAACGTTTAATTTGCCAAGCATACAAAACCTAAACAAACTAGGTTCACCTATGTGCACCAACAACTTATGCTAGACAAGATAAGCAACTATGAGATAGCAAGATGTATATAACTTCAAGCACGAAGGCTATCACAAAGTAAATTGCATAAGTAAAGGAGCTCGGATATAGAAATAACCGAGGGACACGGAGACAATGATGTATCCCGAAGCTCACACCCTTGCGAGTGCTAATCTCCGTTGGAGCGGTGTGGAGGCACAAGGCTCCCCAAACGCCACGGAGGCTCACCGTAATCTCCTCGAGCCCTCCCACCAAGATGGAAGACCCGACCACTATGGGACACTTGAGGGCGGTCACCGAACCCGTACAAGCTTGGGGCAATCTCCACAACTCAATTGGAGGCTCCCAAGAATCGCCACTGAGGCACCACAAAGCTTGGGAAGATCTCCACAACTTAATTGGAGGTCCCCAAGTAATTGCCACGGAGGCACCACAAAGCTTGGGAAGATCTCCACAACTTAATTGGAGGTCCCCAAGTAATTGCCACGGAGGCACCACAAAGCTTGGGAAGATCTCCACAACTCAATTGGAGGTCCCCAAGTAACCACTAAGCCACTAAGCCGTCTAGGGTTCCAAGAACCCAAGAGTAAAAAGCTCAACGAACTTTCACTACCGAATCTCCGAGGAGAACTCAAACCGATGCACCAAATGCAATGGCAAGAACACACGAAGTGCTCAAATCCTTCTCTCCCAAATCCCACCAAAGCAACAAATGCTATGGAGGGATATGAGAGGAAGAACAAGGGAGGAAATCCACAAAGAAATCCAAGATCTAGATCCAATAGGTTCCCCTCACAAAGAGGAGAAAGTGATTGGTGGAAATGTAGATCTAGATCTCCTCTCTCTTTTCCCTCAAAAAGATGCAAGAATTATGGGAGGGATGGGGAGGAAGGGCAAGCTCTTCAAGGTCAACAATGGAGGAGAGAGAAATGGAAGAGCCAACCTCCAAATGAGGAAGAAGGGGCTTTATATAGCCCCCGCACGAAATCTGACCGTTACAGGATTTTTAACCCGGAAATTCCGGCCTCGGGGGCGGAATTTCCGCCCCCCTTATAAAATTTCCGGCCCAAATTTCCGCCCCCCCTACTGCAGGTTGCACCACAAAAGACTTAGCAGAATTTCGCAGGGCCGGAAATTATGGAATTTCCGCCCCCCGGAAATTCCGGTCGCGGGGGCGGAATTTCCGGCCCTGGGGAAAACATCAGTACGAAAATGGCTGTAACTTTTGCATCCGGACTCCGTTTTCGATGATCTTGGGCTCGTTGGAATCACCACAACAAGCTCTACAAGTATATTCATAGAAACATCATAGTCCAATAAAGGAGGATGAAGCCAAATGATAAAAGGTTTGACTTAGCTATAAAGAAGAACCGGTAAAACCTCCAAACACCAAAAACGCAATAAGAGTTCCATACGAAATCCGTTTTTGATGACCTAGAGCTTGTCATGGAAATAACCACAAGCTCTAGAACCTCACATGGATAAAAGCCAAATAAGAACCAAGAAAGATAATGCCAAGTATGCAAAGGTTTGAGCTCTCTCCGAACGATACAATTAAGTTACTCACTCGAGAGCCCCTCTTGATAGTACGGCTACCAATCCTATAATCCGGTCTCCAAACTAACACACGAGACCGGTAGAAGAGAAAACCTATCAAGAACAAACCTTTGCCTTGCAATCCACTTGAGCTAGATGATGACGGTCTTGACACCCTCAAGTTGGACTACCTTTCTTGATTGCGCTTGCTCGGTCTATCTTGAACTTGCGCTTCGACTTGATCAACATTGCACTTCATCTTCTTCCTTCTTAAGAATGATGTCTTGAGAATGCACATGAGAGTTCACTCCATCATCTTATTCCTCAAGACACAATCTATATAGGCTCAACTCCCTTGATCATCACATAGACTTCTTTATTTGCAACTTCTTACAACCTTGAAACCAACAAATGGCTCAAGCGTTGTCTACGGACAAGTCCTACAAATAAAACTCGATGCAAACATTAGTCCATAGAGATTGTCATTAATTACCAAAACCACACATGGGGGCAAATGCTCTTTCAGTTGTCATTCTTAGTGTGATATGCATTGTCCCAAGGTTCATTGATTGACTCATATTGTTGGTTTCACTTGTTCTTAAATTATTTGTATCTAGTCGCCCTCTTAAACTTTGAGGTGTCCTATGCATTTATGTTTTGCTCTCTTTGAAGGACAAGCTGAAAACCTTTTGTATGTTTTTCCTTATGATTTGAACACACGTTTGACTTTCATTGTTTCATTATCATGATCTTTTGTTTGTGTTCATTTGCATGTTTACAACATGGTTGCTAAGTTCTTATTGTCATGATTATATCTTTCATGCCCATGTTTTAAGTTCTATTGATCCCAGCTCACCAATGCTTGCATATATGATCAAGATTGTGTAGGTGCATGTCACCTCAAAAATTATTCTTTTGTTATCACTTACCTACTCGAGGACGAGCAGGAGTTTAGCTTGGGGATGCTTGATACGTCTCAAACGTATCTATAATTTTTGATGCTCCATGCTTGTTTTTACACCATTTGCCTATTGTTTCGTTACACTTAGTGGTACTTTTATACATTTTCCGGAACTAACCTATTAACGAAGTGCCACAGTGCCAGTTTCCTGTTTTCTGCTGTTTTTGTGTTTCAGAAGTGATACACAGGAAATATTCTCGGAATTGGACGAAACAAGTTCCTGAAGTCATATTTCACCGGGGAGCTCCCAAACATCCGAAGACCTGACGGAGGGGGGCCACGTGGCCCCCACACACAGGGGCGGCGCGGCCTGGCCCCTGGCCGCGCCAGCCCCGTGTGAGGCCGCGTGGCTCCACCTCTGACAGCCCCCCTTCGCCTACATATACCCCCTGACGAGAAAAACCTAAGGGCCCGATCAGTTTTCCAGAATACATCGCGATCTGCCGCCGCCGTCGACCCGAAGATTGGGAGGGTCCAGAAGCTCTTCCCGGCACCCTGCCGGAGAGGGGAATCGCCACCGGAGGTCTTCTTCATCGCCATGCTTGCCTCCGGAGCGATGAGTGAGTAGTCTACCTTGGACTATGGGTCCATAGCAGTAGCTAGATGGTTGTCTTCTCCACCATGTGCTTCATGTTTAGATCTCATGAGCTGCCCTACATGATTGAGATCACCGTTATGTAATACTATGATGTTGGTTTGTTGGGATCCGATGAATATTGGTGTTTATGATTAAGTTGCTGTACTGAATTATATCTTTTGTTATCTCTATGTTGTTTATGATCTTGCATGCTCTCCGTTGTTAGTAGCTATCTTGGCCGAGTAGTTGCTAGTGACTCCAAGAGGGGGTATTTATGCTCGATAGTGGGTTCATGTCTCTATTTCACCTGGGGGAGTGACAGAAACCTCTAAGGTGGTAGATGTGCTGTTGCTACTAGGGAGAAAACAACATTCATATGCTCAAGGGCATATGCTTTGTTTACATTACACACTTTGCTTAATGCAATTATCTGTTGTTCGCAACTTAATACTTTTGGGGTGTTCGGATGATATCCCCGAGGGTGGATTATTAGTCATAGATGCAGTTGGATGGCGGTCTATGTATTTTGTTGTAATGCCCAGAGTAAATCTCATAGTGATCTTCTTGACATATCACGTTATCTTTATTCTATCAATTGCCCAACTGTAATTTGTTTACCCAGCATGTTATTTTATCTATGGAGAGACACCACTAGTGAACTGTGGACCCCGGTCCTATTTTAATCATATTGCAATCACCTGTTTACTTTTCCCGCACTGTTTACTTTACTAGCATTTTACTACTGTTTTCCACTCGATACACTCATAACCTTTGTTTCAAGCAAACCGGTGAGATTGACAACCTCATCGCAAGTTGGGGACAAAGTATTTGTCTGTGTGTGTGCAGGTTCCACAAACACCTTCAGTCGTCATCGTCTCTCTTCTCCTGTTCGATATACCTTGGTTTCTTAACTGAGGGAAAACTAGCCGCTACACTCATCATACCTTCCTCTTGGGGTTCCCAACGGGCTGGTCATCACCACGCACAAGGACATACTGCTCCCACGTCAACTAAACGCCACAGCTCTTTTCTGGCGCCATCACATGAGTAGCAATCTCCACAACCTAATTGGAGCTCCCCAAGAAATCCACTAAGCCGTCTAGGGTTCCAAGAACCCAAGAGGAAGTAATCTTCTTGCTTTCACTTCCACGAAATCTCCGAGGAGAACTCAAACCGATGCAACCGATGCAATGGCAAGAACACAAGTGCTCAAGTCCTTCACACTCAAATCCTACCAAAGCAACTAATGCTATGGAGAGATATGAGAGGAAGAACAAAGGAGGAAATCATAAAGAACTCCAAGATCTAGATCCAAAGGTTTCCCTCACAAAGAGGAGAAAGTGATCGGTGGAAATATAGATCTAGATCTCCTCTCTCTTTTCCATCAAAGATATGCAAGAATCATGGGAGGAATTGAGAGATGGGCAAGCTTTCCAAGGTCAACAATGGAGGGAGAGAGAGGGGAAAACGAGCTAACCCAAGCTTGAAGAAGGGGAGGGGTATTTATACCCCTCCCGGGATTGTAGCCGTTGCAGTACTGCAGGGGCCGGATATTCCGGTCCAAGTTTGGACCGGATATTCCGCCCCCCTCAAAAAACTGCTAAGGACTTCGCGCGCGTCATTCAGATTTGGGGCCGGATATTTCGGCCAGATATTTCCAAAACTGGGCCGGATATTCTGGCCACCCCTAAAAACGGCTAAGGACCAGAAAAAGGCGAGGCGCACATCACTCAGATTTGAGGCCGGATATTTCGGCCGGATATTTCCAAAACTGGGCCGGATATTCCGCCCAAGAAAAGCGAGCAACACGAAAACATCGATAACTTTTGCATCCGGACTCCGTTTTCGATGATCTTGGGCTCGTTGGAATCACCACGATGAGATCTATACCTACATCCATAGAAACATCATAGTCCAACAAAGGAGGATGAAACCAAATGATAAAATGTTTGACTTAGCTATAAAGATGAACCGGTAAAACCTTCAAACACTAAAAACGCAATTAGAGTTCCATACGAAATCCGTTTTTGATGAGCTAGAGCTTGTCATGGAAATAACCACAAGCTCTAGAACCTCACATGGATAAAAGCCAAATAAGAACCAAGAAAGATAATACCAAGTATGCAAAGGTTTGAGCTCTCTCAGAACAATACGAATAAGTTACTCACCCGAGAGCCCCTCTTGATAGTACGGCTACCGATCCTAAAACCCGGTCTCCCAAACACTATGAGACCGGAAAGAAAGAAACCCTATCAAGATCATACCTTTGCCTTGCGCAATCCACTTGAGCTAGATAATGATGAACTTGATCTTCTCAAGTTGCACCACCTTTCTTGAATGCGCTTGCTCGATGAAGTCTTGCGGATTGCTCCCCCATACTCCACTATGGGAGAGACTCTCTTTAAGCATATCTTCACTTATCCATGATCACAATATATATGGCAAGCTTCAAGCATATGAACTCTTCTAGATTCCATCTTGAACTTGCGCTTCAGCTTGATCAATTCTCGAACCACTTCTTCTTTTTCCACAATGTGATGTCTTGAAGATTCACATGAGGGCACACTCAATCTTATTCTTCAAGACACACTTGATATAGGCTCAACTCCCTTATGACCAATATTCATACCACTCCTTGAATAACACCTTGGTCATCACATAATCTTCTTTATTTCTAACTCCATACAACCTTGAAACCAACAAATGGTTCAAGCATTGTCTACGGACAAGTCCTATAAATATAACTCAATGCAACCATTAGTCCATAGGGATTGTTATTAATTACCAAAACCACACATGGGGCACATGCACTTTCAATTTCCCCCATTTTGGTAATTGATGACAATCTCTTTGAGAGGGTTTATATAGTGAATTTAAAGAACTAAGACGGTTACACTAACATCAAATACTACAAAAGTATGTGATGCTAGTATAACCATCATATATAAAGCAAACTCCCCCACAATCTATGCACGTGTGAATAAACTTGAATTTCATTGCATATATTGCCAACCAATGTTATTGGTGGAGTTTCCACTATATATACTCAAGCAAATATGCTTAAGAACAAAAACAAAGCATGAAGCCCAATTCCCTTCAAACCCTCGAAACTTCTTCCCCATTGGCATCCATTGCCAAAATGGGCGAAAAGGCTTAGATGACCTATATAGTGAGAGTTCCTCCTCAAGGTGTCAAGTTCCAAAAAAATGATTCAAAACACATGCACATATCCAAAGATAAAAAGTTGGAGGAAATAAAACTATATTGAGGATCAAAAGATTGCAAATAAAATAACACAATGGATAGTCTTCCAAAAAAATAAGAGAGCAAACAAATGATCCAAAAAAAATCAAATAAAGATATTATGATAAGACCAAAACAATGCTCTAAATAATATGAAGAAGCTCCCCAAGGTTTGTGCACAAGATATTCCATTTGAATTGAAGTATAAGGTGCACAAACATGGAATCATCACTCCCTCGATATTATTCAAAACAAAATGATACAAAGTGACATCAAAAACTATGATAACCGCTAAATGGTGCTTTAAAATGAAATGAGGAAGTTCCCCAAGGTACGTGCACAAGATAGAATGTTTGCATTTGAATACAATTTGCACAACATGGAATCCTCACTCCCTCAATACCATTTAAAAAGCAACCATTAGAAAGAGATCATAAAAGGCATTAAGCTTAACACTTGCATCAAAGAGATGGTCGAGCAACAAGTAAGGAACCGACATATTAAGCGGCTCAACCAAAGGAATGTGTGATAGGAATGACAAAGCATATTATAAGACTAGTACAAGGATGAACATTGAGCATCCACATAGTCCTCAATGATTGATATTGCTTAGAATTCCATCCCAACACACAAGGTTCAATTAAGATATCAAATACGGAGATACCATGCCATGAAACAACCTACACAAGGTTGGATGCTAGAAAAGTATGCATGAAGTAGATACTTGTTACCGAGATATCAATGGTAGGATGTAGTAGATAGGAGTTCTTCAATAATCCTAGCTTGCCACAAATTATCAACTAGTCACCGCTTCATCCTTATTATTGAGACAAGCACCAATATATCTCCCATGTACCTAAAACAAATTCAAGTACAATATGGTCCCCAAACTCATTGGGTCTGAAGTAGTTAGAGACACTACAATATATAGGACAAGCTCCACACAAATATGTGCATATAGATATGAACTTGAATTTCATGCACATCTTAGTTAGGATTTATTGGAGTTTACCCTATATATTGGATCAAAGAAAGCAAAGCATGCCATAGAGTATATATTTAGTAAATATGCATGCACAAGACTTTCAAGAGCCAAAAGAGATACAATTTGGACAAAACACCAAGAATACCAAGAAGTCACACAAAGGTGTGAAGAACTAAAGGTTGTCCAAATTATATCAAAGAATCAACTCAACACAAGATTGACTCCAAAGTTCACCAAGTGAACAAAGCAAACGCCAATGAGCATAAAGAATCACTAAAACACACATGCCCAAAGACTTATCTCAATTTAAGAATAGAGAGCAAAATCAAGAAAAGAGATAGCCATTCTCCCAAAGAGAGCAAGGTTCCAACAAACAAACCAAACTCTCCACTCTTTTATGATGGCACACTAAGTACCAAGAAGAAAAGATTTGTCTTCCAACAATAACCAATACCAATTGAAATAAGCCCCAAGAGTATGTTATAGAAAATATAGGAGAGCTCCCCCAAGATTAGTGCATTATTTATGATTTTGCATTTGAATACAAAATGCACACAAAAAGGATCAGCATCTCTACCTACATTAAGAATAACACAAAATAAGTTCAACAAAATCAAATGGAATCACAAGTGTCAAGGAAGACAATGGGAAATAAAACAAATACATTCCTTGGCAAGAGATAAGGTAATTAAAAGCAATAGCCAATAAAAAGATGATCAATATATATATATATACCACATGATAAAATACCAATTGTCCAAGGACAAGAGGTATTTGGAGTTATTAATTTCCCGATGGTATTTTACACATAAATCCAAGATTATCTTCACAACAAAGAAGAATATGACAAGGATAAGAATTAAACACCATGCTAAAGAAGATATTCTTGATAGACTCAAATAGTTAAACAATCACGCAAAGCAATGATTAGGATAACTTGAAGCAAATGGTTTTTCAACTTTGATGTAGAATTCCACATTTTAGGAAAACCCTACCAAGAATGTATCTCACAAACAAGATCCAAAACAAGAGTAATAAAACAATTTGGCAAATTGAAACTTGTTTGAGCAAACATGTCACATAGAAGAAAGATAATTTGCAATATCAAAACTATGTGACACAACCTAAAATATACACATTTTATTGGTTTGTAGTATGCACAAAGCATATTACTCCCCCATAATGTGATAAAGCATTTATTTTCACAAGAGGCAAATAAAATCCAACATGAGATGATTAATGGACATTATAGAATTTGAATTTCTCATGAGCATGACATACCACATAGAGACTAGATAATTTAAAATATAAACACTAAGTGGTATTCCTCATGTACACATATTTTTGGGGTTGTGAAATGCCAAAGCATATCACTCCCCCAAGATGGGATGATCCATTAATCTCTCACAAGAGCCAACAAGATACAAACAATATGCAAAAGGCTCAACAAGAACACCCGTATATGGTGTGCAACCAACAAGCACATACTTGATTACTCAAAATAAAGCAAGTAGGAAGCACAACATATACAAACTCATGCAATGGAACAAAACCGACACATGCAAAGGGGCGAATAACTTCCAATGTATAGAGGTTGAGAATATGTTACCGCAAGGAGGAACAATGGATATAGGATGTAAATATTATAATCTAATTGACTTGACTTGATACAATATAAATGATGAATATCCCTTAATTCTTCATGATATAGACAAATATCCAATGCCCTCCAACAAACACCTATTGATCAAGTTTTGACTTGTTGGTCCCCAACCAAGTTGGGTCCTAAGACATTAGTCACAATAGGTTTGGCAACCCAAATTGTTCTTTTCTTGACACCACTTTGAGAACCAATATATTTGGCAAACACATTGCCAACCTTATCCTTGCAAAGTGAATAAGCATCATCAATTATGATAGGGTTGGAAGAGTTACCCATGGTGCATGAAGAAGATAGGCGGCCCATCTCACGGCATGTGTAGCATGTTCTTTTCTTCTCCTTCTTCTCACTTGATTTCTCTACAATGGGAGCATTAGCTTGATTCTTCTTGGGAAGTGGCCTTTCTTCAACCCGAGGTTGATCATGACCTTGACCTTGAGGCCGCTTCCCTTGTTGCTTCTCAACTAGTGCCTTCTTCTTCAAAGGGCAAGATCTAACATGATGCCCTTCAATTTTGCACTTAAAGCAAACAATCTTGGCCGGATCTTTGACTTGTCCTTGGCCCTTCTTCTTCTTGTTAACCGTGGACTTCTTGTTGTTGTTAGAGATAAACCCAAGTCCACTCTTGTTATTGGGGGATTTTTGCACACTCAATATATTGTCGAGTTTGGATTTCCCTTCATGACTCTTTACCAAGTCTTTCTTCAAAGAAGAGACTTGGGCCTTGAGCTCTTCGATTTCCTCTACATGGTTAGTAACAACACAAGTACTAGAGGAAGTAGAAGCTTCGTTGTTAGAGCAACAAGGAAAGGAAAGTAATTCATCACAAGATGTAGCAATGTGATGAGTGGATGAATTACTAGGACTAGCACAAGGCAATATGGCATTTTGAGAAGTAGTGCAAATATCCACATGAGGCTCACTAGATGTTACCTTTGACGTAATAGCCTCATGAGCTAATTTTAGCCTATCATGGGAAGCTAGAAGATCCTCATGGGAGCTAGAGAGCTTTCCATGTTTTTCTTCCAATTTCCCATAATTGCTAGTTAGCAAATCAAGTTGAGCCCTTAGCTCAACATTCTCCTTCAAGATGGATGCTTCACAAGAAGTAGAGTTAGTAGCACAAGCTTCATCATTATTGGAAAGCGGAGAAGGCAATTTAGTAAGCTCATTTGAATTTGAAGCTTTAAGTTGCTCATGCGACTCGGTGAGAATGATGGGCTCACACGAAATGACCCTAGAGTCATTTTTAAGAAGCACAATATTCTCAAGGAGTTTAGCATAAGTAACTACAAGCTCTTCATATTTAGTTTCAAAATCATTTGCCACCACAAGAGTTCTATCATAGGATTTCTTTATTTTAGATAACTCTAAAGTAAAGGTCTCATCAAGAGATTCCTTGGTGGTTTGTTCTTCTTCTAGAGCTTCTTTTAGATCCGCGATCTCATCCGCCTAATCACGGGCATGACCTTGCATTTTAGAAATGGTATTCTCATGCTCCTCAATAATTTTATTGCTCTCGGTGGCAATAGCCAAAATCTTATAGAAGTAAGAGCAAGCAATTTTATTCTTACGAATAGCATGAAAAAACATTTCACTCTTCTCAAATAAAGAGGCAAAGTCATCATCCTCTTCTTCATTATCCTCATCATCATCACTAGATATATTGGGTTCCAAAGTAGGAGTTACCTTTGAAGACCTAGCCATAAGGCACATGTGGGAACCAAGAGATGATGAAGAAGAATCACTTGAAGCTCTAATTAAAATCTTGTCTTGGCCCATGGAATAATTGTTTTCCTCTACATTGTTAGACACACAACAACTAGAGGAAGTAGATATGATTGTATCATGTAAACAAGACAAATCAAGCATATCATCATGAGATTTATTCATGCAACTTGCACATGATATGCAAGGACTATCAACACAAGCATGTAAAGCATTTATGGTGCTAGAAGTGTTTAAGTCCAAAGAAGAAGCATTGCAATGAGATAGAGATGAATGGTCATCACAAGTAAGCTTACTATCAACATTGCAATATTCATCACCACTCACCATATCGTTACCTTGTGTCTTGCCACACATTGGTGAGGTGGATGAGAGTTCATCACGGCCGGAAGTGGAGGGAATACAATCATCCTCAATCTTGTTGGACATATCATATTTGTCTTGAATCTTTGTCCAAAACTCATGAGCGCTACGAAAAGGCATGATTGCAAGAATAACTGCATTGCCCACAAAATCAACAAGCACATTGGAAGCTCGAGAATTAAGATAAGAGTTTCTCTTCTCCTCTAAAGATAGACTTTGGGAATCCTTAGGAGGAGAGAAACCCATATCTAAAATTCTCTCTATATTTGGGTCCATATCACGAAAATGATTAAGCATGCAAATTTTCCATATATCATAATTAGTGCCATCAAATATAAAGGTGTCATTGTGCACTAATCCCCTAGCCGACATCTATGCTCTCAAGGCGGTGAAGCCTACAAATGAGAGACCTCGCTCTGATACCAATTGAAAGGACACGGATGTCGCCTAGAGGGGGGGGGTAAATAGGCGATTAAAAACTTTTACGAGTGGCTTGACAAATGCGGAATAAAACTAACGTTTAATTTGCCAAGCATACAGAACCTAAATAAACTAGGCTTACCTATGTGCACCAACAACTTATGCTAAACAAGATAAGCAACTATGTGATAGCAAGATATATAAGACTTCAAGCACGATGGCTATCACAAAGTAAATTGCATAAGTAAGGGAGATCGGGTAAAGAAATAACCGAGGCACGCAGAGATGATGATGTATCCCGAAGTTCACACCCTTGCGGGTGCTAATCTCCGTTGGAGCGGTGTGGAGGCACAAGGCTCCCCAAACGCCACGGAGGCTCACCGTAATCTCCTCGAGCCCTCCCACCAAGATGGAAGACCCGATCCACTATGGAACCCTTGAGGGCGGTCACCGAACCCGCACAAAGCTTGGGGCAACTCGACAACTTAATTGGAGGCTCCCAAAACCACAAAGCCACTAAGATTGGGGCACACTCCACAACTCAATTGGAGGCTCCCAATAATCGCCACGGAGGCACCACAAAGCTTGGAAAGATCTCCACAACCTAATTGGAGCTCCCCAAGAAATCCACTAAGCCGTCTAGGGTTCCAAGAACCCAAGAGGAAGTAATCTTCTTGCTTTCACTTCCACAAAATCTCTGAGGAGAACTCAAACCGATGCAACCAATGCAATGGCAAGAACACAAGTGCTCAAATCCTTCACACTCAAATCCTACCAAAGCAACTAATGCTATGGAGAGATATGAGAGGAAGAACAAAGGAGGAAATCACAAAGAACTCCAAGATCTAGATCCAAAGGTTTCCCTCACAAAGAGGAGAAAGTGATTGGTGGAAATATTGATCTAGATCTCCTCTCTCTTTTTCCTCAAAGATATGCAAGAATCATGGGAGGAATTGAGAGATGGGCAAGCTTTCCAAGGTCAACAATGGAGGGAGAGAGAGGGGAAAAACGAGCTAACCCAAGCTTGAAGAAGGGGAGGGGTATTTATACCCCTCCCGGGATTGTAGCCGTTGCAGTACTGCAGGGGCCGGATATTCCGGTCCAAGTTTGGACCGGATATTCCGCCCCCTCGAAAAACTGCTAAGGACTTCGCGCGCGTCGTTCAGATTTAGGGCCGGATATTTCGGCCGGATATTTCCAAAACTGGGCCGGATATTCCGGCCACCCCTAAAAACGGCTAAGGACCAGAAAAAGGCGAGGCGCGCGTCACTCAGATTTGAGGCCGGATATTTCCAAAACTGGGCCGGATATTCCACCAAAGAAAAGCTAGCAACACGAAAACAGCGATAACTTTTGCATCCGGACTCCGTTTTCGATGATCTTGGGCTCGTTGGAATCACCACGATGAGCTCTACACCATCATCCATAGAAACATCATAGTCCAACAAAGGAGGATGAAACCAAATGATAAAAGGTTTGACTTAGTTATAAAGATGAACCGGTAAAACCTCCAAACACTAAAAACGTAATTAGAGTTCTATACGAAATCCGTTTTTGATGAGCTAGAGCTTATCATGGAAATAACCACAAGCTCTAGAACCTCACATGGATAAAAGCCAAATAAGAACCAAGAAAGTTAATGCCAAGTATGCAAAGGTTTGAGCTCTCTCCGAACAATACGAATAAGTTACTCACCCGAGAGCCTCTCTTGATAGTACGGCTACCGATCCTAAAACCCGGTCTCCCAAACACTATGAGACCGGAAAGAAAGAAACCCTATCAAGATCATACCTTTGCCTTGCGCAATCCAGTTGAGCTAGATAATGATGAACTTGATCTTCTCAAGTTGCACCACCTTTCTTGAATGCGCTTGCTCGATGAAGTCTTGCGGATTGCTCCCCCATACTCCACTATGGGAGAGACTCTCTTTAAGCATATTTTCACTTATCCATGATCACAATATATATGGCAAGCTTCAAGCATATGAACTCTTCTAGATTCCATCTTGAACTTGCGCTTCAGCTTGATCAATTCTCGAACCACTTCTTCTTTTTCCACAATGTGATGTCTTGAAGATTCACATGAGGGCACACTCAATCTTATTCTTCAAGACACACTTGATATAGGCTCAACTCCCTTATGACCAATATTCATACCACTCCTTGAATAACACCTTGGTCATCACATAATCTTCTTTATTTCTAACTCTATACAACCTTGAAACCAACAAATGGTTCAAGCATTGTCTACGGACAAGTCCTATAAATATAACTCAATGCAACCATTAGTCCATAGGGATTGTCATTAATTACCAAAACCACACATGGGGGCACATGCACTTTCAACCCCCTTCTCTGCTCGTCACCGACGCACCACGCCGAGAGCGTGCTCCTTTCCCCTCCCTTTTAATCCCCAACCGAGGCAGCCCTGTAAACCCTAGCCGCCCCTCTTTGTCCTCTCTTAGCGCCGCCACTCCTCCTCCCCTTCTTGTTCCTCTTTCTCTGCGAGCTCCCGTTCCACAAACAGCCCCGAAGACCATCGTCACCATGGCCGCCGACGCGCCGCCGTTGCAGTGCACCCTCCGTCAAGCCGACGCATCCTGGAGCTCCGCATCGTCGACTGCATTGTCTTCGTTCAAGGAATCAAGACGCGATCGACTACAGCAACGACCACGTCTACCTCTTCCTCTCAGGTCTCCGGCGAAATCCGGCCGCTCTGGCCCTCCTCCAGCTTCCCTGAGCATGCACGCGTCCTTGTGGTGAGCTGCTCTTCCTTTTCTGCCCTTTCCCCCTTTCATTTTCGCTGCTCTTTGTGGTTCCCGTTGGTAACATCCGTTTTCTCTGTACGTGCTCTGCCATGGACGAGCTCATGGAGGACAGGGCGCACTCCTCCTTGTCTGTTCAAAGACCCGACGACCTTCTTGTTCAACCACGCCTCAAGCAATCGGTGTCCATCGTCGTTCGCGCATCGCCACGCATCTGTTTCCCGTCAAGTTTCGAGCCCATCCACCTCGTCCTCAATGCTTTTCAGTGGATCTTCTTAGCTCCATCATATAGCTGGATGTTTCAGCTTTCCAACGCACTAGCTCGCGCTCGAATCTGTGCCCTGTGCATCCCGTTATCTTCCTCTGAAGTTCGGGCTGCGCTGCTGTTCTGAACCTCGTCGCTGCCCTGCTCTGTCCTGGACAGAAACTCTCCGTCTTGGCCATGTCTCCGCGTCCGTTTGGTACAAGTACCTGCGAGGCCCTCTTATAACAAGATCTGATCCAAGCAGAGCTGGTTGGTTCCTTCGTTTCCTTGTCACAGATCTGTGGTTCGAATCCTGGGATTCTAGATTAATTCCACCTTTTGTTTATTTTTTACATCCGGCGCCCCTGCTGGGCCTCGGCCCAGATCCGCTCGGAGCAGGTCGTCGCCCCGCGCGACAGATACTATCCGTCGCCTCAGGTCCGCACCAGATTCAGCCCTTGTAGTTTTTTTTTCTTCTCTCTTCTGTTTTCTGAAATTCCTGCAGATTTGTAAATCTTGTATTTTTCATATCTTTCAAACCATAACTCGAAAAACAAAGTATTTTATATGAAAGTTTATTAGAAAAATGCATAGAATCTGAATATGCCATCCATATACTTGTTTGCATCATGCATCCCACTTAATAAGTAACATATGGAGTATTTAGGGAAATGCTTATAATACTTCCCCACTTCATTTAATTTTTGTGTAGATCACCCATGCCTTGTTTTGCTATGTTAATAAACAATTAAATTGTCATGTAGTAAAACAACTTGAACCATATATGTTTGCGTCGGGATTCCGATTCTGCTTAATTGGATAAGTTGCATTGCATCATATTTGCCATCTCATGCATACATGTTTCACATTAGCATGCCGATTCTTTCCCGTAGTATTAAGTTGTGCATACGTTGTTTATTGTAGCGATTTGCTTCTTCCCGAATAGGACGCTTCGTGGTGATGTCAGCAATGACAAGTTCTTCGGGTGTTCTTCGATCATCTTTTCAGCGAGCCCTTTTCTCTCTACCCATTTAACACTTTTGCTCTCGCTAGCTCTATATTTCTAGCCTTGTGACGCGATGCTTTGTTCGAGTCACGTGTCCTATCCACCTGTTTATCCAAAGCAAAGCCATAGAACCTTTTCATACATCCTATTAACCATGTGCTTGTTGTTCGAGTTGGCCTTGCGAGTCGTAGGCATGTTCAGGTTGTTTTAAGTGGTGTTATCTTGTTGGGTTGGGAAAGTTATCACTTGCTCTGCTTTATGGATATATGTTGTTGGAGATACTCATGACTTACTTTATTGTTGATACTTAAAATTGAATTAAGCAGAGGCATCGGTGAGTCATTTTGCCAGTTTTACGACGGCTCACTTGTGCCCCCTAGGACCCCGAGATCGCATGAACTGTTCTGAGACTGAGCGCTCTAACCAGACGTGGGTATGTTAACGGGCCTCCCCTTGATCACTGCCGGAATCTACACACTTGTCCAGTGGTCACAACTAGTTTGAGGTTTTCCATTTGGGTTTTGCGTGCATGCAGCTCTTGTATCTTATGGTCCGATTTACTTTGGGGGAAGCCGTGGGTGCCTTGTAACCCCTTGTTTTGCTTCTGCATGCACGCATAGGATGTGGTACGTGCGTTTATCGCTGCTGAAGCGGGTCGTCTCCCCAGAGTGGAGCCGGGCCTCGGAAGCCGTAGACACAAACAACTAGGTCCGTCTCAGAGATTCGTCCAGACTCTTGATATGGGTTAAACTTAGTTAGGTGGCTTCCTGGACTTGTTTGTAGTGAAGGAGAGTGCGAGTCGTGACCTCCTGCCGGCACACCGTCAGAAGTGTGCTAATTAGCTTGGCACTAAGGGGTGATCGTGCGTTTGGGTACATTTGGGCAGCCCTGCAGGGTTAAATCTTTTCAAAAAGCCGTGTCCGCGGTTATGGACGACTTGGAGCTGTACTACTCGATCATAGAACAACTTGCACCTGCTATTTCAATACTAATAAACTTGTGTAGTAAGCTAGCACAACTACAACAATAAAACTGCAATAAAACTTGGTAACCGTGTGAGTGCCTTTGATACTTGCTTCTTCGTTTGGTCACGAGGAGGTGATTCATCGGCTGGGCTATGTTTGGTGTTAGTATCTAGTTGATCACTTTTATGCGCTCTCTTATCTTATCTATTTAGACGGATATTGTAGTGTGTCTCTGTAGTATGATTCTCTTGTTGCCGCTATGTCCACCATATAGCCTGTAGACGAGCACAGCTGAATTCCAGTCTCGCGAGTACGTGCCTCGGTACTCACCCTCGTTTTTTTCCTTTTTCTCTTTCTCCCTCCTTGTTCGGCAACCATTGGCCCGACGATTTTGACAGGTATGGGAGCGCCGATGTTAGCAAGGTTACCCTTCCGGCTTGGCCTGAGCAGGGTTTGGACGCCATCGATTATCTTCAGACCTCTTAGGCCCATTTGTATTCTTGTCCGTACTCGGATACTATTTGTTTTTTGTATGATTTGGATCTTTGTATTGTATATTTGGATTCTTGACTTGTGGAGTCTTTGCGGTTATATTATATTCTTTTGTGGGTTCCATCATGAACTTGTGTAACGGTTGCTACCTTGATTCCACCCGCATCACGTGCACGCTCCAACGTGCACGAGGCGCTTGGTGGTGCGTTTCCAAAGCGACATCATGTAGATTGTGGCGTGTTCGCTATCATCTGCAAGGTGCCGGTTTTGGGGTGTCACAGTGACTGCGTCCCCTTCTGGTGCCTTCCCGTTCTCTCCTCTGTTCCCTCCCGCAGTCACAACATAAGTGTCATGAACGCAAGTGATGACGTGGACGCTGTGGACTGGAGTTGTAGCTGATGTGTTGCTATAGACGTAGCCGAGATGTAGTAGCCATGGTCGATGTAGTACTCGTCGTAGTTGGTGTAGCCGCGAGCGCCGGAGGCGCAAAAAATTGCACGATATTTATGATGGAGCTGCAATCAATGACGTTTTGCACCTTGAGAGGTACCATTGGGGCGTCTTGCGGATGTCAGAGGACGCAGTTGTAGGTAAGACCAACAGTTTTGCCAGAACTGGAGGAACTCACCGAGAACACCACGGTCTTGCCAGGACTGTGTGCGCGGTTGTAGAGGCTATCACAATAGTGATGTCGGTGTGTCGATGTAGTTGCTCAACGTCGGACATGGTCGATGTTGTCGTCGATGTCGTGTCGCCTTGCAGTAGTACTGTCAGAGGGCATGTGTCCATCCTAGTGGACGATATAGCGGTGGCGGCGTCTTCACGAGGTTATTTTTTATTAATGAATACCATGTTGATGTAGCCATTGGTGATGATGTATTGGTGATGAAGCAGCAGACGTGATGTAGTGCGTCGCTTGAAGGTGTACCTCGCGGTGACGTATGTCGATGCCTTGCTGTTGAAGAAGTCGAAGAAGATCCACACAGGCTTGCGTGTGGTTGACTAGCTTCTCGTAGATGTGCTCAACGGAGATTTTAACTTGTAGCGCGATGTACCCGAAGGCGCGTATTGTTCAGCTTGATAACCTAGATTGATCGGATCATGTTCAGAAGATGCACGCGACACTGATCGTGGCGAAGCCGAGTGCAGGAGATCGTCCTGCCGTGATTGAGGCCGGATGCGGGACTGATCGGGTCGCTGCCTTATGTGGAGTTTGGCAGCTTGTAGGCTACGTATTGGAGTTTTTTTTTTTTGAGATAACTACGTTTTGGAGTTGTGAAGCTGCTGATGTACACACGTCCATGTGAGGAAAGCAAAACAGGGTTTGTAAACTGGGCGTACCATGGGAAAATGCCTTTTCCTTCTTTAATCCTCTCCTGGAGAGGTACATCACGTCTTCATTGCCTGGCCCCATGACCTTGATCGACGGAATTGCGGCCGCTCGGCTTGGCCTAGAGCATGCGCGCACCTGCTGGAGGTGCTGGCTTGGAGTAGATCATGTCGATGTCGTCTTGGCGCGTGTGCCCCAAGACGAAACTGTGCGTGGGCACATATAATATGTAGATACGAAACTGTGCGTGGGCACATATTACTACAAGCTTTAAGCTTGGTGGTCACCGCGCGTGGTAAGGCTATCCCTACACGCACGTTAACAACCGTCGGATTTTCTTCTTGGAAGATCTAGCTCATCCATTAGGTCTGGTAAAAAAACGCACAGTCCCCACCCATTCTCTTTTTCTGTTTCTCCTCTCCAACCCTAGCCGCCGTCCTCACCATCCCCGACCAGCTTCCTCTGCCCGCCCCCGGACCGGCTGCCCAGCCTGCAGGAGCTCGCCCTCGGCTTAAAGGCGACGTCAAGGAGCGGAGCAGAGGGACCAGTGGTGGTTTGGTGGAGTTTGGCGGAGGGGAGCAACGCGGGCGGTGAACGGGTTGACCGGTAGAGGCCGGCGAAGGGGGGCGGTGGTGGTCTGGTGGAGGCGACGGAAGGGTGCAATGCGGCGTCTACCCACCACCATGACCTGAGACGGTCTGCATTCTGCCCTATCTTGGCGGCAGCAGGAAGCAGTTCATGCTCCACGGCGTGGCTGCTGGCTCCTGCTGGTCGTGCTCTGGATATGCCTTTCCTCTAATTCTGGTTGATTGCGCTGGTTTAATTTCTGGGTGTGCTTTTCTCTTTTAGTTCTGGTCCATTACGTGAGTTTAATTTGGGCTCTTATCCATAATTGTTCTTATGGATGCAGGTTTACCCCTTCTCCCGTGTTACATATTATGAATTTACTTGTAATAATTTATTTAGGGGTGTCCAGTTGCTAGAGAAGGTGAAGATTTAGTGGGGCAGATTTGCAATGGCACTTTGAATTGGACAAGATGGTTGCCATCTTCGGGGGACTATGATGTACTCCTCTTGACAATCATGTGGTACACGGGCCATCAACACAGTACTATGCATTACAACAGAGCGGAGTGGAGGGGGTTTGTCCACAATGGCGGCTGGGCTGGTTCCTGCTCATGGAATTGATGTGCTTTTCGGTACCTTTGTTGTGCTCTTGGCCGTCGTCAGCTTCGATGCGGCCAACGTGTCGCTGGCGATCATGGTTGGCTCCGTCAGGTGCTTGGATTGCTCCCCTGACAACGCAATGCTGAGGATGCTTTCAAAGGTACGAGCAATTGCTCATGTACATCTCAATGTAGCCATGTTAACTTTGGCCCTCTCACAAAACAGCTGTTTTGGTCTAATTAGATACATGCATTTTCTTACCAGTTCGTGTAGTGGTAGTTTAATTAGTCTACAAAACTCATTACGAATTTTAATTCTCAAATCATTTATACTGAGATGTAAAATGTAGAGAATTATGCCCAAAATAGAGTGGTGGTAATTTATAAAATTCATCACAGAAACATGTTGGTAGAGAACTATGATTGCGTCAGCGTGTATAGCCACAACAAGCAGTGGGCAGCATGAGAGGATGAAGTACGCATGAACCAACACACTTTTTTCAGC
The DNA here is from genome assembly GCA_007115705.1 of Dactylis glomerata. NCBI lineage: Eukaryota > Viridiplantae > Streptophyta > Magnoliopsida > Poales > Poaceae > Dactylis > Dactylis glomerata. Next base: position 7,303,394 of record QXEO01001238.1, read on the forward strand.
AAAAGAGTACTGCCAATTTCTGCACTTCAGGGTCAGCCATCTAGGCACCAAAAACCGGAATGCAAAAAGGAACAAGAAATTTGATGTCTTGCCTTGAGGGACGACCACTGCTGCACTACACGTATCCTTATTGGATTCTTATGTCAAAGTTTTTTTGGTACTCACCAACTCATCACATCCTAATAGTCACGGTGGCCTAGAAACCTTATTGATTATAATTTGTTGTTGCCACTCTATGTCTTCTACATTCAAAGTTACTAATTTCATCTATGCTCATGTACTAAGCTTTTAGTTATTGGGTTTGACCTCCCTATTATCATCTTGCAGATTTTTTAGCTTTATCCAGATGAAATTCAGATGCTTTAGTCCTGCATCAGTCATCTACTTGCAGAAATTAGAAACAGACATAAGTGCAGTTTGCCTTTCCAGAAAATGCATGTTATACTATCAAGGATTCCATCATATACAATTGTGTAATTTCACACTCTTTCTTTGCATATGTTAGTGATATATCACAGGAACTCGACTAAGAAATTCTTGGTTGTTTGAGTTAGACATATCCTCTTCAAGTATATTGATTGGGTCAGGCGGAAGCGTTCAGTTCAATGATTGAGTGCCTACCTGTTCCCCATGAGCCTTAATTTTTTTCGCCGGGAATGTGACGGCAAGAAAATTCGCTACACCTGAATTGTCACACTATTATCTAATCATAGCAGTAGTTATGAGGTGTTTGGCTTGAAAAAACTACAGTGTATCAGATATATAAAGTTAAGATGTTCAGGAAATAAACAAGTAGTAGTAAGGAAATGTAAGCCTTGATATATTTCTCTAAACTACATGCATAGTGCAACAATCTCGGTTTAACAAGTCACCACCTTGATTACCTCATGTCATAAAATGGTATGCTTTCCTAATTTACAGTGTACATGAACCAGTATTTTGTTCTCTGCATTACTCAGTAAATCTTTTGGCTGTAACCACACCAACCGAGCAATGTGTATTCCATATCTTCCTTCATACATAGCTTAATAGCTTCTCGCTGTAAAAAAAATTGGGCATAGCGGCATTGTCGTAAATTAGAAATATCCAAGGTTCAAAAAAGCGCTAGGCGCTAAGCGAGCGATGAGGCACTGCTTAGAGGAACTGCTGCTTAAGCAAGCTTAAGCGCCGCTTAAGCGCTCAGGCTAAATTGTACGAACATGAAACAGGGAAGTCAAGATGGGTACATACACCCCTATAATATGCTGTAAATTTGTATCCTAAGCATGTAATGCTACATTTTTTAAGAACACAGGGATTAATACCTTGGTTAACCTCAATTTTCCTCCATTTTCTTATACACGCAAGCAGCTAAGCAAACAATGTAACAAACACAAACAAGCAGCTAAGCAGTAGTTGAGTAGCAAGCAGCTAAGCAAGGCCTAATGAAATTAATATCGCGTCAATGCATCGAGCAAGGAGTAGAGCAACACACCAACACTCGCATAGAGGAGATTCTAGCACAAAACACGACCAGATTCTTGTCTCGCTTAATCGAATGCTTAGGCCAAAAGCAAAGCGGAAGGCAACCGCTCAGCGCTTAAGCGTGCTTAAACGCACCTAGACGTACGCTTTTTTGAACCATGGAAATATCTCTTAAGCCTGAAGTTAAAAGGCTTTTATTTTTTCTGGCCTGGAAAGTAGTAAATTGAACCATAGCTTAATAGCTTCTTGCTATAACGCTTTCATTCTCGCTATCCCTAACACCACCTATTGCGCGTGCCTGGCAGTAGCCTTTAAATCACTGACGACATGTCTTCCAACTACGTGCAGCTGCGCCTTGATCCAGTGGCTACCCATTAGTAACGGGTATCTAGCTTCGTGTGCAGCGGGATTTTCTTGGATTGATGATTATCATGTACATTCTGCTTAATCTTGGGTTTGTTTGCATAATCCAGATTGTGTAACGTGTGCTTAATTTCATTCCTGGGTTAGACCATATCCTTTTTCTTGGGCTCGATGGGTAGCATCAACGTGGCAGTTGTGTTTTTGTGCAGTTCATCGTCTCTGTGATGTACATGAGAATTGTGAATAGAATGGACTCACATTGCCAGATCCATTGCTATGGTTATTGTCTGGAAATAATCTTCTTGGATGATCATTTGGACCTTTGCCAAGCCTGTAAATTCAACTTACTGAATATTTTCTGTACTCTTCACAGGAAAAGTGCTCATATCTAATAGTATGTAGCAACTAAGAATCTTTTCCCTGATGTATTTTTTATTCGCTGCATGCTTATTACTTACAGATTTACATGCTCTGGTATTTTGCACTGGGAGGATCTAAATCCTATCATTTTGCAATTAAGTGCCCGTAGAAGCTTTACGTGAGAAGACACGGAGCATATTTTAATTTCCCACCTTCTACATTTGTTTCTTGAGGATGGCTCCTAGCAGGCAGGAATCTTCACATTCTCAAGTCCTCATTACATTTAGCTTAGTTTATTCATGCATTTCATAATTGATAGCTACACCAAAAGTTCAACTGTTAATCATACTATGAAGTAAAGTGGTGGCAAAATGTAATGAATGTGGTTCTTATTTCAGATTATCATCCCATGAAATTAAAGAAAGCTCGAATTCTAATGGTTGGTCTTTAACCACTTGTCTTGCAGCTATTTTGGGTGCTAATATCCACAAAGTTGCTTGATTGGAATTATGCAGGGATCCAGGTTCTTGTCTCAATATTTGAATCTGAATTTCTTCTTAAAATAGTATGATGCGAATAATCGAATGCATGTCAGCTAACTGAGCTTGTGCACTGCAATTCATATCAGCCATTAGATAATCCAAATCTTCTGCACTTTTATTCTGAATTCTATGTCGTGCAATTTTTGTGGGGTATTGTTTCAACTGATCAGGTGTTTCATGCTTCGGTAAGGGAGTACCATAAGTCATCTAAATCGTCTTATTCAACGAGCAGAAGTACTAGCCAATAAGACTTTTTTCTAGGGATTGTTCTACATAGGTTAAGTAGACATCACCCAATTAAGTTGACCAATTAGATAGCTGAGAAGTTGTCATGTTAATGCAAAGAGAAAAGTTCCTTCTTGATTTTATATATGTTCAGTTAACATAAACTTTAGCAAACTTTAGCAGTACTATCCATGAATTAAAAAGTAGAACCACATTATTTCGTTTACACGTGATGCCAACAAGAACTGCACATATGCATGATGAGGATGCTGGTGGTTTAATAATTAATGCTGAATATGGCCAAGAGTGCATTAAAATAGATCCAATCCAAGTTTGGTATTATGGTTTTGGCCACTATCATTCCTTGCTTCATCCTTCAGTGGTTCATGTAATCGTTGTGGAATGTTTCCCCATATATTATAAAAAGGTTTTCTCAGCATGCCATTATAAGGTGGTATTCTCTCCATTGCATGAAGGAGCACAAATACCTCTGAATTTGTGTTACATAAGAATAATTAACATGAAATTATGTAAATTTGAATACAAATATCAATGTTCAGTCCCAATACTCTGCAGTTTGATCTGTCATTGTGATTTTAAAAACCAAAACTGTTGACTTGCATGGTAGAGAGTGAAATACCCTTTACGATTTAATCAAAATTGTTAATAGGAACACAATATATAATTTTATAGCTTGCAGTTCTCCATTTTTGGTTGGATTTCTTTTTTTGTTTCTCTAGAATATTTACCCATGGAAGATAATTTATTATGAGTTGCTGCCTCTTTTTTTAGCTTCATTGACACCTTACTTCTGCTTGGTAGAACTTTAAGCTGAAAACTTTGGTAATCAATCGCTTCAAATATAGAATTTGGTAGGGTAGTTCATGTAGATATTGTCTCATAACTCGTAACTCATAAGCATTCATGTATATTATTTATCAGTTTGCTGGTAGCAAACTTTGCATCTGATCACCTTATTTTTCATTTTTTCCCTATTTTGTTGTCATCTTGAAAATTGTAATGTACTGAACCAAAAGTGTCTTGCTCAAAAAGGTGGCGGTAACTTTAGGCTTTCATGGGTAGCGTAAGCTATCTATATCTGAAGTATCAGATCATAACTCTAACTATAGTTTGGAGTGTGACAACATTGAATCATGTGCCTTCTCTTTAGTTTTGACATAAAGCTAAGGTGTTTCCTGTTTAGTATATAGAGGAATGTCAATACCGTTGCTTATGTATTTAGTTTAAAAGTTGCTTAACTTGCTTATATGTATGATATTTTAAAATTGTTCTTTAAATGGTGTTTGACCTAGCTTATCAGTAAAACACCCTCACTGTGATCGTTGTTACTTAGTTTGCTTGCTGGCCACATTTATGTAATGCCACATTTATGTAATTTGGTTGGTTCAGGCCTGTGGCCAAGGTGTTTCGCTAGCCTTTTGCTTTTCACAGGTCCTTACGTGGGTTGTTGCTGTCAGTCACGGCCTTGCTACTTGGAAAAGTAGGGTAAACTAGGCTCCATCTCTGCTACATATTTTTAGCCAATTGGGTTTGGTCCCTTTGAGATAATGGTTATTTTCTTACCCATTTTGGTTTTACTTAGTTTATTATGTGAAGGGATGCAATTGTATTTCCGCTGATAACATCTCACTTCCGTGAGCCACTTCTATATAATCAATCTATCTTCTACAGTAATGAGTGAAAATGGCCTATTTAGAGGGCTCTCCGTAATGCATAGTTAAAATTTGGAACTTTATTCATCTTATGATCGCCAGTCTGGATTTGCTCTTAATAACCTTTCGGTTATGATGCTGCAGCATCGATTGTAGGTAATTTATGAGGTTATTGTTTCCTAAAAATGAGAGAAGGAATGGGGTGCTATCCCTCATCTTAAAAGACAAACATAATGTGGTTAAACTTTGAGATTAAGTAAACATTTGTAAGTCATATAAACTTAACTGTTACCGGTGTGGCAAAATGTCTGCAGTTTTACTATGCTGGAACGTAATGCAAGTGTCCCGGCAAAGCGCGCCTTTTCATGTAGTGTAGCTTTATTTTTCAGTTTTAAAGCAACCTCCTAAGGCAATAAAGCAAAAGAGTTATCTATTGTATTGTTCTTTCTTTATGTTTTGAATATTTTCAACATCAACCACCTAAGGCAATAAACTAAAAAAATGTCACCATTTTCTACTATTTCTTTGTGTTCTGAATAGTTTATTCTATCACTTTATATTTCGGTTTTCTGCTATCTATCTGTTTGTGCAGGTTCCGAGTGAATTGTGTCTCATTCTATTAACATATATATTGTGTTACAAAATTGTGAGCTAACTTAATTGCTGAGCTAGCATTATATATACTAATACTTCTATCTTATAAGATATAATATGATACTAATTAGTACACATATAATCTGAGAATCTTTTTTTAGAACCTTAATCTGACAATCTTTGTTCACCCAACCATCTAAAAGTGTTCTAAAATAAAGTTTTCTAAAGTTTGGAAAGTATTAATGAAGCCTGATATAACCAGCGTGGCAACACATATGCAAATCGGGCGCGGCGATATCACACATTATCTAATGGGCTGTAGTCGGGCGCGGTGAAGCGCGCCGGCCCGTCTAGTAATATGTAGATGTATATGTGAATCTTTTTTCTTAATTTTTTTGATATTTACAAATTTATTTTTTCCGGCTAAAAGGAGCATATGCACCTGAGATCAAAAGTGTATTTTCGTGTTGTACATACCCATAAAGTTTCATCAATAATATTTTCAATAATTTATGCTCTAAAAATCAAATATGTAGATTTAACACATTTCTAGCTCATAAATTTCCACATTTCTTCATAAAATTCTACAGTTTGTGCGATCAACTATATATTATCATGCAAAATTAGAAATAAATAGACTATAAATAAGTTGTCGAGTTTTCTGAAACCAGCTCTCAATAACCCAGGTTTTGTTTGTGTTTTTCGTTTCTAGAGCAAGTCAAGAAGTTGGAGAACATGAGAAGCGAAATTGCAAATGGGGGAGAGGTTGTCCTTCCTGATGGGCGAAAAGTGTCAAAACTGGCCCTTTTAAAATACTTCGGCACAAAATAAATCGAGTCTAAAAATATCTTGCAAAATGAACAATATTATGATGCCTAGGCTTGGGACGCGCCTAGATCTGGGTTGACATCCTGGTTGCTGTGCAAGATAGCACGACGTCATTGCAAGAGGTAGATGTCGCACACTATGCTATCTTGCATGACGCCCTAGGCTGGGGTGTCATGCAAAAGGATCATTTTATGAAATATTTTTAAATTCAATTTATTTTGTGCTGAAGTTTCTAAAGAGGTCATTGTATCGCTTTTCACTCTTGATGGGCAGCAAGGTTTACGTGGGAAGGAGGAAGGGGTGCTCTTGTGCTCTCAGCTAGAGCACCCTTCCCAAATTTTTGGGCAGCACAGACGGGTTTTGCATGGCGGTTTGCCTTCTTCTTGTTTCCCTTGTTTGCTTATTTTCTTTTCTTCAGGATTTTTGTGTTGTTACTGTTTCTGTAGTTTTGAAGTGTTTCGACAAAATTTCAAAGTAGAGAAGCATGTAGCAATAAATATGTGCTGAAGTATACAATATAATCAGGAAAATATATGAATACAAACATTAAAAGTCCACATACATTGACAAGGAAAATCCACACCCGTTGTACAAGTTAGTACCCATATTAATATGAACATTTATTTTGTACAGTACATGAGACGTACATTTTTCTTTGAAATGGGGCAGCCCAGCCTTGTGTCAATCGATGTATACTGCTTTTTTGTTATTAATTTATTGAGCAGTCTCAGAATCGGTTCAAATTATTACAATTCACGGATCACAAAGTCTCTACATTGATAAGCCATCCAAACAAAAAAAAAGTAAGCACCCTCGTGGAATCATCATGTCAATTGCCGATAAATACTCCAGCCGAATCGGATGTAGAACTCATGTGCTACCGTTGTCAAATGGTTGTACCCGGTATCCATGGCCGAGCGCTCCTCCATCGGTTAGAGAAAGGACCACATATGGATCAAGTCGGTTCACCCAATCGTTATAATGTCTGCTACGTGTATGCCACGTCGGATTGCTGATGTGGCCTTCTCAATTGCGAGTGATGATACTGAATTATCATAACCGTTATGACGGTCCAATATCATCATAGATAATTATGATGATTTCAGCAGATTGGTCACAAACATTAATCAACGACGCCCTGTATTTGTCAATTTTTTTTCTTCATAAAATTGTCATAGATCAACAACAGTGATGATTTAGTGACGTAAATAGAGGGTCGCTAGTCAACATATTTCTTGTAGTGAGAATTTTTTTTTGCTCTTCTACAAACATATTCTGAATTTGCATCATAGGAATATATTCTGTTACGGTTCTTTTAATCGTCTTCCCCACGGGAATTAACAAAACCACCACGCACCTCCGTGACCCGCGATGCTACCATGTACCATCGACCCTACCGCTCAGTGTCTCGCATGCATCTCTGGCTTGGTCGCACCTCTCCGTCTCCATTGATCCCTTGTGCCATCGACCCCCACCACCATGTGCTCTCTCCACCGATGCCTACGTGGCTCCAAGCGCCGCCAATGGTGGCCATGACGAGCCTACGGCCCTGGTGCTTAGTGATGACGACCAGTTGGGAACCCCAAGAGTAAGGTGTGATGAGCACAACGGTAAGTTTTCTCTCAGTTATGAAACCAAAGTTTAATCGACCAGTAGGAGAAAGAAACCACTTCTGAAGGTTGTTGTGAACTGCCTTTTGGCAGGGCACACTACCGGCGCCAGCAGCAACGTGGAACCTGCACACAACACAACCAAGATACTTTGCCCCAACTTGCAGTGAGGTTGTCAATCTCACTTGTTTGCTAAAAACAAAGGATTAAACGTATTGTGTGGAAAAAGATATTTATTTGCAGTAAGTAAATAAAGAATGCTTGCGGAAAGTAAAAGGTGCTTGCAGTAGATGATAATATATGTAAAAGAATGGACCGGGGTCCATGGTTCACTAGAGGTCTCTCTCCATAAAGAAATAACATGCTGGGTAAACAAATTACAGTTGGGCAATTGACGGAATAAAGAATGCATAACAATGCATGTACATGTCATGAAGATCACTATGAGATTCACTTGGGCATTACAACATAATACATAGACCGTAATCCAACTACATCTATGACTAATAATCCACCCGCAGGATATCATCCGAACAACCCTTGGGTATTAAGTTACAAGCAACAGATTATCGCCTTAAGCAAAGTGTGTAATCTAAACAATACAAATGTCCTTGAACAAAAGATTGTTGTTTTCTCCCTAGTAGCAACAACACATCTAACCCCTTAGAAGTTATTGTCACTCTCCCAGATTACTAGAGGCATGAACCCACTATCGAGCATAAATACTCCCTCTTGGAGTCACTAGCATCTACTCGGCCAGGATCTACTAGCAACGGAGAGCATGCAAGATCATAAATAACATAGACATGATAAATCAACAACCAACTTGACATAGTACTCAATATTCATCGGATCCCAACAAACACAACATGTAGAATTACATAACGATGATCTTGATCATGATAGGCAGCTCACAAGATCTAGATATGAAGCACATGGAGGAGAAGACAACCATCTAGCTACTGCTATGGACCCATAGTCCAAGATAGACTACTCATGCATCACTCTGGAGGCAGTCATGGTGATGAAGAAGGCCTCCGGTGATGATTCCCTCCTCCGGCAGGGTGCCGGAAGGAGCTTCTGGACCTCCCGATCTCGGGACGACGACGACGGTGGCTTGTAGTATGTTTCGTGGAAAAGTATTCATCCCCTTAGGGTTTTCCCATCGAAGAGAATTTATAGGAGGAAGGGTGATATCAGGGGGTGGACCAGGGGCCCACATCACCTAGTGGCGCGGCCAGGGGGTGGCCCACGCCACCCTATGGTGCGGCCGCCTCCTGGTCCGGCTCTGTCTCCCCTCTGGACTCCGTCTTCCTTTCAGGTAAATAGGAACTTCGACTTTCCTTTCGTCCGATTCCGAGAATATTTCTTGTGTAACTTTTCTGAAACACAAAAATAGCAGAAAACATGAACTGGCACTGTGGCATCTCGTTAATAGGTTAGTTCCAGAAAATGCATAAAAATGCCACGAAGTGTAAACAAAACACAAAGAAATTGGTGTAAAACAAGCATGGAGCATCAAAAATTATAGATACGTTTGCGACGTATCAAACATCCCTAAGCTTAACTCCTACTCGTCCTCGAGTAGGTAAGTGATAACAAAACAATAATTTTTGAGGTGACATACTGATGTCTACACACGCCTCTGTTCTTGTAGACAGTGTTGGGCCTCCAAGTGCAGAGGTTTGTAGAGCAGCAGCAAGTTTCCCTTAAGTGGATCACCCAAGGTTTATCGAACTCAGGGAGGAAGAGGTCAAAGCTATCCCTCTCAAACAACCCTGCAATTACGATACAGAAAGTCTCTTGTGTCCCCAACACACCCAATACACTTGTCAGATGTATAGGTGCACTAGTTCGGTGAAGAGATAGTGAAATACAAGCGGTAGTGATGATTATAAGTAGCAAACGTGATGTGAAATAAATATCGCTGCGAGCAAACAAGTAACAAAATAGCAAGTAAATGGTGTGCAAAGCTTGGAAATAAGGCCTAGGGATCATACTTTCACTAGTGGACACACTCCCAACAAATATAACATAATTGAACAAATAAACAACTTCTCTTCACTATGGTACTCTAAATTACTCTCCTATTGAATAACACCAATCATTGCGTAGTGGCTACAGAAGCACCCCTTAAAGTTCATCAAGTACTTGACAAACACCACTCATAGAGATATCCAAATCAGATCACAACTCAAGATAGATATTATTGCAACTTAGACCAAGTACTAACACGGTGCACACACTGTCAACATTACACCATGAAAGGAGGAATAAATCACTTCAATACTATCATAGTGATAATTATTCTCATAATCCATAAAATATCACAATCGTAGCCTAGACCAAGTACCACCATGATGCACGCACTGTCATCGTTACACCATGGCAGAAGGAATAGATTACTTTAATAACATCACTAGAGTACACATAATATCTGAATAATAACATCTACTTGTTCAACATGATACAAAGCTCACGATCACATAAAGATCACATCATGGGAGAGAGAGGTGAACCACATAGCTACCGGTAGAGCCCTCAGCCCCGGGGATGAACTACTCCCTCCTCATCATAGGAGACAGCAAGGTTGATGGAGATGGCGGTGAGGTCGATGGAGATGGCGGAGACAGCGATGGAGACCGATGAAGATGGCTCTGGGGGCACTTCCCCGTCCCGGCAGGGTGCCGGAACAGAGACTTCTATCCCCCGAAATTTGGCTTCGATGGCGGCGGCGCTGCGGAACTATTCTAGAAATTTCGCCGACTCTCCTAGGGTTTTCCGTCCCGAGGCTTTATATAGGCGAAGGGGCATTGTCAGGGAACAGCCAGGGGCTCCTCACACCAGGGTGACGCAGCCAGGGCCTGGGCCGCGCCACCTATGTGTGAGGGCGGCCTCTGGCCCCCCTCCGGCTCTCTTTCGGTCTTCGGGAAGCTTCCAGGAAAAATAAGACTTCTGGAACTTGTTTCGTCCAATTCTGAGAATATTTCCTGTGTAGCTTTTCTGAAACACAAAAACAGCAGAAAACAGGGAACTGACACTGTGGCATCTTGTCAATAGGTTAGTTTCGGAAATCGCATAAAAACACCACGAAGTGTAACGAAACATTAGGCAAATGGTGTAAAAACAAGCATGGAGCATCAAAAATTATAGATACGTTTGAGACGTATCAGCATCCCCAAGCTTAACTCCTGCTCGTCCTCGAGTAGGTAAGTGATAACGAAAGAAATAATTTTTGAGGTGACATGCACCTATATGATCATAAGAACTTAAAACATGGGCATGAACTTGAGTGCTGGGATCATAAGAACTTAAAACATGGGCATGAAGATATAATCTTTGACAATAAAAACTTAGCAACCATGTTGTAAACATACAAATGAACACAAACAAAAGATCATGAAAATGAAACAATGAAAGTCAAACGTGTGTTCAAATCATAAGGAAAAACATACAAATGGTTTTCAGCTTGTCCTTCAAAGAGAGCAAAACATAAATGCATAGGACACCTTCAAGTTTAAGAGGGTGACTAGATACAAGTAATTTAAGAACAAGTGAAACCATAGTCATGAATCAATCAATGAAAACTTTGGGACAATGCACATTATACTCAGAATGACAACTATGCTCTCTTAATGATGCATAAAGATAGAAGGTGGTGACTCAACATAAAAGTAAAAGAAAGGCCCTTCGCAGAGGGAAGCAGTGATTAAACATGTGCTAGAGCTTTTCATTTGTAAAACAAAGAGATAAAAATTGGGTTTTGAGAGGTGGTTGTCTTTGTCAATGACTGGCAATGGGGTTCTTACTATCTTCCATACAAAAATAAAGCAAGTTTTTGAGAGAGATTGGCACTTTTGTGCTCTTTTATAAAGCTTGGCACTCCTCCCCGCCTTTTTTCTTTCTCAAACCATGGCTAACCGATTCATCGGGTGCCCACCAACATTCACATTCCATGGAGGAGTGCCTTTTTTTCTTTTCTTTTTTCCTTTTTTTTGGAATAAGCAATATGGAAGATAGCAAATCCTACCACTACGTCCCCATGAGCTAAAAACAGTGTCACAAAACGAGAAGTATTTTGAATGTTTTGAAAGGTAGCACATAAAAATTTACTTGGAATGGCTTACAAATACCATGCATAGGAATTTATAGTGGACACAATGGCAAACTTGGTTTTTGGGAGTTGGATGCACGAGTAGACCTCATACTCAGTACAAAATGAGGGCTAGCAAAAGACTGGGAGCGACCAAGTAAGAGAGCAATAACGGCCATAATCATGCAAAGCGACAAAGCAACATTAAAAGAAGCATAAAATGGCATCAAAAGTCAAAAACTAAATTATCATAGAGGCTATTGGCGACTTTGTAAGAGTCAAACATGTGTGAGCATGCGCCAAGTCAACCCAAATAAAGCATCAAGGAGAAAACCAAAATAATGCTTCCAAACGATTAAAACAACGCATGATTTTTTCAAAGGCTCATTAAGCACTCTCAGTTATTTGAGACAAGTCATGCTACAGTAAAACCACTAAGCATACTATCAAAAATACATCAAGCACGACATGCAAAAGCCTAGGCCGCAGTCTACACAAGCTCCTTCTTGTACCACTTTTTTTGCATAAAGCTTTTTCTCTTTTCCAACACCATTCAAACTTTTTTAATCCAACTCTTTTGAGGAAAACCAACATGGTCCAGAGGCAAAAATACACCTTGATAAATAAATATAAGAAGATCTGAACACAAATCAAGGTGAAAACGAAAACCAAAAGCAGTAGCAGAAAAAGAGAACACTCATTGAAACGATAAGAGTGAAAAACAGAGTGTTCTTGGCAAATGAAAAACGGAGTTCATCTCCCTCCAAAACAACATGATGTGATCAAACCATTTATTGCAGCAAACAAAACAAACTAACAAAGAAAACTAAAACAACTAACGCTCCAAGAAAAACACATAGTGCATGAAGCAATAAAAATATAGTGTCTTGAAAGGTGACCTGATTTTTGCCGATGAAGAAGGGGTCCCTCGGGGGCATCCCCAAGCTTTGATGCTTGTACTTCTTGGATATTTCTTGGGGTGATGCATGGGCATCCCCAAGCTTGAGCTTTTGTCTGTTCTTCAACTCATCTCATCATTCTCCAATCCCTACACTTGAAAACTTCCTTCATACAAAACTAAACACAAATCTATTAGCAACATTAGTGTAAGCATAGTAATGAATCAACCCCTTTTGCTTCAGGTTTCAACTCAAAACCACCACATATATAGCAAATACTACTGTAGCAACCTCCCCAAAAGTTCCATGATCAAAAGAACTCAAAAGAAAGCGATAAAGTGGCAAACACAAATATTGGCAGAAATCTGTCAAAACTGAACAGCTGACAAAGGTCGAATTTTTTAGGGGTTTTCTGTTGCTCAAATAAAAAAGTGTTCAACTAACGAAAGTTTGGATATAACCTAGGGCATATGCACAAGAAATCGCAGGTCCAAAAGATATACAGAGAATTTTCACGAATTTTTACGGTGCAGCACCAAAAAGAGTTTCAGGACAGCAACATCCCCAAATCTTACCTCGCTCAAATTAGAGGCTTCTCTTGGCACAACAACGCAATAAAAAGGATAAGGAGTGGTTATTACAGTAGTAATAACTTCCGAGACTCAAATAAAAGAAAAATTACTGAAAAATAAACAATGGGTTATCGCCCAAGAGTGCTTTTCTTTAACGCCTTTGAGCTAGGCGCAGTAATTTGCAAAGATGCTCATGTGGGCGCCATATAAGAGCTTGAGGCAAAGGCGCCATATAGGAACTTAAACCAATAGAGAGCATCAAAAAGCAAGTATGAAAGACATTTATATCTGAACCACTTCCTATGCATAGGAATCTTGTAAGAAAATAAATCAACAAGGCACATAGTAGCAAGCATGGATAGATAAAACAAGTGCCACTTCAAGATTTGCAACATAAAGAGGGGAAACTTAATATTGTTGAGATCCATCAAACCATGTTTCCCTCTCTCATAATAACTTTCAGTAGCATCATGAATAGAACTAACAATATAACTATCACATAAAGCATCCCTATCATGAGCCACATGCATAAAAGAATTAATACTCACCACAGGAACAATAGTAGTAGGAGCAAATTCAATAGAATAATTATTCTCATTACCATAATCATCATAAATAGGAGGCATATTGTAATCATAACTAATTTTATCCTCAATAGTAGGTGAACTGAAAATATTATACTCATCATCATAACCATCATAAACTAGAGGTTTAGTATCATCACAAGCTAGAGAACAGCTGTTTCGCAAAGCATATTCTTCAAACATATCATCATAAGAAGGAACATCACATATGGGAGATAAAATATTATCAGAACAAACTTTCTCCACTAAAGCTGAGGAACTAAAAATATCATGCTTAACAAAACCAGCTTCCCCAAGCTTAGACTTTTCTATAACATTAGCAACAACGGTGTTAAAAGCATTCATACTAACAACACTATTAGCATGCAAATTAAGCTCCAAAGGTTTTTCAATTTTCTCTTCAAACACTTCATATCTAAACTCAGGAAAAAGACTAACGAACTCTTTATTTTCCATTAAGCCTAAATAGTGAAAATAAAAACAAGAAACAAAAAGATGTAATTGCAGAATCTAAAGGAAATAACTCCGAGCACTCACACAGGAGGATGCGAGTACCTTTTACCTTACCTCCCCGGCAACGGCGCCAGAAAAGAGCTTGATGTCTACACACGCTTCTGTTCTTGTAGATAGTGTTGGGCCTCCAAGTGCAGAGGTTTGTAGAGCAGCAGCAAGTTTCCCTTAAGTGGATCACCCAAGGTTTATCAAACTCAGGGAGGAAGAGGTCAAAGCTATCCCTCTCAAACAACCCTGCAATTACAATACAAAAAGTCTCTTGTGTCCCCAACACACCCAATACACTTGTCAGATGTATAGGTGCACTAGTTCGGCGAAGAGATAGTGAAATACAAGCGGTAGTGATGATTATAAGTAGCAAACGTGATGTGAAATAAATATTGCTGCGAGCAAACAAGTAACAAAATAGCAAGTAAACGGTGTGCAAAGCTTGGAAACAAGGCCTAGGGATCATACTTTCACTAGTGGACACACTCCCAACAAATATAACATAATTGAACAAATAAACAACTTCTCTTCACTATGGTACTCTGAATTACTCTCCTATTGAATAACACTAATCATTGCGTAGTGGCTACAGAAGCACCCCTTAAAGTTCATCAAGTACTTGACAAACACCACTCATAGAGATATCCAAATCAGATCACAACTCAAGATAGATATTATTGCAACTTAGACCAAGTACTAACACGGTGCACACACTGTCAACATTACACCATGAAAGGAGGAATAAATCACTTCAATACTATCATAGTGATAATTATTCTCATAATCCATAAAAGATCACAATCGTAGCCTAGACCAAGTACCACCATGATGCACGCACTGTCACCGTTACACCATGGCAGGAGGAATAGATTACTTTAATAACATCACTAGAGTACACATAATATCTGAATAATAACATCTACTTGTTCAACATGATACAAAGCTCACGATCACATAAAGATCACATCATGGGAGAGAGAGGTGAACCACATAGCTACCGGTAGAGCCCTCAGCCCCGGGGATGAACTACTCCCTCCTCATCATAGGAGACAGCAAGGTTGATGGAGATGGCGGTGAGGTCGATGGAGACGGCGGAGACGGCGATGGAGACCGATGAAGATGGCTCCGGGGGCACTTCCCCGTCCCGGCAGGGTGCCAGAACAGAGACTTCTGTCCTCCGAAATTTGGCTTCGACGGTGGCGGTGCTGCGGAACTGTTCTGGAAATTTCGCCGACTCTCCTAGGGTTTTCCGTCCCGAGGCTTTATATAGGCGAAGGGGCATCGTCAGGGGGCAGCCAGGGGCTCCTCACACCAGGGTGGCGCGGCCAGGGCCTGGGCCGCGCCACCTATGTGTGAGGGCGGCCTCTGGCCCCCCTCCGGCTCTCTTTCGGTCTTCGGGAAGCTTCCAGGAAAAATAAGACTTCTGCAACTTGTTTCGTCTAATTCCGAGAATATTTCCTGTGTAGCTTTTCTGAAACACAAAAACAGCAGAAAACAGGGAACTGGCACTGTGGCATCTTGTCAATAGGTTAGTTCCGGAAATCGCATAAAAACACCACGAAGTGTAATGAAACATTAGGCAAATGGTGTAAAAACAAGCATGGAGCATCAAAAATTATAGATACGTTTGAGACGTATCACATGCACCAACACAATCTTGATCAACTTAAAGTAAAGCATTGCATGCTGAGATCAAAGTACTCTAAACATGGGCATAAGATATATAATTCTAACCATAGAACTTAGCAACCATGTTACAACAAGAAAAGTAACACAAACAAAAGATCATGAGTAATAATACATTGAAAGTCAATTGTTTGTTTCGAGCATATAGAAAACATAGCAAAGTGGTATTCATCTTGTCCCTCATGGAGTAGCAAAACATAAATGCATAGGACACCTTCAAAGTTCAAGAGGGTGACTAGATACAAATAATTTGAGAATAAGCAATACCATAATCATGAATCAATCAATAATAAATTTTGGGACTATGACATTATACTCAGAATGACAACTATGCTCTCTTAATCGGTGCATAAAGGTAGAAGATGAAGACTCAATATAAAAGTACAAGAAAGGCCCTTCGCGGAGGGAAGCAGTGATTTAACATGTGCTAGAGATTTTCATTTGTAAAACAGAGATAAAAAATGTTTTGAGAGGTGGTTGTTCTTGTCAACAACTGACAATAGGGTTCTTGCTATCTTCCATACTAAACAAGTTGAGAGCGGTTCTGAGTTCTTAAAAAATTGGCATATACATGCTCTTTTATAAAGTTTGGCACTCCTCCCCACTTTTCCTTTCACAAACCATGGCTAACCGAATCCTTCGAGTGCCCACCAACTTTCACATACCATGGAGGAGTGCCTTTTTTCTTTTCTTTTTTAGAGGTTACAATAGTCTGACCAGCTCTCTTGCAAAATTAATGACAAGCAGATGAAGCATGCAAGTCGAGGGGTACTTAATTCAATATGGAAGATAGCAAACCTGACCACTACGTCCTCATGAGCTAAAAATAGTGTCACAACATGAGAAGTATTTGAAGGTTTTGAAAGGTAGCACATGAAAATTTACTTGGAATGGTTTGAAATACCATGCATAGGAATTTGTAGTGGACTCTTTGGAAAAACTTTGGTTTTTTGGGAGTTGGATGCACGAGTATAGCTCATACTTAGTATAGATGAAGGCTAGCAAAAGACTGGGAGCGACCAACTAAGAGAGCAATAACGGTCATAATCATGCATAGCGACACAACATTATTAACCAAAGCATAAAGTTATATCACAAGTCAAAAACCAAATGATCACAGAGGCTTGAGGCGACTGGTTTAAAGTCATAACATGGTGTAAGCATGCGCCAAGTCAACCCAAAAAAAGTATCAAAGGAGAATACCACAATATTATGCTTCTATAAGATAAAAACAATGCATGATTCTTTCAAAGGCACATTAAGCACTCTCAGTCATTTGAGACAATTCATGATACAACAATAACTAATAAGCATATAATCAAAATAATATCAAGCATGACATGCTAAAGTCTAAGCAACAGTCCAAACAAGCTCCCTTTTTGCATCACTATAAGCATGAAACAATTTACTCTTTTCCAACACCAATCAACCTATTTGAAACAACTCTCTAAGATGAAAAGCAACAAAGAACAGAGGTCTAAACACACCTAGCTACAAAGAACTAACAAGTTCTGAACAAGAACGAAAGCAAAAAAAAACTAAACACAGTACTAGAAAAAGAGAACACTCATTGAATGATAAAAGTGAAAACTAGAGTGTTCTAGGCAATGAAAACGGAGTGTGTCTTCTCCAAAATAAATATGTTGGGGTCCAACCATTTATTGCAGCAAATAAAACAAAATAAAAAAGAAAGCAAAAATGAAGACGCTCTAAGAAAAACACATAGTATATGAAGCAATAAAAATATAGTGTCTTGAAAGATGACCTGATATTTTTGTTGATGAAGAAGGGGTGCCATGGGGCATCCCCAAGCTTTGACGCTTGTATTTCTTGGATATTTCTTGGGGTGACATGGGCATCCCCAAGCTTGAGCTTTTAACCATACTTCATCTCATCTCATCATTCTCCTTTCCCTATACTTGAAAACTTCCTTCATACAAAACTTCACACAATTCTCATTAGCAACATTAGTGTATGCAAGATAGTAGATCCACCTTTGGTTCAGTTTCAACTCAAGTACAACACATATTAACACATAAGCTACTGTAGCAACTTCTTTTAAAAGTTCCGTGATCAAAAGAACTCAAAAAGAAAGAGATCAAGAGGCAAATGCAAATAGTGGCAGAAATCTGTCAAAACAGAACAGCTGGTAAAGATCAATTTTTTCGAAAATCTTCTGTTGCTCAAATCGAAAAGTGCAAAACTTATGAAAGTTAGATAATAACCTGGGGCATGTGCATGAGAAATCGTAGATCAAAATGATATTCTAGGAATTTTCACAAATTTTTACGGTGAAGCATAGAAATCTGTTTCGGGACAGCAACTTCCCCAAATCTTACCTTCTTCCAATTAGAGGTTACTCTTGGCACAAAAACGAAATAAAAATTATAAGGAGAGGTCATTACAGTAGTAACAACTTCCAAGACTCAACAAAAAGAAAAAGTACTGAAAAGAAAACATTGGGTTATCTCCCAAGAGTGCTTTTCTTTAACGCCTTTGAGCTAGACGCAGAAAGTAAGAATCAAGTATTTTCAAGCGAAGAAGCATCAAAATCATAATTTGCTCTAAGGATAGAATCAAAAGGTAGCTTCTTTCTCTTTGTAGGGAAGTGTTCCATACCTTTCTTGAGTGGGAATTGATATCTAATGGTGCCTTCTTGCATATCAATAATAGCACCAACAGTTCTAAGAAAAGGTCTTCCCAAAATAATAGGACAAGAAGCATTGCATTCAATATCCAAAACAAGGAAATCAACGGGAACAAGGTTATTGTTAACCATAATAAGAACATCATTTATCCTCCCCAAATTTTTCTTCTTAGCAACATCAGCAAGAGGAACATCAAAATAACAATTTTCCAACGGTGGTAAACCAAGCATATCATAAATCTTTCTAGGCATATAAAAGAAATACTTGCACCAAGATCACATAAAGCATTACAATCAAAATCATTCACATTCATCTTAATGATGGGCTCCCAACCATCTTATAACTTTCTAGGAATAGAAACCTTTTGTTTTAACTTATCCTCTCTAATTTGCATGAGAGCATTAGTAATATGTTTTGTAAAAGCAAGCTTTTGTAAGAACAAAATTACTTCAGAAATATTACAACCATCAACATAAAAATCATTACTATCAAAGGTAGTAGAACCATTGTCTCCCATACTCTAATTTTTTTTACCACTTTTATTAAAAAAAGTTTCCGTAGTTTTAGGCAATTTCGCACAAGGAGTAGGGATTTTCTCTACACCAATCAAAGTAGGAGGTTTGCTAGCATTTCAAACAACATCACTAGTGGTGGTAATAGTACAAACTTTAGTCATATTTCTTTCACGTTGTGAAAAAGGTTCAAATCAGATCATTTTTAAAATTCTAAATTTGGAAGAAAATCAAAATCTGAACAACTTTTTTGAATATCCATGAAGTTTTTCAAAAAGCATATACATAAGTTCAAAAACTGAAACAAACTAAAAATCATTAACAATTTTCAAAACTCATGAACAAGTTTTAAAAAGCATGAACTTTTCGATAACCATGATTTTTTTTGAAAAATCTTGAACATTCTAAAAAAATTCATGAAACAATTTTAGAAAATGATGAACTAAAAATGAATTCATGAACAAATTTATAAATGTCGTGAAATTTTCCAAACTTATGAACAATGTTTTTGAAAAACATGATTTTTTTTGAAATCATGGACAAAATTTGAAATCCTGAACCTTTTTAAAAAATAAAAATTAAACCAAAAATAATAATAATAAAGAAAAATAAAAAACGAATAAAAAGGAAAAATAAAAGAAAACCGAAAGAAGGAAAGAAAAAAATCAGGAAGGAAAAAAGAAACAGATAAAAAAGAATGAGGCTGAAATGGACCGACCCAATCTAGCGCAGGGGAGCGTGGCGCGAGCTTGCGCGCCGCGACGGGCGGTGTATAGTATTCACCCCTAGTGGGATACGAGTGATTGTCTATTGTGCATAGCGTAGCCCATGGCCCCTCTCGCACATTCGGAAGCCCATCAGGATGGCCCATATGACTATTTTTCTTTCCAAACTGGCCCTTTTGTTATTATTCTGAAAAATTGCTCTTTTGTCATCCAGAGTGGACATCTGGACATCCCCTCTAGAAAATGTTTATCTTTACAGTACACATGGATGTCAAGTCATGTATGAAGCTCAGGCCTCACTGAGGATTCATTGTCCGTGCGTTCAATGATAAATACCTTTAGGTTACGTCGAGGTGCATGTTTTGGATAAGAAGATCTTGTAATTAGTAGTTCAATTTTATAATTTTAAATTTGAACTATATGCCAGAAGTTCAAAACTCCCTACAGAAGTACCCCTCTCGCATACACTCTCTTTAAGCAATGCAAGTACCACCACGGCACCACAAGATTTAGTACATACTAGAAGCTCTGACATATAGCTTATAAATGAGGGATTTATTCCTGTATAGTGATGGCAAATTATTGCACCTTTAACTATTCTGAAGGAATGATGGCAGAGAGTGCAATTACGCGAGTGACTGTAGAAAATCATCAATTTCTCCAGGAAAATACAAGGTAGTAGTACTCCATCAATCTCGTCTTACCTTTGGCCCTGCAAGTACCTTGCGGCAGCGTTTCAGAGTTGCAGAGCCCTCGTGTGATTGAGATCAAGAGGGGTTAATGGTTGACGATGAATTAATCATGTGGCCGGGCAAACGAAATGAATTGGAGAGCGGTGAACAAAAGGCAGCACTATAAGGCTGCAGTTTGCAGAGACACTCGCACGGCTAACTAATCCACAGTTGCACACAATAACTAGACCCTGAAAGTCTGAATCTGCACTCTCTCTGCCTCTACCACCTTGAAGGTTAATTCGTCAGTCAATTATTTTCACACTGAAGAGCTAGCCCCGGTAGATTATCATTGGTTGATACTTATACATAATAATTCATTAATCAAGTGGCCGGCCAGCCGGGAACGCGTACGTGAACAGTGCAAGGCAATTGTTAAATACGTCGCTACAGAGCTTATTGGCTACTGTTTCCCCACACCGCATACATCCATCCAGCTGCAAGCTGCAGGAACACACAGCAAGTCAATGGCGATGCAGAGGAGAAGCCAAATTGTAAATGCGGTTTTACTGTGGGCGGCGAGACGACAACACTCGGAATGTTTATGGGCGGAGAGACTCCAGACAAAGTATCGAGATCTCCTCCTCGCGTGCAGACGCAGAGAGAATTCAGAAGTGCGTACGTAGCTAGGTATGTGGTCCAGCTTCTTCTTCTTCTTCTCTTCTCCATTACAGTTGCAGGGAGTTGCAGCCATGAGCACTGTACAGGGCATTGAACTGATGATGTAGCTCACTCGGCGTGCATGCCATGGCCCTCCTCTACCTCTGCCTAGCTAGCTATACATATCCATGGCAGACGCACACCAGTTTCTCTGTCTACTGTTAGTGAGATGGCCGGGGAGGCAGAAGGTAGCGTGAGGAAGAGGAGAATGCAGCAATGGAATGAGAGAGATGATGATTTAAGAGATGATGAGTAGAGTGGTCACATCGATCGCTAGCTCGTCCAGAGGATCCTACAACACACCTGCATGCACAGGCAGCGTCGATCCATCCATTCACGATCGACACATGCATGCGATGCCGGTGCCTGTCTGCGCATTCGTACCTAGACGTACATGCGTGGCCATATAAGTGAACCACACACACACCTACATATGTGGGTAGCTAGCTACTGTAGCTGCCGCTGCCATGCTTTGGTCACTCTGCCCGACTGCTCCGTCTCCACACTGTTTTCTTCGAATTAACGGAAAGCGCATGAAGGTCTTCTTCTTCTTCTACTAATGTTGCATTTGGAAACCAAAGAGGTAGCCGGCCTTTTGGACCTTCGGTTCCCTCCTGGTTGGGGAAGCCCTTCCCACTGCCGTCCCAACTTTGTCCCCTCCTCTCTCTCTAGCAATATCTCTGGCCTCTATATGTGTGTTGTTCAATCCTCCACTAGTAGAAAATGGGTATTTGGTCCAGCACCCAAATGCTATCTGTCCCGATTTGGCTGGCCAATGGGGACCAATGACAGGCCTCGGTCCCGGTTCGTGCCGCCTGGAGGTCGATCCCGGTTCATTTCAGAGCATCGGTCCCGGTTTGTGGCATCAACCGGGACCAATGCCCCCCGCGTGGCACGTAGCGCTCTGCGGAGCATTGGTCCCGGTTCATACCACGAACCGGGATCAAAGACCCTCCCCTGGCTATAAATAAGCCCAGCCCTTTGCCACCAAATTTTGCTGGATTGCGTGTGAGGTGTGGGTGCTAGTTTTTTTTTCCTTTGATTGCACACAAGATGTTCGACAAAATGTCTGAGCCACACTTAAGTTCGCACAACACGGTATCCTCGGCCGAGGTTAGCAACCTTATCTTCTTCATCTGTAACTGATACAAAAATATTGCATGTGTCCATATAGGGTGGTCATTTCGCTATTCACGATGTTATTGTAATGGTTAATTATTATGACGCAGATCAATGCGCGGATGCGATGGATGTACGACGACCGACGCGATTCCAATTTTATTGCAGGCCTGCATAAATTTATCGATGTGGCTCAGGCAAGCAAAGTGGATAATTTTATGCCTTGTCCCTGCGTTGACTGTTGGAATGTGACAGAGCACTCTGCCCTGAGAATCCTTCAAAGCCATCTGCTTCGGAGAGGTTTCATGCCCGGATATTATTGTTGGGCCATACACGGAGAAAGAGGGGTTAGGCTGGAAGAAAATGAAGAAGAGGAGGATAATGGCAGCTATCCTATGTCCCCTGAAGAATACAGTGATACTGTAATGGAAGACAATGAAGAAGAGGGAGGCGGCAATGAAGAAGAACAACGGGCATCGGATGAGCCCGCTGATGGTCTTGGTCGGGTCATTTTTGATGCAAAGCAACAATGCGATACAGAAAGGGAGAAGCTGAAGTTGGAGGCCATGCAAAAGGATCACAAAAAGTTGTTGTACCCAAATTGCGAAGATGGCAGCACAAAGCTCGGTACCACACTTGAACTGCTAAAATGGAAGGCAGAGGCTGGTTTATCTGACAAGAGATTTGAGAAGTTACTGAAAATAATGAAGCCGAAGCTTCCAAAGGATAACGAGCTGCCCGAGACAACGTACGAAGCAAAGAAGACTATCTGCCCTCTAGGATTAGATGTGGAGAAGATACATGCATGCATTAATGACTGCATCCTATACCGCGGTGAGAAGTACGAGAATATGGATAAATGTCCGGTATGCACTGCATGTCGGTACAAGATCAGACAAGATGATCCTGGTGATGTTGAGGACGATGACGTGCCCCTAGGAAGAGGGTTCCTACTAAGGTTATGTGGTATGTTCCTATAATACCACGGTTGAAATGTCTGTTCAGAAATAAAGAGCATGCTAGGTTATTGCGATGGCACAAAGAAGAGCGTAAGAAAGACGGGAAACTGAGACACCCCGCCAATGGGTCGCAGTGGAGAAACATCGAGAGAAAGTACTCGAACTTTGTAGGTGATGCGGGGAACTTATGGTTTGGTCTAAGTACAGACGGCATGAATCCTTTTGGGGAGCAGAGCTGCAGCCACAGCACCTGGCCTGTGACTCTATGTATCTACAACCTTCCTCCTTGATTGTGCATGAAGCAGAAGTTCATTATGATGCCAGTGCTCATCCAAGGACCGAAGCAACTCGGCAACGATATTGATGTATACCTAAGGCCATTAGTCGATGAACTTTTGCAGCTGTGGGCAGAACCAGGTGTAAAGGTGTGGGATGAGCACAAACAAGAGCCATTTGACCTATGAGCGTTGTTGTTCGTAACCATCAATGATTGGCCTGCTCTTAGTAATAATTTAGGACAGTCAAACAAGGGATACAATGCATGCATGCACTGTTTAGATAAGACTAAAGGTACATATTTGGATAAATGTAAGAAGGTTGTGTACCTGGAGTGTCATAAATTTCTTCCGACCAATCATCAAGTAAGAAAGAAAGGCAAGCATTTCAATGGTGAGGCAGATCACCGAAAGAAGCCTAAGCTCCCTAAAGGTGCTGATGTATTTGGTATGGTGAAGGACCTAGAAGTAATCTTTGGAAAGGGTCCTGGCAGTCAATCTGTTCCGAAAGACCCCATTACCGGACACACGACCATGTGGAAGAAGAAATCTATATTTTGGGAGCTTGAGTATTGGAAAGACCTAGAGGTCCGTTCTTCAATCGACGTGATGCACTTGACAAAGAATCTTTGCGTGAACCTGCTAGGCTTCCTGGGCGTGTATGGGAAGACAAAAGATACACCAGAAGCACGGGAGGACCAGCAACGTATCAAAGACCCATACAACAAGCATATTGATAAAGGCCATCAATACTTAAGCAGCTACGCTCTTACCAAAGCAGAGAAGGAAATCTTTTTTGAATGCCTAAGCAGTATCAAGGTCCCGACTGGCTTCTCGTCAAATATAAAGGGAATAATAAATATGGCAGAGAAAAAATTCCAGAACCTAAAGTCTCATGATTGTCATGTGATTATGATGCAGTTGCTTTCGGTTGCATTGAGAGGGCTTCTACCGGAAAATGTTCGAGTACCCATTGTGAAGCTATGTGCATTCCTCAATGCAATATCTCAGAAGGTGATCGATCAAAAAAGTCTGGAAAGGCTACAAAAGGATGTGGTCCAATGTCTTGTCAGTTTTGAGTTGGTGTTTGACACGTCCAATTTGCATCACTATTTTGTATCATAATTTACTGTGATTCATTGATATATTTCATATTTAGACATGATACTTATGTTATTTCCTTTGCTTTCACATGTTTGATGATCATCGGAGGAGCTGCCGCCGGAGTCAGGATTCTGCTGGAAAAAGGACCATCAGGAGACCATATTTTGAAGGTCAGGAAAATTCCAGAAAAATACCCAGAAATTATATTTTACCAGAATACTCACGAAGCCAGAAGGAGGAGTTGAGAGGAGCCAGGGGGGCCCCACACGCCAGGGTGGCGCGGCCAGCCACCTGGCCGCGCGGGCCCCACGTGAGGCCACCCTGGCCCACCTCTGGTCTATCCCCTTCGCGTACATCATCGTCCCCGAAAACCTAAGTCAGGGGGGGTTCAGAGTTAGACACAGCCGCCTCTGCGGGGCGGAGAACACCAGAGAGAGAAAGCTCTCCGGCAGGGAGAAATCTGCCGAGGAAATTCCTTCCCGGAGAGGGGAGATCGTCGCCATTGTCATCACCATCGCACCGAACTTCATCGGGATCATCATCATCATCATCATCTCCATCACCAGCACCTTCATCTCCACCATCACCACGCCATCCCGCTGTAACATCTAGAGTTGGATCTTGTTATATTCATAGGGGAAACTTTCCCGGTGTTGATTACTTTTGTAGTTGATGCTATTGGGTGGAACCGTTGAATTAAGGTTTATATTCAGATTGTTATTTACCATTATTTCACCTCTGATCATGATCCATATGATGTCTTGTGAGTAGTTCGTTTAGTTCTTGAGGACATGGGAGAAGTCAAGATGTTAGTAGTGAATTATTGTTGAGAAATATTTAATGGTTTGATATTGTTGTGGTGCTATTTCACTAGTGGTGTCATGTGAACGTCGACTACATGATACTTCACCATTTATGGGCCTAGTGAGATGCATTGTGTATTTGGCTACCGACTGTGGGGTTGCTGGAGTGACAGAAACCTAAACCTCCGTTGGGAAACCATTGCACCAGGGAGCGTAGGATCTCAGAGCTTAAGGCTGTGGTTAGATTTATCTTAATTACTTTCTTGTATTTGCGGATTCTTGCAAGGGGTATAATCACAAGTGTGTATTTATCCTAGTAAGGGTAGTGCGCTAGCACAGGTTCACCCCCATAACACTTACCAAACCAATGAATACTATTGGCTCTATGAAGCGAAAGCTCTTGACAGAAAACTCCCGTGTGTCCTCGAGAACGTTTGGTTATTATAAGAACACAACCGGCTTGTCCTTTGCTGAAGAAAGGATTGGGCCACTTGCTGCAATTGCTACTACTGTCTTTTATTTACTCGCACTTTATTTACTCGTAACACCAAATACTCTTGAAAACCTGTTTGCTAGTATTTACAGTGATTTCTTGATCAAAACCGCTCATCAACACCTTCTGCTCCTCGTTGGGTTCGACACTCTTATTTATCGAAAGTACTACGATACACCCCCTATACTTGTGGGTCATCAAGACTATTTTCTGGCGCCGTTGCCGGGGAGTGTAGCGCTATTGAAGAGTGGAATTGGTAAAGGTAACCGTCGCTGTGAGTATTGTTTTTATTTTGTCTTTTATTTTTGTTTTACTCTGCTATGGAGAACTCTCCATTTGGTTTCCTATTTGGAAACACTTCTACTGCTACTGCTGCTGCTGCACATGCGGAGGAATCACCACCGCCACCGCCTGCTGAAATTGATCCTTTTAAAATACCTATGAAAATTGTTGGGCGTATTATGGATAACTGCTATTCAGGAGATGGAACTGTTCATCCGGGTGATCACTTATTATTTATACATGAATTATGCGAGTTGTTCAGATGTGCAGGTATTTCACCAAGCCAGGTCAAGAAGAAATTATTCTCATTATCATTGAAAGGCAAAGCTGAGGAGTGGTATCGACTACTCCAGGATGGTCCATCTATGGCATGGGAGGATATTGTGCCTCTCTTTTATTCCAAGTTTTATCCTCCAAGTGAAATTCATAAAGACCGTAACCGGATATATAATTTTTGGCCTCATGATGGAGAGAGTATTACCCAAGCGTGGGGGAGATTGAAGTTACTAATGCTCAAATGCCCCATTCATGAGCTCCCCAATAATAATATTATTAATAATTTTTATGCGCGGCTTACTCTTCCTGATAAGGATTATTTGGATGCTTCTTGCTTTGGATCATTTACTCATATGAAAGAAGATGCTAAGTGGAAACTTCTTGACCGTATACAAGAGAATGCTGAAGGTTGGGAAAACGACAAAGGTAGGAAGTCAGGTATAAACTATGATTATGAATGCATTAAATCTTTTATGGGAACCGATGACTTTCATAGTGTTAGCGCTGCTTATGGTCTTGATTCCCAAATACTTGCTAATTGTCTTAAGGCTTTTGCCTCTTATATTGATGTTCCAAAGAAAGATTGGAACAAATATCATGCGCCTTATAAAGATTCTATTAGTCATATTCCTACTGCAGCTACTGAAGTTTGTACTGTTGATAGCATTGTGCCTGAACCTTATTTTGAGAAGACACCTTTCCCTGCTAAGGTAAAGAAGTATTCTACTTTGGTAAGTGTGTCTAATAAAAGTACTAAGAAAGCTGCAGAAACTGATGAGCAAATTACTATTAAGTCTCCTGTAGCTATATTGAAAGATCTTGTTACTAAAGATGTAGGGGATGAATATATTCTTTTTTGTGAAGATGCTTTTAACATTCTTTCACATCCTAAAAAGCACAGGAAAGCAAGTGTTCCTGTTATTTCTGTCAGGATTGGAGATCATTGCTATTATGGTTTATGTGATATTGGTGCTAGTGCAAGTGCTATTCCCTTAGAGCTTTACAAAGAAATCATGCACGAGATTGGCGCTTGTGAACTTGAAGATATTGATGTGGTTGTTCAGCTTGCTAATAGAGAGACAGTTTGGCCTCTTGGTATTGTTCGAGATGTGGAAGTTCTTTGTGGTAAGACTAAATACCCTACTGATTTTCTAGTACTTGGTAAGGAGGCTAGTAAAACTTGTCCTATTATTTTTGGTAGACCCTTTTTGAACACTTGTGGCGCCGTGATAGATTGTAAGAAGGAGAATTTTTTTACTAAGTTTAATGGAGAGTCTTATGAGTTTAATTTTTCCAAGTTTGCTAAGACTTCTTATGAAAACGACATGCCTAATAAAAAATTTCGAGTTGAGCAGCTTGCTTCTATTGCTCTTGCCCCTAATAATGCCTTGCAACAATTCATGGAAGATCACGAAAGTGATGTTTTTAGCAAGGAAAGAGAAGAGATTGACGATATTCTCCTTCGTCAACCACCATTACTCAAGCATAATCTACCTGTGGAGGATCTTGGTACCACTTTGCCGCCTAAAGAAGATCCTGTGTTTGAATTAAAGCCTTTGCCTGATGACCTCAAATATGCTTATATTGATGATAAGAAAATATATCCTATTATTATTAGTTCTAAACTTTCAGGAAAGGAAGAAGAAAGAATATTGGAGATTTTGAGGAAACACCGAGGAGCTATGGGATATACTCTTGATGATTTAAAAGGGATTTCTCCCACTTTATGTCAGCATGCCATTAATATGGAGAAAGATGCGAAGCCAGTTGTGGAGCATCAGCGCCGCCTAATTCCGAAGATGAAGGATGTGGTAAGAAATGAGGTATTAAAGCTCCTTGATGCTGGTATTATTTATCCTATTGCTGATAGTAGATGGGTTAGTCCTGTTCATTGTGTTCCTAAGAAAGGAGGTATGACTGTTGTGCCTAATGAGAATAACGAGCTTATTCCTCAAAGGGTAGTTGTTGGTTATAGAATGTGCATTGATTATAGGAAGGTAAACAAAGTTACTAAGAAAGATCATTACCCTTTACCGTTTATAGATCAAATGCTAGAAAGGTTGTCCAAGAAGACTCATTTTTGTTTCCTTGATGGTTATTCTGGTTTTTCTCAAATTGCTGTTAAGAAGGATGATCAAGAGAAAACCACTTTTACTTGTCCTTATGGAACTTATGCTTATAGACGTATGCCGTTTGGTTTATGCAATGCTCCTGCTACTTTTCAAAGATGTATGTCTGCTATTTTTCATGGCTTTTGTGAAGAAATTGTGGAGGTCTTCATGGACAATTTCTCCGTCGATGGAACTTCTTTTGATAATTGTTTGCACAACCTTGATAAAGTTTTGCAGAGGTGCGAAGAAACTAATCTTGTTCTTAATTGGGAGAAATGCCACTTTATGGTAAACGAAGGAATTGTCCTAGGACATAAAATTTCCAAAAGAGGTATTGAAGTTGACAGAGCAAAAGTGGAGGCAATTGAGAAAATGCCATGTCCAAGAGATGTTAAAGGTATTCGCAGTATTCTTGGTCATGCTGGTTTCTATAGGAGGTTTATTAAAGATTTCTCTAAGATTTCAAAGCCTCTTACCAATCTTCTTCAAAAGGATGTACCATTTGTCTTTGATGATGATTGTAAGGAAGCTTTTGAAACTCTTAAGAAGGCTTTAACTACTGCTCCTATTGTTCAACCACCTGATTGGAATTTACCTTTTGAAATTATGTGTGATGCTAGTGATTTTGCTATTGGTGTTGTTCTTGGACAGCGCATTGATAATAAGTTGAATGTTATTCATTATGCTAGTAAGACTCTTGATGCTGCTCAGAAGAATTATGCTACTACTGAGAAAGAGTTTCTTGCTGTTGTTTTTGCTTGTGATAAGTTTAGATCCTATATTGTTGATTCTAAAGTTACTATTCATACTGATCATGCTGCTAGTAGATATCTTATGACTAAGAAGGATGCTAAGCCTAGGCTTATTAGATGGGTGTTACTTTTACAAGAGTTTGATTTGCATATCGTAGATAGGAAAGGTGCTGAAAATCCTGTGGCTGACAACTTGTCTAGATTGGAAAACATTTCTTTTTATCCTATTCCTGTTAATGATAGTTTTCCAAATGAACAGTTGGCTGCAATTAATGTAACTTCACGAGACCTTCCTTGGTATGCTGATTATGCTAACTTTATTGTTTCCAAGTATTTGCCTCCGACCTTTACAGCTCAGCAAAGAAGAAAATTCTTCTATGATTTGAGGCATTATTTTTGGGATGACCCACATTTATATAAAGAAGGAGTTGATGGTATCATGAGAAGATGCATACCAGAATATGAGCAACAAGAGATATTAAGAAAATGTCATAGCAGTGCTTATGGAGGGCATCATGTTGGAGATAGAACCGCGCAGAAGGTTCTACAATCATGTTTTTATTGGCCAACCCTCTTTAAGGATGCCAGAAGGTATGTTTTATCTTGTGATGAATGTCAAAGAGTTGGAAATATTTCTAGACGCAATGAAATGCCTATGAATTACACTCTTGTTATTGAACCGTTTGATTGTTGGGGATTTGACTTTATGGGTCCTTTTCCTCCTTCAAAAGGCTATACCCATATACTTGTTGCTGTTGATTATGTTACTAAATGGGTAGAAGCCATACCCACAAAGAGTGCCGATGGTGAGACTTCGTTAAAAAAGCTTAAGGATGTTATTTTTCCGAGGTTCGGAGTGCCTAGATATCTTATGACTGACGGAGGTTCTCATTTTATTCACGGTAGTTTTAGAAAGACTCTTGCTAAGTATGATGTCAATCATAGAATTGCTTCTGCTTATCATCCCCAAACTAGTGGGCAGGTAGAGCTTTCAAATAGGGAGATCAAGTCTATCTTGCAGAAGACTATTAGTAAATCTAGGAAAAACTGGGCTAGTAAGTTAAACGACGCTTTATGGGCTTATAGAACTGCTTATAAGAACCCCATGGGTATGTCTCCTTATAAGATGGTTTACGGAAAAGCGTGTCACTTGCCTTTAGAATTAGAACACAAAGCTTTTTGGGCAGTGAGAGAGCTTAATAGAGATTTTAAACTAGCCGGTAAGAAGAGGTTGTTAGATTTGAGTTCTCTAGATGAGTGGAGAAATGAAGCGTATGAGAATGCCAGACTTTTTAAAGAGAAAGTCAAGCAATGGCATGATAAGAGAATTCTTAAGAGAGAGTTCCATGTTGGTGAGAAAGTTCTTTTGTATAGGTCTCGTCTCAGATTTTTTGCAGGAAAATTACTTTCTAAATGGGAAGGACCATATGTTATTGTGGAAGTGTACCGCTCAGGTGCTATTAAGATTGCTTCATTGAAAGATGATTCTACACAAGTGGTGAATGGGCAAAGACTCAAACATTATATTTCTGGAGATTCTTATAATGAAGATGTTGATGTTATTGAAACAGTTTCTCCGGAAGATTACATCCAAGACAAACTGCAGGAACCTGCAGAGTTCGCTTTCGAATAGGTAACAGTTCTAGTCAGAAAAGTTTCGCGAGAAGTTCTTCCTTTAATATTTTTGCTGTTTTTACTAAATATGAAAAATCGCGAGATGAAAAAGGGCAGGAAAAAGAGTCCGTGTGTGTCTCACACATGGGTGGCGCGGGCCCACCCCTGGCCGCGCCACCCCTGTGTGAGAACACCTCAGAACTCGTTTTCATCCCGTTTTCCTCCTGTGACTTCGTTTCGATGTATAATTTTCGTCTATTTAACCCCCCGGAGTCCCCGAGGTCTGTATATCGTTTTGTCGTCGTGTTTTGTTTCGAGCTGTTTCTGTCAGGAGTTGATCTTAAGCTTGGAGGAGTCATGGCCTCTTCAAGTGACAACAAGGGCAAAAGGCCCTATGTAGATGATCAGCTACGCCAAAAGTGGAAGGAAGAGCAAGGTTCTGGGAGAGGAAGGCCGAGGAACCCTGCTTTTGAAGGGCCAACAAAAGTTCGACGTATCTTTTCTCATGATTTGCAGGGACCAACATATCATGTTTTGGATCTTGATTCCATGCCCGAGATAGAACACGGAATGTTGGTCACTTTTGAGCTTTGCTCTAATTATCAAGCCTTGAAGAGGGAGGTAAAGATGTTTCAAGAAGAGAATCTTAGGCTTCGCCAGATGTTGGAATATTACATTAATCCAAGACTGCTACCAATTCCACCCAAGGAGTAATTCGTCATCGGTATAGGCATCCCCTTGGCTTGTTCCAAGCTTGGGGGAGTGCCGCGGTATCACATCATTACCTTTTGTTCATTTACTTTTCAAGTAGAGTCTTATCATGAATAGAGAAGTTATTATATAGAATAGTTTGCAGTTGCAAGTATCCTCCTTAGTTAGTTATCTATGTATCCCTTGGTGTGAGTTGCGGTAATGAAATATTAATGAGAAGTTTTATCGTTTACTTTTCGCACACTTTATGTTAGTCTGCAATCTCTCTTATGTGACTAGTCTTGTTGATTGGTATTGGTATCACATTGAGAGCATGAGTAGATTTAGTTGGTTTTGGCAAACCTAGCTTGGTCAGTAGCAACTTTACCTTGAGGTTTGAGTAGAAAAGAATAAAGAAGTGCCATCACTTCAGTTTTCCCTTATGTTTGGCTTACAAGCATTGTTATTCTTAAAGTTAAAATCGTTGTACCTTCAAGGGAGTTTGCATGATTGTTCTTATTATATGTATGTTTGTTTGTTTCATGCAACTCTTATGCTTGCTACCCAGCCTTGCTAGCCAAAAACCTTTACTGAGAGGGAATACTTATCGTGCATCCAATTCCCAAAAGCCAAGTCACTTCCAAAGAGTCCACTATAAATTCCTATGCATGGTATTTTAAGCCATTCCAAGTAAATTTTCATGTGCTACCTTTCAAAAACCTTCAAACATTTCTCATTTTGTGCCACTGTTGTTAGCTCATGAGGACGTAGTGGATGGGTTTGTTATCTTCCATACTAAATTAAGTACCCTTCGACTAGGCAGCTTCATCTGCTCGTCATTAATTTTGCAATGGAGCTGGTCAGACCATTATAATCTTAAAAAGAAAAAGAAAGAAAAAGGCACTCCTCCAATGGAATGTGAAAGTTGGTCGGCACCCGATGGAATCGGTTAGCCATGGTTTGAGAAAGGAAAAAGGTGGGGAGGAGTGCAAAAGCTATAAAAGAGCACCAAAGTGCCAATTAATCAAACATCTCGGAACCGCTCTCACTTGTTTAGTATGGAAGATATCAAGAACTCCGTTGCTAGTCGTTGACAAAAGCAACCACCTCTCAAAATAACTTTTACCTCAGTTTTACAAATAAAAAGCTCTAGCACATGTTTAATCCCTGCTTCCCTCTGCGAAGGGCCTATCTTTTACTTTTATGTTGAGACAACCTATTTCCCTCTGTCTCAAGCAAGCATTTGAGTTGTTATGTTTCACTCATCCATATGTTGATCCGTTTAATCATGTTTATTATCTTCCTTGTTTTGTATAATGCTTTTGTCTGAAGGAATATATCTTTAAAAGCTTTCTATGAATGCAAAAGTTTACTTTGTTGAGCATATAGTCTTTTGCTATATCAGCTCTGTTTCAAAAAGGCTCCGTTTAAAAGAAAGAATAGCTTGTTCGTCGTTCTTTGACCAAGAACTAAGGTTTGCCATTGCTAATTAAAATTTACTTTGTGCATCTTTACATGTGATTCCCTTTTACCTATTGCAAGTCTATATCTTATAAAGGGAAGTTGCTGTCTATAATAATTTGTGCCTTAGTGAATGTGATGCTTTTTGTCCGTATTTTGATTATCGACACTTCACTCCATAAACATGTGGTCATGTTTACCGAGTTTAGTTTTCGCTTGGGGACAAGCGAGGTCTAAGCTTGGGGGGGTTGATACGTCCAATTTGCATCACTATTTTGTATCATAATTTACTGTTATTCATTGATATATTTCATATTTAGACATGATACTTATGTTATTTCCTTTGCTTTCACATGTTTGATGATCATCAGAGGAGCTGCTGCCGGAGTCAGGATTCTGCTGGAAAAAGGACCATCAGGAGACCATATTTTGAAGATCAGGAAAATTCCAGAAAAATACCCAGAAATTATATTTTACCAGAATACTCACGAAGCCAGAAGGAGGAGTTGAGAGGAGCCAAGGGGGCCCCACACGCCAGGGTGGCGCGGCCAGCCCCTGGCCGCGCGGGCCCCACGTGAGGCCACCCTGGCCCACCTCTGGTCTATCCCCTTCGCGTACATCATCGTCCCCGAAAACCTAAGTCAGGGGGGGTTCAGAGTTAGACACAGCCGCCTTTGCGGGGCGGAGAACACCAGAGAGAGAAAGCTCTCCGGCAGGGAGAAATCTGCCGGGGAAATTCCTTCCCGGAGAGGGGAGATCATCGCCATTGTCATCACCATCGCACCGGACTTCATCGGGATCATCATCATCATCATCTCCATCACCAGCACCTTCATCTCCACCATCACCACGCCATCCCGCTGTAACATCTAGAGTTGGATCTTATTATATTCATAGGGGAAACTTTCCCGGTGTTGATTACTTTTGTAGTTGATGCTATTGGGTGGAACCGTTGAATTAAGGTTTATGTTCAGATTGTTATTTACCATTATTTCACCTCTGATCATGATCCATATGATGTCTTGTGAGTAGTTCATTTAGTTCTTGAGGACATGGGAGAAGTCAAGATGTTAGTAGTGAATTATTGTTGAGAAATATTTAATGGTTTGATATTGTTGTGGTGCTATTTCACTAGTGGTGTCATGTGAATGTCGACTACATGATACTTCACCATTTATGGGCCTAGTGAGAAGCATTGTGTATTTGGCTACCGACTGTGGGGTTGCTGGAGTGACAGAAACCTAAACCTCCGTTGGGAAACCATTGCACCAGGGAGCGTAGGATCTCAGAGTTTAAGGCTGTGGTTAGATTTATCTTAATTACTTTCTTGTATTTGCGGATGCTTGCAAGGGGTATAATCACAAGTGTGTATTTATCCTAGTAAGGGTAGTGCGCTAGCACAGGTTCACCCCCATAACACTTACCAAACCAATGAATACTATTGGCTCTATGAAGCGAAAGCTCTTGACAGAAAACTCCCGTGTGTCCTCGAGAACGTTTGGTTATTATAAGAACACAACCGGCTTGTCCTTTGCTGAAGAAAGGATTGGGCCACTTTCTGCAATTGCTACTACTGTCTTTTATTTACTCGCACTTTATTTACTCGTAACACCAAATACTCTTGAAAACCTATTTGCTAGTATTTACAGTGATTCCTTGATCAAAACCGCTCATCAACACCTTCTGCTCCTCGTTGGGTTCGACACTCTTATTTATCAAAAGTACTATGATACACCCCCTATACTTGTGGGTCATCAGTGTTCCTCCCGTCCTTCTTCAATATTATGACGCATCTCTTAGTTCACCTAGTCGAAGAGATTTCCATTCTCGGTCCTGTATTTCTGGACAATATGTTCCCCTTCGAGAGGTTCATGGGAGTCTTGAAAAAATATGTTTGTAACCATGCTAGGCCAGAAGGAAGCATCTCCAAGGGCTATGGAACAGAGGAGGTCATTGGGTTCTGTGTTGACTTTCTTCCCGACCTTAAGCCGATTGGTGTTCTTGAATCACGGTATGAGGGGAGACTGAGTGGAAAAGGCACGCTGGGAAAGAAAGCAATGATATTTAGGGACGGGTATTCTTTGAATCAAGCACACTACATAGTTCTACAAAGTTCTACCTTCATGGCTCCGTATATCGAGGAACACATGAATGTTGTATGCTCCAAGTTCCCGGGGAAGGATGACTACTGGATTAAAGAAAATCACATGGAGACTTTCGGCACTTGGTTGCAATTACATCTCATGAATGACACCACTATTGGAGATCAGCTCTACTTGTTGGCCGGGACACCATCTGCGACTGTATTGACTTTCCAAGGGTACGAGATAAATGGGAATACATTTTACACGATCGCCCAAGATAAAAAGAACACCAACCAAAATAGTGGTGTCCGCTTTGATGCAACATGCGAGAATGGGAAAAAGGACACATACTATGGTTACATAGAGGAGATATGGGAACTTGACTATGGACCTATTTTTAAGGTCCCTTTGTTTCGGTGCAGTTGGGTTAATATGAATGGAGAAGGGGTAAAGGTAAACCAGCTGTACGGAATGACAACAGTGGATCTCAAGAATCTTGGTTATAGAGACGAACCATTCGTCCTAGCCAATGATGTGGCTCAGGTTTTCTATGTGTAGGACATGTCCTCCAGACCAAAAAACGAAAAAATAAGGAAATGAATACATCAGACGATGAGCCCAGGCGTCACATAGTTCTTTCAGGGAAAAGAAACATCGCGGGAATCGAGGACAAGACAGACATGTCAGCAGATTTTGATAAGTTTGAAGAAATTCCGCCCTTCACCGTGAAAACTGACCCAAGCATCCCGTTAAATAATGAAGATGCTCCATGGTTACGGCCTAAGAAGCGATCATAGGCAAGGGATCGACATACGCGACCAAGGATTCATACCCTAAACCCTATGAAAATCTATGTAATGTATGAAAACTATGACACACCATTTTGTGAAGGATTTTTTATGATGTTTGCAATTTTCCAAGTTCAATATTTTTCCTTGCAACTATGACACATAATATGACACCACGCGAAGGTTTCACATTGTTTGGATCATTTTTGAATTTCTTATGCCCGTTTCAAACTATATTCAAAACGGCAAGCATAAAGCTTCTTAGCCCGGGGCTGAGCCTCGCTAAACTTGAAGTGGATCTCTGATGAAATAGCATGTTGTGAACCTATAAATGATTTTTAAAAAAAAAATCACAAGCATTATATCCTGTACTTGTAGTTCAAATCTGGGCACCCTCCTATCGATTCGGCAGGAATTTGT
The DNA here is from genome assembly GCA_007115705.1 of Dactylis glomerata. Lineage (NCBI taxonomy): Eukaryota > Viridiplantae > Streptophyta > Magnoliopsida > Poales > Poaceae > Dactylis > Dactylis glomerata. The sequence goes on from QXEO01001238.1 coordinate 7,339,895, forward strand.
CTTTTTCATGAGGGATGGTGTCGGGGGGATGACCCCCGGTAGGGTCAAGAGACTAGAAAGACACAAGGTCTATGGTTGACTTTATGCCGGGTTATCAAGGAAGGGCCTGGCCGGAATATAAGAGCATCGGCCAAGCCGGCATATGTGTGTATCCCGACTGATACTTGGATATGCCGGTATAGCCGGAATACTTATAAAAGTGTGCCGGCATATATTTAGATATGCCGGCCTAACCATTTGGTGTGTTGTGCAGGAGCAGGGGAGGCCGGATTACCCGACCCTCGTAGGTCGTTGGTCCGGCATATATGTCCTGGGTATGGCCAACGGTCATATCCGGGATACTTAAGTCAACCAAGGTGTCACATCCCTACAATCAAGGAAGAAAACATCCAAGCATGGTAGCAGAGTAAGATGGCAGGGTGCACAGTGGAGGTTACCAACCCTCACTGTGCACAAGTACAGAGCTCACCTCACAGAGGTAAGGCCACAGTTCAAGAGGTACCAGGTACAGGGATATGAAGTCCCATCGAGAGCAATCAGGGAGGAAGTCAAGGGTCGGTGCCTTCGTCAGCAAGTCCTATTTGGAGTGTAGCCCGTGTCTTGTGGTCCCTTATGACCGTTGTAACCCTGGCTACCACTATATAAGGTGGCATAGGGAGCCCTAGGAAGGGGGTTGGTCACTCTGTGTTCCTACACTTAGCAGTTCATCTTCCTTCTCTAGCAGAGAGCTTGGAAGCACCATTGTTGTGTACTACATCGACCCAAATATACAACCAGTAGAGCAGGAGTAGGGGTGTTATCTCCTTACGAGAGCCCCGAACCTGGGTAGATCAGTGTCTCTTTCTGTCGTGCTTTTTAGCTCGTTCCCCTCTCCCGAATCCACCAGCATCTAGCTCGAACCCCATTTAAGCCATCCCATGGCATATGTTGTTTCACCACGACGACATTTGGCGCCCACCGTGGGGCAGAACGATATGCTGGGCGGAGTGTTCATTCGGACGGGGTCTGTGATAGCAGCTTCGGGAGTGCGCGTGGTCTCTGGCCTCGTCCAGAGGCTAGGCTCGCTCAGTTTCGTCAGTGACAACGCCGGTTGTCTCGGTGGCCGGCCGTTCCCCAGGGATGGCCGGATTATGTCTTTCGGTTCCCACGAGGTGTACGTGGGGACTGAGAGAATTAGCAGGAAGGAGGTGCTGGTGGCGTCGGATCCTCCGTCACATCGGCTGGCTCACGCTGGGCGTAGCGCTCGCTCAGTAGAGCCGGCTGAGGTGATGATGGCCGGCACATCCGTGCCGCCGGCGGAAGATGCCGGCAAAGCAGCAGCAGCGGCCGGAGCTTCTCCCCCGGAGCCGCCGAAGGTCAAGAGGTCGGCGCGTCCTCCGTTGGAGCGTGCGGAGAACCTGGCCGGCACTTCCGGTGTGCCGGCTAGGGGCGAGGTTCTTCTTCCCATCATCGACCGGCTTCTCGAGCCGGTGCGATCCGGCGTTGATCCGGAGCAAACAAGGGAGGTCCTGGAGGGATCTCGTCAGGCCCTCGTCGACGAGGCCCTGGCCATGAATCAGGAGCGCGAACGGTTCAACCGACAACTCCGTGAGTATGAGGCAGCCCATGGTTTTACTCCTGTAGTAATCCGGCCTAGCCGGATAGAAGAGGTTAGAACTAGAGGCAGAAATCTTAACACTGAGCTAGGTAAAGATGCTAGGGCTAAGAGTCATACTGCAACTAGTACTGTGCCTAAGGTAGTCTATAGTTCACCAGTAAAGAACCTTAGGGCGGCGGCCGAGGTAGCTAAGGATTTATCTTGTTTATCCGGCGAAGCACTGCGTGAGCAGCAAGCCCGGCTTAACCAACTTTTGTCTGAAGCAACAAAGCAGCAGGAGGCCTTTAAGAAGGCAAACCCAGGTGCCGGGGCATCTCAGTACATTGTGTCGGCAGGAGGTGCCGGTGCGAGGTCAAGGGGCCAAGCCTCGTCCCCGCATCCCAGCGCCCGGCGTGCCGGAAGTGTGACCTCTGGCCGCCGGGACAAGCAGATCCAGGTGTACGATCCGGCTGTCGCCGGAAAGCAGGCGATGGTGCAGAAGAATGTCGGCCAAGCTGACAAGTATGTCGGCAGCAAGAAGCCCGGCCAGAGTGTGCCGGCCGGGCATGAAGCAGGCGCGACCGGTGGTGGCCGGAGTAACAGTGCAGCCCGGCGTCAGCAGCAGGACGCCGGAGGTGCAGCGCAGCAGCAAGGTACAGCTCAGCCGAGATATCGGGAGGATGATGGGAATTCCGCCCTAGCCAGGGCGGGATATCAGCAGCAAGATCAGCCCGGCCAGCAAGCTGATCAGTGCCAGCCGGAGCAGCAGCAGCAGATGATCGCAGGCCCAATAGCATCCCGGCTTGGACCTCGGTCCTTGGCAGCCAATGATGCACGTTTCAAGCTGGACAAGATTCACCAATCAGAGTTGGTGGAAAGGCAAGGAGCTCCGGGTCCCAGGTGCTTTGGACCCCGGATTATGGGGGAGCCGGTGCCTTACTTCTTCCAGCTCGCGCGTGGCGCGAGGACATATAATGGCAGTACGAAGCCGGAAGATTGGTTGGAGGATTACTCCACAGCGGTGAACATCGCCGGAGGAAACCTCAGATGGGCGGTACGATATGTGCCGCAGATGCTGGAAGGTCCGGCCAGGATATGGCTGAATAATCTGCCGGCCGGGAGTATCAACGGCTGGATTGATTTCGAAGAGCAGTTTGTGTCGAACTTTACCAGTACATACAAGAGGCCCAACCGTCCGCAGCAGCTGGCTAACTGCCGGCAAGGAGTGAATGAGACTGACCGTGACTACCTGACCAGGTGGTGCACGTTGCGCAATTCCTGCGAAGGAATTAATGAGCAGCAGGCCATCATGTGGTTCGCTCATGGGTGCCGGCATGGCACCATGTTGTGGCAAAAGCTTCAAAGGCAAATGCCGGCCACGCTGGCCGAAACAATCAAGATTGCTGATAGTTATGCTCTGGGAGATCCCATGCAGCCCAGTCTCGATTCACAAGGACAGGGGCAGACCCAGGGGAACACCAACAGCGCCGGAAGACCAGGGCAGTACTATCGCTCTGACAACCGGAACAAGAGAAGAGATGAAAGGCCGGATCACCGGTACGGAGCAGCACAAGTAGCAGCTGTGGAGGAAGAACAAGGGGGCGCCGGCAGTAGCCAGCGTCCGAGATATGAGGGCTATCAGCAGCCTCAGCAGCAGCCGCAGCAGCAAGCGCAGCCGTTCCAGAAGAAGAATGTCTGGACCAACAAGAATGCCGGCGGAGCTGCCGGCCAGAAGAAGCAGTGGCCGAAGTATACTGTGGGTCTTGCCATGGACAAGCCTTGTGTGTTCCACACATTCCAGCCGGGAAAGCCGGCAAACCATTTGACAAGGAACTGTTCGTGGCTGGACGACATATTAGCAGGTCGTGCAGGTCCCTGGGGACCGGCTAGACCCTCTGTCCCGGCAGCTCCATCGCCGTTGACAGGTGCCAATACGATTGCAGTCCCACCTAGGCCGGTTAATCCCGGGAATCAGAGCAACGCCGGAAATGCCGGCGTAAATCAAGTTGACCAGAGCTATAATCCGGAATATAACGCCGCAGGCCCAGGAGCGGGCCGGAATGAGTACAAGGAGTATGATCAGAGCTATATGGTCTTTGAGACCGAGAGAACAGACAAGCAGAGCTTGTACCGGCGGTGTTTGGAGGTAAACGCCGTTATGTCGGCCGTTCCGAAACTGATGCATTGGTCTGACCAGGGCATTGGCTGGGACAGGGCAGATCATCCCAGGATCATGCCTAACCCCGGCGGGTATGCTCTTGTGATGGATCCTACATTTGTCGGGCCGGCTAATAACGTGAGGTTCAGCAAGGTCCTCATTGATAATGGAAGCAGCATCAACATCATGTATCGGGATACGATGGAGAAGCTTGGAATCAAGGAAAATATGCTGGAACCAAGCAAGACCACATTCCACGGCATTGTGCCGGGACTTTCGTGTGCGCCGATGGGCAAGATCCGGATGGATGTCATGTTTGGCAGCCGGGATAACTGCAGGGTGGAAAACCTCGTGTTCGAGGTGGTTGATCTGGAGAGTCCCTACCATGCTTTGCTAGGGAGGCCGGCATTGGCAAAGTTCATGGCCTCTACGCATGTTGCGTACCTGAAGATGAAGATGCCGGGGCCCGGAGGGGCCATTACCATCATTGGTGATTACAAGCGTTCGATGGCGTGCGCCACGGCCGGGTCTAACCTGGCCGAGACTCTGATCATTGCAGAGGAAAGGAAGAGGCTCAAGCGAGCAGTAGAGATTGCTGAGACGGTCGTGGCCGGCAAATCTATGCCGGGCATGTCGAATCCCGGCGGCGGTGCTTCTTTTCAAGTGGGAAAGGAGGTCAAAAAGGTGCCTCTGGATGAAGCTTTCCCGGAGCGCCATGCCCTCGTTGGGGCAAGTCTGGATCCCAAATAGGAAAGCGAGCTCATCAGCTTCCTCCGTGAGAATCGGGATATCTTTGCATGGTCTACTTCAGACCTGCAAGGTGTGCCGAGGGAGCTGGCTGAGCACGCATTGCATGTGAGACCGGATGCTAAGCCGGTAAAGCAGCCGCTCCGGCGGAATGCCGGCGACAGAAGGAAAGCCATTTGGGACGAAGTGGCCAAGCTCTTGGCCTCTGGCTTTATCAAGGAAGTACTTCATCCGGATTGGGTGTCTAATCCGGTTTTAGTGGAAAATAAGAAAGATGAGCCCGCCATAGTGAAAGTATGGCGGATGTGTGTTGATTACACCAACTTGAATAAGGCATGTCCTAAAGATCCATTCCCGCTCCCTCGGATCGATCAAGTGATTGATTCCACAGCCGGATGTGAACTGTTATCATTTGTAGATGCCTATTCTGGTTTCCACCAGATCCCCTTGTATGAGCCGGATCAAATAAAGACATCCTTTATTACCCCGTACGGGGCTTATTGCTATCTCACTATGCCGTTCGGTTTAAGAAATGCCGGCGCAACTTACCAAAGGTGTATGCAGAAATGTCTGCACGATCAGATAGATAAAAATGTGCAGGTATATGTCGACGATATCGTCATAAAAACCAAGGAGAGCAAGACTCTCATAGATGATCTTCGGGAAACCTTTGGGAACCTGAGGAGATTCCGGATGAAGCTGAATCCGGCTAAGTGCACCTTTGGTGTGCCGGCGGGCAAGTTGCTCGGCTTCCTTGTCTCCAGCCGGGGTATTGAGGTGAATCCCGGCAAGATTCGTGCCATAGAAAGGATGAAGCCGCCGACAGATTTGAGGGAAGTACAGAAGTTCACTAGGTGTCTCGCATCCCTGAGCCGCTTCATAAGCCGGCTGGGAGAGAAAGCTTTGCCGTTATATCAGTTGATGAAAAAGTCCGACACATTTGTCTGGACAACGCAAGCAGATGCAGCTTTCAAGGAATTGAAACAGTTGTTGTCAACAGCGCCGGTATTAGCGTCTCCGATGCCCCGGGAGCCAATGTTGCTTTATATAGCGGCAACCAATCGAGTTGTCAGTGCTGTGGTGGTAGTAGAGCGAGAGGAAGGAGGCAAAACCGTGCAGCGGCCGGTATATTATCTGAGTGAAGTCCTCTCCACCTCAAAGCAAAACTACCCCCACTATCAGAAGATGACCTACGGCGTCTATATGGCGGCCAAGAAGCTCAAGCATTACTTCCAGGAGCATCCAATCCGGGTAGTGGCCGAGGCCCCTATCTCGGAAATCATAAGCAACAAAGATGCCAGCGGCCGGATAGCCAAGTGGGCAATAGAGCTTTCACCATATACACCTCAGTATGACAAGAGAGATACAATCAAGTCCCAGGTGTTGGCTGATTTCTTTATTGACTGGGCCGAGATACAGTACGAGCCGCCATTGCCAGATGCAAACTATTGGAGGATGCATTTCGATGGGTCCAAGACAATCCATGGCCTGGGTGCCGGCATAGTTCTCAGTTCACCAAAGAATGACCAATTGAGATATGTCCTGCAGATTCACTTTGCAGCATCAAATAATGTGGCGGAATATGAGGCACTTGTGCATGGCCTGAAGGTGTCTAAGGACATAGGAATTCGCCGGATTATGTGTTTCGGTGATTCTGACTTGGTGATTCAGCAATGTTCCGGCATATGGGACGCGCATGATGCTAACATGGCATCCTACCGTTTCCTGGTGCAGCAGTTAAGTGGTTACTTTGAAGGTTGTGAGTTCCGGCATGTTCTTCGGGCTCAGAATGACGCAGCCGATGCATTGTCCAAGCTGGGATCTTCCAGAGACTCAATCCCGCCCGGCATTTCGCTGGAGCATCTGAGGAAGCCGTCAATCAAGCCCTCGCCGGAGTCATCCTCCATTTATGTCCCGCCAGGTCCGGACGAAGCAGTTCCAATGGAGATAGATGCCGGAGCCAGGTCAGATAACCCGGGGACTGATTCCTCAGTCCCGGGGACTGGGCCGGCATATGCTGTGAGTACGGTATTCCAGAGTAAAACTAAGGGCAAGGGCAAAATATACCAAGAGGTGGTGCCGGTATACCCGGGGACTGTTCCGGCATACCCGGGGACTGATTCCTCAGTCCCGGGGACTTCGCGGCCCATGGAGATCGATTATGTATCGGTCGAAATGATGGAGATAGATCAGGCAGTGTTCACTGTCAGGGAAGTGCCCTCATGGGCACATCCTATTATGAACTTCTTGGTGGATGGCCAAGTGCCGGCGGATGAAACCGAGGCCCGCCGGGTTATAAGGAGATCCAAAGCGTATACCATCATCAACAAAGAAATATACAAGAGAAGTACCACCGGAGTATTGCAGAGATGTGTCGAATCTGTGGAAGGTCTGGAGATGCTCCGGGAAATTCACCAGGGGGAGTGTGGGCACCATGCTTCGTCCAGGGCATTGGTGGCAAAGGTATTCCGGCATGGCTTCTATTGGCCAACGGCACTGCAAGAGGCAGAAAACTTGGTCCGGAAATGTAATGGGTGTCAAAGATATGCCCACCAGATTCATCAGCCGGCATCTGCCCTGAAAACTATCCCAATAACCTGGCCCTTTGCTGTTTGGGGCCTGGATATGGTCGGGGCTTTTAAGCCGGCCAGAGGAAAGATGACCCATATCCTGGTCATGGTGGACAAGTTCACCAAGTGGATTGAAGTGAAGCCCATAAGCAAGTGTGATGGTCACACAGCAGTGAAATTCTTAAAGGATATAATCTTGAGATATGGTGTTCCTCATAGCATCATCACTGACAATGGGTCAAACTTTGCCCAAGGGCCATTTGCCAGATTTTGTGAGGAAGTGGGAATCCGGCTGGACGTTGCGTCGGTTGCCCACCCTTGTGCCAATGGCCAAGTAGAGAGATCGAATGGGCTAGTATTATCCGGCATAAAACCCCGGCTGATAGAGCCACTGGAGAAAACTCCGGGATGTTGGCTAGATGAGTTGCCAGCTGTGCTTTGGAGTTTAAGGACAACTCCGAATAGATCAACAGGCTACACACCATTTTTCCGGGTGTATGGAGCAGAAGCTGTGCTTCCAACAGATGTAATACATGATGCACCAAGAATAGTGCTATATACTGAGGAAGAGGCTAAAGAAGCCAGAGAAAATGATGTTGATCTGCTAGAGGAAGCAAGGGAAATAACTCTGTCAAGAACAGCAGTGTATCAGCAGAACCTCAGACGCTATCATGCGCAGAAGGTAAATCCAAGGAGATTTCAAGAGGGAGATCTAGTACTCCGGCTAAAGCAAGGAACAGAAGGCCGGCATAAGTTAACTCCTCCATGGGAGGGGCCATTCATTGTGAGCAGAGCTCTGCACAATGATGCCTATTATCTTATAGATGCGCAGGACCCCAAGAAGAATAAGGCGGACAGGTCCGGAGAAGAAACCAAGAGGCCATGGAACATAGCTCTACTGCGCCCCTTTTACTCCTGAGCAGCACAATGTATGTATTTCCATATTTTGCTTCGAGTGCCGGCACTTTATGCCGGCACAAGACTAGTGAATGAAATGCCGGCATCCCGAAGAGAGCGGGCACTGCCTCCGAGATATGCTGTTTGTTTATTCACAGTTTTTTGCTATATGCCGGCTGGCTTGATTTGAATGTTTCCTATGTCGGCCTAGTAATGTGTCGGCACCAAAGGCCACTCTTCGACTCAGCTGCTGTCCGAAACCCGGCTTCATGGCTAGCAAGAGTAGATGCCGGAGATTGTCTACACATGGAAAACGGCTAAGGAAATGTAAAGCAAGCGAACCGACATTTTTGTTAAAACTAAAGTTAAAATTTGAAGTGTCGGATGATTTGAAGTCTAAGTGTCAAAGTTAAAGTACTGTATGTTCGAGGAAGCAACCTTGAGACTCATACGTCGAAAGCCAAATAAGGTAGACAAGTAGCCAAGGTTGTGAAATTGAGGAAACAGGAAAACAACTCGGTGACTTAGCCAAAAGATGATCCGGCATTGATAACAAGCAAACCGAAATAAAACTTGTTCAGGTAGCAAACCAAAGGAAATTAAACGTGTATATTACAACTGCACCCGGCATTCCGGGGATCTGATAAAACTTAAAGTTTTTATGCTGCAAAGTCAAGGAGCAGGGGCAGACGCAGAGGCGCCGGCTGGTGGAGCAGTGGCGGTGGAGATGTCGGCTTCAGGAGTGCCGGACCCAGCAGATGGAATGGAGCCATCACCTCCGCCCGGGGCAGATGCCTGTTCCGGAGCATCAGTGCCGGCCTCTTCAGCTTCCTCTTCATCCTGGCTGGAGTCGGAGCCCTCAGCAGCGGCGGATGTCCCGGCATCGTCCTTCTTCTCCGGCACACGGATGTCCCGGACGAAGGCGTCGGTGTCGGCATAGTCCACATAGCTGTGGGCCAACTCTCGCCGGCGCCGGATATGTTCCGGATCCGTGGTCCAGATGGATCCTTCGCGCACAGTGCGCAAAGTCTCCAAGTCAGCCTTTTCATACCAGGACAAGAAGTAGCTGAGAGCTTCGTCAGCTCCAACCCTCGCGCCGGAATCTCGCCACTCCCGGAGGCGAACCTTGGCCAGCTGCAGATCGTTGCCGAGGTCGACAGGATCAGTGGGAGTCCTTTGTCCCGGCCAGAGGGCAGAGAATGCCTCTTGGGCGCCATATAAGAGTTCTTCGGTGTAGAGCGTCATGGCGTTTTTCCGGGACTGCAGAGCCAGCAGCTGCTCCGACATGTCCCAGTTGGGCGAGTCAACCGGAACACCCCGGCTTTCTCGGTCCAACTGCAAAGCCCTCTCAACGTCTTCGACGGAAGCGGGAAACATGTCTGAGGAATAGAAACAATGTTAGCAAAAGGAGAATATGTCGGCATAGATGCTATGCCGGAGAGAATTACACTATGTCGGGAAGGATAAATGGAAAGGATTTGAAGCTTATTGGCAAGGTCGGCATTCAGCTGTGCAACTGTAACCTCCCATTTGGTGGCCTGCTCCTTCAGGCTATCCAGTTCAGCGTGGGCGTTGGAGGCATCAGTCTCGGAGGTGACAAGCAGGGTCTGGGTTTTCTTCAGTAGGCCCTCCCTCTGTTCCTTTTCGTCCAGAAGCTCGGTGATCCGGCCCTTCAGCTGCTCTGTCTCGGCCTTGTGAGCAGCATCCCGGTCGTCCAGTCGCTTGACCACGTCCACTGAGGACACACAGTCCTGGTGGCGGGCCTCCAGTGCAGCTTTCTCGTCTGAAAAGAGTTGAAGTCAAAACAAGGATTTGAAGAAAGAAAACAGTGAAAAGATTAAAGGATTTGAAGTACAGAAGGATTAGTTCAAGGTTAAGAGGATCCGGCATACCAGTAAGCTCTTTCACCCTCGTAAGAAGCGCGGCGACTTGTTCTTCAGTGCCAGCTGCAGAATGTCGGCACAAGGTTATGTGTCGGCAAGAAGAAGTATTGCAAAGTAAAGAGAGGAAAGATATCCGGCATACAGCAGTATGTCGGCAAAAGATTACCTTTCTTGGACAGCTCCAGCTGAAGCTTGCTATGCTCGTCGGATAACTTCCGATGCTCGCATACCAAGTCATGATACAGGTCGGCTCGGGTGTTGTTCATGCGCTGCAAAAGTGCCCGGATTTAAAATGTCACTACAAGGATTCCGGTCTATTGCAACAACAACATTCATTGCAATAAGTGGCAAATTGTCGCAATAGGTACCTATTGCCACAACATTGCGTTCGTTGCCAAGCGTTGCAACAGCAAGCATGGTAATAGGTTATTGCCACAAAAAGAAAAATGTGGCAAGAAAACGGGTTATTGCAACGCCGATGTGACAAGTAGCCACACTTTTTCTTGTGGCAGCATGCCCTTGTCACCACAATTTTGGTTTGTGGGGATAGCTTAATGCAACAAGCACCAACATCATGGCGATTAGCCGTTTGTGGCAATAGACATTTGTGGCGATTGCCTATCCCAACAACACTTGTTTCGTGGCGCATGTCCTTCCGTTGCAATAGCAAAATGTTGCAGTAGATCTAAACCCTATGGCAACTACTATTTTCTCATGGGTATACCTCTATCGCCACGAACTATCTGTTCGTGGTATTAATTTATGGCAACAATTCTTTAAACGTGGCGAGAAACTATTGCAACATACTTGTTTTGGTGGTAACATATAGTTATCACAATGGCCAAAATCTATGTGGTAAGAAGCAATTGCGACAATACAACCGGTTCGTGGTGAAAGGCCTATTTCAACAAAGATGAATTTGTGGCGCCAAGGGGATATTACAACGGACAACATGTTTGTGGCATAAACCTATTACGACATTACAAACATTTATGGTGGAAGGGCTATTTTAACGAAACTGAATTTGGTGGCGTCAAACCATTGTAACCGAAACTAGGTTGTGGTAAATGGTTATTGCAACCCGAAAAAATACTGGCTTTCAATTAAATTATTCAAACCACCGTTATATGATGTAGATTCATAAAATATCATCACAAATATCACTACACAACCATTTTACAGAACACCTACTTACACTTTGAATTAAACCAACTATAGTCCTTGCAATTAACTCTCGATCCGCAATCAACTCCCGATCGTGATCCAGCGATCAGTGCCGGCCAGCCCACGATTACCGCCCTGCACGAGCTCCTTCTCCATCTAGCGGCGGCACCCAGCACCTCGCCGCCCCTTGCTCGTCGGCGCCCTGCACCGCCCGTGCACTGACGAGCCCTTCTCCCTACATCAGCGACCCAGCACCTCGCCCGCCAGGACATAGCTGGCCACCGTCTCTAGCACCCCGCCGCTGGGTTGTGCGCCATGGAGGTCGAGCGGCGAAACCACGAGTCGAAGCTCCTCGCCCTCACAAGCCTCCACCCGTCCCTCTTCTCGTCGCTTGCCGTGCCACCGCCGCGATGGCTGCATCTGCCCTCGCACGTCATGGCTGCTCCTCTGCCAAGGCACCCACAGCCGACATCGCATGCCATGGCTGCTCCTCCGCCGAGACGCCCACAGCCAACCTCGCACACCATGGATGTCCACTCATCCTGCCATAAAGAAACAAGTTTAGTTCACCTGAATGTCCTGGGAATTACAATATGCCAAGCAAGATTCATAAGTTCAATTGGTGTTATTACAAACATGGAAATGACATAACTGGAAATTGTAAAAGAGTGAAACCAAGCTAAACATGCTGCAGGGAGGTTAATATGTGGTTTTTTGTGCTGCAATTATCTCTTTTGTCATAAACATGAAAGAAACCATTGTTTGCCGTTACAAAAATATTATGCAATTGTATGCATATAAGAACTGCAGTTCTTGACATTTGCCATTAACAAACAGAGAATGACAGATGTAGTGCAGTCTTTATGTTTTTGTATGGCAATCTAAGAAACTGACCATACCACCAAATTGTTTAGCTACTGCCAAAAGATAACACTGAGTAGTAAGAAACACTCATCATTGGGTTCACAGGTCACAAGGTTTTCAACCCAACTAGCTACTCTTTCCTTAGGCAATTGACAATTCATAGAACAAGTATGTCTGGAGAGCGGAGACCAAAGCTCCCGATAATTTTAACTATCTGAAGCAATAGAACAAATACAGATCAAAAGGAACAGCCTACCTGAATCCCTCCATTTAAAGATAGAAGATTTTCCCAGTTGAAGAAAGCTCATTTAGACTATCACCGCCACATATAGACATCATGCAATCCGCAGCATCAATATGGAACATTTCCCGAAGATTCCTGGCAAACATATTGTTAGATTTACAAAAATAATTAGCTATCAAGAAAATAGAAAACTAAGCAGTACCAGTAATATATGGATGTTTTTTCAAATGAAACTTTACGGATGTTTTCAAAGAGGAGCTTCTTGATAGTTTATGGAATGATCAAAAAATGATACTCCATTCCTCCAAAGCAACCTCTGTGACTCATCCGAAATATTTTTTATATCCGAAATTAACAGAGATAGTGTGATTGGAAACTATGCAAATATTATTGCACACACAAGCAATGTCAGGCACGCGCAGCGTAATGCAAGCACAGTTTTCCAGTTCAGTTCAGCATTATGGCATGACAGGCACGCACCGAGTTACCTTCTTAGTTGCCACTTGTGGATTGACCTTCTGAGTCGCCACCTCTTCTTGTACCTCTAGCAAACCGCAGGCTATGCAGTGCCAGTTTACCTGCAGTCTATACAAAATAGAGCCATAATCACTTAGGTGAGCACTTGTGGCCTTGACACTGCAGGTCACATAAACAAGGGAGGAGATATCAGCCAGGACTCATGCATCACTAGATAAATAGGGCATACAAAAAGGGACAATAATGTCCAAATGACCATAGTACCTACGAGTATACATCATGTAGTACAGAAGTATATATATTCTCAAGATCAAGTTTGCATTTAGCTAAACATTTTATATGTTGTACAGAAAACATTTCCTTAGAATCATGGAGATGATATTCACAGCAAAAAAAACTATCCTAGCATAACACCACCACAGAGTTTGTGCTTCTATCATATACTAAGGGATTTCAAAACTAGTTGCAAATCACAGACTTAAGATGGAATGTCAGACAGTAACTTACCAATTAAATCATGTACTCCTACAATCAGTAATTTGTCATCTTTAATTTGAACAGATAATGCAAAATTGAAGAAGGTTTACCATTCTACTGATCATCGAACAGATAATGCAAAATGCTAACTATGATGACAGGGGAAGATGGAACTTAGCAACAAAGTGAAAGAATTATTAGCATGAATTGTTTCCAATGTTCTGATGGAGTAATATGCTGGATTTTATTTCTACCGCTTTACAAGATTACTTCAACAGTATGACACGGACCACAGTTCCAATTGCGCACAACAAGGCATGGTTATGAGAGCTGTACTCACTAGTGAATTTGCTGAGATCGTGGGTGAACTTGAGCGTCTGGGTGGCGAGGTCGCGGACAGGGGAGAGGATGAGCGCGCGGATGCCAGCGCCAGGGTCGTGGTGGCGAAGGTGCAGGAGCATGGGCACCAGGAAGGCCGCGGTCTTCCCGGACCCAGTACGGGCCACGGCGGCGACGTCGAGCCCGGCGATGATGAGCGGCATCGCCTTACGCTGGATCGGCATGGGAACGCGGTACCCCTTGTGGCGCACCCCGCGGTAGACATCCTCGCATAGCCCCAGGGACACGAACCCGCCTGACTTGGGCTTCTTGTGCGCCGCCTGAGCGGCCTTCTTCTTCCTTGCCCCCTTCGACTTCATCTGAAGCGGCCGCCGCGGCCTGTGATCCGCTGTAGATGCGGCGGCATCCGTGGAGAGCATCGTGAGAGCAGAGAAAGGGGAACCAAAAGCGGTGAAGAGGAGAAGAAATTACCTGCGACTCAGATGTGTTCCTCAGTGTCGACGGTGCCGACATGATGCCGTGAGGACGAACAAAGGAGGCAGCTCTCAGATCCGATCTCACGATTTGCTGATGATAAATAATCGGGAGTAGGAGTACTTATGAGGGTTTTTTGCGGGAGGTTAGAAAATTATGGCACATTACAGGATCAAAATTTTGTGGGAAGTTAAAAAAAGAAGGTTAGCGGGAACGCAAAAATTACCTCCACGAAGTAGAGTACGCACTTATTTATTTGTTTGGACATTAATTATTTTATTTTAAAGTGATCCTTTATAATAATGAAATAAGTTGGAAATAATATGGAATATATCTGCTTCTGAAAACATTATTACTAAAATTTGTTTGTAAAAGTTTATTTCACGGACTGGACGAGATAGATGTTCGCGTCGTTGCCAATCGTACATGTCGGTTGCGATGGTGGAGAGAGTATGCGATCCACACAAGAACAACTGTGACGCCGGCGAGGGTAATGGAGGTGGTATGTGCTACACTCATCGAGAGAAACATCATGACACCCTCGTTTTAAAACTACTAGGTTATAATATTACCATCAAACATAAGTAGATATGTGGATGAGACGTTCGATGTATCTTGGTTCTGATCTCAAGGTTTGATCTTGATATGGCTTGATAATACGGGAAATGGCGAAGAACAGAAAGGACGCGATGGCAAAGACGCGCACACACGCGCGTGCAATAACCACACAACTGCTTCTAGTGTGAGGATGACTCCGATAGGGTCATGAGAGGAGATGTGGAAGAACACGAAAAACGCGATGAAAAACGCACGTGCAATAAACCCCCTACGGAGCAACCGCTTTGTTCTCACCGACTGGTTCGTCGATCCAATATAACCCAATGCAAGAAAGACCCGATGGTCACCGACCGGTCATTTGTTGCATGTCATTGACGGGCCACTGATGTTCTCCATCGATCAACGGGCATACGCCATTGCCATGAGAAGTGGACGGATGGCATTGTGCTATGGCACAAACCCTATGACTGATTCTTTTGTATGTAGACTGAAATATGATAATAATAATCTATACCTAATAATAAAAGCAAAAGGGTTTCTGGTCAAAATTTGGGGATTCCACATTTGAAGCTAATTACCATGTTGCCATCGATAAGTAAAAATAACGCGAGTTCGTTCGTCCGTACAGTCGTGGTTCGTTCGTCCGTCGCCTTGTTGGGCCTGGCCCAATTTGTCGGTCCCGATAAATAAACCCCAAACATGGAGGCTAACCCTAAAAAAAGCTCCATGTGTTATTCCACGTCCCGCCGTCAACAATGGATCGATCTTCGGCGTCGTACCCTGCCTCATCGATCGTCGCGGCCGCTGGCGTTCGAAACCCATCGGGCATCAGTTGATCTTGATGGCCGGGACCCCTCGACCATATGCAACTACGATGCCACCGTACTCTGGCTGCTCCTCGCTCCCACCAGGCGAGGTTTGATCGATCCTCATGGGGGTGACGGTAGGGGCTGCTGGAGCTCTTCCACCTGTTTTGTTTTTCAATCTACGTTGTGTAGCTGGACTAGAGCTAGGCTCCATGATGACGATGCCTGACTGTCGGACCGGGGCAAAGATGACGACGCCTTCAATTCTCTGAATCCTCTGTCTGCTCTAGAAACAAAAAAATACAAGATAAAATAGCGTTGTCGGGGTCGACGCCTGCCTAGGCGGATGTGGGCGCCAAGGCAGCCGACGAGGAGACCTTGAAGCACAGCCCGTGCAGCGTGGTGCTCATGAATTATTTTTATATGTGGGTAAGAAATAACTTGACAAAACCTTGTGATGTAGATTTTTTTTAACCCGGTGTAACGCACGGGCAAATTTCCTAGTAATAATATAAGCAAAAGCTATTGTATTTGGAAGCAAATTATATCCCATGTAGGAAGCAATAATTCTTCAAACAAATATGTGTGTTCATTTGAAGCAGATACTAGTATTCCTTTGGAAGCTATTTATATCAATGTTGTATAGACAAATGTTTGATCCTTTGGAAGCAAACACTATTTTATTTGTATAAGGAAATTATATTTTCTATTGAAAGCAATCTTGATACAAAAAGAATGCTTGTTGCATTTTATCCGAAGCAATCAAGCAAGCCAGTAGAAAGAAAATATTTGAAGCAAAATTAAGTTGCACTAGCAAAGATATTTTTTGAAAGGAACAACACTTCCATTAGTTGAAAACAATGCTTCCGTGGCACAAGTATATGTTGCTTCGACTTGGAAAACATACTAGTACTAATTAATTTGATGTATTTTATTATATGGAAACAACTCATAATTCCCTAATTCTTTCTAAAAATTAGGGATAGATCAGACTTGAATTACGGAAGCAGTTTAAACAAAGCACGCAAATTTCGTTCCTAAAATCATAGGAAGAGACGCGCAGGTCCTGATCCTAGTAGTTTAAACGGAAATATGTCATTTTGTTCCGAAGTCATGGAAAGAGCCGCGTGGGGGCCTGGTCAAAAATTCGAGCGGCCACACTACTTCCCATCCTACGGCAAATTGCTTGTCCGATGGCAAACATATATTGAGATTCGATTCTTTTTTATTGATAGTAGGCCATGATCCTGCGCCTAACTAGACCGAGCTAATATAGGAGGGTGGGCCCACCAGTTTCTGTCAAAGAAAAAACTAATACTTCTACTCTAACTTAGCCCATCAGCAGATCCAGTCCAAAACTTCTCTTCTACTTTTCCAGTTTGACCATAAAATTTAATGGCATTTTCTATTTGGCGCTCAACGCGTCAGCAAGCGCCGTGACATGTAGCCCCTCGAGCACTCGATCGCTAAATTGGGCTGGCCCAGCGCCCTGTTGCCCTTAGGTTTTTCCATTTTCGGAAATGTTAATGACAATACTAATTACGGTTTATCCGTTTTTTGTTGGTTTTCATTTCAATGTTTTTCTGATCCGGTTCTCTTTTTATTTTTTCTCTTTTATATTACTGTTCTCTCGTCTTTTTTATTTTCCTTTTATTTTTCAAGATTTTCTTAATTTTGAATATTTTATATAAAATCTAGAAGTTTCAATTTTGAACATTTATTTTTTGTTTAGAAGTCTAAACATTTTTAAAAGTTGAACAATTTTTAAATATATCTTTTCATTATTTGAACACATTATAAATTTGAACATTTTATAAGAATCTTACATTTTCAAAAATCTACTTTTTTAAATCTGAACATTTTTCTAATGTGAACAGTTTTTAAAATTTTGGAACTTTAAATTTTGAATATTTTTTCACTTGGAAGATTGAACATTTTTAAATTTTGAACAATTTTTAAATCTATTTTTTAATGATTTGAACTTTTTTTGTCGAATCTAAACTATTTATAAAAGTTATGAACATTTTTCAAATGTGAACATTTTTAAATCTGGACACTTTATAGAAATCTGAACATTTTTTTCAAAATCTGAACCTTTTTGCAAAAATGGATATTTTTCAAAAAAGTGAAGATTTGAAAAACTCTGAATATTTTTTAAATGCTTGAACATTTTCCAAATTCATGGATACTTTTTAAAAATCTGTGAATTCGTGAACTCTGTTAAATTAGTAACCCTTTTTTCTATATAAGGAGACTCAGCAGCGAAAGCAAGCAAAAAAATCAAAGAACCTGGACATGGGCATGGGTAAGCGAGCGAACGTGAAACTCGCTAGGGGAAACGGTACTGAGGAAGCACGTGAAAGTACTTAATGGGCCAAGCCCAGGTAACCAAAGAAGTATGTTCTAACTCAATAGTTGATGCGTTTAGCATCAAATAGGAGCGCCCGAACTTAACCACCAAAAAGAGTTACATGAGTCTGCTGTCGAATCCTCCATGGCGAACTCCTCCTTACCCCTCAATCCTCCTCCTTAGCGCCGCACCGGTGTGATCACAGACACAGGCGCCCAGGCAGGTGCTGCCATGATCCCACACTACAATATCAATACATTATAAGATTAGCTGGAGTGTGAAGAACCGTCTAGGCAAATCATCCAAAGTACAACCCAAACAGAATGCATACAATGCAGAGTTCTAGTGTTGTTCTAGCTAGCTTGTGTTGAAATCTTGTCGGTTAAACGGATGCACAAATAATAGAAATTTAGTGTTGCTTTGGACACTCCGCTACAACCTAGCCGTTTCTAAAATTTGAACTTTGTTGTCTTTTAGAGGGGATGCGGACATGGCCGTCATTTTTCTGTAACCACACATAACATTTCTATATGCTACCTTAATTTAATTTTTCAAATGTTTAATGTTATCTGCTTGCCTGCTGCTACTTGTTCACGGGCTGATGACAAGGTTCATGAGCTGGTGAGTTGCTGACCATGATAGTATTAGGGGTTACTAAAATATTTCAATTGCCGGGAGCCATGGCCCAGGTGGCCCATGTGAAGGCCTGTCATTGACTCTGGAATATTGTTGCAACACCTTGTTCTTTATTGCAATAGTAGTGAGTTGTAGTAATATGCTCTACATATTGCCATGAATACACAATTTGTCGCAGTAAACAGTAGTTATTGCAACGCGGTGAAATCGAGGCAAAAGATATGCTCTATTACCACCAATATGTGTTTTGTTGCAATCGGTGGTTGATTTTTTGCAACAATATTTGTACCTATCGCAATGTGACACAACTGTTGCAATATCTGTTTGAATATTACCACGAATGTCTATTTTGTTGTGAGACCTAGTTTCTATCGCAACAAAATGACTAACTCGGGCAACGGAATTTGGTTGTCGCAATATCGTGGTCATACTGTAACGTCCATGCATATTGTTGCAATATACGGGTTATATTGCAACAAAACATGTACTTATCACAACAAAACTAAACCGTCGCAATATGCGCATCCTATTACCACAAAGGTGAAAATGGTGGCAATATTGCGTTTTATTGCAACAAAATTTGGTTGTAGCAATAAAAATTGTTGCAATAGACCGGATTTCCTGTAGTGTGTCAGCAGAGAAATTTGGCATGATAATTAAGTTGAAGATTCAATCAAGTGATCATTCTACTGAAGACCCGGCACAGGTGCTGCGCACCTATCCCGGCCCTCGGTGACTAGGATTTGAAGCTCGAAACGAGCTTGTATCTCGGTCTAGAGGATTTGAAAGATAATTGAGATGTGAAATTGTTAAAGACCCGGCACAGGTGCTGCGCACCTATCCCGACTCTCGGTGACTAGGATTTGAAGCTCGGATCGAGCTCATATGTCGGCAGTGAATTCAAAAGAAGCTAGCTAAAAGACTATGAGAAAATCCCGGATGTCCGTACCCCGGACAACCGACATTTTCGGGGACTGGGGATATGTGTATAGGTAGAAAGGACTTACGTTGGTGGCATCAGCCAATCGGTGAAGTCTCTGCTGGAGACTGAGGAGCTCGCAGGCGATCGGTAGGGGCTTCGCGGCCAGGATATCTGCTGGGCTGCCAGTAGCCGCGGCTTCGGCCTTCTTCTTGCTGCTGGAGTCCGCGGTGTCCATGCTGCCAGCGTCGTTCCACTTGGTACAATGCTCCGTGAGAGACCCGAGGCTTTGGTCGCTCTTTATCACCAGGGGGATGATGCCCTCAAGTTCTGGCGTATCGAAGAAGTTGCGCCGGTAGCCAGGCCGGGCTGCTGCCCTGCCAAGGTGCAGGGCCAGAGCAGAGCTGGTCCGGGACGCTGCTTTAGGAGGAACAGTGGCGGCGGAAGGCGTGCCGGACTTGCTAGGCTGGAACTTGAGAGTGCCGGACTTGGCCTGGGCGGTGGTCTTGGCCGGGGCAGTGGCTTTGGCCGAGGCAGTAGCCTTGGTCGGCGCAGGAGTCTTCTCAGAGGATGGAGTCTCGGGTGCAGGCTGTTCCGGCGCGGCCGGTAAAGGTTGGCCAGCTGGGGCAGGTTCCGGAATAGTCCGGACTTCCGGCACAGCAGGGCCCTTTCCTTTAAGATCTATGCCGACGCTCTTGTCGCTTGCGCCGGCGTCGTCAGTTGTGCCGGCATCGCTGGTGGGCGCGCCGGAGTCTGGGGCTTCTTGGTGGGCTCCTGTGTCCATGTGGACATCAGGAGCCGGAGGTTCCTATTGAGCCCCCGAGTCCATGTGGACGTCGGGGGCAGAGGTGTCTTGTTCCGGCGGAGGAACGTCCTTCGCCGGGGAGGAGGTCTTGTCGGGCGCAGGCGAAGATCCCGACGCCGGGGAGGTCGTGTGGCTGGCAGAGGGTATGTCGGAGGTAGCAGTGGCCGCGGGCTTGGTAACTTTCGGGTCGCCACTCGAGCCAGAAGCTTGTTCCGGCGCAAGAGGAGCTCTGAAAGAGAAAAAACGCCAAGTCAATAGTGCAAGCAAGAGATATGTCGGAAACGAAACAAGCAGAAGGAACTTACCCCGCGGCGACAGGTCTCGGTTTCTTCAGTATGGGCACGCCGACCTTCTGCCTCTTCGACTTCTGAGGTGTGTCGGGCTGGGGCTTCACACCTCGCTTCCGGCCGGCACGTCCGCCGGTGGAAGGAGGTCCCTGGTTCAGAGGCGCGGCATCGATAACCATATCGTCCGGGATAGCTGAGGACGGCATTGGAAACTCGTAAGCAATAGGTGTTTCTGGAAAGGCATATGCAAGTGGCATCGGGTCATAGTACAGCAGGATCTCCTCGTCAGAATCAATCTCACTCCGGTCTTGAGTACAATGCCGGGATGAAGAGCCCTTACCCATGGCAGCTGCAGCACGGGTGCTCCTGGGTAGCTTATCCCAATGATCCGGATCTTCAACATCCGCAACAGTGCGGTCCGCCGCGATCTTGATCCGGGAGTTCTCCATGGCTTGGAAGCTGAATTTCTGTATAAACAGCAAAGTCAAAGTATTCAGACAAGGAAATATGCCGGTGGAAGAGGTATGTCGGATCAATATGATATGTGTCGGCAAATAGACATGTGTCGGCTTAAGTATCTATGTGCCGGACATGGACTTTATGTATCGGATAGGACGGTTTACCGTTGGGGCAGGCCTATCCCGGCTGTATGGTTCTAGCCCCCAGGCAAAAGTGGCCTGAGAGGACTTGCAGACATCCTTAATCCGGCGCAGAATGTCGGCCGGAGTCAGCTCGTGTGTGGAATGCCGGGTGGGGTCCATTGGCCCGCTCATCTGGCAGATCTTGTGCGACCGGCGCTGCAGAGGGGAGACGCGCCGGCTTATATAGCAGGCCACCAGGTCCTGAGGATTAAGACCGGCATCCCGGAGCTCGCCCTTAACCCGGTGAAGCGCATTCACCGGCATCACCGAGTTCTTCGGGTTGTAGGTCCAATTCGTCATAGCCAAGGGTGGCTCGTCCACAAATGGCGGCAGGTTGAGCAGATCCTCGTCGGTGGTGTTCTTGACGTAGAAGAAGCTTTTCTGCCACTTCTTGCAAGATTCCAGGAGCTCCACCTTGGGGAAGTCCGAGCCCTTCCGGGACATGATGGTGGCCGCGCCGCAGAGGGTCATGGGGCGGTCCTTCTTTTCCTGGGCCGTCTCCGGCGGGTCGTCCTTGCTCCGGGGCGGCTCTTGGACGACTTGCTTCCGCAGTTGGAAGTACTTCGCCCAGCCTTGAGTAAGGGGCTCGATGCCGGCATAGCCCTCGCAAAAAGCAGCGAATGCGGAGAGGATCATCACGGCGTTGGCCGGGATATGATGAGGTTGTAGGTCGTAGGTGTTGAGGAAGTCCCGGAAGAAGTCCGATGCCGGCAGCCCGAAACCCCGCTCGAAGTGGGCGATGAAGACGACGCGTTCGCCAGGTTCAGGTGCCGGCACAGTTTCTCCTGCTGGTAGCCGGCATGCTACGCCCTCCGGGACTCTCCTGGTGGAGGTGACCCAGGATATGTCGGCCGGAGTAACCTCCGACCCCTCCCAGCCGGAGCGTCCTTGGGCTCGGGCCGAGGTATCTTCCTCAGAGGCCGAGGTACCCGTCATGCTTGAAGATGCCATCTTAGTGGCCGGGACAAGGCGTGACAGCCGGAGTCCCGTGATGTTATTCCTATCAAGGCCGGAGAAAAGAGGGAGGTTAGTCTCTCCGGCATACCGCCCTCACCAATGTTAGCAGAGATAAAAAGATCTACCGAGACAGTTAAAATAGGAAACAAATAAGGGTAAAACTCCTAAAGATGAACACCTGCGAGCGTTGCCTAGCAATGCTAGTCGAATCAAAGGGAAAACTAGCTCTGAAACTGAAGCAGACCTATGCAAGTGTGGTTACCAATGCGAAGTTATAAAAAGCGTGAAGGAGGAAGAACAGAGGGAGGTCTCACCGGAGCTTGGCCGGCGACGATGGAGCGGCGGCGAGCGTGCAGGAAGAGTTTCAATCTCCCTGCAATGTCACGGAGGAACGATGCGGCGGCGGCGGCGTCGTCGACGGAGATGCCGGGCGTCGTCGAGCGTCGGCGTCGGCGAGGAGCAGGTTGGCTGCGGCGGCGATGCTGTTCTTCGGACCGGCGGTGGAGCGCAGGAGGCAAAGGAGCAGGGGAGGAAGACGATGGTGGGGGGTAAAAAGATAAGTCTACCCCCGCCGCCCTATTTATATGTCTGCAGGGTCAGGGTCGTGGGGATCGTGGGAGTGTTCCACTCCCCCGACCGTTCCTGCAGAGAGTCGCCACGTGGCGGCACGGAGTGGGGCGGCGGTTCCGGTAACCGTGCCATGACGCAATGATGGCGAGGAGTAACTGCACTGTGAACCGTCACATCGTGGGTGACCGTTCGAGGTGGCAGGACGGTTCCAAGTTTCGATGCAAACTGTCAGGCGTGGCTTCTCAAGGAAGACTCGTCTATATGACGGAATAATTGCCCGATGTATATGTTCCGTCCGGAATACCCTCGGGACCGGCCGGAATAAGTTTTGGATCAGGAACAGAGGCCGGGATATGTGCAGATGTGCCGGCATATAATCTAATCGCCGGGGCATAATGAAGAAAGGTATGTTGAACCTGTCAAGGCTCCACAGTTATGACTGGGGAACCTCGGCAGCTTCGGGGACTAATGTCGGGGGGATGACCCCCGGTAGGGTCAAGAGACTAGAAAGACACAAGGTCTATGGTTGACTTTATGCCGGGTTATCAAGGAAGGGCCTGGCCGGAATATAAGAGCATCGGCCAAGCCGGCATATGTGTGTATCCCGGCTGATACTTGGATATGCCGGTATAGCCGGAATACTTATAAAAGTGTGCCGGCATATATTTAGATATGCCGGCCTAACCATTTGGTGTGTTGTGCAGGAGCAGGGGAGGCCGGATTACCCGACCCTCGTAGGTCGTTGGTCCGGCATATATGTCCTGGGTATGGCCAACGGTCATATCCGGGATACTTAAGTCAACCAAGGTGTCACATCCCTACAATCAAGGAAGAAAACATCCAAGCATGGTAGCAGAGTAAGATGGCAGGGTGCACAGTGGAGGTTACCAACCCTCACTGTGCACAAGTACAGAGCTCACCTCACAGAGGTAAGGCCACAGTTCAAGAGGTACCAGGTACAGGGATATGAAGTCCCATCGAGAGCAATCAGGGAGGAAGTCAAGGGTCGGTGCCTTCGTCAGCAAGTCCTATTTGGAGTGTAGCCCGTGTCTTGTGGTCCCTTATGACCGTTGTAACCCTGGCTACCACTATATAAGGTGGCATAGGGAGCCCTAGGAAGGCGGTTGGTCACTCTGTGTTCCTACACTTAGCAGTTCATCTTCCTTCTCTAGCAGAGAGCTTGGAAGCACCATTGTTGTGTACTACATCGACCCAAATATACAACCAGTAGAGCAGGAGTAGGGGTGTTATCTCCTTACGAGAGCCCCGAACCTAGGTAGATCAGTGTCTCTTTCTGTCGTGCTTTTTAGCTCGTTCCCCTCTCCCGAATCCACCAGCATCTAGCTCGAACCCCATTTAAGCCATCCCATGGCATATGTTGTTTCACCACGACGACAGATGGACGGAAAGGTTCCTGATACACCGGTTGGGAATTTGTCCATCTAAGGCGGTCTAGTATTTTTGAAAAATGGGTTGGTACCAATGCCAAACTTTAATTTGGTGGTTCCTTAACAGAACACCCCAATTTTGGCACCTCAAAAATGGAAATTGGCTATTTCGTGCGTCAAAAAGAAAACTTTCTCCTGCAACATCGTAAGCCATCCCAAGATGCACATGTGTGCATAATATGGGCAATTATCACAAACTATGCCCAGATTCTAGCCATAATATTGATGGTTTGACCTAAGTGCCATAAAACCTCGAACATGATATGTCATTTTGTGAAGGATTTTTTATGATGTTTGCAATTTTCCAAGTTCAATATTTTTCCTTGCAACTATGACACATAATATGACACCACGCAAGGTTTCACATGGTTTGGATCATTTTTGAATTTCTTATGCCCGTTTCAAACGCGTTAGTGCATTTTTAATTGAAAATGGTAAAATTGTTAATAGTTTGTATAGTGAGAACAAATAATTTTGAAAACAGAAAATGGTTTTGGATTAGTTATTTAAATTGAAGCACTTTTCTTGTTGAAAGTTTTTTCAAATTCCAAATTATGCAATAAATATATGTTAATGCATTTTTAATTAAAAATAGTAAAATTGTTTAGTTACAATCAGTAGTTTTGAAAACAGAAAATAGTTTTGGATTAGTTATTTAAATTGATGCATTTTTCTTGTTAAAAGTTTTTTCAAATTCCAAATAAATAATCATTTCAAATTGAAACACCTAATTAATTAAAGAAGAAAACAAAAATTGAAAAGGGCGGGAAGACAAAAAGTTCGGAAAAAACCTGAAAATTGGGTCAACGGTCCTGGTTTGTCCCACCAATCGGGACCAATGACCCCGATGTATATAGGCCCAGCCTTCTTCCTCCCTACTTCCCCCAAACTCGCGAAACTGCTAAGGAAAAGCGCGGAAATCAGAGAATGACGCCGGCAGGCTGCTTGTCGATGCCGTCCCCGGTCTCCGGTGACTTCCCGCCGCCGCTGCCGCCTCACCCTTCCTCCTCTCCCGCCGCCGCCGCTCACCCTAGCTCTTCTCCCCTGCAGGTCTCCGTCGTCGCGCCCGTCGCTCCACCGCCACCCGTTGATCATCGCTCTGCCGCCGCCACGCCGGAGGACCTCCCCTGCAGCCCCCATCTATCGCGCCGTCGCCCCTGCAGCCCCCGTTTGTCACGCCGTCCCGGAGGTGCTCCGCCGCCTCCACCGCTCTCGATCGGTGAGCTCCTCGGGAGCTGATACGTCTCAAACGTATCTATAATTTTTGATGCTCCATGCTTGTTTTTACACCATTTGCCTATTGTTTCGTTACACTTAGTGGCACTTTTATGCATTTTCCAGAACTAACCTATTAACGAGTTGCCACAGTGCCAGTTCCCTGTTTTCTGCTGTTTTTGTGTTTCAGAGTGATACACAGGAAATATTCTCGGAATTGGACGAAACCACATCCCGAAGTCTTATTTTACCCGGAAGCTTCCAGAGATCCGAAGAGGAGTAGGAGGTGGGCCACAGGGGCCCCACACACACAGGTGGCACGGCCAGGCCCCTGGCCGCGCCAGCCATGTGTGAGGAGGCCCTGGCCCTCCTCTGACATCGCCCCTTCGCCTATAAGAAGCCTCGGGACGGAAAACCCTAGGGGAGTCGGCAATTTTCCAGAAACAGTTCCGCAGCTCCGCCGCCGCCGTCGACGAATTTCGGGGGACAGAAGTCTCTGTTCCGGCACCCTGCCGGGACGGGGAAGTGCCCCCGGAGCCATCTCCATCGACCTCCATCGCCGTCTCCACCGTCTCCATCGACCTCACCGCCATCTCCATCAACCTTGCTGTCTCCTATGATGAGGAGGGAGTAGTTCATCCCCAGGGCTGAGGGCTCTACCGGTAGCTATGTGGTTCACCTCTCTCTCCCATGATGTGATCTTTATGTGATCGTGAGCTTTGTATCATGTTGAACAAGTAGATGTTATTATTCAGATATTATGCTACTCCTATGCTTAATTATTATAGTGTACTCTAGTGATGTTATTAAAGTAATCTATTCCTCCTGCCATGGTGTAACGGTGACAGTGCGTGCATCGTGGTGGTACTTGGTTTAGGCTATGATCGTGATCTCTTGTGGATTATGAGAGTAATTATTACTATGATAGTATTGAGTGATCTATTCCTCCTTTCATGGTGTAATGTTGACAGTGTGTGCACCGTGTTAGTACTTGGTCTAAGTTGCAATGATTTCTATCTTGAGTTGTGATCTGATTTGGATATCTCTATGAGTGGTGTTTGTCAAGTACTTGATGAACTTTAAGGGGTGCTTCTGTAGCCACTACGCAATGATTAGTGTTATTCAATAGGAGAGTAATTCAGAGTACCATAGTGGAGAGAAGTTGTTTATTTGTTCAATCATGTTATATTGTTGGGAGTGTGTCCACTAGTGAAAGTATGATCCCTAGGCCTTGTTTCCAAGCTTTGCACACCGTTTATTTGCTGTTTTGTTACATGTTTGCTCGCAGCGATATTTATTTCACATCACGTTTACTACTTATAATCATCTATACCACGTGTATTTCACTATCTCTTCGCTGAACTAGTGCACCTATACATTTGACAAGTGTATTAGGTGTGTTGGGGACACAAGAGACTTTCTGTATCGTAATTGAAGGGTTGCTTGAGAGGGATAGCTTTGACCTCTTCCTCCCTGAGTTCGATAAACCTTGGGTGATCCACTTAAGGGAAACTTGCTGCTGTTCTACAAACCTCTGGACTTGGAGGCCCAACAAGTGTCTACAAGAATAGAAGTGCGTAGACATCAGGAGCTCTCTCCCCCGGCCGGCCCTTGGCCAAATTTTTTTGTACTACAATAATCAAATATGCATAATTGATTTAGCTTTAAAATATTATGATTCTTGAAGAAATGTTTGTTAATCCTACAATGGTCAAGCAAATTCTCAATTATTTAAAAAAATAAAAATTACAAATGGTAGGATGAAAAATAAATAAATAATCAAAATGAAGTGTGGAAAATATGACAAGATGATATTGAAACATCAACATGAAAAAGATAACAAAAGCGCAGGGATAAAGTTGCTTAATTGTTGGTACAAAGAAAGAGCGACGGGTTTAGTAGCATCAACCACATTAAGGGCTTGTTGTCCTTATGTTAATAATAATAGTGATTCAGTGGCATGTTAACTTGGGCCCCAAATTTAACAGGCAATGTAAGTATTACACTAATAAAACTCATTTGGGCCCCAAATTTAATAGGCAATGTAAGTATTACACTAATAAAACTCATTTGGGCCCCAAATTTAACAGGCAAATGTATGCATGTGATTTATTACTGTAGCTTTCCAACTTGACCTCAGGTAGAATTTTAGGGGCTACAGATTGTTTTTAGGATTTATTTTGCACTTCTAGTAATATTTGAGGTTAGGAAAATCATTAAAAATCAACCCTAACCTATGTTGGAGTGATTCCAATTGGGTTGGCTTGATGAGCTTGTTAGCTATCTGTTGCTGTGCTGAGTGAAGTTTGTGGTAAAGTTTGATGCCTGCAAGGTGTTGGTGTCGAGAATATGGTTAATTACTATTAGGAGTTGTTTTTCATATTAATAAAATGGTTTTACCTTTATAGTAGAAAAATCTTGATTATTTGCATTATAATAACTTGCAATTCTTAATTTGCAGATACTATGGATCCAGCACATGGCACAACTCAAGATGATGAATACTTCCTCCAAGGAATGATCCGCAAAAATGAAGATATCGATGTCACTAGGATGTTTCTGAACGATTTCGGTGAGGGAGATGAATCTCTCAACCGAGGAGACGGCTCCGGTGAGGTAGAAGCTGAAGCCTGGGACAGGGGAGAAGCCGGTGAGGGAGAAGCCAATGAGGGAGAAGCCAACAAGGGAGAAGGCGACGGCTCCGGTGGAACCTTAAATCTCAGAAACTCCGGCGAGGTGTATATATGTATTTTTGTAATGTTGCTGTCTATATATATACATGCATATATTAACACTCTTTCTTCTTTTAGCCCTCCGGATCAAGCACTTCTTCCATAAGAACGAAACGAGGCCCAACAAAAAAGTTGGATAACACTGTGAGGTATAGGATCGAAGTGGTCAGTGTAGATGGCGAACCGCAAGCTCCCGACGATGTCGCAAAAAAATTTGTCAAGCAATGCGGAGTTCTTGTGAGGGACTACATCCCAATCATTGTTCAAGAATGGAATCGGCCAAGCTGCGGTGGAGTCCCGTATGTCGGCGACGTCGCCAAAGATAAGCTTTTTGACAGGCTGATGATTAATTTCCTCCTGTCGAGGCCGGATGTGAATCCAGATGAGGAGGAGAGAGCAAAATAGGAGCTACTGCAAAGAGTCAAGAAGTTTGCTCTCATCAAGATGGCCGAGGCATTCAAGAACTAGAAGAAGAAACTGTACCTTAACTTTGTCAAGTTAGACAAGACTCCAGATTTCAATCAAGCCGGCTATGCTAAGTTAAGACACCAGTGGGCTGATTTTGTGAAGTACAAGACATTGGAGAAAGCTTTGGAAAGGTCTAGAATAAATAAGGAGAACGCTGCTAAGAAAGTGTACCACCATTATATGGGGTCTGCTGGCTACGCCGGTTGCATGCCTAAGTGGGATGCACTTGAGGTCAAGTATATTGCTGCCGGGATCAGACCAGAGCCCACAACATGGACACCACGGGCGAGAAACTGGTTTTACGGCCATGGGGGCACGTTGGACGAACAAGGGAGGGCAATATATACCCAGAAACACAAAGATCATCCCCTACTGCCCATCGAAGATATTAGAAGTGCAGTACAAGATGTTGCAGCGGGACGGTTCGTTCCTGATAGAGAGAACGACGAGCTCACATGCGCCAAAGGGGGGACTATTATATGGCCAAAGGAGCACATTGTGCTTCCAAATTATGTGCCGCCAAGGCCACCCACTCCTCAGAGCAGCAATCCACCTTCGCCGCCACCTCACCATTCTCCAGCGCAACTGTCGCCTTCACCGCCTCACCACTCAGCGCAACCGTCTCC
Organism: Dactylis glomerata; assembly: GCA_007115705.1. Classification (NCBI taxonomy): domain Eukaryota; kingdom Viridiplantae; phylum Streptophyta; class Magnoliopsida; order Poales; family Poaceae; genus Dactylis; species Dactylis glomerata. The sequence continues at coordinate 7,368,783 of QXEO01001238.1, forward strand.
ACCGCCGCCTCAGCCGTCTCCGCCGCCACCTCAGCCGTCTCTGTCCCCTGAGCCTCAGAGACTAAAGCGGAAGTATACTAAGAGGGGCAACACCACCAGCAGTAGCAAGAGCACGTTCCAATCACCGAAACGTAAGCTATCGCCCCTCCCAAGAGTACCTCATCAGAATATGAAGAAGCTACCTTGCGAGAAGACAGATGAGGAAATTGCTGCGGCCGCAGATGCCCATTATCAAAAGTGGAAAATTGACATGGCTAATAAGAAAAAGCCAAAGCCGACAGAGCCATTCTTCCCAGTCACCGCAGAAGATAAAGCCAAAGCAGCCGCGCTTAAGATTTAGCTTCACCAACCCATTGCGCTCACACCAGACTATAATCGCTCTATTACCAAGTCGGCTGAGGCAAAAGAGCGGAGAGTCGGGAAAGAAGTTGCCCAGCTCGGACAACAGAAAAATCAATCGATCGAACCGCTCAAAGTGTACGATACCAATGAGTGGAGAGCCCAGGAGCGGCATGAGAGAAAAGGCCAAATTATATGGACTATCTATTGCTGAGTACATGAGCCGTCTGGATGAGTTCGAGGGGTACCAACAAATAGCATACATATACCGGCACGGGGCTCCTCTCGTCAAACCCGAGTTAGTCAAAGATCTACCAACAAAAATGCGGAGATTGCATAAGTGGTACATGCAAGCCTCTACTGAATCAGCAAATTGGATCTACGCTAGATATAAACACCAACATTACGGTCATGGAGATGGCTTCTTACTGATTGAATATCAAGAATTATTTCAGTTTTACCAACAAGATGCCCTCGACAAAACTATCGTCAGTGCCTATTGTCTATAAGTATTATTAAGTCTTTCTAGCTCAACTCATTCATTGCTTGTATAATCTTACTTATCACTATACTAATTATATATGCAGAATGAAGATTCTCGAATGCAACAAAGGAGGAATCTATGACCTTGGGTTTGTTGACTGCAATTTCGTTCATGAAACAACTCTAAAAAAAAACCCAAAGACACAAAGGATAACTTGTTACAATCGTTGACGTATTTCAGCAACAGAAGAGAAATACTATTTCCTTACAACTTAGAGTGAGTGTTACTGTCTTGTACACATTTTGTTTTCGCTTACGCGATGTTAAGCGTATAATTGACTCGTTATATGTGTGCAGCTTCCACTTTATTCTGTTAATCATTATTGTTGACGAAGGAGTAGTCAAAGTCATGGACTCAAAATGCACACCTTTAGAAAAGTGGGCGAACATGCAGGAATGCCTCCAGAAGGCTTGGAAACGGTTCACCGCCAACACTAGGGGTGTTTGGAAGCTAGAGCTTACATTTCAACCATTGAATGTAAGTACTACTTGCTAGATCCGCGTATCTCTTTGATTCTAGTTTCAATACCATTATCATGCTTGATTATTATTTTGATTGAACTCTGTTCTCGTAAAGTGCTTGAGGCAGGAAGTCGGGAATAACTTATGTGGATACTATGTCTGCGAGTTCATTCGCCAGACGACTGATACGTCTCCAACGTATCTATAATTTTTGATGCTCCATGCTTGTTTTTACACCATTTGCCTACTATTTCGTTACACTTAGTGGCACTTTTATGCATTTTCCGGAACTAACCTACTAACAAGTCGCCATAGTGCCAGTTCCCTGTTTTCTGTTGTTTTTGTGTTTCAGAAGTGCTACACAGGAAATATTCTCGGAATTGGACGAAACAAGTTCCTGATGTCTTATTTTCCCCCGCAGCTTCCAGAGTTCCGAAGAGGAGTTGGAGGGGGGCCACAAGGGCCCCACACACCAGGGTGGCACGGCCCAGCCCATGGCCGCGCCCCCTATGTGTGAGAGCTCCTCGGTCCACCTCTGACGATGCCCCTTCGCCTATAAAGACCCCTCGACGGAAAAAACCTGAGTACCCGATCACTTTTCCAGAATACATCGCGATCCGCCGCCGCCGTCAACCCGAAGATCGGGAGGGTCCAGAAACTCTTCCCGGCACCCTGCCGGAGAGAGGAATCGCCACCGGAGGTCTTCTTCATCGCCATGCTTGCCTCCGGAGCGATGAGTGAGTAGTCTACCTTGGACTACGGGTCCATAGCAGTAGCTAGATGGTTGTCTCCTCCACCATGTGCTTCATGTTTAGATCTCATGAGCTGCCCTACATGATTGAGATCACCGTTATGTAATTCTACATGTTTGGTTTGTTGGGATCCGATGAATATTGGTGTTATGATTGAGTTGCTATACTGAAATATATCTTATGTTATCTCTATGTTGTTTATGATCTTGCATGCTCTCCGTTGTTAGTAGCTATCTTGGCCGAGTAGTTGCTAGTGACTCCAAGAGGGGGTATTTATGCTCGATAGTGGGTTCATGCCTCTATTTAACCTGGGGGAGTGACAGAAACCTCTAAGGTTGTAGATGTGCTGTTGCTACTAGGGAGAAAACAACATTCATATGCTCGAGGGCATATGCTTTGTTTATATTACACACTTTGCTTAATGCAATTATCTGTTGTTCGCAACTTAATACTCATGGGGTGTTCGGATGATATCCCCGTGAGTGGATTATTAGTCATAGATGCAGTTGGATGGCGGTCTATGTATTTTGTTGTAATGCCCAGAGTAAATCGCATAGTGATCTTCTTGACATATCACGTTTATCTTTATTCTATCAATTGTCCAACTGTAATTTGTTTACCCAGCATGTGTTATTTATCTTATGGAGAGACACCACTAGTGAACTGTGGACCCTGGTCCTATTTCTATCATATTGCTATCACCTGTTTACTTTACTCGCACTGTTTACTTTACTCGCGTACTTTTACTGTTTTCCACTCGATACGCTCATACCCTTTGTTTCAAGCAACCGGTGAGATTGACAACCTCATCGCAAGTTGGGAACAAAGTATTTGGTTGTGTTGTGTGCAGGTTCCGCGTTGCTACTGGCCGAAGACGAGTCAACAAGTATCGTTAAACGGCGCCCTTGTTGGAGTGCTATTAAGCCAGTCCGCATCAGCTTCAGTCGTTTGTCTCTCCTCTCCAAGATCGACATACCTTGGTTTCTTAACTAAGGGAAAATCTTGCTGCTATATTCATCACACCTTCCTCTTGGGGTTTCCAACGGGCTGATCATCAACCAAGCATCAACGACCAAAGAGAAGGGCACAGACCGGAACTTCAAAAAAATTGAAGTACGATAAACAATAATCACAACTTTATTTTATTACCATCAATTGTGTTTATTTTCATTCATATATATTGATCCCCTTCTTTAAATTAGATCGAACGGATGCGGGACGGTCTTCTACCACAAGAACGTGTGCAAGCAATTCAAGAGCAAATTGCCAGATTCTTATTAGAACATGTCATAGATCCGAAAGGAGAATACTATTACCCGGTTCATTTATAAGGGTGAAGTGTAAAAAAGATGATGTAAATTAGATCAAATTCGTGTGAGTACCGTTTGTAATATGTTTTGACCAAGCACGACGGATGAGACGGTGTATAATATATTCGTGACCATGATATGTAATATATATATATATATAGTGTGGTCCCTTCATTATTTTTGTATATATGTAGTACCATTAAATTGAATACAAAACACCAAATAAATAAATAAATAAACACAAAACCCTGTCGCTGTACAAAAATAGCCTGAAATGCAGAGACCAACGATCTCAGTTCGTGCCACGAACCGGGACCAATGAGCCACCCCCCTCGCTGCGCGCGCGCCCACGTGGAGACCCATCGGTCCCGGTTCGTGCTGGAACCGGGACCGGCATTGGTCCTGAGTAATTGATCCCGGTTTGGCAACCGGGACCAATGACCCGCACGAACCGGGACCATAGGGGTTTTTCCCACCAGTGGTCAAATCGATCTCACAAGACATGTAAGAACCGAATCACCGTTGCCTAAACTCCAAATGATGGCCAAGCTCTAGGGGGTTCGAAGTTGCCTTTATTTGGTCGCTATGGCTATGTAGAAATAATAATGTGTTTAACGACAAAACTTCTTCTATTTTGCAAGTTATATACTGGGTACCCATACTCTCAGTTTATGGTCATCTGTACAGACGGTAGAGCATCAAAACCTCTTTTAGAGGTCTGTGCACGGTTGAAGGCTACGATAAGGGATACTTTTTCCCAACATGGGTGGCCACATAGTCTAGTATTATATAATAAATCCTTCTTTAGATCACGTACTACCGCCATTCCGGTTTAAAGGGCCTACGCCTATCCCTAGATTGCCAATTTAACTAATAAAATTTAAATTATATAACACAAAAATTATACGACTAGAAACTAGAAAATCCAAAATTTCCAATGATATATTTTTTATAATATATACCTTATATTATGTTGTTTAAATTGACAACCTAGAACTACGCATAGGCCCTTTAAACCGGAATGGAGGGAGTATTATACATGACATTCTTTCTGCCATTAAGAAGAGTTTAAGCCTCTCACGTATGTCTTCCAGAGGAGTATTATGATTCAGCTCTGGTAGAATGAAATTAACCCACTCCTAATCCTGCTCGTAAAGGATCATTTAGAAGCTTAGGCCTTGCTTCTAAATGAGCTAGAGCCTGGGATCTTGAATCCCGTGGGATCCTGAGGGATTACTTATGAGAATCAAAAACCTTGAGTTGTCCAATTGGGTTTAAACTCCAAAAATGGGGAAGACAACTTAAAAGGGTATCATAATATAGAAAATGGAACTACAAAAGACGATTAAATAGCTGATTCGAAGACCCAACCCCCGCATCGCTCCCCAGGGGTGACTCGGGCAGAACCCTAGCCGCCACCCCCGCCGCCCCTCCTCCTCCTAGCCTTCCCCACCGCCGCCGGCACACATCGCCGGGCAAAGCCCCCGTGGCGGCCGGTTGCGGAGGGTTGCTGCTCTCGCGAGCTTCCTGGCGGTGCGTGCGTAGTGGCCTGGTTCGGTGCCATTTTCCAACCTCTCTCTGGCTTACGCAGCGGCCTTGGCGTCTTGCGGCGGTCGGCGGTGGGTCGTCGCGGTGGTCCTGCGGCTGCAGGATGGGTCGACGACGGGCGTCTCTGCGCGACACGGGAGGTGGTTGCAGGTGGTGGTCCTGGCCGGGCTTCTCCGGTCTATCGTCGTCTTGGTCGGCCGTGGCGTGCGCGACCGGATCCGGCCGGACCCAGCCTGGATTCATTGGGTGATGTCCTTGGGCCTCTCCCTTTTGCGTGCGCTCGGCTGGGATGTGCTCTGTTTCATGCTTGGTTGTGTCGGAACTCTTCGGTGTCGTGCTGGCCGACGTTCTGCCGGGCGGCTTTGGTGGTCGCCTCCTCCCCCGTCCATCGGCCTGCTGTGTTTGCATAGGCCGACATCTCCCTGGCCTGCAGATGGCAGCCATGGGAGGCGGCTTGCTCCCCACGTGGGGTGCAGCCATGGGCGATTTGGGAGGACCCCCACCCCTTGTCCTGCTGTCAGCTGTGATGGGCGCTTGTCCGTTGGGTTGGCATGTGATGTCTACGCACACTTCTATTCATGTAGACAGTATTGGGCCTCCAAGTGCAGAGGTTCGTAGAACAGCAGCAAGTTTCCCTTAAGTGGATCACCCAAGGTTTATCAAACTCAGGGAGGAAGAGGTCAAAGCTATCCCTCTCAAACAACCCTGCAATTACGATACAAAAAGTCTCTTGTGTCCCCAACACACCCAATACACTTGTCAGATGTATAGGTGCACTAGTTCGACGAAGAGATAGTGAAATACAAGTAGTAGTGATGATTATAAGTAGTAAATGTAATCTGAAATAAATATCGCTGCGAGCAAACATGTAACAAAACTGAATGTAAATGGTGTGGAATGCTTAGAAACAAGGCCTAGGGATCATACTTTCACTAGTGGACACTCTCAACAAAATAATATAATTGAACCAATAGATACTAACTTCAATATGCCACTCTAAACTATTCTCCAATGGAAAACAAACACTAATCATGCGTAGGGCTACGAAGCACTCCTCAAAGTCTGTATTTCCCCAAACTAGATTGTCCCACACTATCACCATGAATGCACTAGATGGTTCCAACAAACACCAACAATTCATAGAGACAGTAACCAAAAAGACACACATAATGCGCACACTAGTCACCTTCACATTACAATACAAGGTGTCTCCGAAGTTTACAATAATAAAGCACGGGAGTAGCATAATATCTGAATAATAGCATCTACCAATTCAACTAGATACAAAGCTCACAATCACATAAAGATCACATCATGGGAGGGAGAGGTGAACCACATAGCTACCGGTAGAGCCCTCAGCCCCGGGGGAGAACTACTCCCTCCTCATCATGGGAGACAGCAACGTTGGTGGAGATGGTGGTGAAGTCGATGGAGACGACGGAGGAGGCGACGGCGTCGATGGAGTTGGCTCCGGGGGCACTTCCCCATCTCGGCAGGGTGCCGGAACAGAGACTTTGTCCCCCAAAATTTGTCTTTGACGACGGCGGCGCTGCGGAACTGTTCTGGGAAAAACGCCAATTGTTTTAGGATTTTCCTTCGGAAGGCTTTTTATAGGCGGAGGAGCGGCGTTAGATGTGGGACCAAGCGGCCTCACCATGGGTGGGTGTGGCCAGGGGCTAGTTCGTGCCCCCTGTGGTGAGCATCGCTCTTGCTCCCCCTCCGTCTCATCTTCGGTCTTCGCGAAGCTTCGGTAAAAAATAGGAGGTTCGGCTTTTGTTTCGTCCAATTCTGAGAATATTTCCTGTGTAACTTTTCTGAAACACAAAAACTGTAGAAAACAGGGAACTAGCACTGTGGCATCTTGTTAATAGGTTAGTTCCGGAAAATGCATAAAAACGCCATGAAGTGTAACAAAACTCAAAGCAAATGGTGTAAGAACAAGCATGGAGCATAAAAAATAATAGATATGTTTGAGACGTATCAAGCATCCCCAAGCTTAACTCCTGCTCGTCCTCGAGTAGGTAAGTGATAACAAAAGAATAATTTTTGAGGTGACATGCACCATCACAATCTTGATCATCTATGTAAGCATTGAGTGCTGGGATCAAAGAACTTAAAACATGGGCATAAAAGACATAATCTTGACAATAATAACTTAGCAACCATGTTATAATATGAAAAGAAACACAAACGAAAGATCATGAACAATGAAACAATGAAAGTCAAACGTGTGTTCAAATCATATGGAAAAACATAGCAAATGGTTTTCAGCTTGTCCTTCATGGAATAGCAAAACATAAATGCATAGGACACCTTCAAGTTTAAGAGGGCAACTAGATACAAATAATTTAAGAACAAGTGAAACCATAATCATGAATCAATCAATGATAAACTTTGGGACTATGCACATTAAACTCAGAATGGCAACTATGCTTTCTTAGACGGTGCATAAAGGTAGAAGATGGAGATTCAACATAAAAGTAAAAGAAAGGCCCTTCGCAGAGGGAAGCAGTGATTGCAAGTTTTATAAACCTTCAAAAATTATGGTACTTACTAGCTTTGAGCTCTCATTGCCCCCATCATGGGCATCTTGAATGGTTAAAGTTAATGCAAGAACAATTATGAGCATATGCTTGACAAATCATCAGTTGAAAACCTCGTGTCCCGTGAAGTACGAATACCCAAACCTCATACTACTCGAGTTAGGGTCCCAAGCAAGCTCTTGTCATTGTAAGTATACACGTATCATCGAGAACCTCCAACGGGGTACCTCCTTGCCCGATGACATGGAACAAGCCCACATCAAAATGACAGGACAAACAGACAATGAACACCTCGGCATCTCTTTGATTTACCATTGGTATAGCTTTTTATTTTGAGATGCGTCGTCGAATGTCCACTATGAGCATGCTGTAAATTTCCACCATGAATGATGCATGGCTTAGATTAGCGGCCCAGGCGTTTCTCTAACACATATACAAACTCCACGATCCCGCAAGATTCCCAACTTGTTTCACATCGCGAGTATCCATAAACAAAAGATCACGATATCAACTCAAATAAGAGAAGTGCAATGTTGAAAGCTTTCCCCATGATATCATGGTTTGGCTAATTTCCAACTTACAACTTGCAAGCATAACATCATCATAAAAGAGCCACAATATCAAAATTTTAAAAGCGAGAAAAGTAAAGTGTGCCATCAGATTCGTGAGAGCTTTACTGACTAATTTTCACATAACACCAAAAAAAATTTATTCGAAGGATAGATAAAAGCAAGTCAAATGTACTTTGAAATAGCAAATTGCTAATAGGTATGCATGGTGGACACATTGGAATAACTTGGTTTTTGGGAGTTGGATGCACGAGTAGAGCTCATACTCAGTACAAAATGAGGGCTAGCAAAAGACTGGGAGCGACCAACTAAGAGAGCAATAATGGCCATAATCATGCATAGCGACAAAACATCATTAAAAGAAGCATAAAATGGCATCACAAGTCAAAAATCAAATGATCATAGAGGCTTATGGTGACTTGTTAGAGTCAAACATGTTGTAAGCATGCGCCAAGTCAACCCAAATAAAGCATCAAGGAGAAAACCAAATAAATGCTTCCATATAATAAAAACAATGCATAATTTTTTCAAAGGCTCATTAAGCAATCTCAGTCATTTGAGACAAGTCATGCTATAGTAAAAATCACTAAGAATACTATCAAAACGACATCAAGCATGGCATGAAAAAGTCTAAGCCGCAGTCTAAACAAGCTCCTTTTTGTACCATTTTTTTTTGCATGAAACTTTTTCTCTTTTCCAACACCATTCAAACCTTTTTGAGACAACTCTTTTGGTAAAAACCAACATAGACCAGTGGTCTAAATAGACCTTGATGCAAATATAAAACAAGATCTGAACAAAAATCAAGGTAAAAAATGAAAGCTAAACGCACTTCGAGAAAAAAGAGAACACTCATTGAACGATAAGAGTGAAAACTAGAGTGTTCTTGGCAATGAAAAACAGAGTTAGTCTCTCTCCAAAACAAACATGATGTGATCCAACCATTTATTGCAGCAACGAAAATGAAAGAAAACTGAAAGCAAAAACAACTGACGCTCCAAGAAAAATGCATAGAATATGAAGCAATAAAAATATAGTGTCTTGAAAGGTGACCTGATTTCTGCCGATGAAGAAGGGGTGCCTCGGGGGCATCCCCAAGCTTTGACGCTTGTACCTCTTAGATATTTTTTGGGGTGACATGGGCATCCCCAAGCTTGAGCTTTTGTCCATACTTCATCTCATCTCATCACTCTCCATTCCCTACACTTGAAAACTTCCTTCATACAAAACTTCACACAATTCTATTAGCAACGTTAGCATAAACATAATAGTTAATCAACCCTTTTGGTTCAGTTTCAAACTCAAATCTACCATCCATTAAAGCATAATATATTGTAGCAACTTCCTCAAAAGTTCCATGATCAAAAGAACTAAAAAAGAAAGCGATTGAGAGGCAAACACAAATAGTGGCAGAAATCTGTCAAAACAGAACAGCTGACAAAGATCGATTTTTTCGAAGACCTTCTGTTGCTCAAATTGAAAAGTGCAAAACTAATGAAAGTTTGGATATAACCGGGGGCATGCGCACAAGAAATTTCAAATCAAAAAGATATACTGAGAATTTTCACGAATTTTTACGGTGCAGCGCAGAAATCTGTTTCAGGACAGCAACTTTCCCAAATCTTACCTCCCTCAAATTAGAGGTTCTTATTGGCACAAAAACGAAATAAAAATGATAAGGAGAGCTCATTACAGTAGTAATAACTTCCAAGATTTAAATAAAATAAAAAGTACTGAAAAGAAAACATTGAGTTATCTCTCAAGAGTGCTTTTCTTTAACGCCTTTGAGCTAGGCGCAGTGATTTGAAAAGATGCTCATATAGGCGCCATAAAAGATCTTAAGGCAAAGGCGCCATAAAAGAACTTGAAGCAAGAGAGAGCATCAAAAAGCAAATATGAAACACATTTAAATCTAAACCATTTCCTATGCATATGAATCTTGTAAGAAAATAAATCAACGAGGCACATAGTAACAAGCATGGGAAGGCAAAACAAGTGCAACTTCAAGATTTGCAACATAAAGAGGGGAAACTTAATATTGTTGAGATCCATCAAACCATGTTTCCCTCTCTCATAGTAACTTTCAGTAGCATCATGAATAGAATTAATAATATAACTATTACATAAAACATCCCTATCATGAGCCACATGCACAAAAGGATTAATACTCTCCACATGAACAATCGTAGTAGGAGCAAGTTCAACAAAATTATTCTCATCACCATAATCATCAAAAATAGGAGGCATATTGTAATCATACCTTGTTTCCTCCTCAATAGTAGGTGAACTGAAAATATTATACTCATCATTGTAATCATCATAAGCAATAGAATAGCTATCTTCCAAAGCGTGTTCATCAAACATATCATCATAGGAAGGAACATGGATAGTACTAATGGTGCAACAATTATTAACCTCATAATTTTCAGAATTGGTACCAAAAAGATTTTCAATATCGAAAGTAGAGTGCTTTTCCCAATCATGATCACTAACATAGGTAACAGGCATAAGAACATTATCAAGTTTAGAATCATCATAATCTATAATAGGAGCAACATGCTTATGGGAAGATACTGTTTCCTCTCTCCTTTTACTCCTCTTATTCTTCTTCTTCTTCTTACTCTCTTCTTTAGGAGGGAGAGGCTTGAAAGGCATCTTTTCCACATAATCTGGTTTACTGACAGAAATGACAGAAGAAACTTTGGAGGATTCCTCCTCTCTATTAATAAGATGGAAACATATATTAGTCCTGTCATAGCTTGGCAAAACATCAAGTTTTATAACATTTTGTATGTAAGTATTTGTGAGGCAATCTTTAACACAATAAAGACAACAACCCTGCAGGATGCTAATATTTTTAAAAGCGCTCATATCTACCAAAGAAGTTTTTCTAGATAACTCTTCACACCCCAAAAACAAAGTAAGCTCATCATGCTGATTGAGAGTGATCTTGTCATCACAATACAAGCTTGCGGTACTCATTCAATTAGAAGGGTCACTATTATGGCCTGAGCATTGAAAATTAAAATGACCCTTTTCATGGCAAAGTTCACAAATAAAAGGATAAAGCTCACAAACCTTTTTACCAAGCTCATCTAGAGCCTCATCCCACATTCGGGTTTCTTCATTCCTGTGGTGGATACAATAATCTTCTTTGTCGTGACTCTGTTCACAAGGTCTAAGTACTCCACAAAAATTAACATGCTTATAAGAAATATGACTTTCAGAGGTTTGAGCATATTTATTGCAATCATCAATAATAGTATCACTTTCTATGCAAGTGTCTTTAAAAGGTTCATGATACACGTCCCCATTTCCCTTAGGAACATTAATATGGGAAGCAAAGGCTCTAAAACAATTAACCATAATTTGAGGATCAAGACCATATTTAGCACTAAGCTCTTGAAAATCAGCGGTTTTAGCGAAAGACTTAATGCAATCATACTCATAATTTATACCTGATCATTTACCTTTGTCGCTATCCAAATCTTCGATATTGCTTTGAATTGTTTCAAGCAAATCCCACTTGGCGTCAACTTCCTTGCTTGTGAAAGACCCATCAAAGCATGCATCTAGATAGTCCTTGTAATATCCTAAAAGCCTTGCATAAAAATTATTAATAACAATATTACGGGGAAGCTCATGAATAGGACATTTAAGCATTAGTGACTTCAATCTTCCCCACGCTTGGGCAATGCTTTCTCCATCATGAGGATGAAAATTATAAATATAATTCCTATCTTTATGAACCTCATGAGAAGGATAGAATTTAGAATAAAAGAGAGGTACAATTTCCTCCCAGCCTATAGGTCGGCCATCATTCAGGGTCTCATACCATTCCGTTGCTCCGCCCTTCAGTGATAAAGAAAATAGCTTCCTCTTAACTTCACTTGTAAAAATACCCGCACACTTGAACAACTCGCATAATTCATGTATAAAGAGCAAATGATCACCGGGATGGACAGTTCCATCTCCTAAATAGCAGTTATTCATAGCACATTCAACAATTTTCATAGGTATTTTAAAGTAATGAGGATGACAAACATAATTAGAAACATCACATATGGGAGATAAAATATCATCAGAGCAAACTTTCTCCACTAAAGCTGGGGAACTAAAAATATCATGCTTAGCAAAACCAGCTTCCCCCAGCTTAGACCTTTCTATAGCATTAGCAATAACGGTGTTCAAAGAATTCATACAAATAACATTGCTATGCGAAATAAGCTCCAATGGTTTTTCAAACACTTCAAATCTAAACTCGGGAAAGACACTATAAAACTCATTATTTTCTATTAAGACTAACTAGTGAAAATAAAAACAAGAAATAAAAAGATATAATTGCAGAATCTAAAGGAAATAACTCCGAGCACTCACCAGCAAATAAAAGTCTTAGTAACCAAAGGATGTGAGTACCTTTTACCTTACCTCCCCGGCAACGGTGCCAGAAAAGAGCTTGATGTCTACGCACGCTTCTATTCCTGTAGACAGTGTTGGGCCTCCAAGTGCAAAGGTTCGTAGAACAACATCAAGTTTCCCTTAAGTGGATCACCCAAGGTTTATCAAACTCAGGGAGGAAGAGGTCAAAGCTATCCCTCTCAAACAACCCTGCAATTACGATACAGAAAGTCTCTTGTGTCCCCAACACACCCAATACACTTGTCAGATGTATAGGTGCACTAGTTTGGCGAAGAGATAGTGAAATACAAGTAGTAGTGATGATTATAAGTAGTAAATATAATCTGAAATAAATATCGTTGCGAGCAAACATGTAACAAAACTGAATGTAAACGGTGTGCAATGCTTGAAAACAAGGCCTAGGGATCATACTTTCACTAGTGGACACTCTCAACAAAATAACATAATTGAACCAATAGATACTAACTTCAATATGCCACTCTAAACTATTCTCCCATGGAAAACGAACACTAATCATGCGTAGGGCTATGAAGCACTCCTCAAAGTCCGTATTTCCCCAAACTAGATTGTCCCACACTATCACCATGAACGCACTAGATGGTTCCAACAAACACCAACAATTTATAGAGACATTAACCAAAAAGACACACATAATGCACACACTAGTCACCTTCACATTACGATACAAGGTGTCTCCAGAGTTTATAATAATAAAACACGGGAGTAGCATAATATCTGAATAATAGCATCTACCAATTCAACTAGATACAAAGCTCACGATCACATAAAGATCACATCATGGGAGAGAGAGGTGAACCACATAGCTACCGGTAGAGCCCTGAGCCCCGGGGTAGAACTACTCCCTCCTCATCATGGGAGACAACAACGTTGCTGGAGATGGCAGTGAAGTCGATGGAGACGGCAAAGGAGGCGACAACGTCGATGGAAATGGCTCTAGGGGCACTTTCCCATCCCAGCAGGGTGCCGGAACAGAGACTTCTGTCCTCCAAAATTTGTCTTCGACGGCGGCGGCGCTGTGGAACTGTTCTGGGAAAAACGCCGATTGTTTTAGGGTTTTCCTTCAGAAGGCTTTTTATGGGCGGAGGAGCGGCGTCAGAGGTGGGATCAGGCGGCCTCACCATGGGTGGGCGCGGCCAGGGGCTGGGCCGCGCCCCCTGTGGTGAGCCTGGCTCCTGGCCCCCCTCCGTCTCATCTTCGGCCTTCGCAAAGCTTCGGTAAAAATAGGAGGTTCGGCTTTTGTTTCGTCCAATTCCGAGAATATTTCGAGTGTAACTTTTCTGAAACACAAAAATAGCAGAAAATAGGGAACTTACACTGTGGCATCTTGTTAATAGGTTAGTTCCGGAAAATGTATAAAAACGCCACGAAGTGTAACAAAACTCAAAGCAAATGTTGTAAGAACAAGCATGGAGCATCAAAATTTATAGATACGTTTGAGACGTATCAGCATGCTCCATGGCCTCGCTATCGCAGTCATGGATGCAGCTTCCTCCCACCCGGGAGAGCTGTGGCTTGGTGGGTGGCCGTATTTCTCCTTTCAATGGTGTTCTTCCTGCTCGGATCCATGTCGAAGTGGGTCGCTTCGGGCGTGGTAGGCTGTGTGGTGTGTGGCGGTGCTCTTTGGTGTGCCTCTAGCACCGTGAGGCCTTCATCTAAGCCGGTGGCACGCAGGTGTTGTGGCGTCGTCTCGCTGCGCTTGACCTTTCAACCACATCCCCAATGCGGATGGTGTCGTGGCGTTGCGTGGTCTCGGTTGTGCTCTTCCGTTAGGCTACGTCGATGGCACAGTGTCCTGGTTTGGACTCGGCTCACCGGAGCTATCGGCTACGCCGGCGATGCTCTCTTCTCATCAGGCTTGGTCTCTGAGGCTCTCTCAGAGTCACCTCCCTCTTTCCTTTCCTTCTTTGTATGTTGGTGTGTGTTTTTTTGTTTCTGCTCTCCTTCAGTTCCCCTGTAATTCTGGTTCACTTGAACCCATCTTGCAAAAAGGCTGCAAAATTTTGATAGGCTACTGAATACAATTCAGGTGCAGGGTTTTCTCCCTCCCCCGGTGAAAATTCAAAAAAAAAGAGGATTAAATAGGGAAACCTAACATAGAAGCTCAAATAGGAAGTGTAAAATTTGGCCTTTCTCAATTCATCAAACGCTAGGACTTGGATGCCCATTTGGTAATCATGGCACACAAGAAGTAGTGGCATCTAGAATAGTCTCGATGCTCCCACTTAGAGTTTATTTGAAAATCTTACTTGAACTCTTGCGACTGAATATTAGATAACATATTAAACAACGAGCTACTATCATTTATTCATTATAGATAAAGATCTTCCTAGTACTTGTTGCACAAATAGAAGGAAAATCGATAAATAGCATCTTTATATCCTTCATATTTGTTGAACTCAATCTCATCATAGGATAAATCAATCTTTTTAGCTCTGCTACCTTTCTTTTGGGAGACTATGGTTTCTTGTAGTTGGTTTTGCCAATGAAACCCTGATTAGCATGTGCCGTGAACATGAGTGGTAGACTGAACACCCACTCAACATGGGGGGGGGGGGGGGGGGGGACACTGAAGGAGTGGCCCCTGATTGGGCCATCAACTCCTCCAACATCGTCTCCACTGCCACCATGATGAGAATAGACTAGTCCATAAACAAGGAACCCCGGTCCATTTTAAACCATAAGAAACCTCTTTTATGTAAGTTTACATGCATTTTATTTTCTCTAATTTATTAATCCTAAAATACCAAAACATCGCTTTCCTTTAGTTTGCATACGTAGTTCAAACATCATCTACTGACATAAAGACAATTTTCTAGCACCATTGCATTTGTTACTTTCTTTATTGCATTTAGTTTAAAAAAATTCATTTCATACAAGAAGTTGTTGACTAACAACAACCATGGTGAAGTTGGGGACACGAGACAATCATTTTTCCTTTGCAGAATTGCTAGAAGAGGTAGAAGTGAGTTGAATTCATTTTCCCTCGAGAGTTTGGTATAGACCCCAAGTCACACTAACGGGGAAAGACACGCTTATTAAATAATTGCGTTTGAAGTCCTGTAGTTTGTTGCCATCAATGTCATTTATACTTTGACGGGTGTAGAAATATTTGCTGGAAGATAATTCTTTTCATGATCTAACATAATATTTGTTTTAACAAGATTTTTCATGGACCTTTATATTCCTCAATTAATATTTTTATTACTGTTTATTTTAATTTAAGTTTTGAACACTTTCTTCACCAACACCCCGTTTTCAAACTTCTTGTTTTTTTCTTGCAAAATTAAAGGAATTCTATGCATTTTTGGGAAACTGCTAAAGATGGTGTAAATATAAAATAAAATGAAAATTTGAAAGATCTTCAATAAAGTTTTTAGAATTAGTATGATAATTATATTGCGAATATAGTATAACATAAATAAATTATCAGCAACTACAAATTAATATAATGTTTTGTACATATCTACCTAGCCAATATTATTTTACAAGATTGTTCTTTTAGTGATCTATTACTTTTTTATATATTATTTTAGTTCCCTTTTTATGATCGAAGCCCCTTCCCTTATTTTTGCAGGTATTGAATAATTTTAAATAATTTATTTGATTGTTAAAACTAGTCATATTTTTTTACATGGTGTATTGTTTTTGGAGAAGACAGATGTGAGTTAATACTAAATGAGTTTGTAAAATAAATAATACTCCCATTTTATGATAAAAACATATAATTACATTTTTCATAATTTATTTGATTGTTAAAACTAGTCATATTTTTTTACATGGTGTATTGTTTTTGGAGAAGACAGATGTGAGTTAATGCTAAATGAGTTTGTAAAATAAATAATACTCCCATTTTATGATAAAAACATATAATTACATTTTTCATAATTTTACTAATTTGATAATTTAGTTTATTTTCTTGGATTCTTGTTTTCCGTATTTTAATATGTTTGACTAAAACTTGATACAATGTAAGAATTTTATCCCCTTTGTGCTTTTGTTTTCCTGAGCTTTTGAACTTCTTAAAAACAAAATACATGTTTTAAATTTTGCACCAGATTTTCTGTTTGAATGTTTACACACACAATTTTGGTGACATGACACACAGTCTGCCTCAAGGCCATACCACGTAACTCCGAATAGGTACGCCTGTATGTTATCAGGGTGAGGGAAATGCTAAATTAGTACAAATGGCCGCTATGTAACAAATAAATGGGTTAGTATGTATTTAAAAAATGAGCATGGTGTAAAAAGACACTATGTAAGATCTCTATTAACTCACTCTATGTAAAGAAAGGTAGCACTTCCATTCGGAAAATGGCAGAGGCTAACACAAAGATACAACCTTAAAAATAATTTATAGAGAAGAAAAGAAAAAAGAGAAGAATGGGGTAAGATGTGTATCTGAATATGGCTGGCCTGCTAGCTATGGCTGTGCATGGCCTGCTAGCTATCACATGGGCTGTGCATGGCCCTTCAAATTTCGAGTTTTCTTTTAGAAGCTTTGGTGCAAGATATACGTCCCACAGAAGGTCGGCAGTGAGTAGCTAGAGAGACCTCTCCTGAAAAGGGCAACACAAAATTAATGAATGGTAAAGGTAGACAGCCTCACTACGTGTATGTATACACACTATAGGTACTGGCTGTGCACAGGTTACTAATTGCAACATCGATTGCAAACAGCGCAGTGGCGAATCATAGCCACAGGCCTGTAGCTACTGCCTACTGGCCGGCTACAAGTGCATGCAAATGCAAAGCAAAGCTGGGTAACTGATAACATGCATATATCCTTGTGTGCATACATGTATATAAGTATATATAGTGCCACTTAACCATTGCACAGAGACACAATGAATGTATCGATGGATGGAAGAGAGAGAAAGAGAAAGGGAGGAACAACAAAGTTTGAAAGAAATAAAAGACGAACAGGGAGAGACAAGATGTTTATTTCACATGCAGATGACTTCAATATGCATGCAAATGCACAGCTAGCTAGCTAGCTGATGCACACACAGGGCCATAAAAGTGGGGCTGGGGAAGAATCTGTTTTGAATTGGAGATGATCAGCAGCTCTGTGGTCAGTGAGTGAATACTACTCCAGCTAGTACTGATCAGTGTACCGCCTGAATTCTTCAAGAAAGTATTGTATATGCTGATATGCATGCATGACAATCAATGCCTACTTACTAGTAGGACTGCAGGAGCAGTCAGACAGAAGGATACCCTCTGTGTTTTGTTTCTGTCAAGTTATTGCACCAGTAAAAAGTCTAGCAAGGACTAGTATACATGTTTGTGTAGTTACTTCATGCAGGCAGGCCAGCCAGTAGCAGCTAGATAGCCTTTGATCAGATCAGATAAGAGAGTGTGATAGGAAGATATAGAGTTAGCTGCCTTTGCAATTGGTGTTGTACTGTGGACTGTGGTATTAAGTATTACTAACATTCAACCTTTAGGATGCGGCAGCGGCACTAGCTTAGCATGCATGCAGAATCTCATCTAAATTCACTCCTATCAGTTAGAATTGGAGCACACAATAGTGCTAGCCACCTGTGTTTTAGTCCCCTGTTCCCAAAAAAAACCTGTGTTTTAGTCAAACACTTCAAACATTTCTAGATAAATTAGTGCCATTATATTTGACATGATTATTTATGCACACTCTATGATTTATATTATTTAGAAAAATATTCATGTCAAAATTCAGTTCAAACTACAAGTTAAAGATGGTATGTGAAATTTAAAAAATACATGCAATATTATTATTTTATTAACATGAACGTCGGATATGTTTGTATAGATGGTGGTGAAAACCTACATGCCATTTTTTGGCATGCCAATGAATCTTCAGATGTTCTTGTTTTATTTTCTTAACTATATATAAGCCAATTCAGATTTTTTTGAAACAAGCAAAAGATTTGCCATTTCATTGACTAAAAAGAACTTTTTAGAGGTCTTACAATCAAAACCTTGGCAACAAGCCAAGGTTAAAATAAAATAAACTACTCTCGTGACAATGATATTACTAATCGCTTTCATCCTGGCGAGGCTCCAAAGTGCCACTTCCTCCTAAATTTTTGTGATAAGTATGGTTGCGGTCGTTGCTTTATTTGTAAAGACACTCACGTTTCTCTCATTTCAAATCCCCCAGGAAATTAACATTGCAAGAGAAGCCAACGCCTTCCCCTCTTATGAATCACTTCGCTCCACCATGACTTTATGGAGTGTATTGTACCCCACGCAGAATAGGCCACTTCATGGGAAAGCAGAACTTTTTAGTTCAGAACAAGTTTTCTTTTAAAAAAAAAGTTGAGGACAAAGCTTTGGTTGAACTTAACGATACCTGCGAAACTAGAGGGAGTTAAATATAGTGCTCCACGGAAATAGAACATATAGAGATAATAACATGGTCACGTGAAGGCCTGCATGCTTCTTGGAGTACATGCGCACACATGCAAGTACTACATCAGAGTACTTGAATTACTTGTTAAATCTTGCGGCTGCAAGTACCCTCTGAAAGCTGTTATGGTCCTGTCTCTGTTCATATCCTTAATTGCCTCTTCTCTCTCTTGCTACTTAACTGAATCCGTAGCTAGCTAGCCAGCTACTAGCTGTTTACATACATATTCAACAGTACGCTACTGATGACTGACAAGACGTCTCCAAAGGCCCGCCGGCCGGCCGGACCGCCGGAGCTAGCTCAGGTCGCCGTCTTTCATGGTGAAACAAGCCACTTCATCGTTCTGGCCGGACTAGCGAGGAAGAAGATAATCTAGAGCTCTAGAGAGAGAGAGAAGAGAAGCCGAGGAGGAGGAACTGTGATAGCCTTTTTTCTCGTTCTGACGGGAGTGAACACTTTCTGACGGGCAATAACTTTGTCGAGCCAAGGAAGGAAGGAAGATCGATACTCCTTGAGAGAAGAATGAATAGAAAAGAAATTACTTTACACTGGCCGGCCGCTGGCGTCGCCGGCCGATCCTGGAAGAGATCTCGCGCGTGACGTCGCATGCGTGCCGCTACGTGCTGTACATGGATCGTATTCCCGAGAGCCAGAGACACGCAGGAAACCGCAGAGATCAAGACAGACAGACACAGAAGCTAGCAACATACTACGTCCTGCATGGAGTAGTCTCTGATGCTGCTGCTGTCTAACAATAAATACTTTTGGTAGTAGCAATGTGAGCAAGGCATCTCGGTCAACTCCTCGACTGATCTATCAAATCGATCAGAACTCAGAAGCACACATACATACACAAGGTAGCACGCATAAGACTGTCTATCTACTTCTTTGTTTATTATAGGTTGTATGTAGCCTTAGGCCTCGTTTACTTCTCTCGTATTTCCACCCCCGAAGAATGTGGGAATATGTGGGGATTTGGTGTTCACCCAATACTCTCAAATCCCCTCAAATACTCTTCCCAAAAAATAGTCTACCACGATGGAGAGTTTTTAATCTAGCCAAAAATACACTAGAGTGGAGGGGATTTGTGGGGATATCTCGGGATTATCCCCTCAAAACCCGGACTAGTAAACAACCTATCGGAGAAATTTCGGGATACGAAATAATCCCCTCCCATCCCCACAAATACCCTAGAAGTAAACAAGGCCTTAGTCTACTAAATATTAGCTTAGAGCTCATTAGATCTCTTCTTCTCTATCTCCGGCAACCGCTGCTCCCTCACAACCACCGTCTGCCGAACCGCCATCCACCTCGTCCAGAGCTGAGGCGGTGCCGTCCACCTCGCCATCCCAGATATCCCTCTAACTCCAGTGAGTGGCCGCACCTTTTTCGGCGTTGGCTCGCCCTCACCCCAACCCTAAATTTGTTTGCTTCCTTCATCGCCTCTTGCGGCCAGCCACGTCATCGGTGGCTCCAGGCACACCCTCGCAAGGAAGAAGAGGCAAAGATAGGAATAAGGTTTTGCACCATTGACGCATTGTTTTATAGTAGAAGATCTTACTGAGCCATAAGCTAATTCTTAATTAATTGAGAATTAGCAAAACTATTTATTATATATACGGTAGGAGTTATAGGCCTAGCTAGCTCTGTACACACGGCTGACGGCTGGACTTGATTGTACGTATTGTAATACCATGCAAGCGTATATTTGGCATATTTTTGGGACAAGTACGTACTAAAAGTATCAATAACTTCGTGTGCACCACGGCCACGCATTGCATTTTGAGTTTACTGTGTCCTGGGTACATTGCATCACATATACACGTGATCTTTGCATACACGTACAATCGCGATCGACAATTCGCTCATTATTGTACCGTTGCTGTGCACTTGTGCGTACGTACGTGGGGTGCAACTAAATAAGCATACATGTGACATGTCTGAATCCATGCAAATGTCTGGTACACTAAGGTTAAGCAATGAACATGTTCTTCATTATTTTTTCTCATACACGGGTGCAATATATTCTGCTGGCACGTACGTACATGCCATGTTTTGAAACGTCGATTGCTCCGAATTATAAGAAATTGCATTGGATTGTTTATATAATGTAAACGACCTAGTTACACACAAAACCTCAAGGATGCATACATATATATTGTACTGCCAGTATGCACGCGTTGAGTAGACATTTGATCAATTCGCCAAAAAAAACTAGACATTTGATCTAGTGATCGTGTAGTGCAAACTACGTGCGTTCTGTATAGCTAGGACCCACAATATATCTCAACTAACAGCTTAATATAAGCATATAGTAGTAATAAATTTATGACCTCATATCTGTCTGCAAGCAATAACTAGTAGAAAACAACATGCATATGTGCAGTGCATGTGAATAATGAAAGT
This sequence comes from Dactylis glomerata, assembly GCA_007115705.1. Taxonomy (NCBI): domain Eukaryota; kingdom Viridiplantae; phylum Streptophyta; class Magnoliopsida; order Poales; family Poaceae; genus Dactylis; species Dactylis glomerata. Next base: position 7,390,086 of record QXEO01001238.1, read on the forward strand.
AAACCTAACACTACTAACTTGTACGCACTGATCAACTTAACGAAAAAACATCAACTTTCTCCCGAGTGCATGAGACTATGAGAGAATGGAAGGCAAAGATGAGTCTACCCCCCCCCCCCCCCCCCCCCGCGCGCGCGTGCCGTGACAACTATCAAATATGCGACACAAGAATTAATTTGCATGTTTCTTTTTGGCGCGATGCTATGGAGCGCCTACCAGGGGCAAATGCTGCATAATATATGGAAGAGGGCGGCGACCCTAGCAATTTGCTAATAGGGGGCAACAAAACTAATTTTCAATTAGAAGGCCAAATTATATCATCTAAAACAAGCATTACTTGTTGATACACCATGTCGTAGGGGGCAATGCCCCCCCTGTTGGTCTCCCTAGCTCCGCCACTTACGCCACCGCATCATAATCTTAGAGACCTGCTCGTTGTTTGTCGTCTAGTTCTAAACTTGAATCTAGGTTTACAACTTGGATTATTAATAGATTATTCATAGATTTACAACTTGGATTATAATAGATTAGTCATTTTTTACCTTTTCGTGTGTTATATTTGAACTCCATGTGTACCACTTTTATTAGTCAGATGACTAAGTTGGCATTCATATGAGTATATATCTTTTGTGATTTTGAATGATAAACCATTTAGCCGTGATTCATCTCGTCAGTGCACTCGATAATACAAAATATGCTGATCATGGCCTGATTGATGGACATGATCTAGAATCTCAGCACAACAGCCTTGCATTGTTTTTGTTGCTCGCGTTGGAAGATGACATGTTTGGGTGCAATTTGGAAGATGGCATTGACGTGGCTGGCAAAGCAGGCCAACATGATTTATGTATCGATGCATATGTCATACGTTGGGACGAGATGGTATAAAGCTTGTAGGGAAGAGGAAAGAACCGTGTGAGAGTTATGGCTCAGAAGAAATTTTGAAGCGGCAACTAAAGAGAGATGGCGAACAACCTAGAGATTGGAGATAGTCCACGAAGGTTGCACTGGTTTGAAGTTGACAACCACCACATGATGCGGGGTAGTCAGATAGGTAGGGATCGAACGCATCTAGGAGTTTTCACCTGGCAACGGTCTAGTATGGCAGTTGCCATCCTCCGTCGATCAAAACTCCAAATGGTTGGCAACTCACCCGCTTTATGTTCTAAAATCTGAACGTTCGTTCAAATATAATTTTCAACTATTTTTCCCATTGCTCCCAAAAGGGTAATTTTTAACCTACACCGTCCATTTGCATCTAGATTGTGAGATTATGTAAAAGTATCTTTGTCTCTAAAAATATTATTTACCCTCCTATCCAATTCCAAGTGACCAAGAATGCATGCGATGGTTCAAAACAAAAAGCATCCATGCGATGCATGCATGCCAAACGCGCGGATCAACGACACAATGATGCACCAATGAGTAGGCGGCAAAAGGATCTAGCTCCTGCTCGTAGGCATACAACTCAACAAGCAATGCACATCTACCAGAAAGATACAAAGAACAGATGTATGTATGTACATCCTCTCACATCGTCGATCGTACGACGGGAGACGCCTCCAGATAATATGGACGGACATGATGGATAGGACGTTGGGGCGTGGTTTGGAGGATATGACATGAACGTTTGGAACGTCTACCCAAGCAGGCCATCATAATTGTTGTACAGATGCGTTTGTCATACGTGGGTCGAGAGGGAAAATAGTATGTAGGGACATGGAGAGGAGGGCATGAGCATTACCGGCCCGGAGTAAATTTTTAGTGGCGATTTCGTGTATATGGACATTAGTGATCCGTTTAATTTTTAAAAAAATTGAAAATCCTATGTACGAGTTCCAAAAAAAACTGAAAATATACTAATATAGCCATTTATCCCACAAAGATGCAAAAATTTATGTTCAAATACTTTGTATTCTGGGCTACACATAAATAATAAAAGTGTAGATATATGTATGTATATTTTTAAATCTACAAATTGTATCATATTTTTTATTTTTGTGTAGCCCACAATACAAAGAATTTTGTATTAAAATTTTGTGTACTTGTAGGTTACATCATTAACAATGTTCAGACTTGATTTCATAACTTTCTGAAATTTAGAAATATACTTTTAACTTTTGAAATTTAGAAATTTAGAAACGTTGCTTAATTAAACTTTACTAAAGCTGACTATCCTGCCTCATTGCTACCAAAGGGTAATTATGAATCCACACCGTCCATTTGCAGCCAGACTGTAAAATTTTCGGAATATTCATTTCCCACCGTACATCAAGATCAGGTAAACCAAGCATACATTCGATGATTCAAAAACAAAATGGCATACAGCCGAGGCATGCATGCGAACAGGATCTACGACACAATGATGCACCAATGAGTAGGCGGCAAAAGGACCTAGCTCCTGCCTGCTCTCGATCGTAGGCATACAACTTAACAAGAAAGATACAAAAACAGTATATCTTCTCGCATGCTCGATCGTACGAGAAGACGCATCCAGATAATATGGACGGACAAGATGGACAGGACAAGGCATTCAGGCTCAGCGTCTAGCAAAGCTTCATGCGTCCTCCTCTCTCATCTCACCCACAGCTCCAGCCAGTTTGTGACGCCCCTGGCCTTGCCTGAGCACTGAGTTGGACTAGACGCTTCCTGCATGCTTCCGGCCGGTTCTTCAGTTACTTGGATTCAATTCTTTCAGACAACACGTCACATTTCCACCATCCACCGTTGCATGCAGTGCAGGGGCAGTGCTATGCTATGCATATACAATGTGCTAGCACTAGTATATGCATTCCGATCGGTTTCCGTGTTGCAGAAGGCCGGCCGGCACGTCGATTCCCCATTAATCCCTCTGGCGAGCTAGACCTAGGAACCTACTAGTTCTAGCTACTCCCTCCATTCCGGTTTAAAGGGCCTGTACGTATTTTTAGGTTGCCAATTTAAACAACATAATACAAGATATATATTACAAAACTTATATCATTAGAAACTTTGGATCTTCTAGTTTCCAATGATATAATTTTTATGTTATATAATTTATATTTTATTAGTCTAATTAACAATCTAGGGATACGCATAGGCCCTTTAAACCGGAAATGGAGGTGGGTTACTAGCTTGTCGTCCTGTCAAAATTTATGTCAACGACGTTTGAAACGGCTTTGGCTTCAACTCCAGAACAGTACTGTAGTACTACTCCTACATTGTCATATGTGCATGGGTTCAACAACGATTTATGGCTTATCGATCAAAAGTCACATATTTTGTTTGATATATTTTATACACATGTCCTTCGATTTGAATCATTGGAATCCTTATGATTTATTTTCTAACTAAGGATTTCATTGCACTCCGTTGGAGAAATGTTTCTTCCACATATACAAATTTATGCCAACGACGTTAACTCGGCCACTCGACGTTTGAAACGGTTTTGGATTCAATTGGTTCAAGTCCACAATACCAAAAGTAAACATACTCCGTTTCACAATTCTTGTCATGAGTTTAGCTTAAATTTAAACACGACAAGAAATATAGAACAAAAATTACTTTAGTTTTTGGTCAATCCTTACTATAAGATTCACATACATATCCCCAAGACCAGATGTCATATGTGCTCAGCAGCGGAGCTTGCCAAGAAAATCTAGACATGCCAATAGGTTGAAGGAGACTAAAATGGGCTATTAGTGGCATAAATTGTACAAGTTCGTAGGAGTAAATCTTCTAGGTTGGGCAGGCCATGTCACAGTTTTGCCTCGACTAAGCTCCGCCCCTTTATTTTTTTATTTTTTTGAACAGGAAGGGGCATGAAGGCTCGGAAGCTTCATTAACCAAGCGGTGGGAACAGAATTACAACAAGGCCCCTAAAAGATAGGGGAAAACAAGATAAGGATAGCCCTATTGCAAGAAAGACCCTGGGAACAAATACAGAAACGAGATCTAGTCCCCGTTCTTCACCACCGCGCCTGCGAGACCTGCTGGCGAGGGTGCAGCCGCCGTCACTGGGGAACATGCCACTTGGGACGACGGCCGCCATGGATCCCTTGTCGAGGTCGATGAAGATTCTCCGCAACAGCCAAGCTTGGAGGAAGAAGCTCGGGCAACCATAGCAACCGAGCAAGGAGTGGCGCCATAAGCCATTGATAGCGGCGATGCACTGCAGAGGCCGCTTGGGAATCCTGATGGCAATGGGTACCCATTACCCACTTACCCAGCGGGTTTTTATCCATTAAAGTGAGGGTATGGTATAAAACCTAAACCCATGGGTATGCAAATGACAAAATATCTCCACCCAATGGGTATAGTGGGTGCGGGTATGAGAATGCATAACCCACACCCGCATACCATCTACCCTGCTATCCTAGAATATGACATGTGGATCCTCCTTAATAATAGAATTTTCCAATAAAAATATCCCTAAAATCTAGTCTAACCTACCTTTTCGGCTCCCTAACTTTTTGCGTCCGAATTAAAGAGCCAGATTAAACACCAAATCGTTTCCCCTCCCGAGGTCCCCAAATTCCTCTTCTTTCCCTATATCGTAACGCCTAGCCTATTCATCTCCCTCGCTGGGATATGACATATGAGAACCTTTATTGTAATGACGTGTGACTGATTGTGTGATGCCGTGTGGCAGAATATGTGATGCCATGTGGCTGGTTTGCACTTTTGTTATGACTAAAATTTGAACTAAATATGTGTCCTCTTTTGTTGAATGAATTATATATATCCTGATATTTTACTTATATGTTGCGATACTATATTTTCTTGTGTTGTTTCTGGGTGGGTATTACCCGCGGTTTTTTTTACCCGGGCGGGTGTGGGTATGGGACAAAATGTATACCCACGTGCGGGTGCGGGTGCGGGTGCGGGTGGTGGGTAAGATTTTAGGACATGGGTGCGGGTTTGGTTATGCTCTACCCGCACCCAATGGGGGCGGGTGCCATCGGTACTTGGGAACTCCAAAAGTCAAAGCTTCCAGCATGCGGCGCAAGATCCCCACACCTTCGTGATGCAGACTCGGCTTCCAGGAATCGGGAGGAAGGAGAGCACCTGCGAGCTCGCCTCCACGATGAGAAGCAACAGGAGCTCTGATGCTCCCGATGTGGTCACCAGAACTGTAGAAAGCAGCCTTATTTAAGGAGATCTCCGCATCTCCCCCCGCCTCCCATACATCTCCGACCACTGGAGCATTGAGAGGAAGAAGAGAGAAGCGAGGCAGCGCCAGATCTGGCCGCGAGGATCCATCGCTTCACTCCCGGCATCAACGCCAAACGCCGCATAGGGCGAACCTAAACTACTACAAAACCTACCACTACTCTGCACAGGCCGGTCTCCTCTCCCATCTCCTCTCCGGCCGGCGAGGCCGCCGGAGAAGAAGGGGAGAGGAGCCGGGAGGCGACTGGAGACTCTCAACGGGACAAGGAGAGAGAAAGGAGGAGGGGGGAAAGGCCCTCCGCTCTGCCCCTTTATGTATAGGTCAAAACCAATATAGTGCATAAATCTTTTTAAGACTGGAATACTTAGAATTCCATTGCACCGAGTTTGGGAGAAAAATTGCATCCACTTAAAATTTTATGTGTGATTTATTTTTTGTTCGTGTATCTAGGATGCTAATTTGTATATGGTTTATCAGGACATGTCATTTTGATCCAGCATTTTTCATATTTTTGAATTTTAGGAATCTTGTTAACAAAAAAAATTCTCCCAAAGAATAATTCAAAAATTCTCAATTACACATTTTCTCACAAGGTGCCTCGGTTCAACCCAAATTTGAACCCAGTCAGTAACCGCGCTAAATCAACTACTTCCTCCATTTCGGTTTACTAGTCCTAATCATATTTCTAGATCGTCAATCTAACCAACTTAACGTGTGATATATATTGGAAAAAATATATCATTAAAAACTTCAGTTGTTATACTTTCTAATAATGGTATAATTTTTGTGTTATATAGTTCATATATTATATAGATGAATAGATGAAATTGACGACCAAGGTACACGCGCAGGGTACACGCGCAGACTAGTAAACCAAAAACGACGGAGCAGTCCCAAAATCCATGTGCGCAAGAACCCGATAGCCCTCAGATACGGTGTAGACACAAGGATAAATAAAGACTAGCAAGTATCATTATTTAGTGTAATCCTCCCTAGGGAACAATTAGCTAGCTGGCTGGCTAGTGTCATGTTGAATTGGTTGCAATTAGTGCTACGTGTGCCTAGAGATCAGTAAGAGCAGTAATTACCAATATGCTTCGCCCTGATCTGATTGTCGAGAAAGAGACCGTACCGTTTTGTTAAGTACTCCCTCCGTCCCGGTGTATAAGTCTTGCGCGTATCCCTAGGTTGCTATTTTGACTAATGTAATATAAGATATATACTACAAAATATATATCACTAGAAACTTTAGATTATGTACTTTCTAATGGTATAATTTTTATGTTGTAAAATTTATATTATATTTGTCAAAATAACAACCTAGGGATACGCGCAGGACCTATACACCGGGACGGATGGAGTAGCTGTCGTGTTGTGGTCCATTTTAAGCACTAACTCTGGCCGCTTAACTGCCCACTTATGGTATATGCTGCTCCATCTCTGAGTGTGCTTAATTTGTCAGTCTGTCTAGCTAGTTACTCCGGCTAAACATCCGGTTCAGTTATACTCGGCCGTTGGAGATCAAGGCGCTGTCTTAATTTCCCAATGAATATGGGCGCGAAACATATCATGTTTGCATGCATGGCAGGTGATCCAGCAGACGCGAAAATTGACTGGCATTTTAAAGGGAATTCACTCACACTGCAGACAAGAGAATATATTCAAGAATCAACAGTTCAACACTCCGGAGATTAAGAACAAGAAATTAAGCAAGCAAGATTAAGGAATTAATGTTTGGGAGAGTGATGATTCATTCAAATAATTTGAAAGCGAATTTCCTCACTCCAAATCTACTTCTTTGCTGAACCCTAGCTAGGCTACGGAATCTCGATAGCCATGAACGCATGCAGCACAGCGTACAAGCTTGGCCTAGCTAGCCAGGAAGAAGTAAACGCGCCAATTAGTCAGCCCTTTGCAAGGACGGAGAGAGGAAGATGAGATGGGACGGTTGTGCCGCGTTTAGTGCCGGCGCAGAGGCCATCATCGCCTCATAATTCCCGAGTCCTTCCCTCTCCCTCGCCCGAAATCCGAGGCAGATCTCCAGAATCCTACGTGTAATTCCCCACCTTGAATGCAATTGAAACTCACGCACACTCTCTTCCCTCTTGATCCCTCTGTCTCCGCTAGGCTCTAGCTAGCTAGGTCTGGCTGATGCCATGGCATTGGCAGCAGAGCGAAAGAAAGAAGATGCGACGTGCTAAAAAATTGTGAATTCGTATTAGATACGGATCAAAACATTCAAAGCATTTGCAGCGAAAGGAGGCATTTTCTATAGATGAATGTACAGTACTACAGGGCCTATAGTGGCCAAAAGGTAGTTCCAGTAGATCTTTTTAGAATAACAGGAAATGTCCACTTCTCAATTCTACAAGATCTATTTGCTCATTTTGCTCTCTAGTTTACTCCATGGTTAGTAGTAAAAAAATTCTTTCCTAGTATGAATTTTTTATCGAGTCACTTAAGCCATCGTACTTACTAGTGATCTATCATTCCCTCGCCAGCTTTTGAAATGCACAATCACTTTTGGAATTTATCAAAAAAATCTACAAATTCACGTGGAATGAAGTTTTTGCACACATTTTTCACATAACCATTTAGTCTTGCACGTAGGCGAGGAGGTATGGGACCTAGGGGAGGGCCGCTTCGACATCTCATCAAGGTGGAGAGACTGGGTGAGTGCCAAGTTGCATGTTTGAAGAGGATCCGAGGAGGGGATGAGGACTATGCGTCGTCGTCTCCCTGACTGGCGTGATGGTGCCGCTGCGAGCATACGAGCCTATGTGGTGAGAACAGATGTCGCTAGGTTAGGAGACTAGGGAACAAATATATTTATTTATGTATGTAAAATTTGGTTTAATTTGGGCTAGGCATTTTGTCTTAGTGGTCGGGAGCAGGGAATAGCCAAGGTTAGTTTCACTAATATATGGACCGCACACGTCAAAGGTATCCATGGAGCGAAATCTCCACCCATTTCCAACCATAAATTGCGGGCAACCACACCATAATATCCATGGGTCCTTCACACTCCTATCTAGAAGACTGAAAGGGTGGGTTTCCACGACTGTCCAGACTCGTTGATAAAATTGGCATCCTTAATCCTTGGAAAGTTAGTCTGAACATGGTTGGATACCTTAAAACGTACGGCAATAGATTATGTTTTTTCTTAATTAATATGAAAGTCAAATTCCAAAAGAATTACGATGAAATTGTATCCTTCGGATTCTTCTCCTCTGAACGAGAGAAAAAGGCTTCACACGATGGTGCAAAATGTTGGCATATGTATCGATCTTTCATTGCCACATTGTAGGCGTTTGGCCATATCTAGTACGTATGTATATACCTCAAAAAAAATAAACGTTAGTAACAAATTGTACATTCAATCAGTCCCTTACCCTACTCTCGGTTCATTTTCTTCAACTTCCACATAAAATGTTAGTCCCAAACTCTGGGCTACTTCCCAAGGCAACAAATACCGTCACCGTGTATCTCCAATTCGCAACGACATATACACGGACATATATACAACATCACATTAACTGAACCTCACATGCATGCATCACTCTCTGTCTCTCCCTCTCTCCATGCATACGTAGTAGTATTCCACTGAGGCACTGACGACATACACATACAATCCACACGCGACACTACGCACGTAGTTATACGCGTGTACCATGAGTGTCAAATAACTACTCTGCCCAGCAACATATAACTATGCTAGTATCGTACCACATTTTTTACCTACGTGTAGAACAAATAAGCAGTGAAGCACACAAGCTGTTTCTCTCACAACACCATGATGGTGCAATCGATGCGATTTTTTTTTTAATAGTGCACTTTTTTGCAGCATTTACAGAACTAGGATTCTTTTGATGCTAATTACAGAACTATGGTAGCATTCCATCCGGCGGACGCGATAAGGACTTATCCTATCTGGCGGATACGACATGTTACCTATCCTATCCGGCGGATATGACATGTTTGTCTGGGGCGAGGCCGGCCTGCAATCGTGTCAGGCGCGCCTGCAATCGCATCCGCCGGACAGGATTGCAGCTGTCGCGCCGTATTACGCAAAGTGCACCCGACGAGCCGCTATTTCATAAATTTCGAGAGTTTTTAGTCGCACCAAATATTTCGATAATAATTATTGAAGTCACATTTATATTAATATAAAAATTGTGTGATACATCAGTATTCTATACCGTTAATAATAATAAAATGCATGATACATTGGTATTACATACCGCTAAGTAGAGGAAATAAAATTGCGTGATAAATCGGTATTATATACTGCAAACTAAAATATAAATACATGATTCGGGACAACTAAAATTAAGATAGAAATATAGTACGAATAACTAAGGCTTGGCGACTCTCTTGCCCTTTGTTGAAGAAGCTTTTTTGGCCCAGTCGCTAGGCATGAAGTCGTCGTCGTCTTTGTCAAACTTCAACAAAGTCGTCGTCGTCTTTTTTGGCCCAGTCTTCATCCCAGACCAACATGTCATATCCGCCGGATAGGATAGGTAACATGTCGTATCCGCCGGATAGGATAGGTCCTTATCGCGTCCGCCAGATGGAATGCTACCCTAGTTCTGTAATTAGCATCAAAAGAATCCTAGTTTTGTAAATGCTGCAAAAAAGTGCACTATTAAAAAAAAATATCGCGCAATCGATTATATAATCACGAAATCCAACCTACAACAGTACACACATTTAACTTTTGCGTGCATGTCTTCATTCCCCTCTCTCTCTCCCACTCTTGCCCTAGAGAGAGCTAGATTCCTTCGGGGGTGGTCGCCTCGCGCATGCTATAATAAACCCTGCCCGCCCGTCGTTGGCTTTCCACACAGAGACCAAACCAACCAACCAGCAAACAAGCGAACTCCTCTTCGCCCTTCTCCTGTCTTCTTCATCCATCCTATCCTAGTACACCTTTTGTCTCTCCACACGACACCCACTCCTCCGCGTCGTACCTAGACCCTTCTCGTTCGATCGTTTCATGGCGGCGACGGCGGCAGCTGCGGCGGCGGCGGTGTCGGTGGTTTCGGGGACGACGCGGTGGTGCCCGACGCCGGAGCAGCTGATGATCCTGGAGGAGATGTACCGGGGCGGCCTGCGCACGCCCAACTCGTCGCAGATCCAGCAGATCACGGCGCACCTCGCCCACTACGGCCGCATCGAGGGCAAGAACGTCTTCTACTGGTTCCAGAACCACAAGGCCCGCGACCGCCAGAAGCTCAGGAGGAGGCTCTGCATGAGCCACCACCTGCTCTCCTGCGCCCACTACTACGCCGCCGCCAACGCCGGACACCACCACCACCTCCTCGGCGCCGCCGCCGCCGTCGCTCCTCCGATGCACCACCAGCAGCAGCAGCCGCAGTACAACTCCGCGTCGTGCGCCGGCGGGGGCTTCGACCAGCACCTGCTCCCCGCCGCCGTTGCGGCACCGCCAGCTTATGGATACGGCTACCCGGCGTTTGCTGCGGCGCCGACGACAAGCCGCTGTGCTTCCGGCGTGAACCCCTCGCCGTCCAACCCACTGTCGACGTCCTTCAGCTACCAGGTACGTGCTACACTTCTCCTAGCTAGTCACCAACTCAGTACTACGTACGATGCCCTGGACCTGATCGTATCTTTGACCTGGCCTGGCTGCAGGGAGGAGGAGGGTCGCCGGAGTACTCGCTGGGGAGGCTAGGAAGTTTCGGGGTGGTGGTGGAGGAGGACACGTGCCGGTCGTCGCGGTACGAGCAGCAGCTGCCGATGCAGACGGAAGTGGCGGCGCCGGCGGCGATGTTCTGTAGGCCGCTCAAGACGCTGGATCTCTTCCCCGGCGCGATCAAGGAGGAGCAGCGCGACGTCGCCTAGCTTAGCTACCCATGCATCCGGGCCAGTAGTAGCAGACTAGCAGTTCAGTACGTAGTGCAGCCCGTACGTGTAGACCATGAGAGAAATAGATGTGGGTACCAAAATGCTAGCGAGTGGTAATTTATTATCTACTTAGTTTCAGTTTAGTTTGGTATTGCATTCATAGAGGTAAATTGAGTTAAATGAGAGTTTTTTTAGAAAAAAATTAGACCTGCCCACATAGATCAGGACGGACACCAGCCAGCCGTGCCTTTTCCAGTTTGTGGGCAGGCCTAAACATATTAATACGAATACATTTGGTATTTGAAACAGAACCGCCAGCTGAAGTTGCCCTAAGTACAAAAGAAACCATCAGCAGCAGTTGGAAGGTGTTGTTGCGGAACAGCGGACGGAGACAAAGAAAGGAAAGTGACTCAACGTTTTGGCAACCTAGACACGCGCTCCTCAAGAAAGAGAACACTATATAATCTGCCTATGCCCTCTCCGGTACTACAAGTAGAGATCGATCGATGCTTGACGACAGATCCACGTCCGCACGACCTACGCACGTACGACATGCTGGGCACGCTGGCCGCCGTAGCCACCCGCGCCACGGCACGCGCGGCGGAGCGCTACGGGCGCCGGCGGATCCTGACGGCCATCACCGGCGGGGTCACCCTGGCCGACGTCCTGCTCCGCGCCACCACCAAGGAGCTCCCGAGGCTGCCGCAGAGAACAGCATCGCTGCCGGTGCTGGCGGCGCGTGAGGCTTCCGCGGCCCTACCGTGGCCGGCGTCAGCTAGCCCTGTCATGGCCATGTCCTTGCTCCGCGGCGTCAAGGCAGGCGTCGACGAGGACGGAGGACCGATACCGCGAGCGCGCTCGTGCCGGGCTGCAGGGATGAAGCGGACACGACCAGTGCACGTGCGAACCTGATCGGAGGCTTGGAGCAGGGAATTCGTCTTCCCTGTCGACAGTGGCGGAATTGAGGTCCTGATCACCTAACATGCACCTGGTGATTACATTGCCAATTTTCTGAATATGTTGTTGTCTACTACATGTTACGCAACCAGGAAGTCGGCATCTGGGGCAAGAGCATGTTGAACTCGAACCTCACTAGGCAGACAAGACCGGCGACTTCACAAATTCAGCCTTTCTATACCTTGTTTCAGTTTAATTGTATACCTTTTTTATTAGTTAGTTGATTTCTGTGTGTTGTTAATTTACTTATGTCCGTTGCAACGTGGAAATAATCCAATTCTCCGGAAAACTAAAGATTGGATTTTTTAATAATTGTTATCATTTGTTGACCCGTTGCAACCTATAGGTATTGTGCTAGTCCTCACTAATGTAAGGACGATGCGGTCGGTGGTGGTTTTGGTATCAAACATTCCCACCGTGTGTCGCATTAGGAAACCAGAATTCAAACATTCCCATGATAAAAATACTTTTTTGGAATTCACAAGTAGTGCTATGAAAAAAATTGTGCTATGTAACCCGGGCGAATACAGCAGATCAATGATGCACCCAAATGATACGAAAACAAAAACTCCTCACTAGCTACTAGAAATAAGTTCACTCATTTGTTGTGTATATATTGAGTGGCTCCATGGTCTCGACGTAAGAGAATGTCACATAGTCATCGTCGTAGAAATATAGGCAGCCTCTTTTGGACGTACTCATCATCTTTGCGACTAATGTCCCTTGATCATGCTCGCCAATCTGAACCACGTCGTTGCGCACTAGCTCCTGGTTGGAAGGTGATGTTGCTTTGGGGCGGTGGCTATGAAACGACAACCCTTTGCAAGTCAAGACGTACTCGCCATAAACAAAGTGCCGCCACAGGATACCTTGCTCGAAGTTGTACCGGTGGCTCCATCATCGCTTCCCCTCCTCGAGAACCCACACGTTAGGCCACACGACGTAGCCTAGCCATCCGTGCACCTCCGTCAGGCGGCAGCGATCGTGCCGAGCAGGTACTGGTGTGGTGGTGGAGATGACACGGTCATCCGTAAGATCGAACGTCACGATCTTTGCGGCGGCACCCCCAGCTGTGATCCTAACCCAGTATGTCATGCCGTCGATGCTTATGACACTAGCGGCGAGTTTGCACATTGCACCACCAGGACCGGCCGACACCTTCCGCCAGGTGGCCTTCCCCAGTGTGAACACATGGATGTTGTGGAAGTCGTGCACCTGTTCATATCTGCACGGGACGTGCACAACCTTGAACAACCCTGTGGTCCGGTGGTACGCGAAGCTGTACGCGTCGGCGTCGTGCCAGTCCTTCCATCCTTGCCACCCGATGAACTGGGCGGCGCAAGGCATCGACGGGATTGGCAGCGTCTCGCCGGTGGCCGGGTTGACTAGCGTGATGGCGCCGCCCAGGATCTTTGGGTCCTCGACGCACAGACAGAGCAGGCCGTTGCATGTGCCAATCAGCCGATAGTAGCGGGACTCCAAAGTCCTCCACAGCTCGGTGCAGCTGCCCGCGGACGAGGGCGACAGGTCATCAACAACATAGGCGACGGCGTGTCTGGTGCTCCAGAGGAGGAGCTTTGGACTGCTCTGCATCTCCGTAATGCGGTTGTTGACGATGTCGCGCCAGCGCCGGCAGACATGGCGGCCACGGCGCCGGCAGCTATGCCGGAGAAGCCGGAGGATATCCACCAAAACGTCCGTGGAGACCCGATCCATGGCCAATAGCTCTGCTGATTCTTTGGACGATGATACCTTTCTGTGTTGTTCTCGGACGTCTCCATTTAAAACAGACGGGATAGATCCGATTCCGTCCTGGTTTCCAGATTGTTTGCTTCTGTTTTTAGATGGAATTTAACGTAGCTGTCAAGTTTTGTTTGGAAACTGAGACCAAAAAATACCAGCCGTGACGAATTCGTAGCGGTCGCGCTACCCACTAGTAGAAAAAAGGGCTTCTCTATTCACCCCCATTAGTCCACAAACTGTTCGACCCGCGGCTAAAGGGGGCATTAGTCCCGGTTCATTCGTAAATGTGGGCCAAGGGAGCATTAGTCCTGGTTCAAAGGTCCCCTTTAGTCCCGGTTTTTGTCAACAACCGGGGCTAATGGATAGGGGCCTTTAGTCCCGGCTCATGGAGCAAACCAGGACTAAAGGGCACCCTTTAGTCCCGGTTCATGTCACGAGCCGGGACCAAAGGCCCATTCAAACGAACCGTCTACTTCCCACGCCAGTTACGACGCGATACTTCAGAATCGATCGCCATTACGCGGCGTCGCTTCATAATCTCGCCAGAAACGCTTCGGAATAGCGCGCCGCCAGCCGGCCTTGATCACACCACCGGCGGCTACAGCTTCATCTCCCTCTCTCTACTATATAAGAACACTCATATTTTCATCTTAAGCACATCTCTTCATCCTAATCTTCTCCCAAAACATCTTCACATATCCCACATAGCATCTTCACCACCGCCGGCGCCCTCTCTCTCCCTCTCATTCCAATGGCGGAGCTACCTCGATCTCGACTGTACTATATCACCGTCGAAGAGATGAAATTCACCGTCATGGAAACTCTCCGTGCATCAAGGGTGGAGGAGTGGATCCATGCCGTCAAGCAACGGTTCCTCGACGCCGCACCGATCAAGTGTGTGGGCTTGGACTGTGAGTTCACCACCCCTCGCGATAAGCTCAATCAGCGTGCTGCCGTCCTTCAACTCTCGGTGGCGTCCGAGGTTTTGATCTTCCAGATATGTTGGGCCAATCGTGTGCCGTAGCTGCTCAAAGAATTCTTGAAGGACACCACCATCAAATTCTGTGGTGCGGCTATCGCCAATGATGTGTGCATGCTGAGGACATGCGGAATTGAAATTCCATCTGCGTACGATCTCCAGAAGATTGTCCCGAACCCCACCAACAAACTAACTCCGAGTCTCTATGATCTGGCCAATGCTACTATTGGGACACATCTTGAGAAGAAGAAGAAGAAGATCAAGAAGGACAAGAAGATGGACAAGAAGATGGACAATAAGATGGACAAGAAGGAAGAAGAAGAAGGACAAGAAGAAGGAAGAAGAAGAAGAACTAATATTTAGGGTGGCCAAAGTTCCATTGAGCTTCGAGCAAGTGTTATATGCTGCTCTAGACGCTCGCCTAGGCTTCGAGATTGCTAGGAGCTAATGGAAGCTATAAGGCTACAATAGCCATGTTGATCGTCTCAACATTTATTAGGTGGATGATCGTACATGTGTCGTTGTGTGAGTCTTCGAGATTTCTCGTGTCTCTTATTGTTATTCTATTGGATGAGTATAATGTTTGGAAAAATATACTCCCTCTGTTTCGGTTAACAAGTCAATTAATTTTTGAATTTTGGATTTTTCAAGTATTTTGGCTTTTTTGAATATTTTAATTATTAAAAATAAATAATTAAATTCTGCAGAAAGATTATTTGGAATTCATTGGTGCTTATTATTACTTAATTATTGTTGCTTATTTTGTGAATTTATTTGGAATTTTAAAAAGTAATATTATATATTACCAAAGTGTATAGATTAATAGAATTGGTAGCATACCAATATCAAGAAGTCGCGAGCGCAGTCTTGGAAGCTACTATGGAAGGAATGGAGAAGTTAAGCGTGCTAAGGGTGGAGCCATAAC